>OY728119.1:112739036-113965184 GCA_963277665.1 Viscum album | reverse complement strand
AATATAATATAATAAGGAAAAATTAATTTTTTGCCAAAATTAATAGTAAAAACAACAAAAATTTATTACCACGGTTAAGGTTAAAATGTGATTACCAGTAGTTACGTGAAACAGATACATGGAAAAATGATGTGAAAATTTATCTAAATACTATTTTAGGGACATATTAAGTCATTCTACCATCTAATATTTAATAATATTCCATTTTTTATCCCTATTTCTTTTTTTTAAATGTGGGTACATCCTTTTCTTTAAAAAAAATTCAAGCCTGGTATGTCCAGCACATATAAAAGAGTACCCACTCTCCTCAACAATACATACATCAAGAACCATTTTATTTGAAAACTACCAACCTAGTTATCTTCCAGAATAAAATACCCAAATCCTTTAGGGATTATATTTTTAGGAATCCCCCAAATTAGTATGTCGGTTCTAACCCAAGGAGTTTGTCCAAATAAGTGGTATCAATGTTAACTGAGCGTTTTCATTTATTTTCTTCTACAACCTTATTCAAATATTAATAATCTATAATGATATAAAAACATTAGTATCTCTAATATACGGAAATATAATGATTTTAATGGCATAACATACATCTATATCTTCCTCCATTAAACGATAAATGAAACCATTGATCATGTGTACGGCATACTACATCCTCATGAACTGATCTAACTCATTTTCCATCCCCACTTATAAAAGTAATAAATAATGATAGATTTAAGGATTTTATAAGATATTTATCACATATTTATACTCCTGATATTATAATATCACATCTACACGCTTACCTTCCAATTGTTTGGAAAATAATAAGATCGATCGTGCGTACGTGTGGACGGCCACCACTATGAACCAATATGAGATGTTTTTCATTTCATTTATAAATAGTGATAAAAAGGATAGAATAAATTAATATCTATATATATATATGATAAAAAAATTATTCTATAAATTTGAATTAATATTTACCTTCCTTTATCTCCATCCATCATGGAAATGGAATCATAGTTTAGAAATACATATACCATTCCATCTCAAATAATGATGTAATTAATTTTCATATGATTTACTTTAATGGATGAATTTAAATAAAAATATAATTTCAATATATTAAATTTATATAATTATTGAAATTATGGATATTATTGAAGCATGATCAAATTAATAGCACCATGAATAAAAAATCACAACTTACATGAGTAATGAAGAAGAAATTACTAGAAATGCGATTTAAGAAGGAATATTTATTAAAAAGGAAATGAAAGGTCATAAATAAATTGTATAGGGTATGTTATATATTACTATGGATATATAATAGATTTATAATGAGCCTATAGTTACTATATATGAGGTTCAAATGTGTATTAAGAATGTAGATACGTGAGGTAATATATTTTCTTCTCACTTTAATTTATATGAGCCAA
Source organism: Viscum album (assembly GCA_963277665.1). NCBI lineage: Eukaryota > Viridiplantae > Streptophyta > Magnoliopsida > Santalales > Viscaceae > Viscum > Viscum album. Next base: position 113,963,757 of record OY728119.1, on the reverse strand, counting down.
TTTCGATATTCACCACATGTTTCTTTTATGTGGTGTATATACCACTTATGAGTTTTTTTATAATTATTATTTGTAATTTTACAAGGATTTAAATATATATATATATGGTTATTTATTTCATGGGTATTGTGATTCATAATTTAGTAATTTGGTAAGGGTTTAATGTTATAATATCATTTTTATTAGGATTTTTTATTATTATGCTTCTCATGATGATATCTTATGATATACCTCCCAAGGAACACCCAATTGTTTTTATTCTTGTTATTTAATGAAAATAAAGACTTTTATTACATTTTAAATTATATAAATACTATTTATTAAAAAATAATTCTTTTAAATAAGTCTAGCACTATTTCTATATTATTTTAAAAATCATTTCTTATTTAATAATGTTTTTTTCTAAAAAAATTTTAATGACTGATTTACTTTTCTCCAATGATTGGTTACTACATTTTTCCCATTTCCAAAATTTTACAAAATAATTTTTAAGGAATGTTCTTGTAATTTTATGAATGAGGAACTTTTTAAATTTACTTAAAATATTAATGGAATTTTACTTAAACATGTACAACAAGAATGATATTTTCATCCTTTTTGAACATTGAATGATTTAAAGTTTCTATTAAATGTTTCCATGATTAATTTCAATGAAATGTTATTTATTACTATCTGATTAATGTTTGGATTTTTAAAAAATATTTTCAATTTTTAAATATTATTTTCTTCAAGAAATGTTCCATGTGATCTTTAAACATCATTTTCCATCAATGATGACTTAATTTTAAGATATTTACAATTTATTTGGGAAATGATCCAATGATACCATATTTATTCATTCTCAATATTATTTATTAATATGATGAAGATATGTTTATGAAACCCAATATTTTTATAAGGGGTTATGTTATGATGAATTGATGAGAAGATTATGAAAACTATTCCCATTCTATGGGTCACGCTATGATGAAATATTTGTGAAACTGATTTCCTTTACCCAAGTTATGATATGATGAATTTTTTATGATATTGTGGTAGAAATATTTATGAATTATTTGGAGGATGGGATATATATGTCCCTACAATTCAGTAGGTAACAATTATCTGTTCTATGAGACCCAAGAGTTCATGGGTGGTTATTATAAGCTGGAATGAGTGTACATGAGTGTTTATCCAAATCATGAAAGTGGGTACAAAGGAAGATATCCAAATATTAAAAGAGGGAACACAGAGGGTGTCATAAGACCTATATAGGGTATATAGGATGTTATCTCAAGCTCAAAAGAGGTTACACAAGATATTATCACATTCCCAGAGCTGGTACATGGGTGGTCAGCCCAAGCCTAACATGTTATGTTTTCCATGGTGGATAATCATGACATGAAATTTTCTTTTCTTATATTTATCCCATAAATCTATATGTTATCCAAATTTTATTTCCGTATAGATATTATTATCTAACTCCTTTATGATTCTTATCATTACTGCCCTATTTTGTCTATGATTGATGTTTGTGATATATTTTATTAATGATAATGTTTTCAAATGTTATTCTCATGTTCTCATACCCCTATTCTCGTATAATGTTTATATCCCATTGTTTACCCATACTAATTATATGATCTCATCAATTTTTATGTTTCCTTTACCCATGTCATGTTGGATGGTTTTAAGTAATGTATTTCTATGATTTCTACCATGTGACAGGATCTTTATGGGCGAATTTTAAGGTGTTTAATAAAATAATAATATTGTTTCTGTTCTCTCTTAAACCCTAAGCCTTTATGGTCATTTTTCATGTATTTATAAAATTTATTGAATAATATTATAAAAATATATAATATTTGTCTTTTAAAATACCAAGCCACCATATTTGGTGTCATAAGAATGGGTTAGTTAATCTATAGGAAACTAGGATGATAAAACATTATTTATAACTAAAGGATTAATTTAATTAGAGGAAAATAAAATTTAATTTTGGTGAAGGATAGATATATTTGATTTCGAGTAATTTCATCCACGTCTGGATACTACAATTGGATGTGGATCTAGAACCGTTGAACATAAATGAAATTCATCAAAAAGGGAGGAATTTTTATAGACTTAATCACCGCATATTAAAAAACAATGAGAAATATTTTACACTTGGTATGACACCCCCATGAGATATAGTTTTGAAATTCCCAAACATGTTACAAACCATCATGATGCATTTAATTATTTTATCACTTTTAATAACCTTGGTTAATACTAAAGTGTCATAGATTGAATTTTTTCATGATTTTGAAATCATATGAGTGAGTTTCAGGATTAAACAAGAATTATATACATTCTAACTATTTTGGTTTTATATTAGGATTAAAGATATATTAATGATTTTTTTGAGGTAGTATCTATGCTAAATATTGATGTACCCTATTTTATATTAATCAAAATTATAAAGTAATTTTAATTCATAACTTCAATGATTATATTTTGAATTAGAAGGGAAGAACCATACTGGTATGATGATAACATATTAAGTCTAGTATTTTCTCCAGTTGAATTAGGTTGTAATTTAATTCCTATAAATGTTTTTAATCTTTGGCTAGTTGAATTTGAAATTATCATAGGCATTGAATTTCTTTAAAAAAAATACCACATCAATTTCCAAGTAAGGGAATTCATGTTTAATATTAAATCAAAACATATGATAATCTATTATTGTGATGATAAATTTGATTTTTTAATAGAGATCACATCTGCTGTATGGATCTCGATACCCATTACAAAGGGTTCTTTATCTCATTGGTTTTGGGAGAAACTCAAAATTAAATATATTATTATTTTTTTAGAGTTTGGTGAAATATTTATATAACATTTGTCTAATCATCCACTGAATCATGGACATGAGTTCACAATAGAAATCATATCTAGCGCTATGCGTATTTCAAATACTCCCTATAGAATATCCCCGATTGGGTTACCAAAATTGAAGAAGAAACACTAAGTTAATGTTCATAATGGATTCATTTATCCATTTGTGTTTCTTTGGGGTGCACGTATACTTTTTTTAAGATAAATATGGAACTATGTTGCTCTTCATTAATTATTAGAATGTGAAAAAGATCAAAATCAAGAAAAGGTACTATCTACCATATATTAATGACTTTTTTGATCAACTACTTGGAGATCAACACTTTTACAAGAATGATATTCATTGTAGGTATCGTCAATTTCTATTCAAGAAGATGGATATACCCAAGAAAATATTCTATAAAAGGTGTTTATGATATGAATATATAGTGATCCCATTTTTTCTGAATAACCCCCCACTATATTCATGTATTTAATGAATGGATTCTTTAGAAATTACCATGATCATTGTTTGGTAGTATTTATAGATGATATTATTGTGCATTTAAATAGAAAGAATGATAATTATTATCCATTGAAAATTTTATTTAAGATCTTAATGATGGATAAGTTGTATGAAAAGTAGATAAATTATTAATTTTAGCTACAATTGTTTTCATTTTTTGGTTATATAATCATAAAAGAGGTTATATGTGTTGATAAATCAACGAAATATGTTATTGATGGTTATATTAGACCATACACAGTAACTAAGATCCTTAGTTTCCATTATCTGATGGATGTTATTGATAGTTTGGGTAGCATTTATTAGGGTTTCCCAATCCACTCACCATTTAAACTATGAAGGGAGACATGTTTCGTTGGATAAATAAAAATGAATAAAATTATAAGGATCTAAATAAATTTTTTGTTATCACGACTATACTTATATTACTATAAAATTGAGAATGGTTGTTAATATATAGTGATTTCTCAAGGAAGGGATTGGAATGAATCCTCATACACAATGACATGGTGAAAACTTATGCATCCTGAAATTCGATGGTTCATGAGAAAAATTACCCAACATAAGATTTGTAGTAAGCTAAAGTAAGTTTTGCATTAATTATAATGATGAATTTTCTTTATGGGGGATGGTCAGATATATATATTGATGAAAATATTTTAATTTATCTACTCACATAGAAATATTTAAAAAAATTTCACATAAGATGGATGTATTTGATTAATGATTATAACTTATCAAAAAATTATTTCCTTGGGAAACTGAAAAAGGTGGATGATGATTTGAGTTAGAAGGATAATGGTTTCTTATCCCTGGAGAAGATAAAAAAAAGTTCCAATATTAATATATTTAATAAGGATGGATTTGGAAATCCTATATATTGTGGAGAAGTCATATCTTTTTAAATTTGTGTTCAACTATCTATCAATGTGAAGAATAAACAGTTGTTCAAGAATGATGTTGATCTATAGAAGAAGGTGATTTATGTCCTCAATTTTATCCTTGGTCACGATTGAATTATATGGTTTATGAACAATGAATGTGTTCTTTACATAAGATATTTGATTATATAGCTTTTAAAGGAAGCTCATAGTTCTTTAATATCAATTCATCAAGTAAGTAAAAATATTTATAATTGTATAAAAGAGTTTTTATGGTGGGATGGAATCATTAATGATATTTTTGAGTTTTTGTCTTGGTTCATTGTTCATTAGATGTTAATGATATGATACAACATTATGAGTTGATATTAAAACCATTAACCATAATGGAATGGAAGTGAGAAAAATAACCATGGATTTTTTCACCAGAATCCACAAAAACCTATGAAGGTCATAATGGTAGACGGGTTGTAGTTAATCAACATAAAAAATAAAAACAGTTCATTATTATCAGAAATGATATATCTATTGATCTTATTTCAATGATATACAATAAGTAATTAGAAAGTAAGTATGGAGTACTAAATTAATTAATTCAAATTGTGATCTAAGGATTCCTATATGGATTGGTGATCCCTAAACTAGCCTTAAATATATATTTTTGTTTTAGAATTGTGTATCAACTTTAAAAAGATGATCAGAATGAAATTAAAATTCATCTCCTAAATGATATGTTGATATAGTTTTCTTTATATTTCAATGTTTTTTGGGATCAAATCATTTCTCTATTTATGTTTTCTTACACTAATATTTTTCAGTCAAGCATTTGGATGGATATTAATGAATCCCTATATGGGAAGAAGTATATAACTCCAATGTGATGGGTTGAGGTTAAAGAATGAAAGCTACTGGGACTTGAGCTGAGTATGGAAATTGAATTGGTAGTATGATCCATTCAAAAAAACATGAAAGAAGCTCAGATTGGATTGAAATGTTATGTTTTCAATCATCTGTGTGATCAAGATTTTAACTTTATTGAGAAAGGGGTTTTTAACTTTTTTTCAAGGAATATGTTAATGTTATTTAAGAATAAATTAAATTATATGCATAATTATATTGTCAATTTCATGGTTTGTGATCGATTTTTGATGATTTCTTATTTCCTATAACTTCCACTGAACCCCTCTCAAGTTCATGATGTCTTCTATGGATCTCACATGATGAAGTACATAGCTGGCCCTTAAAAACTAATTAACTCAGAGAGCATACCACTAGAGTAAGATCATTATTATAATTATTAGATAGTGGTGATTTGAATCACATAGATAATGTCTCATGAAACAATACTAGTCATTGGGTCAATGGTTTTTGGCGAAACCACCAATTTAAAGAAGTTACATTGGAATATGAGGATATGGTGAGGTAGAAGTATCATCATTTTATTTATACTGGAGTGAACATTATCTATGGAAAATTTATTTTTTATGCTATGTAGAGTGTAACACCCCATGTTTTTATGAATTTTTTCCAATAAATTTAATTTCACCAATATCTTTTGTTATACAAAACACTGAGTTTTAATGAACTGTGATATACTATAAATATTAATATTTAAACTTAAACATTATAAAATAGTGGTAAAATTTAGAGGTTTGAATGTGGATAACCACATTATGAAAATTAATTATAAATGTTTTACATAAATAAAATATACTTATAAATAAGTACTTAATTTTTAGTAAAGTATTTATATTCATTGAAAATGATTTATTTTTTGGAAAAACATGTTTTTATTGGTTTTTTTAAAAAACAATAAAAAAATATTTTAATATTTTATAAAATTTATTTTAAAAACATCACACAATTTTTTAGGGTCAAAATGTAAAAATAATATTATGGTTAATTTTTTATAATCTTATAAAATGGTTATTTTTTCAGCGAATTGGAAAAAATACCGATTTTTATTTAAAACTGCATTTTCATTTAAAGAATTTACAAAGTTACATATCATTTAGAAACTTTTTCAATGGAAAATTAGAATAATCATGTTATTACTAATAAAATTTAGTTAATTATAATATAATTCAAGAACACTTTGGATATTAAAACTTTTTGTACATATGAAAAGGTTTTCATAGCAATACCATTTTCTCATCACATTAGCAGGATTAATTTAACATTAATATTTTCACATTAATTTTAATAGAATTTAAAAAATTAATTCAATAGTTTAAAAAATAATAATTAATAAAATATAATAAGTAAAAAATAATTTTTTTGGAATAAACTAATAGTAAAAACTGAAAAAAAAAATATTTACCGTGATTAAGATTAAAATGGTTAAAATGGGGGATAAACTAAAAATATAAGTGGTAAAATGACCTAAAACATTTTCCGAATTCCATTTTTTGGATATATTTATACCATATATATTATATGTATTGATAATTAGCCATTTTGGATCCTTTGGGATGTTTAACACATAGTGATAGCATTTTTATTTTCAAAATATCCAATTGTGTTGCCTCCAAAAATTATAAATGGGAACCACCCATCCTTTCCTATTCTCATGAAAAAATAGTTTCCTTTGTCTAAGAAATTAAAATATTATATTTAATTTCCTACCACTTCCCAAAGTCCTTTTATTCTTAGGAATCCCAACAAATTAGGATTTTGGTGCTAACATAATGAGGTTTTATGATGAAGATGTATCATTCTTAACTTAGTGTTTTTATTTTATTTCTTTTTCCATATTATTAAAAAATTATTCAACAATGATGATAAAATAAAAAAAACTATCTTCCATATTATTATATTTTTTATTTCACTTTAATTAATTATACCTATATCATCTTCTATCAAATGTTAAATGAAACTATCGATCATGAGTATGATAGACTACCACCTCACGAGCTGATTTAATTATTTTCCACAACCAACCATCATATATAGAAATATTATGAGATTTAATATATATGTATATGTGTGATATTATTGAAATATCAATAATAATAGAACTTTAATATAACATTAAACTTCATACCTTTTAATATGTTGGAAATGTATAATATCGCTAATGCATACATGTGGACTTCTAAATTCACGATGCAATGAGATACATTTTTAATTTTACTTTTACATGGATGGTAATAAGAAGTGATTAAATGAATAAATATTATATATAAGATAAAGGAATAATTTTGGTATAGTGAATTAATATTTCCCTTTCTTTCATCTCATCAGTCATTAAAATGGAAACAATGTTAATGCAAACGACCAACCCTCTCCATGAACGATGCAATTCATTTCCCAATCTCTATGTTTTATGGATGAATATAAGTATATATATATATATATCATATATATATATATATATAATTTTTAACATTACGGATATTATTGAACCATGATAAAAGTAAAAGAACAAAAAATACGCTATCAAAACATACAATAAAAAGGAACTCATTATTACTCGAAACATGATTTTAACAAGGAACTGTTATAAATTAGTAATAAAAGGTCATAATTAAATCATATATGGAATTATATATATTATTATGGTTATATCCTAGATTTATAATTAACATGTATTAATTATAATGTAAACTTTAATGGGTATGAATAAATTCTAGACTTAAGGTAAGGGATTTTCATCTCACTTTTATTTTAGAGAGAAATATTCCAAATTCACTAGATTTTTATTTTAATATCGTTTTTACTACCCAAAAATCTAATTTTTATTGATTCCTAATAATTTTTTTGGGATTTAAATTTCCATCTATGTTTCTTTCTTTTATGAGGATTATGACCGAACAGTTACCAAATTTATAAGGGGTTAATATTATAATCTCATTATTTATGAGGATTTTTTAGGATTTTGATTCCAATAATGAGATCTTATGATCTACCCCCCTAAGAAATTGACTCCATTTTTTCTCATATATTTCATTCATGATAAAACATATTTTTATTTTATTTTATTCTCTTTATGTACTCATGAGTTAAAGAAATGTTATTATGGAAAACAATAATAATTTCCATCTTAGTTCAGAAATACATTTGCTTCCATTTTCCATGTTTCATAAAAAAATAATTATTTACTAATATAAAATGATTTTTTACCTCGTACTAGACATGTTTTTATTTTTTAAAATGGTTTTATAGGAATCTTCTTATCTTTTTCCAAATGATCCACTCACTACTGAAGATATAGCCTTGAAAATAACTAATAAAAGAGTTTTATTTTCACATAAAAAGTGATTATTTTTTGAGTGATGTTAAAATCCAACCTTTATCAGTGCAAAAAAGGAACTGATAAGGGGTGAATTTATCAGCTCCAAAAAGAACTGATAAATGAACCCTTTTCAGTGCCTTTTTTATTGATGTTAAAAAAAATTTAAAAAATTATTATTTTTATACACCAAAACACCCCCAATTCATAGATCCCTACACTCCTTCCACCCCTTCCTAACCACTCTTGAACACCTCATAAGGGCGTCAATGCTCCCACGAATAATAGCACACTCTTGTATTTGATCGCATGACCTACCATCTGTGACTAGATTCCCTTTACCAATATCTTATACTAGTTTTGTTTAATTTTTTAAGATATTATTTTTTATTTATATATATTTAGAAGTGTGTTATATATATATAAAATTAAATTTATTTAAATATATTATCTATTAATATTTATTTTAATAAATTAAAATATAAATATAAATTGATATTTTTATTTTTATTAATAGACACACAAATTTATATTTAAATATATTTACTTTTATCAGTTTATATATAAATTCTAATGAATTTTCAAAAGTTAATAAATGTATAATTATTTATTTTAATTGAAATTATTAATAAATATTTATATTGATATAGTTCATATATTTAAAAGTCTAATATTATGTTAATTTGTATATATAAAATTGTTTTATTATAAGTAAATATAAAAAAAATATGCATATATTTAATTATAAATAAAATTTAATTATGAAAAATGATAAAATATCTGAACCAAAAATCAATATGAATGTAATCCCTTGGAATAAATTTAATCACCACAAAAAACAGTAACACCCACTTAAACAAGGATGAAATTTCATCGATTGTTAAACTATTTGGATACCCTGAATAAAAACTCAGGTTTGGAGGAATTATGGGACTTTTTTGCTACTGAAAACTATGACTAGGAGTTCCCTTAGGTTACCATGGTGTATATCTCTTCCTAGGATTTTATTTTATATGTGATTGAGCCCAGGAGGAAAGACATATCAAATGTTATTTTCATTTTACATTCAATCCATTTATTCAACTTATATTTTACAGTTTATTAATTTATTTAATATTTCGGTCATTCAATTGTAATCAAAGGACTATTAGTAGACAATAATAAGAAAATTATTGATCAATAACATTTTTAATTATGTTATAATCCACATTCACTAAATATCATATATGTTAATAGTAAATGTGTACTTAGCCATACCAAAATCATATTTAATAAAACAATTATATTCATATCCATATAAATATTTTCATATATAAATATTTTATTTTTTTATAAAATATTAATTTTTATGAGGTATACCCTTCATCAGTGCTATAAAAAATAATTGATAAAGGGAAGTTTTATTATTGCTAGTAAAAGAGTTCTAATAAATGGATGGCCTTCGTTGATGATTTTTTACTAGAACTAATATAGGCACCCATTTATCAGTGTTTTTTAGTAGCACTGAAAAATGCCCCCATAATCAACAATTTCTTATTAGCACTGTAATGGAAGAAATTTTCATTTTTCTTTAGTAGAACTGATAAATGAACCTCTTTATAATTGTTTTTTATTAGCATTGATAAAGGTAATCCTTATCTATGTTTTTATCATTAGTGAAGACCCCCTTTATCTGCACTAAAAAAACTAACAAAGGGGGTCTATATTAGTTATTTTGTTGGAAATCATATATGGGGGGCTTTATCAATTATTTTATCTAATGATGATAAATCCAAGAACTAGAGAAACACATATTTGTAGTAGTGATTTTTTATTTTTACTAAAAATATAAATGGAATATTTTATTTAACAAGTATGGCATAAAAAATATTTTATATTTTCATGACCATTCAATGTTTCATGGATTCCTTCAGAAGATTCCATGTTTATCTTTATATATTCTTTTAAATATCAATGGTATATTTTGATTTTAAATATGTGTATTATAAGTGGAAATATTATTAATTATATAAATATTAACAATTATCTTTCAAAAACATTCTCTATCTTAGACGACTTCCTTTAATGTAACATAATATTTACTGAGGATATGATCCAGTGATACCAACCTTATTCTTTCAATTGATGTTTTTTTATTATGATGAAGATTTTTTTTAAATCCCATTTCTTTTCCACGGGATATTCTATGATAAATTGATGAGATTATTATGAAAGGTATTTCCTTTATATGGATTATGATATGCTAAATATTTTATGATCATTGGGAACATAAATGATGGGATTATTTGTTGGGTGGGACCTATATCTCTATCCAATGAATTGGATAAGGATTAAGTGTTATATGAACTGATAGGGTACAAAAGTGGTTATCCAAATCGAGAAAAATGATACACAAGAGGATCTCCCATGCTCAAAAGAGGGTACAAATGAGGCAACCCCAAGCCCAAAATAGGGTACATAAGAGGATATCTCATGTTTGAAAGAGGGTACACATGAGGTTATAAAAATAACCAAAGGGGTTTCATGGGAGGTTATCTGAAGCACGAAGCAGGTACATGAGTCATTATCCAAAGACTAACATGTTATAAATTCCTGTTTGGGTAATCATGACATATGATTATACATTATTTTGTTTATGCCAAAAATATATGTCTTTTTCCAATGATATGTACACATGAATCATGTTCATTAATTTTTCTATGAATAATATCTTTTGATCTACCATGTTTTATGAAATGAATATTGTTTATGATATGTTATATAAAAGTTATAGTTTTAAAATGTTATTATCATATTCTAATCAGCTTATTCTTGTGTTAGTTTTATATTCCTCATGTTTATCCATACTATGAATTAGAAATCACCATTTATTATATTTCCATTTCTCATTTTATGGAAAATTTTTTAAATATGGTATTTCTATCATGTTTACTATTTTGGAAGATAATTATGGGTGATGATGTAGTTATTTTATGAAATAAGTCTACTATGTATTCCGTCTCTAGATACACTAAACCTTTCAATAATTGGATATGTGTTGGTTAAATGTATTGAATATTCATCTAAAATGGTAACATATTTTTGTATGAAAATATTGGGTTTCTATTCAAGTTAGAGAATAAATTTATATAAATAGATAAGGCCTACAATTATTTTAAACAAATAACATAAAACCAACTAAATAACCAAAAAAAAGTATGATGGGAAGAGGTATCGATAGAACATAGGATTATCATGTTAATAAATTAACAAAAATAAAGACCATGATGTTCAAGAGGCTATAAAAGTTGGTTCATGGTGACTCCAATGGCCATGGAAGACAACCTCAACATTCTAGTATCCCATTTTCAAAATGTTTATGGTACATTAAATCACCTCTACCTGGGAAATATTAAAACATTTTTAATAATTGAGAAAGAACTAGCCCAATGGTCATGATGGAATTCATCACTTCATATATCTCAATTACAAGATCTTCTAAAATTCAATTGAAATGGTTATGCACAATTAAATTAATGAAATGAAACACACTCCCTGAACAATATAAAAAAATTATCATAAAAAACACATAAATATGGAGATATAAAATTTGAATAACAAGAGATAGAACTCAAACATGAAATCACAATAAGAAAAATACTTTAAAAATTTAATCCCCATTTATAAAGAAAACTTTGTAATAAAATGTATAACCCCTCGTACTATCCATGAGAGGATTGGAAAATAATATTCTTATCCTAAGAATAATTAATGAACTATTTCAGTAGGGACACTCTTATGTAGTTGGAATTTTTCTTACATAACAGCTTACCCATATTTACATTGGAAAAATTAGTCTCTATTGTATGATCATTGAATTTCAAATTATCCACATATTGTATTAAAATATTACTATTGATATAATTATTTCAAAGTCTTCCTATTTTTATTATTGTATCACCCTATATTTTTTCAGAATTTATTCATGTTAGAGAGGGTGACATGGTAAAATTTATAAATTTTCACATCTCCAACTATGTCCCACTTCATGTTAACCATTTACTTTTTTTCTTTTAGATAAATATCAATTTTGAATGATCATTCATGGAATATTAATATCACTAAAAAAATATTTAGATTCACATGCATGTAAGTGATGTGTGGATGAACACATCTCATTTTGATTTTGTATCTTCACCTCGCTTGAAACCATATTTCATGTCTCCTCAAAATAGATTTCAAAGTTATATCATGGAATATTAATAATAATTTTCTTGTTGTCAAATTTACTATAAGTTACTAATTTCACATTTGTCACGACCCGCCTTCACCAAAAGGAGGGAAGGGTCAGAAGATTGCCAGGCCCTTCCTTCTTTAAGTTGAAGGAGAGATAATGACCCCCGAGACCCGCCTTCAATAGGTCCCGGAGTGGTGACTAGCACCTAGGGTATAGAAATTTCTCACAAATGGAAGGCATTACCCCTTTTTTTTAAGATCGAGAGATGAGATGATGAAACTCAATAACACCAAGTTAAAAGAAAAGTAAAACCAAAAGAAATAAAACATTCCCACATGCATGTTCTAAAAGTAAAGCCACAAAGTACAAAGGGTGACTACAAAGGTAAGTACCAAAGAAGAAAAACAGCAACTGCAACTGCCCCAAAGGTCCAAGCTTGTACGGTCCTACTCGATCCCCGAAGTCCTCCTGGAAACCTGAAAGCTATTTTATATACGTATGGTGAGCATACAAGTACACTCAGTATGGAAAACCAAAGACACTCATGCACAAGTGGGGGAACGTACTAAAGTCCCATGAGAAAAGGAGTAAACCAAACACCTATCAAGGTAATATATCTACCCCAGGCCTCACCAAGGCACACTCAACGCAAGTCATGTAATATATATATTAAGATCACATCGATGTTTCGATACCCCGTGCCACTTTCCCACTGGTTATAGAGACATCCTACGCATCAGACCAATCCCGCCATTCTCACCGCAGTCCCACTGTCACACCCGCCCGCACACACCTAGCCCACAACCACACGCAGTCCCACTGCTGAAATCCCACCTTCACACACCTGGGTCTCAACTACACACAGTCCCACTGCTGAATCCCGCCCGCACACACCTGGGCCACAACTGTTACATGTAACCATGCATGAAAACACCTAGGCCAGAGCAACCACCACCACTCCTGAAGACACGTGGGATAAAGGATCCACTGCAAAGCCCGAAGACACCTGGGCCTCATCCCAAAGACACTTGGGAAACCACCTTCCGCACACACCTGGCCAACCACCACACTACCCCGCCAGAAGGATCTTGGGCTAATAATGGACCTCAGGCCATCACAGCCCGCCCGAAGATACTTGGGCTATCCAGGAAAGGGAGAAAAAAAGGAGCTAATAACCAGCCACTAAGAATATTGATGGGAAAAACACCCTCCCCATCAAATGGGAGTGTTCAGCACTAAGTTCTCAACTTGGGTGGGGTGGGAATAAGAAACACAAAGATACAAGTATATATATATATATAGGTAACAAGCACTCACCCAAGCTCAGGTTTTTCTAACCAGCCTACAAAACACAACACCACTACGTTCAAGTCACAAGTCACGACTCTCTCCAACAAATCCCATCAGTCCCATTCATGTTTCAAGTTCAATGAAAATGTCTAATTAAATTCAAGCACTACTGGGCAACTAGTAGGCATGTGCACAAGTCCAAGAAGGTAAACAATTAAGCAACAACCATAATGCCCATACCCGGTTCTCAACAACAGAGGATTCTACCCCAATTCGTGATATAAATAAGTATCCACCAGGTCTTAAAACTCAGAACCACTGAATCCATACCACCAAGTGATCTCATCCCCAAAATTCACACAACCACCGAGGGTATAAAAGAGCAGGGGATCCCATACCCTCCCACATCTCCAGCAATCGGCCCGAAAGGAAAACAACCAAATACCATCACCAACACAAGTCAGGGATTTTCAGATTTAAACAACTTAACACACTCCATGATTTCAAATTCCGTGTGTTCTAATTGAGAGTTATCAGAGAAGGGTTGATCCCCGTGCTTTCAATTTATTTAGCCGAATATACGTGATTAACCAATTCACTTTTCACACCAGGAGTTTACAACCACAAACAAGCCATTTAAAACATCAGTAGGGTTCTTTAGTGAACAAACAACGACCACCAACGGCCTCAATTTTCTGGAGGCATAAGCCAGCACAACTCAACAAGATGGTCATAGAAGAAACAACATCAAAATATAAGACAACATAAACAAACACAACCCCCCTCTTTCTTTATATAATTCGTTCATTATCTTTAATTAGGTCTAGTTTATCCAATTCTACAGAATCAAAAGCACGCCCGCCCCGCATGATACACAAAAGAGAGAGGAAAACGAGAAATTCCCTACTTGTTGATAGATGATCAATGCTTAGGCCAGGTGCAGAACATTATGGATAACGATGTGCCCGATGCACCACAAGTGGTTTGTTAAAAGATGTGATTGAGGAAAGGAGAAACCATGCCTAACCCTTAGTTTATAAGATCCGCAGACGGTTGAGGTGAGAACGCGTAACCGCGTAAGGCGCGGGGGTCGTGGGTTGACCACGCGGCTGGGCAGTTACACACGGAGGTCCCTCGGGATTTTTAGGAATTAATTATGGGATTTAACTGGTTTTAAAAAGGAGTAAAAGAATTAATTTACGTCTAAACTTACGTTGTGGGAGTGGAAAAGTCAGGTACTGGAAGAAGAACGAAATGCTCGGCGAGAGGACACATTGTTACCCTCACGGTGCCACCGTCACAATGCCATCGTCACGGTGCCACCGTCACGGTGCCACTGTCATGGTGTCACCTTCACGGTGCCACTGTTTTAGTGGAACCTCACTTTGGCAATGTAATGGGCCAGGAGGGTCCGGGCCATTACATTAGATACCTCTTAAACGATTCTCATCTTAGAGAATCAAAACAAACCAAGAAGGAAAGAGAGGGTCTGAACAACCACCTCGAAAGATACCTCTTAAAAGTGAACCCATGATAACCAAAAA
This sequence comes from Viscum album, assembly GCA_963277665.1. Lineage (NCBI taxonomy): Eukaryota > Viridiplantae > Streptophyta > Magnoliopsida > Santalales > Viscaceae > Viscum > Viscum album. The sequence goes on along the minus strand of OY728119.1, from coordinate 113,948,234 downwards.
CACATCTCTGTCAAGAAACAAGAAACATACCATGCCAAACTGCCCAGGCATGTGGGTTGGGGAGTCTCCTCCCCCCATGTCAATATATTATCCACTATGGGCGGCACTGACTCGCCCGCACGGGTTTAATCACATCCACCTTAATGCGTCTTGATTAGGGGTTGGGTTCTCTCCATCCCCATAGCCAGGGCTTTTCACACAAATCCAAAGGAAGAAAAACTAGTTCATTTTATAGCCAAAAGACGAAACGTTCTATCACAACAGGTACAACAAGGAACAAAACATAAAACAACTCTGGGTACTGGGTACACATCTGTGCTTCCCTCTCCCACGTACTCTCCTCAAGCCCACCATGTCTCCACAACACGTGAACCAAGGGAATGGTTCGCCCACAAAGCACCTTCTCCTTGCGATCCTCGATCATCACTGGTCTCTCCACAAAGGTGACGTCGTCCTCGATGTCCAGCTCACCCCAATCAAGGATGTGTGAATCGTCGTGCAGATACCGACGGAGCTGGGACACATGGAAGACACCATGTATCCTCAGTAGCGGCGGTGGCAATTCTAGGTGGTAAGCCACCTCACTGACCTGCCATAATACTTTGAAGGGGCCGATGAACCTAGGGGAAAGCTTACTCTCATTGCCGAACCTCCGCTGCCCATGACGAGGGGAGACCTTAAAGAACACGTGGTCCCAAACCTCAAACTCCAAGGGCCTCCTCCTGGTATCAGCATACGACTTCTGTCAGTCCTGGGCCGCCTTCATCCTTTCCCGTATGAGCTGAACCTTCTCTGTTGTGTTCTACACCACCTCCGGGCAAAGGATTCCTACCTCTCTTACTTCGGCCCAACACATAGGTGAACAGCATGGCCTCCCATATAGGGATTCAAACGGGACCATGCCAATGGTAGAGTGATAGCTATTATTGTAAGCAAACTCTACCAGGGGCAGGTGTCGCACCAATGATCCTCCTGAGTCAAGAACACATGCCCGTAGCATATCCTCCAAGGTCTGGATGGTGCGCTCTATTTTTCCATTTTTCTGGAGATGGTAAGTAGTGCTAAGGCATAACTGGGTGCCAAACTCATGCTGAAATCCTCTACAGAATCGCGAGGTAAACCGTGCATCCCTATTTGAGACTATAGACCCCGGAACTCCATGAAACCTCAACAACTCATCCACATAATTTCGTGCCAAAGTGTCCACAGTACTCGACTCCCTGATCGCCAGAAAGTGAGCTGATTTCGTCAACCTATACAATACCACCCAGATGGTGTCGTACCCTCCTTGGACCTTGGGTAGTCCCGTGACGAAATCCATCGAGATGTCATCCCACTTCCACTCGGGGACATCTAGAGGCTGTAGTAGGCCACCCAGAACTCAGTGTTCAACCTTCACTTGTTAACACACTAAGCACTTGGCCACAAACTCTGCCACTGCTCGCTTCACTCCGGGCCACCAAAACTGTCCTTTAAGTCCCTGGTACATCTTGGAAACTCCTGGGTGTACTGCCAGGGGTGAGTTGATGAACTCACTGAGAACCTTGCCATGCATAACCCCTGGAACAAACAACCTTTTCTGGAAAAGCATCCGGTTCTGACCATCATCTGCCCATCCTTCCGGAGCATTGCCCTGGTCAACCCGGTCACACATCACTTCGCACTCCAGGTCTCCCCACTGAGACTCCTCCACCTGTCGAAACAGAGATGACTGCACTATCATCTGATATAGGCATCCTCTGCCGCTATCCATCCTCACATCCAGGTGTAAGGCGGCCAACTCTTCTATTGCCTTCCAGGCACCTGCCGACTCTCGGACCGCATCCTTCTACGTCCTCCTCCTCAAGGCATCGGCCACCACATTGCCCTTGCCTTCAATATAAGAGATCTCGAAGTCGTAATCCTGGAGGAACTCGGCCCATCTCCGTTGTCGCAAGTTTATGTCCTGCTGGGAGAAGATATACCTCAAGATTTTGTGATCCGTGAAGACCACAAAGCGTTCCCCGATGAGGTAGTTCTTCCATAACTTTAGCGCAAAAACGACCGCTGCATGCTCCAGGTCGTGGGTGGCGTAATTACGCTCATGGGAACGTAGCTGCCTGGACACATAAGAGATCACCCCTTGTCGCTGCATCAACACGCATCCTAGTCCCTGTCCCGAAGCATCACAGAATACCTCATAGGCCACCCCTTCTTCTGGTAATTTCAGCATTGGGGCACTAACCAACTTCTCTTTCAGATAGCTGAAGGCTGACTCGCACTGCTCACTCCACACGAAAACCAAGTCTTTCTTGGTCAGGGCTGTCAAAGGGGCCGCAACTCGGGAGAAGTTGGGTACGAACCTCCGATAGTAACTTGCGAGCCCAAGGAAACTACGGAACTCTGCCACATTCTTGGGTGCTTCCCCAGAAAAAACCGCCTAAACTTTTTATGGGTCCACCGTTACCCCCTGCTCGGACACCACGTGCCCGAGGAAGTGCACTTCTCGTGTCCAGAACTTTCATTTTTGACAACTTACCATAGAGCTGGTGCTGTCGGAGGACCTCCAAAACTGTCCCTAGGTGCTCTGCGTGGTCCTCCTCTGATCTAGAGTAGACCAGGATGTCGTCGATGAACACAACCACGAACAGATCTAGGTACTACCGGAATATGGATTTCATAAGACCCATGAACATAATTGGGGCGTTCGTAACACCGAAGGGCATGACTACGAACTCGAAGTGTCCATTCCTTCACCTGAACACTATCTACGGGATGTCACTCTCTTTCACCCTCAGCTGGTGGTACCTAGACCGCTGGTCGATCTTCAAGAACCATACTTCCCCTTTCAGCTGGTCGAAAAGATCATCTATCCTTGGAAGAGGGTAGAGATTCTTAATCGTGACCTGATTCAGCCTCCTGTAGTCTATGCACAACCTAAGACCACCATCTGCATTCTTTGCAAACAAGACCTAAGCACCCCACGGTGATGCACTTGGACGAACATAACCCCTCATCATCAGATCGTCAATCTGTATCCGCAACTCCCGTAGCTCCGAAGGTGCCATCCAGTAAGGAGCCATCGAGATTGGACGAGAACCGGGGTGCAGGTCTATCCCGAACTCGATATCACGTCGAGGGGGTAGAGTTGTCACCTCCTCAGGAAAGATGTCCATAAACTCACGGACGATCTCTGGCACATCCACCATTTCAGCATCTAATGATTCCACTGTCAGCTCAGTTAGCAAGGAGAGGAGAGGTTCCTCTCTCTTGTTTCCCTTCGGACTGCTCTGCTCGCCGGTGAAGGTAACACACCGGATGTATAAGTCTGCAAACACCACCCTTCTTCGAAAACAGTTGATGACGGCACACACAAAAAATAGCCAGTCGTTGCCTTGGATGACATCATATGGCTGAATCTGTAGCAGAATAAGATCCTGAACCGACTGATGTGTCCTTATCATCAGTCTACATCCCCGAAAAACAAACAACAAGTTGGGCTGACTTCCGACTTGTGTGATCAACACCAGGGGAACTGGAAGTCTCTCCGCATTTAACCCAAGGCACAGGCTAGTCTAGGTGCAACAAAGGACTGTGAAGCTCCAGTTTCTAACAAGGCATAAGCAAGAGTGCTAAACAGACTGCTCATACCTCGAACAACCTCTGGCCCTGCTGGAACTGCTGCCTCTGCGGTGTGCAATTGTCCATGCCCAGCTCCCCTACCCCTCGGCTGTCAGCCACCTCCCCGACCACGCCCTGGTTGAGGTCCCTGTGGAGCGCCCTGAGGTCGGCCTCCTCCTCCTACGTCTGCCCTCGGAGGAGCGAGAGCTCGCTGTCCCTGCTGCTGCTGCTGGAAAGGTCTGGCTGGAAGCTACTGCTGGGGTGGGTGCTGGGGATGACTGCCACTGCTGTACTACACCCAGTCTGGGAACTGACACCGGAGATGTCCAGGGCTCCCACAGACGAAGCACCGCGGTCCCAGGACCAAAGGGAAAGGGCGAGGGACGGGGGATCAAAACTAAAACTGCTACGGTCTGCTCCCTGGTGGTCAGAACCTGGAGGGTCCTGATGCTGGAGGCCTGGTGCTGACGGCCTTTCCCTTTGATGGTCCCAGCTGGATCCCCTCTCGCGACACTCCTCCTAGAGCATATATCCTCTCCACCACTTCGGCCTTCTTCTGGACCTCGAAGTATGTCAGCAGGGTAAAGGGTGTCACAGCATACTGGAGGGAGGGTCAGAGTGCCTCCTCTAAATGTCTTTCCCGAGGCTCCTCGTCGGGAAAGAGGTCTGGAGAAAAACGTATGTGGTCCTTGAACATGATCCATAGCTCCCTCATGGACATACTCACCTGCTGGAAGGAGAGTAGTTCCTGCCTCTTTTCTGCCTTCATCGTCGAGGAGAAAAATTCCGCCCGGAACTCCCTCTCGAAATCCACCCAAGCCACCTCAGACTCTCTCCTCTCCCCCAGGTAAAGCATCCACCACTGATGTGCCACTCCCTGCATCTGGCTAACGTCCAGAGGAACCCAGTACTCGGTCGGGGCCTGAATCAGGCTAAAGACTATAACTCGATCCTCTAGCCACCCTTCCGTCTTCATATCGGAGGTGATGCCCTCATACTTGTCGAGGGTCTGTCACTGGAAGGCTCGAAGAGACTTCTGCCACTGGTCGTCCTCCTCCTCTCGATCATCTCTCTGCTGATTAGCTAAAGTAGTCTTCAGGGCCTCGATCGCCTGTACCACACGTGGTCTCCTTCCAGGGGCCATAGCTGCAAGGTAAACAAGGAATACCTAAGCCCAAGTAGTGCAGAATATTGTTCTTAAAACTTATTAAAATTTAATTTATTCTTAATCCCTAAGACGTCCCAGAAACACAAGAAAACAAGTCATTTATGATGCATGTACCTTTCCTAGGGTCTCTACTCTGCAATCAGTGTGGCCTCACTTGGTCGTTCGGTAGGTCCAGAGTCCTTGCATCGGATCAAGGGGGGCCCTAAAATCTTGTGTCCAAGCCGGTCTTCCCTGGCCTAATTCACGTGCCAAGGTCACCCAACACTGTTGCCTTACCATCCCATGCAATCCTCACTGTGCCTAACTCTAGACTCCATCCTATCTCTCAACCGTCAACTCTGATACCATTCTGTCATGACCCGCCTTCACCAAAAGGAGGGAAGGGTCAACAGATTCCCAGGACCTTCCTTCTTTAAGTTGAAGGAGAGATAATGAACCCCGAGACCCGCCTTCAATAGGTCCCGGAGTGGAGACTAGAACCAAGGGTATAGAAATTTCTCACAAATGGAAGGCATTACCCCTTTTTGTTTTATAAGATCGAGAGATGACATGATGAAACTCAACAAAACCAAGGTAAAACAAAAGTAAAACCAAAAGAAATAAACCATTCCCACATGCATGTTCTAAAAGTATAGCCACAAAGTACAAAGGGCGACTACAAAGGTAAGTACCAAAGAAGAAAAACAGCAACTGAAACTGCCTCAAAGGTCCAAGCTAGTATGGTCCTGCTCGATTCCCAAAGTCCTCCTGGAAACCTGAAAGCAGTTTTATATATGTAGGGTGAGCATACAAGTACACTCAGTTGGGAAAAACAAAGACTCTTGTGCACAAGTGGGGGAACGTACTAAGGTCCCGTGAGAAAAGGAGTAAACCAAACACCTATCAAGGTAAACTATCCACCCCAGGCCTCACCAAGGCACACTCCCCAAATAAAGCAAGTCAAGGAATATATATATTAAGAGCACATCGATGTTTGGGTACCCCATGCCACATTCCCACTGGTAATTGAGACATCCTATGCATCAGACCAATCCCGCCATTCTCACCGCAGTCCCACTGCCACACCCGCCCGCACACACCTGGGCCACAACCACACGTAGTCCCACTGCTGAAATCCCGCATGCACACACCTGGGCCTCAACCGCACGCATTCCCACTGCTGAATCCTGCCCGCACACACCTGGGACACAACTGTCACATGTAACCATGACTGCAAACACCTAGGCCAGAGCAACCACCATCACGCTCGAAGACACCTGGGCTAAAGGATCCACTGCCACGCCCGAAGACACCTGAGCCTCATCCCGAAGACACTTGGGAAACCACCTGCCGCACACACCTGGCCAACCACCACACTACCCCGCCTGAAGGTTCTTGGGATAATAATGGACCTCAGGCCATCACAGCCTTCCCAAAGATACTTGGGCTATCCGGGAAAGGGAGCAGAAAAGGAGCTAATAACCAGCCACTAATAATAGTATTGGGAAAAACACCCTCCCCCATGAAATGGGGCTGTTCGGCACTATGTGGTCAACTTGGGTGGGGCGCGAATAAGAAACACAAAGATATAAGTATATATATAGGTAACAAGAACTCACCCAAGATCAGGTTTTTCTAACCAGCCTACAGAACACAACACCACTGTGTTCAAGTCACAAGTCACGACTCTCGCCAAAAAAGACCATCTATCCCATTCTTGTTTCCAGTTCAATGAAAATGATTAATTGAGCTCAAGCACTACTGGGAAACTAGTAGGAATAGGCACAAGTCCTGGAAGGTAAACAATCAAGAAACAACCATAACACCCATACCCGGTTCTCAACAACAGAGGATTCCACCCCAATTCGTGATATAAACAAGTATCCATCTGGTCTTAAAACTCACACCCACCGAATCCATACCAATAGGAGATCTCATCCCCAAATTTCACACAACCACCGAGGGTATAAAAGAACAGGGGATCCCATACCCTCTCACATCTCAAGCAATCAGCCCGAAAGGAAAACATCCAACTACCACCACCAACACAAGTCATGGATTTTCAGATTTAAATGACTTAACACACTACATGATTTCAAATTCTGTGTGTTCTAACGAGGAGTTATCCCAGAAGGGTTGATCCTGGTGATTTCAATTTATTCAGTCGGATATACATGATTAACCAATTCACTTTTCATAGTAGGAGTTTACAACCACAAACACGCCATTTAAAACATCAGCAGGGTTCATTAGTGCACAAACAACGACCACCAACGGACTTCATTTTCAGGAGGCATAAGCCATCACAACTCAGCAAGATGTTCATAGAAGAAACAACATCAAAATATAAGACATCATCAACAAACACATCCCCCCCCCCCTCTTTCTTTATAGAATTCGTTCATTATCTTTAATTAGGTATTGTTTATCAAATTCTACAGAATCAAAAGCATGCCCAACCCGCATGATACACAAAAGAGAGAGGCAAAGGAGAAATTCCATACTTGTTGATAAATGATCGACGCTTAGGCCAGGCACAGAACTTTACGGATAACGATGCGCCCGATGCACCACAAGCGGTTTGTGAAAAGCCGCGATCGAGGAAAGGAGAAACCACGACTAACCCTTAGTTTATAAGAGCCATGAATGGTTGAGGTGAGAACGCGTAACCACGTAAGGCGTGGGGGTCGTGGGTTGACCACACGGGTGGGCAGTTACACACAGAGGTCCCTCGGGATTTTTAGGAATTAGTTATGGGCATTAAATGGTTTTAAAAGGAGTAAAAGAATTAATTTACGTCGAAACTGACATTGCGGGAGCGGAAAAGTCAGGTACTGGAAGAAGAATGAAAGGCTTGGCGAGGGGACACGGTGTCACCCTCACGGTGCCACCGTCACGGTGCCACCGTCACAGTGTCACCTTCACAGTGCCACTGTTTTGGTGGAACCTCACTTTGGAAAAGTAATGGGCCAGGAGGGTCCATGCCCTTACACCATTTCCTTAGGTAGGCCCCACCGTTTTAGCCTTATATATCATACATCACTCATGCATGGCTGGCCATACTCATTAGATTGCCCAATCAAAAGGTTTTTCTCATTCATCTTGTCCATGTTCACCATGCCTAACCTCACTACAGCGTGTTGAAAATTATTACTCAATTTTTCATTTTCCGCATCTTATAACACAATCAAAATTTCATTTCTCATGAAATTTAATCATTATAACCATCATATGGGTTATGTTCATATTCACTAGGATGTATTGAAGGATGTTTCTATCTTTATTTACACAAGGATTCATTTTCATCAATATTCATTCCATGGTCAACATATGAGATACCTATAGTGATACATAGATTTTAAAATATATTTTATAGGTTCCGTAAATCAAATTAATATCAATGGTGTCTTAATTGGTTATTTTAAAGGACCCTAGTTTTGGTTCAACTATATCAAGGGTGAAAGATGACCATTTGTTCTTGTCCTTGTAGGGGGCATTCAGTTTGAGGTGATGTGATTCCCTTTTAATAAATAACACACTATACTAACATTAATCAGATTCTGCATTGATATTTTTGGTCGATATCCTATTCTTATAAGAATATATATATCAAATAAATTCATTGAAGTCATATGGGGTTAGGAGGAACCCTACCGTAGCCACTATATCCCATAGCTAGTGAAGCGCTCTTCCCATCACCACATTGATATTCATCTTATGTGTATGTGCACCTTCCCATGTGCTCTATGAAAAACCCATTATTCACCTATTCATACTCTCTCCTATTTTTTATTTTGATACCCCTAGGGCTATCTATGTGACTTTATTTCAAGGTTTACAGGTTTCCATGTGTTGGCCTATTTTATTACTAATAATGATAAAAATCGTTATTTATAAAAAAAATATAACCACATGGAAATACCCTATTAAAATATAATTGGTTTTTACAAAATTTATTTTAAAATATAAGTACTCATGAAATGAAATATAGATTAATCCTTTGGGACATTTAGTTAAAAAATATATTTATTATATACATTTTAAAATTTTATGTTTTCAAAATGCTATTATCATACCACTGAGTTTTTATCAACTTCAATTGAGGTTTAGCTTTATTTTAAAAAACATATATAGACTAACCGGTTTATAGATTCATTTAACACTTCTTAATAGTGTTAATATTCAAACACAAACACCATTATCCCACGAATAAAACACCATTATATGTTGATCTTATATCTTCACCGTAGCCTGACAAATTTGTATATGTATAACCAAACAAATCTAACATTCACATTCTCTTATAATTCAACATCAAATCTATTTTTCATTTTTATCAAATCTATAAATCCTTTCTCTATACCCATATTGGGATTATTTTGGTGATCTTTTATATTTGGATGAAAGTGTGATAACATACACTAAATATTGCTTAAAATACATTAGATAATATTTATTTAAAGGAAATTTTCTAAAAAAATAGGATTAAAATCCATTCCCTTATAATATTAAAAAAATAATTCCCACTGAAATGGATGTGAAAAAAAAATAAAATATTCAATTCCAAATATTTTTAAGATTTCCTTAGGATACTTTTCTTGACCAAGAAAAATGTAATTTTTCTTTTCAGAAAATTTTCATCTAATAATTTACCACATTTCTCTTAGCTTTTAAATCTCATATAATATTTCTCTACCCTTAGAAATGTTTTTCTGATATTTCTTAATTTTTCCCTGTAAATATAATTAAATATATATAAACAACAATAACCAAAGTAACCTATTTGACATTATTAATATAGATTCTTCTATCCACTCACCCATTTAGACATTCATCCACTTGTTATAGGAACTTGGATTATAATACAATGATTTTGGTCCCTTTTCACCCTTTGTAAAGAATTCTTCATCATGAATACATATCTATTATCTACTATATATAAGAACCCACATGCCAAATCATTAAAAACATCCCCTTTAAACTAACTATTTTTTAATGAAAACTCGGCATCCATTATAATGTTTTTCTATTTTCTTTTTTTAATAAATGAAAATAAATATTATAATAATTTCAATACCAAAATCTGGTGAAAATGTTTCATCAAATTACACTCCTTCGAGCTATTAATTCCCATTACACATCAATCACCCTTTTTTCTGACTAATTCTCTATTTTCATTAATCTTTTTTTGGAAGACACGGTTTTTCCTATAATAGTTTTTTCTTTAGGTTTTGGAACAAACACCAAAGTAACTTGATTTAAAATATATTCAAATTCATGATGCATTAAGGAAACCAAATTTATATCATTTTAGACTAAATTGACAAATTTAGGATGAACTTGAGAGATCAACGGTGTATTATAATTTTTCTTTAAATTTTTCATTGTTTAAACTTACCGCTTTTTACCTCCAATGAAATTATAAAAAAGAACTTTTATTCTTTTCCTTAGTTTAGATCTGTTTGATTAATACACAAAAAATTAAATGTTTGAATATTTTTCTTTATCCTTTTCAAATTCAATACAATCATCTACATATATAATTTCTTTAAGATGTATACTAAAATTATATAATCCAACATTTTGGAAAGTGTCTCTTCATGCGTGACTTGTTTATCTAAATTTTCATGGTGCTCAAAATAAATGAATCAACTATTATTAAATATTCTTTGTTAAATCAATGATATCTCCTTATATTCAGATGATGAAAAAGTAAAATTTCATAAAAAACTCATTTCTCAAACTAGACAAAAATATCAATTTTTACCGTATTAATACAAGGGCTTATAACCACTCAAATATACATTAAAAATGGATATTTATGATAAAAAATATCATTAGGGGACATATATTAATTTTAAACAGGTAAAAAATATTTTAAATTTGATCTCTTATACTAAAACATTACTTGTTATCATTAATAGATTTATCATGATTTACTATTATTATCATAAAAACACCAACCAAACAATTTTTCTTCTATTCAGCCACACAAGTTTATTATGTAGGGTACATTGCATTGAGTTCATGCTTAATTACTTTATTCTTCAAAAAAGTTAAAATTTTTAATTCTATGTTTTGTTTTCATTTTTTATCTAGATCTTATTAACAAAAATACTACATTTCATTTCTCACTTATTTGAAATTTTTTATATATTTTAATTGTCTGAAGAATATATTTCATAATAATAAAACATTTAATACTTGTGAATACACTATTAATCATTTCAATGATATTACCACTATGGGTTTATGGATTCCCTATGTGTATATGAACATTCAAATGAATATTATCGAATGGTTTATTAGCATGAATCACCACTATATTGTGTGAAGATTGAATAATATTACCACTGTGGTATGTTGAGAACATCCATTATATTACCATTTTTAGAAAAATAATGTCCCAAGATGTCTCTCTGAAGAAGTCCAAATTCATATTATTCTGTACATGATTTTAAAACATTATATCCCTTAATTTATTTACTTATTTCTTGTTTAGATAAGATGAATTTATATAATCACTTACTTTGAATAAATTCACAATGGTATGATTTCATATAGTCATTAGTATTGAAACCTTAAGGTTCATAAACAAAAACCCATTATTCCTAAGATCTAATTTAATTTGTTCATAAAAAATATATGAGATACACAACAAATTGTTTAACAACCCATCAATATAATGAGTGTTTTTGGATATCATATTATCATTTCTAATTGGTATTGATCCAACACCTTTAATTTTTTTCACACATAATTTATAATTTCTACTGATCATCTTGTTCAAATAAAAATATATTTGAGTAGTTATAGATCTCCTACTATTTGGGATTATCAACCACTATATAATATCCTGGGATAGACTCCTTTTGATTAATTAAGTTACACTTCCACACCAAATAACTTCTCTTTCAAATATTTATTCATATTCTATATATTAAATGTACAAAAAAGCATAAATAATTTTTCTAGTAAATGAATGATACATTATTTTTTATGGATACATATTTGTTCACACCAATCCAAATATTTTACAAGATCAAACATATTTTTGGTCTTAAATACATATTACCAAAACTATTTCTTAATATCCTTATTTTGAGTAGATTTAATTTCATTTATACCATGTTTCCCATGTTTTTTAGGATTTTATTGATGTTTGTAGTTATTGAAAATGATTTTTTATATTCCCAAAACCATTATAGTACAAAAAGAATCCATATAATGTATATCTTTATTTTTAAAATGTAATACTCCCCAATACGATGTGCTTGAATTCCAAAATCAATATAATTAGAATGTTTGGATCCTTATTAAAAAAAGAGTTTATTCAACATTAGAAATCATTTTCTTAATATTATGATTCATTTAATCCTTCTAATATTTTGAAGTTTAATGAGATTTTGAAACAATGCTTGGTTTCCCAAAATTTTTATATTTTTTATAATAATTTGATTTAGCCACGTACATGACCCTTTCGAATTACTTAAACTTATTTGAATCTTTATCAACCCTCTTAGAATTAACATAATACAACAAAGATTATTTTAAATGATGATAATGTTATCCTTTCTTATTTTATAACTGTCTTGCATCTTAAATAAAATTTTGATAAATAAAACTGGATAGATTATGATCTTCATCAATTATGATAAGTTTTTATTGAAGTAGTTTGAGGTCCTTCTCTATATGAATAAGTTTTTCCTCCAATATCATATTCGAGATCTTAACATAATAAATTAACATCATTAAATTATAAATATAGTTCATTATCATTGATTTTATTTCCATATAAACTATGTTCTTATTATTAAATTATTTATCATATTTCAAAACAATTCCTATTATCTTTTTCAGGCATTGATTTTTTTTATAGTCATTATATCAATTATAAATTTAATATATACTATATCTACATTTCATCATCTAAAATTAAGAAATTTCTACATTAAACATGATTTTAATTTTCACCACTCAAATTATAAATTAGAATTTGTTCACTACCATCACTTTTAGTATCAATTTTTCTTTATCACCAATGATAACTCCTTCTTCAAACATTGATGAACTAACTAAAAAATCAGCATATTTCCATTCCTTTAAAAATTTTACATAGGCCTGAAGACTACAGATATAGATTGAGGCCTCAGTTTTCAAGAAACATTGACCATATATCCAATATAATAGGGTCCATGCTACAACAAAAATTTTAAATTTTTGACTTAGTATGGATACCTCAATTTTCCACATAGATCATTTCCATAGTATATACCAATAGGACTTATTTTCATAGTTTATTAAACCATGGACTTCAGTGTTTTATCTTAACAGTCTATGTGGACAATTTTCATAATACACACATGATACACTTATTGACACAGTTTAATAAACTATGGAAGTAGACATTAATAAATATAATGGAACTTCCATGAATAGATCCCATAATTTCTTTATGAATACTCCCAACACTTTACGCTATGATACACATTATATATATAAAAACAGATATATAATTATGTATACAAACACACAAACACAGATATATATATATAATTCTATATAATTTTATCTATTAGTATTTTTAAAAAATAAAAAATTATATTTGGACATAAAGAATATTGACACCGTTTTATGATATCATTTTCATAGACATTTTCACATAGCATATTTTCATGGTTTTCAGAAAATGTGGATGTAGATATGTTAATTTAAATGGTTATCTCAAACCATGGAAGTACATAGGTGATCTTACATGGTTTTGCAATACCATCTTAGTAGGTCATTTAACTGTGGATTATTTCCATTGTTCCGTATAATTTTTGTTTTAGTAATTCTTATTTCCATAGTTTTCCAAAAAAATTGAAATAAGCATTTTCACTAAGTTCCAATGTAAAAATGGTGGTTCCCACAAATTTCATACATCACCGATCCACCATAGTTTCACATAAAAATGGTTAAAGGTGGACCTAGATCTATAGTTTGACTCATTCATGGCTATAGGCCGAACTAGAAAGGGATAAGACCATATTTTATTTCTTACCATAGTAGTAGAGCACACTATGGACAAGAATATGGAAACCGTGGCTACAAAGTTAATGGAAGTAGTCCCATTTTATTATTTTTTATTAAATATTCCTTTTTATTAGATAAGTTATTATAGTTTTTTTATGGAAGATAACTCAGTCCTAGTTTATTTATTCCTTTATAATATTTCCCACTTTTCACATTCTTAAATCTCTACTGTCATATTCTTTTAGTTTTAGATAGTTTACTAAAAAATTTCCAATATCAATACAGTTGAATTATTTTTGTAGTAAATTCACTTTAAAAATTTCCTAACCTATTCTCTAGTTATTAGATATAATACATGACGATTTATTAATCCCTATATCCACATTTGAATTTGAATCGAAACATCTAGATTCATTATCTTCCCAAACAATCTTCATTCATTTCTCAAGTTTTGGGGATTCAAAGAAAATATCATTATCAATAATTTCCTTTTTATAAATAATATTACCTCCTATAATTTAATAATAATTGAGAGTTATTTTATGGTAATCAATGGGTTTTTCATTGAAATCATTTTATTCCTATGTATATACATTATCATCAATCTTTTATGGTAATATATATAAGATATTATATAAAAAAGTGGAGTCTTCCAACTTCTCACCATATCCTCATATCAAGATAAAAAATTCATTAACCCCCATGAATAATCATAAAATGGTCTCATAATCATGTATCTAGATATCATCTCATTTAATTATTGAAAAATATATATTTTCTCTCCCCACATTTATTTTCCCTTCATGTATATTCTCCAGTTTCTATAAAAACACATTTTACAAATTGATGCCTTTATCCTTGAGAAATTAACTTTCTTAAAGAGGGGATAAAATAGAATATATATATATATATATGGACCATCATTATATATATATTTTTTCTCTCACAGTTATGTATTAATCTTTAGCATGTAGTGGAATTCCATCCATTAAATCACACAAAAAATTAGAACAGTTAAACAAATGATATAGAAAATTTAAATTTTTCCAAAAAATTTATACTTTACAAATAATATTTGAATATCCATATTTTAAATGGATTTATATTTATTCATATTCGATAAGAGAAATCAAGGATTTCTACTTCTTACTGAGAGATAATTCAAAAAATAAATCCTCACATATCTAATCACAAAAAAGGAAAACTTGCTCTAATACCACTGGATAATCCACCTATAGGATCTATAGGATATCAATAAGTTGGTGGGGGTGAATTTTAAGAACCCAAACCTTCTTTTCAGGTATGTTTTTCCTTTTTCTACAGTTTTTGAGAAAAGAGGAGTTTCTGGAAATTTTTCAAGTATAGGTCGTGTAATTTATGAGTACATGCCATGTACTTTATTAGTACACATCGTGTACTTTATGAGCACATTCCATGTAAATCGTTGCCACAGAAGGCCGTGTGATTTCCATGTCCTAGCCACACACACAGTCCTATAGGGTGACATGGAGGCCGCCTAAAGCGGAGTACGAAAACAGTAAGTACACGCCGTGTACTCCAAAATTACATAACGTGTATTTTGTTTTTTCATTAAACGCACCAGGGTCGCTTTTGAAAGACAGAACCATATTCTTTTAGGTGTTTTTTTCTGAGAGAACTCGTATGACTGTGGATCTTTGATGGACCCCTAAGCCTCCTTTAGTCCTCCTCATCGAACTCTGTCAGTTGCATTGGAATCACATCAGCGAGTTCTCTCTTCTCATAGAGGATCGTTTTCCAATTTATTGTCTTTATGGAGTTATCATGGGTTGAGAATTTTGTGAATTTTCTTATATCTATGTAATTTTATGAAGATTAAAGCATTGTGGTTCAAGTATATTGATCTCCTAACACCGAGGTATGTGGTTTGTGCCTTTTTGTAGAATGTCTTTGAGTTATATGTGCAATTTCACCCAATACCCATGAATGGGGTATTGTGTGTTTACCGTTTTAGCCATTTATTTTTTCTGCTATACTATTATACCTGAGTAGATGTTTATTGATTGTGAATAGGGGGAATTGTTGTGATTTTAATGTATTACCCATGCACGTTTTGCCTATTTTGAACTTTGGGTCTTGTTTTCCTATTAGGCTGTTGTTTACTTTCGATGCCTTGTATTGCTGGATGGTGTGACTGTTGTGTTGTAGAATGCTAGCTAAGGAGTTATAGAGGTTTACCTTGGCCATTATGCACATCTACACATTCTTTACTTATACAGGGCCATGTGAACCTAGTTTATTAGAGCATAGGGAGAATTGACATTTAGGGCTTCTCCATAGTGTCTTTATAATTGTACAATGCGAGACCACAAGGGGAATTGGCGTTGAGTGCTTCCCCACAGTGTCTATAGTTCCTCGACAGAGGCCATAGGGAAAATTGATGTTGAGTGCTTCCCTAGAGATCCATTAGTAGGATACGAGACTACAGGTGGAATTTATTGTGAGTGCTTCCTCATGGAGTCTATACTTTAGCTGAACCAGAGGGGTGAGACTGTGTGTGTTGCCCAGAGGTTTGCTTGTACTTGATAGGTAGGACCAGAGGGGATAGGTTGTGGGTACTTCCTAGTGGGTTACCTATTGTGTTATCCATTCTGTTGTTGCATGCTGTGTGATGTTTTGAATGCTTAAAACTGTGGATTGTTCCTGCTTAGTGCTTTCCTGTTTACTGCTTCCTACAATTTTACCTGCCATATATTTACTGACTGTTAGGCACATATCTTGTGGCGGTTTCCTACTAGGATTTAGTCTCACACCCTATTTGGGCCATGCTGTTGGGCCTAAATATATTATATTTTTGTAGGTATAGACAAGGGAAAGTTCCCTTTGACTTCCGGTACTTGATTACATTGGAGCTGGAGAGCATGGGACCTAGTCGAGGCTTGTGTTGCTGAGGAGATGCACATATGTTTTTATTTTGTATGATGTTTAACATTTGTATTCAACATTGTGACATGTTTGGATGCTTTCCTAGACATATATGTATCTTTTATCATTTATATATATTTGTGCTCCAGTTGTTTCTTTATCAGTCTTCCACTGTAAACTATGGTTTGATATTTACTGCTTCTGCTATTGTGTGTTGTTTACTTCCTCTATGTACTCTTCTAATGAGGGCACAATTTTCCCACTATCACACCCAATTACCTCACTTCTAGTCGGCAGCCTCTGGCATTTGGGGAAATGTGCTTGATGCCATGTAACCAACTGGGTATGAGGCGCCTCTGGGTGGCTTTTGGAAATGGGATTTTACAAAGTGGTATCAGAGGCATTTTTTTTCTTTTGACTTACTGTTAAGAGCCTTATCTAGGGATAGGACGGAATAGGTACATGGTAATAAGATGTTCCTAGGAGTAGTTAACCCATGTACAGGGAAAATCCAATCTACCTCGTTATTGCAATTTTTTTGGTCTTGTCATTATAACAGTTAATTTGATTTCACCTTGAGCGATTCAAATGATTTGTTCTGTTATCGTTGATGTTATTGATGTTCTATTTCTGTTGCAACCCGATGAGATGAGGGTATTCCATCTCAAGCATCATATAATAACTTTATAGAAATCACATGTCATGCATTTTTTTCATTCCATCAAGGATGCATTAGATATTTCCTATTGATGTGATAGATGATGTGTAAAATATGCATGTTGTTGTGATAGTTTCATTGATAGAAATACCTGTTGTTTGGTAAGGTATTGTTTATGTAGTTCTTTTCTTGAATGAATGCCAAACTTTGGTTCTTGGGGTGTTATGGTCCCTCATGGACTGAAATTTAATGGATCATTGCACTGTTCTATTGTTTATAAATTGTATAGGATGCCAAACTTTGATTCGTGGGGAGTATGGGCCCTCACGGATCAGAATTTGGCATTTCTAATGTTCGTTTCGGTGTTTTTATGGGTCCCGGAGTATTTTCTGAGGCTTACTGTCTGGAAAAACCCTGAATACATGTCATGTATTGTTAAGTACACGCTATGTGTTCTTCTGTTCGGGAAGAGACAGTTTTTCTAAATTTCACGCTGTGTACTTTATGTACATGCCGTGTAGTCTTTGACCGTGTTGTAGGCCGTGTGGTAAGAGACACGGGGTGGAAAATGTCTATTAGAAACACACCGTGTCCGTGCTGGACACGCCATGTAGTATAATCCTAGGAACTCCTCAATGTAGCTAACAACATGGGTCAGTGGAGTTTCTTCTTATACACGCCGTGTCCATCTTGAGCACGCCGTGTAGTCTGACCAAGGTACCCGGCCGTGTCATGAACAAATATGTGTCTGTGTTATCCCTTCACGTACACATTGTGTAGTTTGATTCATGTGTCGGACTGTGTCACTGACAATAGTAGAAAGGTTAATCTTGTCTAGTACATGCCGTGTCTGCCCTGAACACGCTGTGAAGCCTTGTCTTAGGAGAGTCGTGTGGCTTAACCGTGTAGAAGGACCCATGAAAGGGAAGAGGATTCAAGTACCCTCCATGTGTTTTGAGAACACACTGTGTGTTTGGGGGTTTTACATGACCAGTTTCGGAAAAATTACATGCCCATGTGGATGAATTCAGGTAACACGCCGTATAGATAGTGTACACACTGTGTAGGCATGTTTTGTTAAACATGAATGTTCTCTTCCTCCTATTATCTTTTTACACTCCTTGTTTTCAGTCCTTGATAACTTTATCTAAGGTGTGTTATTGACCTTGCAGAGTCATGCCATCGAGACACCCTCCAGTTGTACGTCAGTTTCTAGGTGGTGATCAGACATCAGACATGGCTAATCAGGGACTTCCTGCAGATCCTCCTGTTGTGCCAGTCTTGGTACCAATAGCTATACCTGTTACCGGTGCTGATGCATAGTTCATGGAATGCATCATGAGGATGATGCAAAATTTCAGGGAGCGCTGCCTCCTGCCCTGTCGATGGATGATATGATGCGGGTCTTCAAGTAGCTCCATCCTCCATCATTCTTAGGGGAAGGAGGACCTCAGGTAGAAAATTAATGGCTAGAATCCATGCTGATGATCTTTGAGCATCTGTAGATTCCTCCAGAGAGGAGAGCCAAGCTCTCTACCAATATGTTATGGGATTCTTCCAAGATATGGTGGGATGTGATCTCACAGGCGTGTCAGTCGAAGGTCATGGATTGGGAGGAGTTCCAGCGCATCTTCTATGACTACTTCTAACCGGAGACCCTAAGGGAGGACCAATCCCCGGAGTTTATGAGTCTGAAGCAGGGTACTCTTTCGGCTATGGATTATTCCTGTCGTTTCACCGAGATTCAGCGTTCCACACCCCTCTTGGGCGGAGATGGGTTGTTCTTGGCAAGGATGTTTATGGATGGCCTCTGAAGGGAGATCCGATCAAAGGTGAATATCTTCAGGTTGACTTCCATTGCATCCATCGTCAACCAGGCACTAATTGTCGAGCGCAATATAAGAGATTCCGAAGATGAGAGCCTTTGCAGTTCGGCTTCCAGAGTTAGTGCTCCACTAGATGAAAGCAGGAAGCATCGTTGGGAGTCCTTGAACGATGATCTGAGGTAGAGAGACACATCTTTAGGTAGCGAAGTGGTATTCTACCAGTGTGGAAGTGCTGGGCATACAAGGCCGCAGTGCCAGAGAGACCCGGTGGAGTGCCGATCTTGTGGAAGGATGGGACACCTTCAGCATTTCTGTTAGGTTTTTTCACATGCAGCTGGTGACATGGGTTCATCCATGACTCCTCATTCAGGTGCAGCGCCCCCAGTTTCTCACCAGTCTGGGAATTGGAGTTCTTCCGGCCGTTCAGGCCGAGGTGCAGGTCGAGGCCGTAGCGGTCAGTCATCATTCGTTCAACGAAAGTAGGGTGGTTCATCTTAGAGCGGTCCGGTAGGGTCATAGGGCCATGGTATAGGTGAGGCCTTTGCACTAGAGCCGACTCAACAGGAGCAGGATCCCAGACCCTCTACAGTTCGAGGTACGGTCTTAGTAGCCTCAGTTTTATATTCCGCTCTTTTCAATATAGGGGCTTCCCATAGCTTTATCTCTATTTCTATTGTGGAGAGCCTCAGGCTCTGTAAAATTTCCTCTGCCGATATCTTGACATTAGAAACACCGTTGGGAACTAGGACCACTAGCATATGTCAGTGCATGAAGTTCTCTCTAGAGGTTTCTGGGTGTCACTTTCTATGGGACCTCTATTTCCTAGATATGATAGTCTATGATGTCATTCTTGAGATGAACTGGATAGTTCCATTCTAGGCAGTCTTCGACGGTTATCACCATAGGGTGAGCTTCATATCACAAGAAGGTGTATCTTTTCTTCATAAGGGTGAGTGGGATGTCTAGGAAATCAGATCGAGTCTAGAGCATCATGGGTTGGGAGCAGTTACAACCCAGATTGCTAGACTTTATGTAGATTTTCAGGGGACTTCATAGTTAGAGTTTCCTCCAGTTGTGGATCATTTCAAAGATTTATTTCCAGAGAACTTTTCAGGTTTGCCTATGGAGCGTGAGGTATAATTTTCTATTGATATTATGCTAGGAGTGGCACCGTTGTCCTTTCCTCCTTATTGGATGGCTGCACCTAAGTTTCAGGACCTCAAGAAGTAGTTGTATGAGTTGCAGGAAAAGGGTTTCATCTGACCTAGTACTTCTCCTTGGGGTTTGCCTGTCCTATTTGCAAAGAAGGCAGATGACACCCTTAAGTTTTGTGTGAATTATCGGAAGATAAATTAGTTGACGGTCAAGAACCGATATCCCTTACCAATGATTTTTGATCTCTTTGATCATCTTCAAGGTGCACAAGTGTTTTAGAAGATCGAGTTAAGGTATGGTTACCATTAGTTTCACGTTATACCATTAGATATACCTCTTACAGCCTTCCAGAGCAGGTATGATCTCTATGAGTATACGGTTATGATGTTCGGTCTCACGAACGTGCCATCAGTTTTAATGGAACTGATGAACTGAGTTTTCCGTCCATACATGGATTCGTTTATAGTGGTCTTCATGGATGATATCTTGGTGTACTCTCACACTCGACACGACCATGCTACCCATCTTGAGATCATTTTGACTACACTAAGGGAGCATCGGTTATTTTCTAAGCTCTCTAAGTGAAACTTTTTGATGCACCAGATTCACTTCTTGGTTTATGTTATCTCAGAGATAGGATTATCAGTAGACCCATAGAAAGTGAGAGCAGTAGTTTTTTTGGAGCATCCGAAGAACTTCTTTGAGGTGAAGAGTTTTCTAGGGCCGGTTGGATACTACAGGCACTTCATACATGACTTTTCATGCTTAGAAGCTCCATTGACAGGTCTGACTAAGAAGCGTGCAAAGTTCTTATGGTCAGATTAATGTGATTCAGCCTTTTAGGAGCTAAAAGGGAGGTTGACTTCAGCACCGATACTAGTCTTTCCAGAGCCGAGCAAGAGCTATACTGTCTACTATGATGCATCAGGTATTGGGATGGTAGATTTGCTTATTCAGGGAGATAGAGTTGTTGTGTACGGGTCTCGGAAGTTGATGCCACATGAGAGGAACTACCCTATGCATGACATGGAGTGGCAGCTGTTGTTCATACCATACGTTGTTGGATACATTATCTTCTGGAAGAGAATTTTGTGGTTTTCACCGACCAAAAAAGTCTAAAGTACATTTTCTCTCAGCATGATTTGAATTGGAGACAACATAGGTGGGTTGAGTACCTACAGTCCTTCGAATTTGAGCATGCCTATATGCCTGGGAAAGGAAAAGTTGTGGATGATGCGTTGAGCCGGAGGACTCACCTACATGAATTTCAGGGGCCAAAAGTGAGTGGAAGCTTATGAATCTATTCCTTGAGATGCATTTGGAGGTGAGAGATAGACAGGGGCAGACTTTTCTATCTTTTGTAGCTATTACCTCTACACTTCTTGATCGAGTACGAATGAGGCAGCTATCAGCTTTTGAAGGCCTAGTCCTACGGGAAAGCGTGTCAGGAGAGGACCATATTCCTGGGTGGACCATAGGTGAGGATGAAATATTTCATTTTTAGGGATTCATATGGGTGCCAACAGATATAAGTGAGGAGATGATGTGATTCTTTCATTCCTCAGTTTGGGCAGTTCATCCTGGCATCACCAAGATGTATTGTGATCTACACTGTCAGTATTGGTGGCAAGGTATGAAGAGGGACGTTGTTGGTTTCGTCATGAGGTGTTCCACATGGTAGTAGTTAAAGGTGGAGCATCAGTGAATATTAGGGCTTTTACAATAGTTACTCATTCCTGAGTGGAAGTGGAATGATGTAGTGATGGACTTCATGACTGGTTTATGGAGATCGCCTTGAGAGAATGATGAAGTTTGTGATTCCATTGAAAGACTTATGAAGGTCTCTCACTTCTTGCCAATCAAATAGACCTTCAGTGTTGATGAGATGGGGGGTTTTACATCTGAGAGATTGTACTCTTGCATGGAGTTCCAAACTCCATTGTTTCAGATAGGGATGCATGTTTTACTTATCGGGTCTGGGAAGGGTTTTAGAAGGCTTTGGGTACACATGTACTTTGGAGTATAGCATACCATCCCCAGACCGATGGCCAGTCCGAGCGTACGATTCTGGTGCTTGAGGACATGCTCCAAGCATGAATTTTGGATTCTGGGGGTTTTTGGGAGAAGTATATACCTCTTTTCGAGTTTTCCTACAACAATAGTCTTCAATGAACTATCTATATGGCACCTTATAAGGCTTTTTACGGTAGGCCATTCCGATCACCCTTATGTTGGATGGTGGTAGGAGAGGAAGGTTTTCTGGGACCTCATCTTGTTCAGGAGACCACATAGTAGATAGAGTTGATTCGAAAGACAATGGATACTGCACAATCTTGTCAGTAGTCTTATGTTGGTTAATGGAGATGACCTTTGGAGTTTGAGGTCAGGGATCAGGTTTTCCTACATGTCACACCGAGGTTGGGACACAATAGGATAAGGAGGCAGGGTAAGCTTTCTCTAAGGTATGTCGGGCCGTTTGAGGTGTTAGAGAGTGTTGGGCCGGTGGATTATTGGTTGGAGTTACCTCAGAGGTACCGGGATGTGCATGAAGTTTTCCACATTTCTCAGCTCCGATGTTACTTTGCATACCCTTCACATGCTTTCTAACCTGAAAAATTCATGGTTAAGGTGGATGCATCTTTCAAGGAGCATCCTATCCTGATTGTTGATTGAAGTATGAATGTTCTTCATGGCCGATCTGTTCCTCTAGTATGAGTGCTATGGCAGCACAGATGGGTGCAGGATGAGCCTTAGGAGAGGGAGGCTGATTTATGAGCACAGTGGCTGGAGCGGTTCAGAGTTTCTTCGTCTACGCCGTGCTAGGGAAATTCCAGGTCGAATTTCATGAAGGGGGGAAGTTTGTAAGAACTCATGCCTTCTTTTCAGGTATGTTTTTCCTTTTTCTGGTGTTTTTGAGAAAAGAGGAGTTTCTATAAATTTTTCAAGTACACGCCGTGTACTTTATGAGTACACGCCGTGTACATCGTTGCCGCATGAAGCCGTGTGCTGGCCTTGTCATGGACACACACATGGTCGTGTGGGGTGGCGTGGAGTCCTCTTAATGCGGAGTACAGAAACAGTAAGTACACACCGTTTACCCCATAAGTACACACAGTGTATTTTGTTTTTTTGTTGAATGCATCGGGGTCACATCTGATGGACATAACCATCTTCTTTTAGGTCTCATTCATCCGAGAGAACCTGTACGACCACAGATCTTAGACGAACCCCCGAGTATCCATCCGTCCTCCAAATCAAACTCCATCAGTTGCGTTGGAATCACATCAGTGAGTTCTCTATTCTCATAGTGCATAATTTTTCAATTTCTCCGATTCCATGAGTTATCTTGGATTGAGTGTTTTGTGCGATATATTAGATCTACAATTTTCTAAGACGATTCAAGAATCGTGGTTCAAGTATATTGATCTCCTAACCCCGAGGTAGGTGGTTAGTTCCTTTCTTTAGGAAGTCTTTGAGTTATTTGTATAACTTTTCCCAATACCCCTGAATGGGGTATTGTATGTTTACCATTTTAGCCATTTAGATTCTCTACTATGCTGGCATGCCAGAGTAGATGTTTATTGATTGTGAATAGAATGAATTTTTGTGCTTTGTATGTATTTCCCATGCATGTTTTGCCGGTTTTGTCCTTTGGGTCTTGTTTTCCTATTAGGATACTGTTTAATTTACATGCCTAGTATTATAGGATGGTGTGACTGTTGTGTTGTAGAATGCTATCCAAGTAGTTCATTAGGTTTAACATGGTTGTTACGTGCTGCTAGACTTGCTTGACTTACACATGGCCGTGATAACCTAGTGTATTAGACCATATGGGGATTTGTTGTTGAAGGCTTGTCCATGGTGTCTTTATAATTGTACGATGCAAGACCATAGGGGGAATTGATGTTGATTGCTTCTCCAGAGTGTCTTTATTTCTTCGATGTGGGATAAAGGGGTAATTGAAGTTGAGTGCTTCCCCAGAGCACCTTTAGTACGATACAAGACTATAGGGAGAATTGATGGTGAGTGCTTCCTTAGAGAGTCTATACATTAGCTGAACCAGAGGGGGGAGACTATGTGAGCTGCCCAAAGGGTTTCTTGTACTTGATTGGTAGGACCAGAGTGGATAGGCTGTGGGTAATTCCCAGTGGGTTACCTGTTGTGTTATCTATTCTGCTGTTTCATGTTGTGTGGTGTTTTGAATGCTTAAAACTGTGGATTGTTACTGATTTGTGCTTTCCTGTTTACTACTTCCTGCACTTTTACCTGCCATATATTCACTAACTATTAGGCACAGTTCTTGTGGTGTTTTTCTATTGGGATTTAGTCTCACACCTTGTTTGGTCCATGATTTTGGGCCCAAATAGATTATATTGCTGGAGGTATAGACAAGGTCAAGTTCCCTTCGACTTCAGGTTCTTGATTACATTGGAGCTAGAGAGCATGTGACCAAGACGAGGCTTGCGATGCTGAAGCGTTGCATATTTGTTTTCCTTTTGTACTTTTATTATTAATGTATTTAGCATTGTGACTTTTTTGGAAGCTTTCCTAGACATATTTGTATCATGCATCATTTATATATATTTATGCTCCAGTGTTTCATTATCATTCTTCTGTTGTTTACTATTGTTGGATATTTACTACTTCATCTATTGTATGTTGTTTACTTCTGCTGTGTACTCTACCAATGAGGGAACAGTTTCCCCACTATCACACTCAAGGCCCTCACTACTAGTCGGCAGCCTCTGGTATTCGGGGAAATGCGCTTGAGGCCATGTGACAAAATGGGTACGGGGTGCCTCTGGGAGTCTTCCATAACCGGGATGTTACGTGAATCAATGATCTTTATTCATTTTAATTCTCTTTCAAAAATAACCTTATCCACTTTTCAATGTGTATTGATATAATCTATCATCACACCCACAGACAATCCAAACTGAGATAACATGATATATTTTTAAAGTTCACCGATCAATGTGAGAGGGATACACCTTTCTGTGATAGAGATTCTTCTAGGATGACACTACTGACTAGTATATGATGATTTTATTTAAAAATTAAATTTATCATAGATAGATAATTATTTTCATAAAATGGATTTCATTTTTTAATTCTACCCTTTAAATTATGGTCAAGGTGAATTTTTTGGATTTCTCTAAAATACATTAATTTTTGGTGAATAGTGAAATATAGATATTTTTTTGTATTTAATAAATAAATGAATTATTGAGTAATAGATGATGCATGGATGATGTAAGCACATTATCTCAATTAAAAATTGTTTATTTTAAAATATTTAGTGACAATTCTCAAAACTATTCATAGTCTTATGAAAAAAAAACAAAAAAAATGAATAAAATATTAAAAAAAACTTCTCTCAACCCAGTATAAATACTACCTCTTTAATATTTATTCTCCTAGAAAATAAGTATTTCAGATTTCTTATATTATACCCATGTTTTCTCCCAAAACTCTCTCCCTCATTCTGGTATTGCTGGTCTTTCCATATTGATGTTTTTATGGAGAATAATTCTAGAGGTAAATTCTTTTTCATTCTCTTTAAATTTAATTTGATTTCATTAATTGTTATTATATCCTTCCCTATTGTATAAAACATGAATGAAAAATCCAATTTATTATATAAACTATAATATTTTTAGTTTAATGGATGATATAGCATCAAAACCCTTCTCCTCCTCCCATTTTTGTTCTAAAAATTAAAACATCGCATGTGATGAGTCGATTTACCACCATTGTGGCCGATATGACTTAATTTTCCATTAATGACTTAAATCAGGGTTATAAAACCAAAATTATGGTTAATCCATAATTTATTATAAAAATTATAAATTATATAGTACTATAGATGTAGTATATATATATATATATGATATTAATTAATAAGATAAATCTAGTTTGAGACGACTGAAAACCCACCAAAAAGATCAAATCAAATATCATTAAAGTACAATCTGATGAATCATCATAATATAAAGAAAAAATATATAAAATACCATTTAAAATTATTTATTTTAATTAATAAAATTTAATTCCAATGGTGTATAATTATTTCAATTTTAGATGATCTTCCATATACGTGTAAAAATAAACAGATCACGAAAATAGTGGAAAAAAAACTCCCAAACTACGAAACTAAATGCCAAAAATCAATGAAAAACCCATAAATAAACTAAATAAAATTATAAAAAATAAGATAAATGATTAATATGTTTTAAATTAATTTATTAATCAATCTAATTTCATTATTCTGGACATTATGTATAATTGCAGAACACTTTCAAACACAAGGTAATGGTTTCTTCTAAAACCTCCATTTACATTCGGGTTATGATGTCTCCCTATTACACCAAAGTAATTATTCATTCATTTTATATAAATATTATAAATTATATTTATATTTTCCAAATTCATGTATCCATATCAGTTCATCTTTATGAAATAGGGAAATAAATGTTTTACAAGGATCCCTTCTCAATTATACCCGATATGCAAGCCTAATTAAAGGGAACTTCACAATTTTTTAATCCATTTTTATGTACCATACATAATATATTTTTAGAATCCATTATTTTTTTAAATAACTAAATTTTTCAAGAAAAAATATATTGGGAAATTTATGATTTTATATATACAATAATGAAAAATGTAAATGATTTTTCCAAAAGAACTGTTCTTTGCAAAGTAACGAATGGTATATCTATAAAGAATTACTTGAATATTTTATTAGAGTATTTTCATATATTTAAAAAATATATTGAATCACATGAAATATTTATAATGATCTCTTAATATCATAATCTATCATATTTTATTAAATGTTTTATAAAGAGTTTGACGATGGATGTGTTCTCTTGATGCCATTAAGCGTACTACTCTGAACGGTTTGTGATTATGTTTTCAGATTGGGGAAAGGTATTTACATTTCATATGTATATGTTGGTTATGTTTAACCCCATTCATATTAATAATGAATTTTACTTATTAAGTGATGGTTGGGGACTACTATATCCACTGGATGCATCAGTATGTTCCATTAGACAAAACAAAAAGGGATTTCCCCAAAGCCTTAACAATTTACTTTAAGATGTCTTGTACAAGGCCTCAACAATATGTTTATGATGTATGAAATTATGCATTACATTATTATGTTATTATAAATTGATATTCAATGTGATTATGTGACTAGTATAATATCTATTTTTAAGGTTAATTCATAAGTGATTATTTATATGTCATTATTTATTCATCATTTATTCTGTCCATATTATGATCCAGATCATGTTCTAATGGTATATGTATTTATTAATTCACCACGAATTATTTCTTATATTATCTTACTCTGTATTACATACCCATACTGAGAATCTAATGTCACCCCTTTATTATTTTTAGTTTTCCCCTTGGTTTAAATATGAATATTATTAATGATTTTCATGAATAATCTATGAGTTAGGGATGTTTTCGAAGAAAATTCTATGTATTTTTCTGTTAAATATATAATGTAAAACATATTTATGTATATTATTTTACAAAAAATAAATTATTCATTAATTTGGGATGAGTCATTGTTGTTTATTATATTAATGTAATAAAGTAAGGAATTTTCTCTCAGAAACCAATGTCATGGTCTTTACTGTAGTGGAATGTAAATATGATCAAATTCCTCTATGATGTATTGAAATTACTTGCTAATGGAGGTATAAAATTATCCAAACCCCCAAAATTACACACAATTAAGAAATATGGAATGTAACCCTCACTTTGGAAATGAACTATCTTTATCTCAATATATGAAAGCATGATTCATAATTCATGGAGTATGATCCTTGAAAATTCTACTGACAAAAAGACACACTCCAATGCTTACTATGTGGTCATACTTTCACAATGCAGACACATGAAGACAATGACATCCAAAATTTCCATCACACCTTCAATGGTGGAATTCCTACATTATTCTGAAATCCCAACATACATGAAACAATATCATTATTTTTTATATGATACTCAATTATTCAAATGCATTAATCGTATAATCCATTTAGGATATATAATAACTAAAAATTAGCTTATTCTTCATATTGGAAAATTTCCAAACACTATTACTTCAAATGAAATGTGATTTTGAATATGATTTCTAAAATGAAAAAAATCAAACATAATGAATCACATCAAATCTAATCACATTTTAAGAAAACACCCCATAACATTTTAATAACACCTACTGTTCCCAAAATGTGTTACAATTTACTTTAAAACTCCAAAAACTATTTGGATATATATATGTAAATGAGGATAGTAGTTTGAGTATAAAAATGATATATCATGGTTGTGTTGAGACACTATTGGTGGTTTCCTATTGAGTATTGGTATACTGGTAGCTGTTGACATACCCTTGGATTGTGTCGTACATTTTTGTTAAATAATAGTTATTGGAGATAATTGGGGGTTTTATTTATAACATTTATTCTTACTTCTAGTTTATCACCTATTATAGACCCACTTTTCACAATAATGTTTTATGTTTTATTGATATACTATAAATTTAATTTTTTTCCTCTATTGTGAATCCATATAGTGAGTTATATTCTATTTAATTTAGGTTTATTATCTTATAGAATATTTTGTATATAGTTACATATTAAAATTTAAAAATTATGTATAAATAATATTGTAATTTTTGAAAAAAATTGTGAGTAACTGTATAAATCATTCTAGGAAAATCATTCACTTATTTTTAACTTTGACATATGGTGTTAGTCATTATACCAAGAAGATCATGGAATAATCATGGAGTAATAGAACATGATCCCGGGTTTGTAGGAGTTTCTAGGTATCAATTTATATAAAGTGATATTAAAGTAATATTGGGATAAAAGTGTGTTTTTCTTTTTCATATATTTGGGATTCGATTGTCATGACATGAGAAGTAATACATAAAAAGTTGGCATGAATCTTCTTATAGAGAAAGAAGAAGTTACTAAGGGATTTATAGATACCTAGTTTGAATTATAGGTTTGAGTGAGGAAATCATTTTACTTTTATAGAAAATTTTTAATTGATTATGAGATGTTCTAATAAGATTAGACTAGTATTCAAATTATTCTTTTATTCAGGCATCAAGTCATCTATCAACAGGTTGACACACATTTAGTGTAATACTATTTTTTGCAGTGTTTATTTCAATCATAATTACAATCATATTAAGGCATATATTATCTTAATAACAATAATATATAAATAGTTTTTCCTATTGGTATATTATTTATACTTATGTTAAAATGTATATTTTTTTACTGTGAGTCAAATGAACATGCTTACTCTTGGATAGTTAGTCTTTTTTATTTAGTTTTCATGTACAAACACATGCATGTGTTTTATATATATATTTTTACATATATTCAAGTTTTTTTGAGGTTTTGAATTATTTATGGGTCATGTACTATGTTTTCTCGTTATGTTTATTCATCTAGTATGATACATACTTTCTACATAGATATATTTCTTGATCAAGAGAATAGTATATTGTATATATTTTATTAACAATCATCTGAATGACTTTATACCTATAAATTACATAGTTTATAATAATACTATTATTAATTGATCTATTTGTATTACTGAGAATGTTAATAACATTCTAGTTATTCTATTTGTTATTCCCTATATTATATGTGTAGTTTGAGAAATTTATTGAAAATTAAGTGGTCACACATGCAAGTCTTTTCTTTTGGGTTATGAATAATGGGAAATTTTTAAAACTAGTTAGATTAATTTTGGAGATTTTGTTTTCTTCATTCGTTAAAGGAAACAATTTTATAATATTATGTTTGAGAAATTAGATTGGTTTTCATAATCTTAGTGTTCTTTAAATAGTGTTATATTATGAAAGGGGAATTTTTTTCATTTAAAAAAATCTCGTGTTCCATTCAATATTGGAAAAAAATTTATTTCGAAATTTATAATTTAGATATAGTTTATTAAAATTAGACAGTCTTCTAGAAAACAATTTCATCTTTATTTTTATTCTAAATTATTTATATATTTATTTGGAAAGTATAATGGGTAAAATAATTCATATTTTTTTTAAATCTTATAATAGTAAAAGGATAAAATTTTAATATTGGTTGGTTTGTAAATGTTGTATATTTGTAAATTAGTTAGTCTGTGGATTGTAAAATAAAGAACCAATTTATTGAATCCATAAATTTTTTTAACTGATCCTTCTTAATAAACTAACAACAAATTGTGGGACAAACATATATAAACCTAGTAGAAACCAATAATGGGATGTTCCTTTCCAAGATTCTAATTGATTAATGATATTTAGAGAGTGATAATAAATAGGTACATTCTTATTAGTTCATATAATTTGAATATATTTTTTGTTTCACTTTTTGGATCTGTACATTCAAATTGTGTTTTGGAATCTAGTTTTATATTGGAGTATTAGTTGTTGATGATAGAGTTTTGAGGTCTTTAAGGTGATGAGTATGTTTTTGGGGAAAATGGGTTTAAATTATATAGTCATTTCAAATAATATTTAATTTAAGTATTTGGTTTATATAAGTTATATGTTATGTTTTTATTGATTTTTAAGTCATGATTAGTTGATATTATTGTATTTTTATTGTTTTTTAAGTTATATATCATAGAGTTAATTAGTGATTTGGTTTCAAAATTTTAGATCTCTACATTATGAAAAATTTAATTAGGGTCTTGTAATTATTATTTGAGATAATATACCAAATTTTGGAGAGTTTTTGAAATTCTAGGTCTATTTTATAATGATTGAGTTGTTATTAAGGTATAAAATGATGAATTTAAAAATATCGGTGTGAATTATTTTGACCAATTAGATATATTTGGGGGGTTTTTTTATTGAAGGATTCAGAAATGGTTTTGGGTCTTTGGTGATGATTTCATATGTGTTGTGGATGATGATATAGGATTGGTTAATTTTTTTTATTTTTGGGTACCTATAAAGAAGTTCCATGTACAGTTTTACCACAATAGGTGACACCAAGACCTTGGTGGGAGGTTACTGGGAACTTTTTGTCCTTCGAAGAGGATTGTGTAGTGTTTTTGAGATTCCAAGTAACTAGTGGATCCATACTAAGAACTATTTGGTCCTACATCCTATTATTTTAGTAATGGATTAATTTTTTTCCCCATTCTCATTTATAACTCATTCTAAATGTTCATATGAACCCCATTATCTCAAGATAATGGATAGATCCTTCCCTGGATCCATAATCCTCACTTCTCTCTCAGTATTTTTATTCATGATTTATGGTGATCCAAGGTGTATCCTCATTCCTTATCAAACAAAACCTTCTACGCTCAGGTCGTATTTATTTTGAATTCCATTTCTTCGACACCCTCTTATTGAAAAAGAAATTAGGATTTTAATTCCACCTATGTATGGTGTGATTCAACCAAGATCATGGGAATGTGGCATTTAATTTCACCTGTGTATGGTGTAGTTCAACATAGTTAATGAGATTTTATATTTTTTCTATTCAAAGAGTCTCACATTGATTGATTGATTTCCATTAATCTCGATTTAGACTGAATATAAATGTGTTATGGTGATATTATTATTTTTCATTTTTGGGTGCATCTTGGGGAATGTTTTGTTGGAATAAATTTTGGTTTTTGGTAATGTAATTTGGATAATAATTTCATAGCTGAAAATTGTAATGTCTTGACCATCTAAGGCCCACATGGAAAGTGGAAGGAAGAGCTACCAGAACCACATGACCACCTCCAATAGTATAATGGATGGAAATTATTATTGAGAATGCATTATATAAATGGGAGGCCTTTTCCAAGAGTACATGTACGCATGTTCCCAACTATATCCATGAAACAGTGCATACGTTTACTAATAAGATATATTAACATCTATAGTAAACCACACATGAAATACCTCTAGGGAATACATCCAAGTATGATAGAATACAACCAACGAGTAAAGGGTAAGAATATATTCCAAACCAGAAATGAAGTCCCAACCTAACAACAACTAGAATAGAAAATAAATGATAGGGACGAGCTCTTGATCTCCAAGATTGATTATCGTACATGACCTATGCACAAATATATCACTATTCTCAACCAATTTTGCCACTACACTATCCATACTATACATTATACACGACACATTTCATAAAATACCATGTAGGTGTGAGTATAAACATACCCAATGAGACATCGTGAAATTCATATTAGACAAAATAGAATGATATGATATAAGTCAGATGAACCCCAAAGAATAAGGAATAAAAATCCAAATGTATATATATGCTTAAAATAAACCCATACACAAGAGAAATGGTATCTCCATATCAAATACCATCCTTGGATGAAGATTCTATCTATATCTCCAATGGTCCATGTTTGATGCCCAACATCTCACATTCCTGTCCAAGAAATCCATATGGAGGTCTTGAACAATGCAACCTCTCCACATCACAAGGGTGAAAAATATATAATAGGGGAACTGTTCCATATTATGATAAGGGGTACCACTCAATATAAGGATAGAAGTCATATACCATAGTGTGATAGGTGGATTACACTTAAAGTATATAGGAACCATGGAACAATGTATCAGGTTGTTCCATTTGTAGCATAGTGGGCCAACACCCTAAGATGATATGGTAATACCCATTATAGGTTTTCATTGAGCACTGCACCCCAGTTTGTTAAGGTGGTTCCACTAAGTGGGTAGAGGACATGAACCCTGGTATCATAGGGGTTCCACTTAGAGGGTATAATTAGAGGAAACATGTCCTAGTGCGCCAGTGGGGTTCCAATCAATGCATTGAGGACAATCAGTCTTATACATTTTGGGGTTACACATAAAGGTTAGAGGAACTGTGCTCCAGCGCATCCAAGGGGTCCACTAAATTCATATAGGAAATGAACCCTAGGGTGTTAGTGGTGTTCCACACAACTAGTGTAAGGAATATTCGGGTCATATACCCTAGTGAAATGGAGGGTTTCCAATCCCATCATCTCTTTGATAATCATGCATGATCATTGAATATATTTTAGAATTTCAAAGAGATGAATCACAATCTCAATATCTCATGTCATATCTCGACGTCCACTACCATCACAATCTATGATAAAAAATGATATGGTAAGGCTAATCATGAGACAAAAAATGATTCCATATGATTTATATACACAAGGTGGAAGATACATGGAAAATTATAAGAAATGTACCATGGGTCAAATGACGTTTGAACTCATAGAACCTCCTAGAAATTTCCTTACTAGAACATGGATTGGCTATCAAATTTTTAATACATGACATGTAATGGTACTTCATGGCATGTATCAGCCACCTGAGTTCTTCTTGTGTGATCCTAGTTGTGCCCATGTACATTGGATAGTTCCCATATTCCTAGCCATGTACCTTTCCATGTCTGAGTATTAGGCCATTAATATGTAACTCATTAAATAACCATATATTCACATAGTATATAGAGTTTCCTTCCACATAGGGTCCCAGATATGTGTTTTCGACACTAGGCTTAGATACATAGAGAGGTTTTCCCAAAACGTGGGGTCATCCACAGGATGTGTGGTCATTATCTTCCCTAAAATCCAAGTTATAACTATGAAGGGAGTACATGACAAGTATTTATACACTATATGTGGTATAGTAGAGAATACATGACTTGTATTCATAGTATACACGAGGTTTAGTCGTGTTTTCCATAAAATACAAAGTATTCCCTCTCAAACATTCCCATGCAACTATTTTTGACTCCAAACCAGCTAGATAGTGATGGTATATGGTTTTCCATTCTAGATCTACCTGTAGTCTCTAGATTTAGGCCACAGAGGACCTCAAATATACCATCACAATGCAACTGTACCACTCTCATTTCCATTACTATTTCTGATCTTTGATCTATAATGTATCACTAAAAAATCATCTTGATCAATATAGAATTAATATTCCCAATCATTTTTACTCGAATTATATGAATCTATGGACATGATCATGCTTGAACAGACCATTTAAATTTTATATTGTGACCCAGTGGGCCAACAAGAAAAAAAACATGAATAACGTTGCATACAAATAGACCATAATCCATTGAAATATTTATTGGATAAGTATACCATGGAATATATTATAGAATATGGATATATGGGGGTAATAAAAAGGAATTGTATGAATAATTTTATATATATAAAAATAAATTATCAATTTATCTATTGTGAGGAATAAAATTATCACATCCAATAATAAGATAATTAAATCCATTTACAATATTTTAATGGAGAGGGTGAAAACCACAAATGAAGAGTCCTTCCTAAAATTGGATAAATAATCGATAAATAATTTATTCAAAAATGTTGAGGATAATTCGTTACATTCAAATATTATCAATAAAAATTGATATGATCACTAGTTACCCTTTGATCCCGATCTTCTAATGAATAACACTCAAAGAGACTCTTAATTATATATTGGTTTATACTCATTTCCCAAGGGAATTGTTAAAATGATTTATATAAAGATAGATTTTGGTCTGGGGTTTTATAATAAAATGAATAGATTTATTATTTATTTAAATTTAATTAACCACCAATTACTTTCACAACTGAACATCCGACACCAAACAATAATGGTTTATGCCCAGGATATACTCCACATTTCAGATTCAACTGAGTTCTTATGTTTTCAATCCAAGGATTCATTTGGTATTTGTTTCACCATTTAAATAAAAATACATACATATGATATTAATATATTTAATATTTTTTGAAATATCTATATAGGGCACACTATTCCTCATAATCTAGCATCATCCCAACACTTTACTCCAAAAATATTTTATCATATATTTCAAAGACATCTAAGGAAAACATGAATCACTATAATATCCACTAATTCAAGTATTTTCTCTATTAAATTTATAAGATAAGTAAAAATTTTGGGATATTGAGTAAATGTATAACTCTCTCACTATAAAGAGATATCATGCATGCTATCGTTCTATAACAACACACTATCCAAAGGAAAGGTCAGACATTATTGGATCATCTCCTATCGATCCAGGATTTCCACTACGTACTCCATGAAGGTGGATGCTTAATCAATGTCCAAAAATTCCCATTCAATAATATTCATTGTATCATGATCGTCTCTCCTCATCTGTGAAGCATTGAAGATTTCATTCACCTACTCAGACAGTGTGGATAAGACCAGATGGTATAAAACCACACCAACCCCCTGAAGAATCTGAAATGGTCCAATGAACCTTGAGGATACCTTTCATTCTAAATATAAAATATAAAATCATAAAAATGGGGAGACTTTGAGGAAACCATGAACTCTATACTTGTACTCCATGGGATGAGGAATTTGGTCGATATATTATTTCTTCTTACTTTAGGGTTTTCTTATACCCTCTTAGATCACCTGAACATTCTCTAAAATATAGGCTCTCAAAAAATCTTACAACACAAATATAGGGCGATTGTATTCCATTTTAATAGGGATGAAACATCGTACTCATATGAAAGGGGTTCTTGAATTCCTCCTATGTGACTTTCCACAACCATGATGTGAATCGAGTATCACAGTTGGAGACAGTCATCGAAGG
Source organism: Viscum album (assembly GCA_963277665.1). Lineage (NCBI taxonomy): Eukaryota > Viridiplantae > Streptophyta > Magnoliopsida > Santalales > Viscaceae > Viscum > Viscum album. The sequence continues at coordinate 113,912,273 of OY728119.1, read as the reverse complement.
TACCTCATAAAGTGAGAAAATCTCCTACACCAACAATTGTACCTGACTATCCACTATAGTCGTATCCCTTATAGAAAGTTTGTGTGTAGAATTTGGGAGTCCACCCACAATAAAATATATATCGTAGTATAATATCACTGTATATGAAGCCCCATCTCAATTTCAAGGGTTATACAATCCCATTTATGCTTTAGGATCTCAAAAGCCTATGTCAAGCCTACCAAAACCTGGTGCTTGGCCTTTCCTTGGTGACAAGTGAGACACTAAAATATGAACTCAAAAATGCATCACATTATGCTATCCCTCCAAAATCACTTTTTGAGTTCCTTGTATATCTTTTCGACTCTAGGATGTACAACCTAAGTGAATGTGTGAAACACTCTCATCATATCCTCATGAAACATGTCTGGAACCACCATCAATCCTTAAAAAATTAGGAATTTCTTTCCTCCTTTATAGAATCCATCTAGTGAATCACCTGATCAAATTTCATCACATATAATCTCACAGTTTATATCTCTCAATTAGGAACCAATGAGCATGTACCCAAGTGGTAAAGGCTATTTCTAGTTATCCAAAGGACTAAATATCCAATTTGGGTAGGGATGATTTTTTGGGGTGTTGTAGCAGCACTACAGCATGGAACTGTAGTAGTATTGTAGTAGTAGTGTACTGTAGTAGTGGTGGCACTGTAGTGGCTGAGTAATCATAACAACACTTTTTGAGGCAATTATACTGTAGGATCCCCTGTACTGTAGTAGTACTATTCACCAAAGGGCCCTTTTGGGCAAATTTTTTTTTTAGACCATGTATTTTGGATTTCATGACCTTGGGCCTACGAGCTATTTAATGGGTCCACCTCTACCAAATAATAAAACAATTCTTTTCTTTAATAAAAAAATGGGGCTTCAACCCCAACCATTAAAAAACATGTCTCTCAATTGGCCCACACATACAAACAGATGATGTAGAGAAGTCACTATCTATAGTGACTCATATTTTCCTGAATTTATTTCTAGAAAATTTCTAAGAAAATTATAAGAGCATGCACTGAGACTATGTGAGATTATGAGGCCCGGTGTTCCTATAATCATTCAATGAAAAATATTATGTTTTAATAGCGTGCGTGGGGGTTTTTCTTGAAAAATTATAATAAATATTAAATGGTTATCCGAATCAGAAATCTTAGGGAACCATTTCTTTTAGGATGGATGGTTTACCCTAGGTGAGACTTAACATTAGTCAGAACAGGTCTCCCGTGGGAAAACCCAAAAAGTACGTGACCATAAATAAATAAATTATTTTATTTTATTTTATTTAAAATTGTTAATAAAAAATAAATGGTGACAAGGATTAGAAATCTGAGGCTACCATTTTGTTCATAATGTGTCGTTTCCCTTAGATGGGGCCTAACATCGAATGACGTGGGTCAACTGGGAAAGTTATTTTTTGGTCATTTTAAAGAAAAATAAAATAAAAATATAGGTGTTTATTTTATTAATTTTTAATGTTTCTTAGCGTGGTGACCCTGCAATGTAGTGATGGGGAAACAAATTCTCTTTGATGAATAAAATAGTGTGCTGACACTGCAATGCTTCTATGAAGATGCTTAAATCTATTTTCCTCATTTAATGGATTCACGGGGATACATGATTAGATGAAAAATCCTGGAGAATTTTCCTATATGCTCTGGAGAAAAGTGTTGGAAGACAGTGGCAGATCGACCACCTCATGATCTAGTGAACCGAGGATCGAGTATAGAGGAATGAGATTCGAGGATCGAAGAATGACAATGACATAATCACTCTTCATCAATGACTGGACCGAATCCAGGTCGGGTTTTTTTTTCATATTGGATTTATTCCCCAATCTTGATTTCCAATTAAGAACAAGAATCAGTCGATGAAATGAGTGATTCAGGAATTTTTCTTATTTTTTGGGATGGTTTTTTGATTCAAAATGTTTTTAGGAATTGAATCCATGTTATATTTGTGTTGGACATAATTTTGAGTAAGCCTTATACTTAATCTTTAACGTGGATGAATCATGGTCGATGGAAACAAGTCTCAGATCCATCCCCACCGGGCATTCTGGTGATCCATTTTTCCCCCAAATTCTTTTTTCGTTCATCATGGTGCAATGATCCATGTGGACCCGGTAGAACTGCCACCGACTCAAAGGCTAGTGGTAACATTGGAAACCCATGGTCTAGGAGGGACTGTGGCGGCTTATTTTTCCTCAGAAGGAGGCCATATGTGGTGGCAGTTTGAGCCACTGAATCGACGGTCTGTGATGGGGAGACTCGTGGCTGGAGGTCATGTGTATAGGTGGAAACAAGAAGCCACCGTTGGTGGAGTGGCCCATGGAGGTGCAGCCGAAGGAGGCATACGGGAGCCCCGACCAGGTGGGCCATGGTGGCAGAAGATGACTATGGGAGGGTGTAACACCCCAATAATTCATAATATGTTATTTTCATTAAAGAAAATCAATAGCTTGCGCTACACACAAGACCATGTTTGAGCGCACCAAGACTTACCAAACTAGACATTCAAAAAACATTTATGAATAGTATTAACAACATTTTGAATTATATATACTCTATATAATCTTAACATCCATATTATTTGTTTCGTAGACATAATATAAAATCAAATTCAAATTTTCAGATAAACAAAGTAGTTGTCAAAAAAGGTAATTTTAATACTTTTTAATGGAGATCCATTTTGAAATCCAATATTTTACACTTTTATATATTCAATTCGAAAAAATGTACTTCTTCTTTAGAAGTGGGACATAAAAATTTAGTCTGGATATATTTTCAGTGATTTTTTAATAACTTTCATATTTTGATGAATAGTGGGAAATAATAAATTTTAATTGAAGAAATTTTTTTTAAATCAAATTAACTTATACTGTTAAATTATACATTCGAATGATTTTTAAGTATATTTATATCATATTTTTATAATTTAATCCAATGTTCATCCTTGGAAGTAATTTTACATTAAAATTGGACATAAACACAAATCAATTTTTTGATAGTTTTTACTTCTCAAAAACCTGCGTTCTAGTTTTGACCACGATGATATTTTTTATAAATTAATTAAAGCAACTTATATGTTTTAAATTTTCTATAATATACATCATTATTGAATTTGGAATATGAAAATGAATTATGGTGAATTTTTGGTATTTTTCTGAAAACGTTCAATTTTTTAGGAATATTGAAAAACACTTCGTTATTTTATATAACCTACCTTTTTTAAAATAATTATTTATTTTATTTGATTTTATTTTAGATAAAAATAGATTCAAAATACCTATATAGGTTAAATGGAATTAATTGAAGTCATTTTATAATACAATTAGATGTATAAATTTTTATTGAACTTTTTATCGTCTTTTACCCACCTTCTCTACACATTTACAAATTTGAAAAAAACGTTATTTTACCACTTTTTTGAATTTAATTTCAAAAATATAACCTACATAGTTGATATCATTAAGTAAATTGTGGTTCAATAGGATGAAAATAATAATTTTTGAATAGTTACTTTTAAATTTTATTTTCCTTGGTTAAGTATATAGGGTAATTAATGGTAAAAATGATATTATTATTTCCCTAACACTTGTCCAAATTCTATTGAATAAGTGTTTTGACCAAAATCAACCATAGGAATAAAATATGACACTATTTTATCCACTTGTATTAGATTACGACATTTATTATTATTATTTTTAAAGAAGAGTTAAAAGTGTTAAATTGAAATTTTCACAAATAAATAATTTTTAATATATGGTTCTACATAAGATAAATTCGACTATAAATATTCATTAGAAAGATAAAAAAATTTACGATATAATTTAATTTTATTTATAATTTTTAAACATTAAATAATAAAATTTATTTATGAAATAATGATGATGCAATAATTACCTTATTAATGAATGATTAAAATTATTGATATTATCAATATTCAAATAAATGTAACTTGAAATTTTTGATGCATTAAAATACTTTTATTGGTTAATATGACATTTTAGGTTTTATTTAATTAATTTGGTTTGAAGTAATCATGTTTTTAAGACTTTAACAAAAACCTAATACTAAATAGTGTCAAAATTGACATAAATAAGTTTTTAAAACAAATACTATATTATTAAATGATATAATATTTCTAAAAATATGAATTTTGGAAAAAGGAAACATATAATGATATATATGTAATTAATGAACAACTTTGGATTATTTTTTATTTTTATAGTATGTTTAATAACCAGTTATTATAATAATACAAGAATACATGTTAAAAGTTAAACTATTTAAATAAGAGTTTAATCTTAAAGATAAGGTTAATATGATGACCTAAACCTATCTAAAACCTTCTGGTTGAGAGTTATTCGACCTGGACCCACCTTTGCATCGAAATAAATCTGTTTAGAGCCATTATAACCCAAATATGATTATATAATAAATTGATATTTCAAAATTTTCTAAAAGTGACCCTCCCCTCTCTTATAAATGGGTACATACCCTTCTCTCAATATCAAACCTGTAAAGCCATTTTTCTCTGCCAAACCCTACTCATATATCCGCCGAACTACCCTCACTTTAATTTAGAGGCGTTATATTGATCATAAATCCATCCTAAGGAACCCTTTCGATCAAATCATAAGGAATCACCCAAAGAAGTGGTAATAATTTCATCACTTCTTTCGAAGTTCCTTTCTTCTTCAACTTCCAGTTTCATTGTTGTTTCTATACCAAAATAATAAATCCATTACCTTATACATAATGTGATGTTATTGTAAAAATGGTACAACCATATTCATTATTCTATCAATCCAATGTATGACAAACTCATCATACATGCGTGAGTACGGCTTACCGTCTCCACGCCATGGTGTAGTTTTTTATTAAACACTTCATTATTCGTATGGGTATAACAATGATTATAAATGATTTAAATAATAAATATAACAAGTTAATTATTATTTATATATAATAAAACCATCCTAATACAAATTATTTCACCATCAATAGAATGGTATGGTCGCTCGTGCATATGTACGGATTACCGTCTCCATGAATGCGTTGAGATTCATTCCCCAACGTAACCATTCCAAAATAATATTCATTTTCTGGTTAAAAAAATGTTTAAGAACCTAATATCATTCTGGATATTAGTAAAATAAATTCTATCCAAAACAAACATGACTTTCTTAACAAAACATATAAAGGAAAACAAATCATTTGACACCCAAAAGAATGATACTACTGAAATATCATTAACAAATCAATATTAGAAGATAATATATGATATCATATTTATGTATGTGGTTCTTGTATACTTTAATAAAAATTATTTAACCATTATAATGAGGTTAAAATACCCCCAACTAAGGAAAATTACAAGGTAATGGGTTTTCATCTCACTTCTTATTTCTGTGAGATTCATGCTATATTGCCACTATTTCCTTTTGTGTGGTGTATGTACTACCCGTGATTATATTCGTTGTGTAATATACATTATTTTATGGGTATTTAAATCTTCATTTTATGATCCTTATTTCATGGGTTTTATGTTTCCTAAGTTACCAAATTAGTAAGGAAATTTCTAACTTCGATTTCCACTCATTGGGTTTTACGCAAACATCATTAATTATTTTATTCAACAATTATGTGTCAAATATCTATTTATTTATTTATGTAGTAATTCATACTCCCCTTGATTTCAATATAATTTTGATAAAAATAATCACTCCATTGATAAATTCTCATGTCATATTTATTAACTTAATAAGATTAATCTTAACTCAATTTCTATTCATTATGTCAAATATCCAAGTCCTTGGTGTTGTTTTTAGAAGAATATGTGTGAAAGTACTCTAATTTATTTACAATGAATATCCGATCATATTGAGAGTATTTATATTTTACACACATAATTATGTCATCTATTTATCTATAACCTAAGGATATAGTCTTCATAATGGATTTCATCTCAATTTACATTCCATTGAGACTTCACTATTGTTATGAGCCAATTCACTTTTATATGGTGTACATACTATAATTTGACATCGTATATCATGAATCCCGTCATTCTCATGATATTATAAAGATTTTATTACCTCAATTATCTATATTCAAGATTCTCTCATTGGGTTATGAACTCTAACTAAAATATCATTCCAAATGTTTTATAGATTTATTATTCTCATTAATGTCCATGTTTTAAATATGGAGATAAGGATTAATTTATATGGACATGAATGTTTTGAAATTAAAATATTTTTAAAATTTTCAAATTGGTATGTGACAATTTTATTCAAAAATCAATTTTTAATAGTTTCTTGATAAATAGTGAGACTATTAAATGTTTTCAAGAAAAATGGGATATTTCTCTCAAACAGTTTTATTGATTATATCTATCTATGTCAATATCCTTCATTATTCTTTATTGAGGTTGATTTATTATAATAAAATCATCCATAATGTATTAAACGAGTTATGTTTTAATGTGGATGTGTTATTTTTACACCATTAAAAATTTGTGGATAAAATATTGATATTTTTAAGCTATTTGTAATATGAATGTTTATATTATGTTTCAACATTTTAATATGAGGAATGCATTGGACATAGTAAGTGACAGGTGGAGTCCTCTATAGCTATTCCATGCAATGGTAGGTCTCGTGAGACAAACTAGTGTCTTGGCGCAATTCATGGACAAAATCATTATTTGTAGTCTTGGCACTAGGCCTTTAATTTGGGGTTATGATGTCTGAAATTATGCAATCCATCATTATGAAATTAGTTATTGATATTACATGTGATTATCCGACTAGTATAATATCCATGTAAATAATTTAATGGAATTATTTGATTTATCTTTCCAATATTATACTGATGTTTAATTTTAAAAGGTTTGTGTTTTAGTCTAATACCTTTCCTTAAATGTTTATGTTTTCTTATGATAGTTTCCACTATATTGATTTCCTTACTGAGCTTCTGAGACCACCCCTTTCTTATGTTTTATTTTTCCTAGGATGTGAAGAAGAATATTATGATTGCCCTGCAGGAATAGGCTAAGGTATATGAGTGTGATCAAAGGAGACATAATGTTGTATTTTTCCATTTCATAATGTAATGTAAAACGTATGTATGTTTCTAGTACCTCCAGAGCTACTATAATAATCAGTATTTTGAGACCTAATCTCTTGTGATCATTCCAATGTTATGTAATAATGCACCGACTTTGGGTAACTATGGTTGGGGCATTACAGTTGGTATCAGAGGATGTTTAGTACAAACCTTGGTAGTTAGATTTAGAAGAACTCTGATTAGAAAACACAACCCTAAGATAGACATTGATGATTAGTATATGAAGAACATCAAGAAATGTTTTTAATATAAATATTATGTTGGTTTTCCAAGAAATAGATCCCTGTCTGGATATGACTAGGTGGAGGAAGCTATGGCACAGATGTAGCAAGGGGTAAAACTTGAAAACACCACTTTATCTACACTCAAACAAAAACTAATTCACAACAATGGGCCTTGTTACACTCTTGGTTATGACACTCCTGGGGGATATTCTTAGGATAATTTACATTTTCTTTACAAACCGGTTTGATGGATTTTAATATAAGATGAGAATAAATAACCTTGGTCAATCATAATGTGTTCTAGATTGAAAATAAGGCGTCAAGATATCCTCAAAATGATTTTATGACTATGGTTTCTCACACTATGCTTTCTAGTTTTAGTCAATGGATGGATTCCAAGGAAGTAATAGTAACATAAAACATGATGTACAAGGTGGGAATGATGGAGGAAATGAGAAACTAAATGGAATGTTGATAGTCGTAAAAAAATATTGTGTTCATGCCGAAGCAGTTTTCCAAAATTATGATCAAAAATATATACACAATCCAACTCCCAAACTCATCAAAGAAGTTAAATGTGGAGAATGATAATAGCTATAGTAGTGGAGACTTTGAAAAAACAAAACCTCAATTTCCATCATGCCAGAAATGTGGAAGGAGACACCCAGAAAAGTGTCTTAATGGAATAAAGAAATGCTTTATGTTTGGGAAAGAAGGACATAAAGTAATGAATTACTGAGAAAAAAATGAAAAGTACTATGGAAGAAACCATTTCCAAAGAATCCATTTATAGTAATTTTCCATATATTTAGGGGATAAGTGCATTACCCGAGTCAATGCCCTATTATATTGGATAACCACTAGGTCTAGGAAGAGCCTATGTGGAAATAATTTTATTTCCAATTGTTTAAAAGTATTAATGCTTTTTTTATGGGATTACGTTGGGAGAATTTTTTCTTATATGTGTAACCATATATTTAGTTATGTGAAAATTATATTTGAGTAAGAATTATATTTTATTTTGTAGATATATTTATAAAGAACCATTTGGGTTTATTTGATCCTTGAATATGAGGCCATTATATGTTAATAATTTATGGGATGAAAATACAAGGCTTGAGATAAAATTTGTGGTTAAATTATGTGATGGTTATTTTGAGGAAGTTATCTAATTTTGGGAATGTTATAAAATATAGTTTTTGAGATAGGACAACACACAGACTGTGTGACAACCTGTCACTTCGGACAAAGATGCGGGAATCGAACCCATAACCAAAGTGCGACTAGGATTTATTGCCTTCCACTGAACTACATGAAGTCCTTGGTTAGCATGACTAAATATTTTTATTTAAATAATTCTATTGATAAATAATTATTTATTTTGGATCTTATGTTTTTTCAAATGGATATCCTTAGTATAGGAAAATGATTTGGTGATTTAGTGATAAATGTTATTTTGGATGTTTTTCGCTCTACTGGTAACACTATATGACTATGAAAAATAGAATACTATGGGATTTCATTGGTGGAGTAATGGTTGATTTTTTTATTTTGGAATAATCTATCTTTTTTTATTGAGATTCAGGTTATTAAATGAAATGATTAACTTATCATAGAGAATATGTGATTTGGTTCATTACACTTATGTATGCCACTTTAAGAGTAATTGATGTTATTTAGAGATAAATGTTAAGGTTTACTATGAAAGACTATGTGATTAAATTCTTTTGTGTTTTGGGTTTCAATGATAGTTTGGATTATATTTAAGGATTTTAAGGACAATAGTTTATTGAATGGACTTCATTGAACTTTGGGTATTGTTTCTTTAATTTTGGAAATTAATACTAGTATTTCTTTATATAAATGATTATCCATTTTGGGGATCATATAATCTTGTAAAACCCTATTGGTTTTGGTTGTTTTCTAAAGACAAGGGAAATATATAGTTCATCCTTTTTGTATTATGTGATTCTCTAAATGTCGATTCTAGCACTTTAGGGGTGTCCAAGTAATCTTGAATACTCATCGTTTGGAGAAATGATGATTTAGTGGTAGAGATTTATTAACAGATGAATGTATACTGAAAAAGTAAATATATCTTTTCATGTTCTTGGTTATGATTATAAATAAATTCCTCTAATTTATGAAATGGAACTTAAATAAAAAAACATTGTCTGTTTACTTTTCCTACTAGGAAACTAATGACCGTTTTACCCATCACAAGTTTGTGATTTTCTTGTTGTTAACATTCTCCTGATCAGGTTTTCTATCACTCTCCATCAGATATTGACACATATTTTATCTTCTATATCCATATTTTCCTACATGGAATCCTAGTATAGGTTATCTCAGGTGACCTTTGTACTTCTCTTTATTTCTTTTAAATTGAAAGTTTTATTGACTCTTTTTACGATGTAGAACTTTCAATGAAGTTCTGAAGCACAATTTTAAAATTTCAAGGATGAAATTTGCAAAAGGGGGGATGAATGTAAGACCCCAACATTTCATAGTAAGTTATTTTCTTAAATGTAATTCAATAGCTTGCGCTACATGAAAGATTGAGTTCGAACGCACCACGACTTACCAAACTAGCCGTTCAAGAAACAGTTATGAATAGTATTAACTGCATTTTGAATTATATATACTCTATATAATTTTTACATCCATATTATGAGTTTCTTAGACATAATATAAGAACAAATACAATTTTTTAGATAAAAGAAGTATTTTTCAAAATATCCAATTTTATAACCTTTTAATGGGGAACACTTTTTAAATACAATATTTGACACTTTTATATATTCAATTTGACAAAATAAACTTCTTTTTTAGAATGTGGACAAAAAAATTTTCTTTGGATAAATTTTCGGTTTTTTCTGAAAACATTCATATTTTGATTAATAGTGAAAAATACTAAATTTTATTTGAAAACAATTTTTTTAATCAAAATATTTTATAATTTTAAATTATACATATGAATGGTTTTTAAGTGTAATTAGATTATATTTTTTATCTATTAATTCATTGTTGGTCTTTTAAAGTAATTTTACATTTATATTGGACATAAAGACATATAAATCTTTAGATAGTTTTATTACTCAAAAATCCACTTTATGGTTTTAACAGTGGGAATTTTTTTAAAAATAATTAATACAACTTAGATGTTTTTAATTTGGTAAAATGGATATCATTTTTTCAATTTGGAATAATAAAATTATCTCAGGGTGGATTGTTGGAATTTTTCTGTAAACATTCAATTTTTGATGAATTGTGAAAACACTGCATTATTGTTTAAAACCTACTTTATATTGAAATAATTATTTATTTTATTTAAATATATATTTGGTAAAAATAGATACATAATACCTATATAAGTTCAATGCAATTCATTGGTGTCATTTTATAATAAAATTAAATGTATACAATTTTATTGAACATTTTAACGTCTTTTACCCACCTTTGAGGCACATTTACAAAATTGAATAAAACATAATTTACCACTTCTGTGAATTGAATTTCAAAAATATGAGAGACATTTTTGAAATCAGAAATTATAATTTGGTTCAATAGAATGAAAATAATTTTTGGTGAATAGTAACTTTTGAATTTTATTTATCACGGTTAAAAACAAATAGGGTAATTAAAGGTACAAATGATATTATAATTACCCTAACACATGTCCTAATTCTATTGGATAAGTGTTTTTTGACCATAATCAACCTTAGGAATAAAATACGATCCTCTATGATCCACATGGATTAGATTAGAACATTTAATATTATTTTATTTATTGAAGATTTAAAAGTGTTAAATTCAACTTTTCAGAAATAAAACATTTTTAATTTATGGTAATATATAAGATAAATTAAACTATATATATTCATTAAAAAATAAAAAAATTCTACATAATGGTATTTTATTTATAAATTTTAAACATTAAATAATTAAATTTATTTAGGACACAATTATGATGCACTAATTACCTTATTATTGAAGGATTAAAATTATTGATATTATAAATATCCAAATAAATGTAAATTAAGACTTTTAATGCATAAAAATAGTTTTATAGGACAATATGACATGTTAGGAATGATTTAATATATTTGGTTCGAAGTAATAATGTTTTTTGACTTAAAGAAAACCAAATAATAAATATTCTAAAAATTGACATAAATGAGTTTTTTAAAATAGTTTGTTATGAAATGATATAATATTCCTTAAAATATAAGTTTCAACCAAATTACTCATATAATCATATATAAGTCATTAATGAACCACTAGGGGTTCTCTTGGATTTTTATAGTTTTTTTGTTAACCATTTATTATAATAATAAAAGAATAGATGGTAAAAGTTAAACTATTTAACTATGAGATAAATCTAAAACATAAGGTTAATATAGTGAACTAAACCAATATAAAACCTATCGGTTGAGATTTTTTTTGACTAATCCCCACCTTATCCTACAAATGAATTCTTTTTGAGCCGTTATAAACCAAATATTATTGTATAATAAATTAATATTTCAAGCTTTTCCAAAAGTTACCCTCACCTCCCTTATAAAAGGGCACATCCTGTTATCTCAGAATTACACCTCTAAATCCATTTGTCTCGGCCAAAACCAGCTCATATATCCTCCCAAATAACCTGCTTAAAACTAGAGGCCGTAAATTGATATTAAATCCATCTTAATGAGCCCTTTTGATCAAATCCAAATGAAGCACCCGGAGAAGAGGCAATAATTTCATTACCTCTTTCAAAGCTCTTTTCTTCTTCCAATTCTTATTTATTTGTTGTTTCCATACTGAAATAATAACTCTAGTACCTTATAAATACTGTTATGTTTTTATAAATATGGTACAACTATATTAATTTTTCTATCCATCCTGTAAAAGACAAAGTCACCATACGTGTATGTGTACGGCTTACCGTCTCCACATCGTGGTGTAGTTTGTTATTCCACACTTCATCATTTCGATGGGTATAATAATGAGTATAAATTATTTAAATAATAAATATAACATGTTAATGATTATTTATATATAATATAAGCATCCAATTATATATGATTTCACCATCAATATAATGGTATTGTCGCTTGTACGAACATACAGATTACCTTCTCCACGAACGGGATGAGATTCATTCTCCATCGTAACAATTCAATGATAATTTTTAATTTACGATTACAAATAATTCTTAATAACTAAATATCATTATATATATTAATCAAATACATCAAATCCCTATCAAACAAGAATTTTATAACAAAACATATAAAGGAAAACGAATCAGTTAATACCCAAAACAATTATACTACTGAAATATAATTAACAAATAAATATTATAAAATCATATATGATATAATATTTATGTATGTGGTTCTTGTATAATTTAATAACAATTATTTCACATGTATACAGGAGGTTAACATACCCTCAACTAAGGAAAAGTACAAGGTACGTGGTTTTTATTTGACATCGTATTCCAGTGAGATTCATGTTATATTTCCACTATTTCTTTTTGTGTGGTGTATGTACTACCCATGGTTGCATTATTTGTGAAATATACATTAATTTATGGGTATTTAAATATTCATTGTATGACATTTCTTTCATTCCGTGTACGTTTCATATGTTACCAAATCAGTAAAGGAATTTCTAATTTCGATTTCCACTCATTGGGTTTTATGCAATCTTCATTGACTATTTTATTCCAAGATTAAGTGTGGAATAACTATTTATTTATTTAGTAATTTACACTCCCCATTGTGTGTATATAATTTTGATACACATAATCACTCAATTTAAAAAGTCTCATGTCTTTGATGTGAACTTGATAAGAGTAATCTTAACTCAATTTCCATTTATTGTGTTAACCATCCATGTAATTGGTGTTGTTTTTACAAGAATATGTGTGAATGTTCTTTGACTTATTTACATTGAATATCCAATCATATTGAGTGTATTTATATTTTTCACACATAATTATGCCATTGATTTATCCTTAACCTAATGATATAGTCTTTATAATGGATTTCATCTCAATTTACATTCCATTGAGACTTCTTTGTTGTTATGGGCCAATTCACTTTTATATTGTGTACATACTATACATTGAAATAGTATATCAATGATCCATTTATTCTCATGATTTTATAATATTTTTATTACCTCAATTATTTGTATTCAAGGGTATCTCATCTTGTTAGTAACTCTATCTAAAATATCATTTAATTTTTTTTAAAGATTTATTCTTCTTATTAATGTCCCTGTTTTAAAAAAGGAGTTAAGTATTTATTTATATGGACATGAATGTTTTAAAATTAAAATTAATTTTCAAATTTTCAAAGTGGTATGGGACACATTAATTCAGAAATCAATTTTTAACAGCTTTTTGATAAATAGTGATACTTTTAAATGTTATCAAGAAAAAGAGGATATTTTTATCAAATAGTTTTACTGATTATATTAATCTATGTCAATATCATTCATTATTATTGATTGAGGTTGATTTATTATAATAAAATCTTCCATATTGTATTGAATGAGTTATGATTGACTATGGATGTGCTATTTTTATACCATTCATGATTTGTGGTTAAAATATTTACGTTATGTATGCTATTTTTTAATATAAATTTTTAGATTATGTTTCAACCATTTCATATAAAGAATGAATTGGACTTATTTTGTGATGGGTGGAGCTCGATATAGCTCCTCGATGCATCGGTAGGTCTCATGAGACATACTAGTGTCTTGTGATAAGGCCTTGAAAAAATCTTTATTTGTAATCTTGGTACGATGCCTTGTCTATGTGGTTATGATTCCCAAAATTATGCATTCTGTCATTATAAAATTAGATACTGATATTACATGTAATTATTAAACCTGTAGAATATCCATGTGAAAAATTAAATGGAATTATTTGATTTATATTTTCCATATTATACTAATGTTTATTTTTAAAAGCCTTGTGTTTTATTCTTATACATTTCCTTAAATGTTTATGTTTTCTTACCATAGTTTCCACTATATTTTTATCCTTACCGAGCATCTGAGCTCACCCCTTTCTTATGTTTTATTTTTCCCAGGAATTGAATAAATACATTATGATTGAAATGTAGAAATAGGCTAAGGGATATGAGTGTGTTGAAAGCAGACACAATGTTGTAGTTTTTCCATTTTCTAATGTAATGTAAAATGTATGAATGTATCGGTAAACTAAACTAATAGGTTTTTGAGACTTGTTCTCTTGTGATCATGCCAATGTTATCTAATAATGCACCAGATCTGGGTAACTGTGGTCTAGGAATTACAGTTTGTATCCGAGGAAGTTTAGTACAATCCTTGGAAGATAGATTTAGATAAACTCATATTAGAAAACACTACCCAAAGATATACATTGAGGATTAGTAAAGAAGAACATCCAAAAGTTTTTGTAACATAAATATTGTGTGGGTTTTCCAAGTAATATATCCCTCTCTAGGTACGAGAAGGTATAGGAAGCTATAGCACATATGTACTTAGGGGTAAAACCCAAACACACTTCTTTGAGCTAGACTCGAACATGAATTGGTGCACGAAAATGGGCCTTGTTGCACTGTTGGTTTCAACACTCCTGTGGGATATGATTATGATAATTTACATTTTCGTTACCAACTGATTTGAAGGATTTTATTATAATTTGAGAATAAATGAACTTGGATAATCCTTAGATGTTTTATATTGAAACTAAGGTGCCATGATATTATCTAAATGATTTCAAGACTATTTTTACTCACACTAGGATTTTTGGTTTTAGTAAATGTCTGGATTCCAAGGAAGTCATAGTAACATTGAACATGATGTGCAAGGTGGGAAAGATAGTAGAAATGAGCAACTAAATAGAATATCGATAGTCTTAAAATATATCGTTCTCATGCCGATGTAGGTTTTCAAAAAATGATCAACTATATATACATTAACCAACTCAAAAACTACACAAAGAAGAGAAAGAAGGAGAATGATAAGAGACACAAGAGTGGATAACATGGAGAAAAAACAGCTCAATTTCCGTCATGTAGGAAATATGGAAGGAAACACCAAGGAATGTGTCTCAATGGAACAAATAAATGCATTATGTGTGGGAAGGAACATAATATAAAGAGTTTCCAAGAAAAAAAGGAAGAGTACTATGGAATAAAATAAAAATGATCCTATGAATTCATGTACAATCATTTGTTGTAAATATTTGGGACCTGGGTTTTAATCGATTCAATGCACTATTATATATGATAGACACTAGGTCAAAGAAGAACCTATGTGGAAATAAATGGATGAAAAAATGTTTATAATTATTAATTCTCTTTATTGAGGTAATTATATTGGAAGACGTTTATCTTGTATGTGTTACCTTGTTGATTGTTATGTGAAAATTCTATTTGAGGAATAATTATATTTTATTTTTTCGATATAGTTATAAATAAACATTTAGGTTCATATGATCCTTGAATTTGAGGCAATAATAGGTTATTAGTTTTTGGGATTAAAATATGAGGAATGAGATAACATTTGTGGTTAAATTATGTTATGGTTATTTTTAAGAATTTATTTAATTTTGGGAGTGTTATAAAATATTGTTTTTGAAAAATAGATAACACACAGACCATGTGATGACCCGTCACATCGAACAAAGCTACGGGAATCGAACCCACCACCAAAGTATGACTGGGATTTATTGCCTACCACTGGACTATGTGATATCCTTGGTTAGAGTGACTAATTATTTTCAGTTAAATGAATTTATTGATCAATTAGAAGTTGATTTTGTACCTTATGTTTTATCAAATAGATATACTTAGAATAGAAAAATGATTTGGTGATTAAGTGATAAATGTTATTTTGGAAGATGTTCTCTCTGTTGGGAACACTATATGCCTAAGAAAAATAGAATACTATGGAATTTAATTTGATGACTGATGGTGGATTTTATTTTATTTTTGAAGAATCTATGTTTTTTATTGAGATTTGTGTTATTAATGGAAGTGATTGACCTATCATAGAGAATATGTGATTTTGTTAATTACACTTTTGTTTGATACATTATGAGTAGTTGATGTTATTTGGAGATAAATGTTAAGATTTACTATGAAAGACTATGTTATTAAATTCATCATAGTTTTGTGTTTCAAAATTAGTTTGGATTATAGTAAACGATTTTAAGGACAATTGTTTATTAAATATTCTTTATTGAACATTGGGTATTGTGTTTATAATTTTGAAAATAATTATTAGTATTTATTTCTATAAATGATTATCCATTTTTGGGATCATCTAATCTTATAATAACCATTTTGTTTTGGTTGATCTCTAAAGACAACAGAAATAGATAGTTCATTCTTTGTGGATTATGTGATTATCTAAAAGTTGATTATAGCTCTTCAGGTGTGCCCCAATCATCTTGGATACTAATCTTTTAGAGAAAAGAAGATTTGGTGGTAGAAAATTATTAAAGGATGAAACTCTAATTACAAATTAAATATATCACTTTATGTTCTTAGTCAATATAAAAATTAAATTCCTCAAATTTATGAAATGGAACTTAAAAAAATGTTGTCCGTTTAATTTTCTACTAGGATTATAATGACCATTTAACCCATCACAATTTTATGGTTTTCTTGTTGTTAACTTTCTCCTGATCATGTTTTCTATCAATCTCCATCATAACATGACACTTAGTTTATCTTCCACATCCATGTTTTTCTATATGAAATCCAAGTATGGGTTATCTTAAGTGACCATTGCACTTCTCTTTCTTTCATTTAAAGTGATAGTTTTGTTGAATTTTTTTGATGTGGGACATTAAATGAACCTCCCAAGCCCAATTTTAAAATGGAGAGAATTAAATGTACGAAAGGGGGAAAAATGTAACACCCCAAGATTTCGAATTAAGTTATTTTCTTTAATGTAATTCAATAGCTTGCAATATATGCAAGACAGAGTTCAAGCGCACCACGATATACCAAACTATCCATTCAAAAAAAATTTATGAATAGTATTAAATTAATTTTGAATTATATATACTCCATATAATTTTAACATAAATATTATGTGTTTCTTATATATAATATAAGAACAAATTCAATTCTTCTGATAAAAGAAGTATTTTTCAAAAAATTAAATTTTATCGCCTTTAATGATGAACCCTTTTTAAATAAAATATTTTATATTTTTAAATATTAAATTTTACAAGATAAACTTATTATTTAAAATAAGTACATAAATCTTTAGTTTGGATAAATTTTCGGTGCTTTTTTGATAACTTTCAAATTTTGATGAATAGTGAGAAATACTAAATTTTAATTGAAAAAAACATTTTAATCAAAATAATTTATATTGTTAAATTATAAATTTCAATGGTTTTGATGTATAATTAGATTATATTTCTATAATTTAATCCAATTTCAGTCATTAGAAGTAATTTTACATATAAATTGGACATAAAGACAAATCAATCTTTTGATATTTTTAACTTCTCCAAAACCCGATTTCTGGTTAGGACAATGAGATTTTTTTTAATTTATTAACACAACTTATATGTGATTAATTTGGTAAAATAGACATAATTTCTGAATTTGTATGATCAAAACTAACTTAGGGTTAATTTTTAGTATTTTTCTAAAAACATTAAATTTTTTCGGAATAGTGAAAACACAACATTATTGTTTAAAACCTACTTTGTATTTAGATAATTAATTATTTTATTTAAATATATTTTAGTTAAAAATGGATACAAAATATCTATATATATTCAGTGTAATTAATTTTAGTCATTTGAAAATAAAATTATATGTATAAAATGTTATTGAACATTTTAACGTCTTTTACCCACCTTCTAGGCACATTTACAAATTTTCATAAAATGTAAATTTACCACTTCTATGAATTGAATTTAAAAAATATGATAGACACGGTTAATAAATATTACAAAAAATATTCATTATAAAGATAAAAATATTTCCTACATAATGGTATTTTATTTATTATTTTACAGATTAAATAATTAAATTTATTTATAACACCATGATGATGTAGTAATTACCTTATTAATAAAAGATTAAAATTTTTGACATTAAAAATATTCAAATAAATGTAAATTTTGACTTTTGATGCATTACACTTATTATCGTGGTTAATATGATATTTTAAGATTGATTTAATTTATTTAGTTCTAAATAATCATGTTTTTGTGATGTTCTGAAAAACCAAATACTAAATAGTGTCCAAATTGACACAAATGAGGTTTTAGAACAAATACTGTAATAATAAATGATATATTATTCTTAAAAATATAAGGTTAAACCAAAAGACTCATATAATGATATATATATCATACTGAACAACATGGGGTACTCTTATCTTTTTATAGTATGTTTATTATCCATGTATTATAATAATACAAGAATACATGGTAAAAGTTATTCAATTTAACTAAGAGTTAAATAGAAAAGATAATGTTAGTATGGTGAACTAAACTAGTCTAAAAACTATTGGTTGAGAGTTTTTTGACCCATACCTATCATATACCTTAACTAAATTCTTTTTGAGCCATTATAAATCAAATATGATTGTATAATAAATTAATATTTCAAGCTTTTCCAAAAGTGACCCTCACCTCTCTTATAAAAGGGTACTACCCTTTCTCTCAAAATCACACATCCAAATCCATTTGGATCCGCCAAACCCTGATAAAATGTCCTACGAAATACCATCACTTCAACCCAGAGGCCTTACATTGATTATAAATCCATCATAAGGATCCCTTTTTATAAAATCAAAAGGAAGAACCCGAAGAAGAGGTAATAATTTCATCACCTCTTTCAATGTTCTTTTCTTCTTGCACTTCCTCTTTCTTGGTTGTTTCCATACAAACTTTATAACTCTAGTGCCTTATGTATACTGTGATGTTATTATAATTATGGTACAACCATATTCATTATTCAATCCATCCTAGGAATGACAAAGTCGCCATATGTGCGTGCGTACGACTAACCATCTTCACGTCATGGTGTAGTTTCTTATTCAAAACATCATTATTTGGATGGGTATAATAATGGGTAAAAATGACATAAATAATAAATATAACTTGTTAATGACTCTTTATATATAACATAAACATCCAATTACATATTATTTTACAATCAATAGAATGGTATTGTCGCTCATGCGTATGTATGGATTACCGTCTCCATGAACACGATGAGATCCATTTCCCATCATAACCATTCAAAAATAATTTTCAATTAATGACTAAAAATAATTTTTAAGAACATAATATCATTCTGTATATTAATCGAATACATCTTATCCATAAAAAATATGACTTTTGTAATAAAACATATATAGGAAAACAAATCAGTTAACACCCAAAACAATAATACTATTAAAATAACATTAACAAACCAATTTCAGAAGATCATATATGATATCATATTTATTTATGTGTTTCTTCTAAAATTTAATAACTATTATTTCACCATTATACATGAGGTTAACATACCATCAACTAAGAAAAAGTACAAGGTAGGGGGTTTTCATCTCACTTCTTATTCCCGTGAGATTCACGCTATATTGTAATTATTTTCTTTTATGTGGTGTATGTATTTACCATTATTTTATTCTTTGTGTAATGTAAATTAATTTATTGGTATTTACATCTTCATTTTATCATCCTTCTTTCATTGGGTTTATGTTTCATAAGTTACCAAATCGGTAAGGTAATTTCTAATTTTGATTTCCACTCATTGGGGTTTACACAAACTTCATTGATTATTTTACACCAAGATTATGTGGGAAATAATTATTTATTTATTTATGTACAAATTTCTACTCCCTTTTGTGTAGATAAACTTTTTATACACATAATCACTACATTTATAAATTCTCAAGTTGTCAATATGAAACTGATAAGAGTAATGTTAACTCAATTTCCATTCATTGTGTTAAACATCCAAGTCATTAGTATTGTTTTTACTAGAATATGTGTGAAGGTCCTTTGATTTATTTAAATTGAATATCCAATCATATTTAGGGTATTTATATTTTTCACTCATAATTATGTCGTAGATTTATCCTTAACCTATGGATACAGTCTTTATAATGGATTCCATCTCAATTTATATTCCATTGAGACTGCTTTGTTGTTATGAGACAATTAACTTTTATATGGTGTACATACTATACTTTGACATGTTATATCATGAATACCATTATTATCATGATATTATAATGTTTTTAGTACCTCAATTATCTGTATTCAAGCATCACTCATTTTGTTAGGAACTCTTACTAAAATATCATTTTATATGTTTTAATGATTTATTCTTCTCATTCATGTCCATGTTTTAAAAATGGTGTTATGGATTAATTTATATGGACATGAATTTTTTAAAATAATAATTCCTTTTTAATGTTTCAATGTGTTATGGGATGCTATGATTCAAAAATCTATTTTTAACAGCTTCTTGATAAATAGTGAGACTTTTAAATGTTTTCAAGAAAAAGGGGATATTTCTCTCAAATAGTTTTACTAATTATATTTATCTATATAAATATACATCATTTTTCTTCATCAAGGTTGATTTATTATAATACAAGCTTCCATGTTTTATAGAATGAGTTATGTTTGACCGTGGATGTGCTATTTTTATACTATTCATGATTTGTGGTTAAAATATTAACATTTCTTATGCTAGTTTTAATATAAATGTTTAGATTATGTTTCAAACTTTTTATATGTGGAATGAATTGGACTTGGTATGTGATGGGGAGAGCTTACTATAGCCCTTCGATGCATTAGTAGGACTCATGAGTGAAACTAGTGTCTTAAAACAAGGACTTGACAAAATCTGTATTTGTAGTCTTGGCATGAGGCCTTGAAAATGAGGTTATGATTTCTGACATTATGCATTATATCATTATTAAATTAGCTATTTATATTACATGTGATTGTCCAACTTGTAGAATATCCATGTGAATAAGTAAATGGAATTATTTGATTTATCTTTTCCATATTATAATGATGTTTATGTTTAAATGGATTGTGACTATGTCTTATACATTGCCTTAAATTTTTATGTTTTCGTATCATAGTTTCCACTATATTATTATTATTACTGATCTTCTGAGATCATCCATTTCTTATGTTTTATTTTTTCTATGATGTGAAGAATTATATTATGGTTGACCTACATGAACAGGATAAGGGATATGAGTGTGTTCAAAGGGGACACATTTTTTTTATTTTTTCCATTTCATAATGTAATGTAAAATGTATGAATGTATCTAGTACCTCCTAGGCTACTAAACTGATCAATATTTTGAGATTTGATCTCTTGTGATCTTGCCAATGTTATGAGATAAGGAAGAGACTCTGGGTATCTTTGGTCGGAGCGTTACACAGGGGGCCGCCTTAGAGGGTTGGGGCTCACCAGAGCCGCTTCCGTCATAGGAGGGAACCACAGAAGATCTATAGGATTCAGTGTCGCATGATCCGGTCATTCCAGGAGGTCCAACTTTATTGAAGACGTAGCAAGTGGCTGAGTCACGTGCATGAGTTATGGGGGTGGGGGTTGGTCTAGCTATGACCATCCATCCCAGAAAATGGGACCAAATGGTTTGGGATGACCTAGACCAGGTCGAGTCGGATGAGGGTAGCCAGACTCAGTCTGGTCGGGTCGGGTCAGGTCAACCTAGACGAGGACCCCACCATCCCCTTTTTACATAAAATCCCATAACTCTAAGATTCTCTATCCATTGGATGATCCATTTATGGAATTGGTAACCTTACAAAGATGCAGTCCTTTTGAGACAATCTAAGTGAGTTTGCATGAAATTTGGTGTATGGAATATTGGATCGAGGAAGATGTGCTCTCGAAACGAGTGTTCTAAGGATGGAATCCTATGAATGGATGTGACCTAGAATCCATGTGATTACCTAGACCAAGTTTGTTTCCTAGAGTACGTGAATTACCTCCACTATGTGTCTTATCTATACTTATTGTCTCACCAAGACTGATTCAATACTCCCCTGTCTCATCAGGGTGCGGGTTGTCTTGTCTTTGATGAAACTCCGTGTCTTATCTAGAGTCCGTGTGTTAGATACAGTCCATGTGTTTCTACCACTATGTGTGTTTCCCAAAATCTAGGGGTTACCAACGCCCCTTGTGTTACCTACACTGTATGTTTTACCAACACTCTACATTTTTATACATGAGGGTACTGTGGATTCATACGAACATCATTTTTACGTACCATAGAACTATACAAGGTGTGATATGACTATAGTGACTCTAATGGATTTGATAACAATAATTTATGTCTTAAAGAGACCATATGTCTCAGGGAAACACCAATATATATTTAGAATAAGTGTTCTCTCATATACATTTGGTAGACCTCTTCTACGTGCATTCATTCAGATAGCTTAATGAGTGATATATCTCGAAACTGAGCATGCTATGAGTGGAACTATATAGATTGTAGTGGGTGAGACCTTGAGTCTTTGAATCCTTTACGAGTATACCTAGATGTTCTTTTCACATGTGCTACAGACATATAATTGTGTTGAGCTAACTATTTCTTCTTAGTGGTGTTTCCTTTTAGGTTTTTAACACTATGTTTTAGGATTCCCTATTGAGTATTGTTTTACTCTCCCATGCATGGTATTTTCCCACACATGTTGCATCTTGTTCAAAATGTCGAAACATTGATGGAGTACTTGGTGGAGCAGAGATAGGTGGTTCTTAAAGCATCCTTACAGACGAGGCGTGATTTTGTGTCTCCAGAAAACATTTTCTGTAAAAACCCATTTATGTTGGGATTTCTACGGAGGACCTCCATACACATGTACTTTTACTTTTCCTTTTTTTGTTGGGATTGTATTCTGGCCACATTTACCTTCATTTTTCTAATGGATTTCCTTGTGTTTTTTTAGTCATTGTTTTCACTTTCTAGCATGTGTGTCTTGGAGTTATGTGTGTGTAAAATTACTTAGGAAACTTCTTCCCATTTTTTGGGATATTCCTACTTGATGCAAGTTACTTTCCCTTTTCCAATGGATGGTGGGATTCAGGTAGTCACAACATGGGCATCCGGAGGGGTTATGAGAGAGTGGTATCAAAGGTGGTTGGTTCTACCTTAAGAACACTAATTCTATGAGTTTGGTATAGGTAAATGGTGTTAAATGTTTCGAGTTCATCTTTTAGGATAAACAATCCAGTGTTGGTGCGGTCACCAATGTAACCTTACACCAGGACCCCAAATTCTATTTTTCTACTCGGTACATGAAAGGAATAGCTGTAGAGAAAAAATGATGGTACATGCATCGTATGGGAAGAGGTTGTGTTTTTCATGTCCTTCTCGAGTCATCTCACCAGGTATACTATATTGATCTTGTAACATTGTTTTGTTTGATGATTCTTCCACATAGAAGGACATCCAGGATTCAACCATGTGATCATGAGGATGATATATAAGGTTATGTGATCAATACATATATTTGTACCAGAGAAATCACCTATGGGTGGTGTGCTAGTTGTACCACCACCTGTGGTGTAGCATGTGTTTCACGTAATACCAGCAGATGAGATGCACAGGCTGAGGGAACTTCATGAGTTTGTGCGACAGGGACCCCTCAGGTTCCTAGGTGAGCCTGAATCTTAGGTGGGGGAGGACTGTCTTGAGGTGGTGACAACATTTTCTGCACAGTCAGGACACCATTATATCTAATGGTGGTCCCAGGAGTGAGACTTCTACATTACTCAGTAGGGAGATGGTGGGATTTAGATTACCAGACCATATGATGAGGTGACTATTCCATGGAAATGGTTTGAGAACCTTTATTAGAGAAGAGGATATAACCGTAAAATCTAATGGCTACATGTACCCAAGGGCTTTTATAGGTTCAGATAGATGATATGTCGACAGCTGAGTATTCATCAAGGCATGCCGACCTTTCTAGGTACTCGATGAACACGATACGACCAATGCTTCAGGTCTTGGACCTTTGAGCATGTTGTGTTTTGGGAAATCTGATCCATTATTATTCTTTTGTGCATTCTTATTTATTATAAAGTGGTGGATCAAACCTTTCTGGTTGAAATGCCTTTAGCTGAGAGGATACAACTGGTTGATATCATAACTGGGAAAGCAGGAGTAGAGAAATCAATACCATGAAGACAATGTAATTCATATGTACTTGTACATGTGAGACATTCCAAGAGGAGGTCCCAGGATAGTGGAACTACATCTCAGGTCTCATAAGGTGAGTCTAGTCGACCTAGAGAGAGATAATGCTTTCCATGAGATGGAAGGGGTCATCTTGCAAGAGATTTTCTATCCCGTCGTTCTATTGAAAAAGAAATGGTGGATGGGACATCGATGAAAAGATAATAACATGAACAGATGTATCTGTTGGAAGAATGGTGTGGCATAGAAGTTGGGAGAGAAGTAGGAGGTGGTATACTTTTCGACATGTCACCACCACCGCCCCCTTGTGGTTCAAACTAGGCTAAGGGAGATTTATGATAGGGGAAGGGGGAGATTCATGTTGTCAAGGCATTTGACCCAAGGGCTCTAGGAATTATTCGAGGTATTGTCTATGTCTATTTTTAAATTACATATTAATAGACACATGTGCTAATCATTCTTACTTTACACAGATCTTTTTTGTGACCTAGAGATTCAGGTTAAACCATTAACTTCACCCTTATATCTAGAGATACCTATGAGAGGATACATGATAATCACACTTATATCATTTTTGTGATTTGATTATTGAGGCGAGAGGTTCAGTTGGATACTCTTGGTGATAGTATCAAGGCCTTATGACATCATTCTTGGTATAGATTGGTTATCGACAGTCTATGCTCATATTGATTGTTTTGGGAAAAAAGGATGTGGTATGTCTTCAGTTATGGAATAGGGTTTTCCTTGGTAGAAAAAAAAGGAATCTCAGGAAGCATGAGATAGACTCATGTATAAGAGGGTGTAATAGATAAATCTTGAGTCAGCTAGCCTTAACCTTAGGGTAGTGGATGTTATGAGTTTTTAGTTCCCGAAATTAGTGGTGGAGTATGAGGACATATTCCTTGAAGATGTTACAAGTTTACCTCCCTATAGGCATATTGTCTTATGAATTTATCTATCCCCCCCCCCCCCGAGATGGCACCAATATTAGCATTAGTATATTAGATTGATTTTGCAGAGATTCGCAAGGTGAGGGTGAAATTGGGGGACTTGTAGAGAAAGTGCATAGTAAGACCTAGTGTTCATGGTTATATATGTATTATTGGAACATTAAAAAAGTGAAAATGGAGAATTAGTATCTACTACTAGGGGTTAATAAAAACATCGATCAGTTGAAAGGGGTAGTCTCTCTCATGGAAAGAAAGGTGCCCACAGGATTTTCGGTAATAAATATAGATTTTGACAAGCACCCAGATCTTCAATTTTCTCGATGGGGGGTCTGATTAAATAGTGTTCTGTGATGCATCATGGACAAGACATTTTTTTTCTCATACAATGGAAAGCGGTGATAGACTATGGTTTTCATTAGTTGAAACCACCTAAGAAGAACTATGTGATCCATGATCTTGAGTTAGCAATGGTAGTCATTGCATTGAAGATGTGGTGACACTACCTGATGGGTGGGGAATTTATAATCTACTCAATAAAGAAGAGTCTCAAGTACATATTCTCTTATAATGATAAAGTCTTGAGACAGAGGTTATTACTTGAGTTCCTATAGGACATTGAATTAGAGTTGGTCTATACTCATAGGAAGAGGAACATGGAAGAAGATCCTCTTAGTAGGAGATCCAGTTCATAATGTCTGAATGAGCCAAAAAAGTAGTTGACCACTTTACAGTTACCCTTCATGGATAGTTATGATACATCTTACCTATAATCAGTGGTTGTTACCCCTCCATGCATATAGTTTTTTAGGGAATCATAGCTTAGTGACACTGACTATGAGAATTTACATGCTCAGTTTTCCACGAGGAATTCCCCTGATGGATATTAGAAAGTTGGAGGGCATGTCGTTCCTTTACGATGATTCATAGTAGTAGTAGTTGATGCCTAAAGTGGAGAGATGAATTAGGGTATGCATGTGGGTGTCAAGACTAACAATTAGGATGATAAAATTTGTTGATGCTCAACTTACCTGTTTATATAAAATATGAGTGATTTTTTGAATCAGTTTCACGGTTATTCAACCCTCCTTGTAGAGCCTCTATTCATGAAAGGGGTTTAACTTTTATTCCTTGGGATGAATGTAAGGTATTGAGAAAGGATATAGATGTACTTCATGATAGGTGTACCAGGTACGTCCATGGGACACAATAATATCTGGGTGATAGTGGAAAGACTCACCATGTGGGAGCCTTCTTATATTTTCTAGAGTAGAGTTTAGTAGAGGGATTGGAATTCTTCTGCATGCAATAGATAGCTTGACTCCATGGAATCCCATTGGAGATAGTTTCTGATTGGGATGCTCACTTGAAAATTGGATGTGGAAATTGAGTATTGGTAGGAGTGGACCATCTGTGGGAATTCGATTCCGTTAGTACATGCCCAATAGAAGTATGAGAAACTCTGGACGAGCACATGGGAGTGGGGGCTCATGTTCCTGCTTGTACCCACATATGTTTGGGTATCCCTTGGTTTGGATTTTGAGGACGTAATGCCTTAAAGTGGGGAGAATGTAATTACTCAAATTTTCCCAATTTTAGTTTTAAAAGATTTTTGGAAAAATTATATGAGGTGGTGCTGAGACAAAATGAAATTATAAGGCCCAGTGTACCCATAATGTTTTGAAAAAAAAAATTACTTTTAATATCATGCATGATTGGTTTTCATAAAAAAGTTAAAGAACTCTTAAATGGGTACCTAGATTAGAAATCTAAGGGCAACATTGCATTCAAGATGGTGGGTTTACCCTAGGCCCAGCTTAAATTTAGTCGATGTGCATCTTCAGTGATAAACCCTGAATAGGATGTAACTGTAAATAAATTAATTCAATAAAATAGTATTATTTTCAAATTTTAATAACTCAGGAATGGTGAATCATATTGGAAATCCAAGAACACCATTGAGTTCATAATATGGCATTTTTCTTAGGTGGGTCCTAACATCGGCCAATGTTAGTCGACTAAGAAAGATAATTTTTAGACATTATAAAGAAGAATAAAATACACATAATGAATTTTATTTTATTTATTTTTAATGTTTTGAAGCATGGAAACGTAGTGATGCAGCGATGGGGCAGTCTGTTCAATTTAATGAATGAAATACATTGGGGACGCTACAACACTGCAATGGAAACACTGTAACACGTTTTCCTCATTTAATGACTTGATAAGGATACTAGATTAGATAGAAAATCCTTGATAATTTACCTTGAAGATGTTGAGAAAATCAATAGAGAATGGTGGATGATCAACCACCTCTGGATCCTACGAATCAAGGATTGAGGATTGAGATTCAAGGATTGACGAACGACGATGATGTGATCCCTCCTCATCAATGACTGAACTGAATCCTAGTAGGGTGTTGTTTCCTTTATGATTTATTCCACATTATTTTTTTCTATGATGAATGTGAATCAATCTCTAAACGAATTGACTCATGTATTGTGAATATTTTGTGGGATGGGTTTTTGTTTCGGGATGTTGTGGGGAATTGAATCCATGTTAGATTTGTGTTGGAATTGTTTTTTAATGCCTCATTGTAAAATTGTAATGTGAATTTATCAAGGGAAATACGAAAAATGCCTACATCCGTCCACACTGGGCATTCTTGTGATCCGTTTTCTTTCGCAAATTATTTCGTGTTCATGATGGTGAAATAATCCATGTAGACTCGATAGAATGCCCACCGTATCGACCGATGGTGGTGGTAGTGACGACACGTAGTCCAGGAGGGACCCCTGTGGTAGATCATCCTGTGATAGGATGTCACGTGTGGAAGCATGAAGAGACAACAGATCGATAGCCAATGGTGGGGATACCCATGGAAGGATACAGTGGGTGGAGGCAGCGCAGGGAAGCTACTGACCCGACCGCCAGTGGCAGAGAGGCCCATGGCGGTGCGGCCGCAGGCTGTGTATGGGAGTTGTGGATATGTTGGCCACATTGGCAGCCAACATCTATGGAGCAGGGACGTGAAGGAAGGACACATATTTCCAGAGCTGTGTTAGTTGGAGGAAGGGACCACAGTAGAGTGGCTGGATCCAGTGGTCAGACAGACCTACTGTAGAACGAGGTACGACAACCTTGACCACACAACATGCGGTTGAGTCACATGCAGGTGTAGTGGGGGGGGGGGGGTAGGTTCGGTAGGACCAAAATGGCTGGGGCGCTCTAGTGGACCAGCATGCCCAATTGTCTGGGTCTAGCATGACAAACGGGTCAGGCTTACCTAGACTGGGTCGGGTTGGTTCGATCAGTTCAGACTGGACCACGACCCCACCATCCCCTTTTTACATAAAAGGCCATGACTCTCAAACTACATGTCTGTTTGATGAGCTGTTTGTGATATTGGGTCCCTTGAGACTTTTAGTCCTTTTGAGGTACTCTACGTGAGTTTCTGTGGAAGTTGGAGTATTTCGTATTGCCTTTGGTATGAGGTTCTCCCAAAACCAGCATGCTAATGATGTAATCCTACAGCTGGATGTGACCTAGAAGCAATATGATTTCCTAGACTACATTTTGTACCTAGACTATGTGTCTAAACTATACTATGTGTCTTATCTAGACTTCGTGTCTCACCAAGACTGAGTCATTACACCCCTATCCCACTCCGGTGTGGGTCAGTAGTGTTTGAAGACAGTCCATGTGTTATCTATACTCTGTGTGTTAACTACACTATGTGTGTTACCGACAATCCATGTGTTACCTACATACCATGAGTTACCGACACTCAATGTGTTACCTATACTCTATGTGTTACCAACACTCTACATGTTACTACTTGAGGGTACTGTGGATTCTTATTAAAATCCTAATTACGTACCATAGACCTATACTTACTGTGAACTGACTATAGTGACTCTAATGACTCTGATATCGAGACTCCATGTCTTAGAGACACTAGTTGTCTTAGAGAAACTTCATGACATATCTAGAACATGTGTTCTCTCATATTATTTTGGTAGACCTGTTCAACGTGCTTACATTCAAATAGGTCAAGGAGTGAGATCTCCTTGAATTGTGCATTCTACGAGTAGAACAATATGGCTAGCAGTGGATTAGAAATTTAGTCTTTTAATCCTTTACAAGTATACCTAGATGTTATTTTCATATGTTTTGTTGACATATACCTATGTTGAGATGATTGTTTCTTCTTAGTGGTGTTTCATTTGTGGTCTTTTACATTGTTTTTCGGGGTTCCCTATGGAGTATTTTTTTACTCACCCCTACACAGGCTTTGAACTCATGTTTCATGTCTTTTGAATATGGTCGACACTTTTAAGAGTCCTCAATGGACTAAGGCAAGGTGGTGGTTAGAGTGACCCGATAGACAAGGTGTGCTTTTGTGGCTCCAGAAAATTATTTAAGTACATACCCATCAGGTAGGATTTTCTATGGAGGATTTATAGAGACTTGTACTTTTACATTTTTTTCCCGATCTTGTATTATGGCCCCATTTACCTTAATTTTTATACTGTATTACCTTCTGTTTGTTTATTGAGTGATTGTAGTTTCCTGCACATGTGGCATGGAGTTGTATGAGTGTGTACACGTAGTTAAGAAAATACCTCCCATTTTTTTGGGATATTCCTACTCGTCACTAGTCACCAAACCAAAGCCTATGGGAGGCAGTCTTGTGGTAGTCACAATATGCGCCTTAGGAGATAGGTTGAGATACCATCATCTATTGGAGAATACGATACACATCTCCTTTATTAGGGTACTCATTAATGTAGGAATCTTCTTTAAAACCTCCTCACCAAGAGAGAATGAGACTTTATATTAAGGGAATATACCACCATGTTTTTCTTCCAAAGATTATAGACTTTCCAAAATTCATAGTCTTCTATGAAATCCAACCAATGTATCTATCTCAATTTAGATCATTTAGTGTGATGATTTATCTGAGGCACTGGTGAAATATGTATTCATAAAATCTATCTCTCAGAAGATAGTTCCTTATCATATTCATAAAAAATACTACCAAATCCAACTTGAGGACATGATTCACATAGTTATAATAAATGGATATCATCTCCCTCAATCCACATGTGATCTATGTCTTCCCCTTATTTTATACATACCAAATCCTAGCTGTAGAGGCATCACAGAACACTACGTACTCCATACCCTCATTCAATGGTCACAAAAAATGAACACTAGTCATTATCAACCACAAATGATTGATGTCTCATTGAAAATAACCAGTATTTATGAATGTATCCTTTTATTCTTAAGGATTCTCAAAGGATCTATTATAATAAAAAATTAAGGCATGAACATTGGGTATAATATTTCCATGATCAGAAAACTATGCAACTTCAACATTCACATGGGTGGATTCCACAAAATAACTATATCAATCCTTATTGGATTTATAGATAATTCATGATTTGATATGAAATATCTATGAATTTGAACCTCACAGATCCATAACATGAACTTTGAGAGCTTACTATAAACCTGGTGATCCAGAGGTACGTCTAGGACCATAAAAAATGTATTCTTTCTCCTCTGGTAATGCTGAGAAAATGAGTATTTCTTTAATGAATAAAACAATAAATTAGTACATGTATGTCTATATGATCTAGTTTATCTAATCAAAAAATTTAAAAGGGGAATTCCTCACACATAAAGGAATCACAAAAAAATCATACTGACTGTAGCGACATCATAATTCCATCCTTTGAATATCATCCATGAGAACCGATAAATCCTGGTAGCCTGACCTATGATCATTCATCATTAACCAAATCATAGATCACAACTGGAAAAAAGGTCATCACTAATTGGTAAGGGGGACATTTTTTTTATCATAACCTAGTTCATGAAATGATAATCAACACAAATCTATAAGCTCCATTCATCCTTTTTTCATGAACAAAACTAGAGCTTCCCATGATAAAAGATTAAGTCTGATGAAACCATTCTCTAAAAGGTCCTCCAACTACACCCTTATGTGTTATAGATCTATTTTGTTAATCTAATATAGAAAAGGATATATATTTTTGGCCTTGGGGTGCATGTTAATGAAAAAGTCCATCCCTCATCTTAGAGATGGTATAGAAAATCCTCTAGGATGATTTCCATAATGCCATCCACTTCTAAAAGAATCTAGATGACTAAAGATACCATTGTGCCAAGGTATAAACTCGCCAACTTGTGGGTGATGATTTGTAGAATCCTACGTACAAGGTCCACTCCCTAGTCCATGTTATCTCTCTCACCCATAAAGGGGACTCTCATCTCATGTGTCTATAATAATCTATCCCATCTACAATGTTAGTCAATCTAGGATTAAACTATGGACAACCAATCTATATAAATGATGAAATTATAATGTTTCATTATGAGGACCAAGAGTTCCCATGAAAAACTATCTCTATCAATTACTATCTCACACATCCAATTGATAAGTGACATTAAGGAATTGAACCCAGTCAGAACATTCATAAAATGATGTTGGGTTATGGTCTTAACAGGGAAGTGTAGCTACCATAAAAGGGATATGTAAAAAAATGAGTGACTTGTACATGGATCAAAAATTACTAGATAATGATGATAAATAACCTTGATCATACCACATATCATCTTGTGGGATGTCAAGTCATATTCCTCCATAGACTATAGCTTCCCATGTCCCCAACTACCATCTCCCTAATGTGGAATGGGCCTCTTGGTGTAGGTGGTGGATGTAAATCATATAGTAATCCTCAAACACCAGATCCAAAATCTAGAGCCCCACCTTCTCCTATATGAGAACCACCTCCCTTATGATTATCCTTACCACACCTATGAGAACCATATGAATGGTGTTGCATAATATGTGGTAGTCTATATGATGCCAAATTACCCTCCTCGACACACCGGGTCAGGAAACCAAGTGCCATGTTACCTAGACCATCAAATGAAAAATATTATCAATATATAGACTAATATGTTCCTTTTCAAGAACCATACATAGCATGTCAACATGGATGAGATTGTAAATGTGTAAGTCTCCTTGCCCAAGACCCTACTAATTAGCATCTGTTAGCTGTTGTAGATACCTCAACTCCTTGATGCCCACTGCCAGAACCAACTACCCAAAGTTCTTATGAAAGGATTTTCTCTATAACTTGTACCCTATCCTTCACTCATTCATAAGTGGGAATTCACAAGGGCACCATCTGTTCATAGATGTCTTTATGGAGACCCTGTTCAAATATTCATTTCTGAAAGAGACCATCCCAAACCCTATCGAGGGTTTTTTTGGGTGACCTCGATGGACCTCATGGAAAACTCAAAAACCATCAAGCTACTCTACTACAGCTAAAGTATATATTTTTTTTCTGAATTAGGTGAAAGAATGAGGGGTAATACACCTAATTAAAAATACAATAGATGTAATACCATGAGATAATTATCTCATCACGAGTCTGTATGAATATATTCCACCTGCTTCCTATTATTCCAGGGAAAAGACTAGATTCCAGTACCAGCATTGACTAGTTAGGTTTTGTATGAGCCTAAAGAATCAGATAACTATATCAAGGGAATAATCTATTCCCTAGGGATCTAGATCACTAATAAACTTCCATAACCTTTTGAATAGGAACTGATGGAGTGATCTAAGCCAACATCCATCCTCATCTTACCGTGCAGGTATTAATGACTTCTTGAAAAGTTGTGTTGCCTCTCCCTTCACACATAGAGGAAGCACCTCATGGAATGACTATTGAGTTGAGGCCTCAAAACTCAATATATAATATCATTGATGATGAATCAGTAATGTATTTTTCCTTCTTTAAGAAGTAATCTAGAAATTTAGCAAGATCTACCATTAGGAAATGAGCATATATATATATCTATGGATCTAACTCAAGAAGAACAATAAAATTAATCAATCCTATAGAATTCATATACTATTGCTCATAACAATCAACGTACTGGTATTTTTATTGAATAATAAGATAATCAATGTCTATATATATGGATACATCAGATGTAGAACTGACACTGGGATACCTAGCCAGAAAATCGTAATGATGAAACATTTAAATTTTTTTCATAAGTATTAACCAATCCACTTGTGGCTAAAAATATAAAGTCCAAAATAAAGAATGAAATTCTATAATGACCCATCCGACTAGTTTCTATTTTTCCAGTGGAAGGATAAACTTCCATAACCCTAATATTGCCTCTAATAGGCTAGGGGGTTCTAATAAGAACTGAAAATCCATATTGAAAATGGGATGAATTTCACTAGTGAAACAATACCCACATTTCCAACAATATACATTCAATAGCGAAGAGGTATAATAATATATAATAAAAAACTAGAGTAAGACATGCATGAAATACCTCTAGGGAATATATCATAGTATGAGAGAATACAAAAATAGTATATTGGGTCAAAATAAACACCCAAAAATTAATGAGGTCCCTACCTGGGAACATATAGAATAGAAAACGGTTGTGAGAGAATGACTCCGAGTCTCCATGTTTGACCCCCGTATGTAGCCTGTTCACATGAAGAATAATATAATCCTACAATTTCACATCCAAAGTGTCTATATTCATGATAATGAAAAACATGTTATGGAAAATCCCATACAAGGGTGAGTATAAAAAACCTAATAGGACATCTTGGAATCCCCAAAATGAAAAAGAGAATGTTATGGTAGATGTCAGATCAACCCAAATAAAAAGGTAAAAAACCTATATATATATTTGTTAAAAAACCCGTTTTGGAGTAAAACGCCATCTCCATCTCATAGGCCATCCTAAAATAATTAGTCTACCTATAGATCTGAAGGACCACCACAGATTACCCTCATATCTTGTGTCTTTCAAAGAAATCCATATAGAGGAACGACACCATGATACTGCTCCTCAAAATGAAGGGGTGCATTATCCAAGAGAGTAATTACACCCTAGTATGATGTTGGGTTTCACTATGTAAATGGATAGAGGATATACACCCTAGTCTGAATGGGGTATGAAACTCAAATCAAGGAGGTCTGGAAACCTAGTTTTTCAGGTGATACCAATCAAAGAACGAATGATCCATGAGATTGCATGATAAGGGGTTCAACTTATAGGTATTGATATAGGACTCGTGCCCTTGGGTGTTAGGGTATTACAAAGCCTGCTATTGGAAAGCATGAAGTACCCTTCTAAAAGCATCATACTTCCTTATAGAATAAACACTATGGTGATAAAATAGATCATGATACTAAAACACTAATTCCTGAATGACCCACGAACAACGACAAGGATCCATTGGTGAAACGAAAATAAGGATTTCCTAATATAGGTAGTATGTAATTTTTATTATTTATTATTTCATCAATATTAACCTAATTTAATATGTGAAACCTACTTAAAACATGAAATCATTTTAATAATTATTCATGTACCACTCATCAGTCTCTACCTACTAAGAAAGTTAACCTCAATTGGTTATTCAATAAACTTAGAGCCTATGAACTTGATCATGGGGTCCCTAAAATCCCATGTCCTTTCCAATATCCCAAGTTAATTCTAATTACCAAATTTTAATTGGATTGTAATGATACCAACCCATGCAATCATCACTGTGAATAACTCCAAACTTCATCTTATCTCTCAACTATCAACATTGATAAAATTCTTTCATAACACACTCCCTCCAATGATATAGTAGTGAGGGAAGAGAGATAATGACCCCCAACACCCACATCTAGTTGGCCTTGGGTTACCGATAAGCACTGAGGGTATATAAATATCAAAATAAGAAGAATTTACCTATATAACATATGTATAATTATGAGATAAGATACCATCAATAAATCAAATACAAGACACAACATAGGATAAAATAAACGAAAACCATCTAAAAAATACATCTTTAATTAAAACACATAAAGATAAAAGACTCAAAAATTAAATAACCATAAAGAAAACCAAAGCGAGTGAAATAGTAATAGTATATGGACATAAGATATTAAATTCCATCATGGTCCATGAAATCATACAGGAAACCTAAAAATAGTTTTATATAAATAGGGAGATAAAAATTGTAAACGCACTAGGAAAAAAACTCTCTTGGGCACATAAGAAACAAGTATACTTTTACACCCATGAGTAAACAACAAATATAATTACCCCAAAATAGGTTAACTAACTAAGATCATCCTCCCCATAGACTAACCACTTAATTAAATGTCAATTCATATTAATAAAATATGAACCATATTTATAAAGGATTCCTTAGACAACTTTCCCATTTCTTTCTTGTTTTCACACCCCATCGTCATAAGTTTATCATGTCCCATATCTTCTATATAACATATCAGATACCAAAAAACCACCACATGGTCTCATTGAATATCTCATAAAGATAACTAGTCAAAAACATCACATCACTACCCTATAGCATGGTTTCATTACATCATGACTATATTTACCTTGGCCATCACATCCAATTACTATCCCATAACATAGTGACATCACATATCCAAAGTAGTAGGGTATAGGGAAGAAAAAGTAATCCAACCTTGTTACCATATCCTTCCATGCATAACCCACACTACAATCCATCTCATCACATCATATATCCCATGAATAAGGCTGGTCCATCAAATAAAAATTGTATCTCAATGATCAAATTTTGAATTCTGTTCATCACAACCTCTACAAGTCATCTTTTACTATGAGAGAGAGTAGTAACTTGAGGGGAATAAAACATACATCCTCACCACTTCAATGTTGGGTAAAACACCACCCCGATATATATATATATATATATATGGGTGTCATCACATTGTTCTCGATGCTGGTGGGGTAGATATAGAGAGTCAAAAGGAAACACAATGTATATACATATAGCCTCACACAATCCCAATTTATGTGTTCACAACAAAGGTTCAAACCGAACCAAAACATTCCCCACATTTGCTGCCACCGTTATATGAAACACACCACACATTAAGACAAAATACATATTTTTTATGTCTAGTTATCTCTCTAGGATTAATATAATTCAATTCATTATTTCCTACACCTTAATTTTCCTATTTGTTTCACTAATAAAGCTGGTTACTTCAAAGTAAGCTCAAAATATTAAATACACACATCCCATTTTATTTCATTCATAAGATAATTCATTACATTACTAACTGGGAACTAATAATAACATATCACTACACAAAAATTCAAACATCCAACCTTCCCAAGGTAACATCAAATACATCTCCACCATCTAATACCCATATTAACTCATTCATCACAATAACCATGTATGAATATCATTCCATCAAAATTACTACATAACACACCTAAAAAAGTCAGAACATAATCCCCTAAATACCCACTACACAATTATATATCACGTAATATCACAAAACATCCAAATCATATTCACATATCATTTTTTAGATTGATTCAAGGAGATTTCATTACATTTCACGTTTTAATTTTAAGGGTATTTTGACAGAAGATGATTTTTTCCATGTTAAACCAATTTTTTGATCAATGAATAAGAGGGTAATATTTTTTCAAGGCGGTTACATGAAAAAAAATCATGTTCCTTGTAGAAAATTTCAGAGAAACACAATAGGAGATGTCAAAAACCACTATTTTTAGTGGTGTAATAAGAATTGATCAATGTAAAATCATAATAGCAAAAGATATAAAAGATTATGAAAGGAACAACTTTACTTTTTAATTTAAATTAAACCGATTATTTAACTTTTTTTCAACTATATGTAACCATATCAATATGATATAGTATAATAAATCCCTTACCACATGATAATGTAGGTTAGAAATGAAATAGTTCATACCTTGAATAAAGCTTTCTGATCTGTTTTCCAAATTCGGAAGAAGAATAAAATCCACAACCAATAACCAAAATGTGGGAGAGAACCATTACTGGCCGAGGACACATCATCCATTTTTTCTACCATCACAAAAACTCTCAGAACTGATGATATACCTTAGAATAACCATTTTACAGTTGAAAATATAAAAATTAAACTATTGAGAACAAGAGGGAAACTCAACTAAGACACTATGGATTGATCCTCTAATTGTGAGGTAGAAATACTCTAGTTAGGGGTAAAAAAGTGATCCTTGGTATGAATGCGATTCTCTAAAAAACTAGATAAATAAATGGAATGTGTTTTAGTTTTATGGAAATCTCTTTAAGATTGGCGCCCTACAAAGAGAGCTGGACACGGCCCTACATGTCAAGGAAATATTCTGGGCTATGCGCGCCCGGGACAACCATATCAATGAAGGGGACTATAACACCCAGTATTTTTATCAAAAAGCTTCAGCTAGGCGTTGAAAAAACTCTATTACCAGAATATCACAACCCGATGGACGCAAAGTTTCTAACACCAATGGTATCCATGAGGCGTTGATAAGATTTTACCGGAATATATTCTCTACAGGATCCCCTTTCATGTCTTCTAAGGTGGAAGAATGTATCAGACTTGTGATCATTGAAGAGATCCATAGGAAGCTCTCCAATGATGTGACAGATGACGAGATACGCCTGGCTCTGAAACATCATCATCCCACTAAGGCTCCGAGACTATATGGGTTCCACACCCTATTTTTTAAGCAATACTGGCACATAATCGGTCCTCACATTTGGAAAATGATTAAAAATATCTGGGCTGGCAACACCAGCATTGCGACCATCAATAAAAATTTCCTCGTTCTCATCCTCAAATTCACGAAACCTATGGAGATCCCTTACTTTCGACCTTTCAGCCTCTGTAATGTCTCTTACAAGATCTTCTCAAAGATCCTTGTCAATCGGCTGCGACCTTGGCTACCAGATATTATCTCCGAAAATTAGAGCGCCTTCATGGCCAAGAGACTGATCACTGATAATGCGATTGTGGCCCATGAAGTGTTCCTCTCTATGAAATCATGCTCCACGGAAAAAAGAGGAACCATGGCCTAGAAATTGGATATGTCCAAGGCCTACGATATAGTTGAATGGAACTTCATTAGATAAGTTATGCAGAAAATGTGTTTTTGCACTAAATGGACTGATATGGTCATGAACTGCGTCTCGCCTGTCTCGTTTAAAATCAAGGTCAATGAGGATTTCACCAGATATTTCACCCCTTCTCGAGGCCTTCACTAGGGAGACCCTATCTCCCCCTTTCTCTACATCATGGTGGCTGACGTTTTCTCTAATCTTATTTCCAGGCATGTTTCCTCTAAGTCTATTCGTGGGGAAAACGTTTATTGAGTTAGACCTCCAGTGTCTCACCTCTTCTTCGCTGACGACTGCCTCCTTTTTTCCAGAGCAACAATTAATGAATGTCGGGTGATCTGTCAGGTGATCCGCCAGTATGAGAGGGTGTCTGGCCAAATAATCAATCATGTTAAATCTGAAATTTACTTCAGTGTAGGGGTGCCTCTGTCTAAGAGGGATGAACGTTTCACATCAGCTGGCACCCATATGGTTTTTAAACATCAGAAGTATCTCGGGCTCCCAACGGTGATCGGCCAGTCCAAAAAAGAAATCTTCGCATCCATCGTGGATAGGATTGAGTCAAAAATCCAAGGCTAGACCCCTAAAAGAATTTCGAAAGCTGGGAAAGAGACTCTCATCAAAGCCATCATCCAATCTATCCCCAACTACTTTATGTCCCTTTTTAAGCTCCTGGTGGCCATCAACGATCAGATCCACACACGTACTGCCAATTTCTAGTGGGGGAAGCATGATGGAAGGAATCGACCCCATTGGATGGCTTGAGAGAAACTCTGCAAACCCAAATCAGAGGGTGGGATAGGGTTCCAGAATCTTTCTCTCTTCAACGACGTGCTTCTGGCTATGCAAGGATGGCACCTTATTGACTGTCCATCATCTCTATGTGTGTGAGTTCTACGAGCTAAGTACTTTCCCCACACAGACATTCATGCTTCCTCTCTTGGTCCCCATCCCATCTTCCTCTAGAGAATCATCTGGGGGGCTAAAAAGCTCTTGGATAAGAGATTGGGTTGGAGGATTGGGACTGGATCATCTGTCAAAATCTGCTCTGATCCCTGGCTTATTGACAAGGATGGATTACGGGTTACATCCCCCATCCAACCAGGTCTAGAAGATGCCACTGTCAGCTGCCTCCTTTCCGACCAGGGACAAGGGTGGTGTTAGGATAAGATCCTATAATGGTTTAATGAAAGAGATAAAAGAATTATCCTCAGCATCCCCTGGGTACCAGACGCAGGCCCTGACCGTCGCTTCTCGATCAATGACATCATGTGTGTTTACACGGGGAGATCCGGCTATAGACTTGCTCTTGGAATCCACCCATTTGGCAGGGATGAGGGTTATTGGAAATCTATATGGTCAGTCAATGTACCACCAAAAATTCGTCATTTCTGGTGGCAGGTTTGTACGGGAACTCTCCCAACAATGAGCTATCTCATCTATTGACATATGTCCAGCACCACTTTTTTCCATTTCTTCCCGAACACTCCTGAAATCCCTCTCCACACTATCATTCTCTTACCGGGAGCTAAGGAAATATGGAATCAATGGGTCTCGGCTTCTACTTCTTCGCTGGCATTGGCATCTGACCTTCCCGATCTTCTGACGCGTTGGAGCTCCTCTCACTCTCCAGCTGATTTTGGTTCACTCAACACTCTGGCTTGGATTATTTGGGTCCGGTGCAACGACGCTATTTTTCATCATGCCCACAGACCCCCAAATTCTAGATTGATCGAGCTTCCTCTTGGATTGAAGGTTGGGAAGACCACAACGGATTCTATATTCCGGGTGTCTCCACCTCTCCTCCTATTTCTTGAAATCCCCCAATGGAAGGGATTCTCAAGATCAATGTGGACACGTCACTTCCAAAATCTGGGCTTGTTGCCCTCAGACTCCTTACCCGAAATCATATAGGGAAAATCCTTGCTGCTAAGTATGAACCGCATCAGACATTCTGGGAACCGACAGTCGCTAAAGCCAAGGCCATCCTTGCTGGCATGATGCTTGCTATTAAATGTAGATGGGGTGACATCATCATCGAGTTTGATTGTCTTTCTGTTATCGATGCTATCAATCACAATGATGGAGGACTCCAGTAGTTTGGAACCATTTTCAAGAGAATTCTCTCACTCAGCCAACGTTTCTCATTGTGAACCTTCTCATTCAAAAAAAGGGAAGGAAACAACGCGGCCCATTAGTTGGCGTCCTCAGGCCCATTCGGCACTAACCAGATCTGGCTCGACAATTTCCCTTCATGGCTTCATGCATGTACTTCTTCTGATCTTTTTCATTAATGTTATATGCTTTTATAAAAAAAATGATACCATGGCACATCCACCTAAGAAATTTCACATCAAAATTAATAATTTAGTGTACTATTATGCCACACAATTCACCATGTTATAGCCTTTCTATTAAAGTTTTATTTTAAGATATATGGCTACCATTTTTTGGTATATCCAATAAATGGATGAAGGACACCAATATAAAGCCTATGATCCCTGGAATAACCTGGAGAAAATTAGAACAACCACTGTAAACCAACCCCCAAACCACTAATCCGCTATCATGGTCTCTACACCGTCGGACTACCGTAAATATAAGTATAAAAAATAACCACATTGATGTTCCCATATGGTATAAACTCTTTTAATAGTTTGTGTCATATACCTAACAAACCTTTACTTTTAAATTATCATTTATTGTGAATAATGATTTATACAATGATGTACACATAACATTTATTTCTCTATATATTATTATGCCCCATGTATAAATTGTAGTGTAAATAGATTATTTATCATATAAAAAGGTTCTAGTAGTTCCTAGGAAAGATTATAACCTTAAAATACTAAGAAAAATGATCTTATCTATATTTCCAATGTTGTAAACACATCATATTGAATAAACATAGTTAATGTATGAATATCAGGTGTTGAGGATCATAACAACTGAGATTTCTACCCACGAGTTTTGCACTTTGTGATCTCAAGTAGGGGAGATCTTGATGATAGACCCACAAATAGGAACCCAAATGTTTCAGGTGTAATTGATTATTCCTATATATTGACATGTTTATTTTTCTCATAAATTTATATAATTATCAATTTGATTTATTTTATTTCAAACATTAATACAACGAAAAAACCATGACATTGAAATCATGGAGAGGTAGCTTGTGTTGGGTGAGTCATTAGTGGTATGACATTTGTTTAGTGGTCAAGATAGAATTTTTCATCTTCTGAGTTAAGGAAGTGATATCGTAGGCCTTGTTGATCTAGATGGTAGTACCATAATTAAATAAAATTCCATGGTAATCAAAGGTAAATCTATCTAGTCAGATCAGAAAATAATAAATCAATAATAGAGGATGACACAAGTTGTGCATCCTTCTTTTTGAGATATCGTAAGACAAAGAGATTATATTACATAGTGAGTGTTCAAAGGATGGTTGTTGCTATGAATTTTACTTATCCCTTGATGGGAATTGATGTGTTTATGGACTCCACTCCTTTTCTATAAATAAGATTAATTTATATCGAGATAAGGTCCACAAGGATAACACACAACGGTGTATTCAAGAGTTTTCCCTATTTTAGTGAATTGGTATATAGGTCATGATGGACACCATCAATGGTTTTGAGAGTTTTCCATGTTTTAACAATCATTGAAAAATAAAAAAATTATTATTCTATTAAAATATCATTGATTTGAATTTATTTATTATAATTATTTTAAATCATTTATGTAAATATATGGAATAATAGTATTTGATTGAATATTATTTTAATAATAAATATTAGATTAATATTAGTAGGAATTAAGTGGCTAGTTAATGACTTGGGTACATCAAGTAATATATTTAATATATATTACATGTATTTTATAAAATATAAAAAATAATTATGATGCATTTAATTCACCAATACTGTTTATTTATATATTATTTAGTTGATATTAAATATAATAGGGGTTGGGAAACCAATTAGAGCATTTCTAACATCTATAATATAATAATGAAGGAGATCATTTCTATTGTGTAGTTCATTCTAATTGATTGAGTGATCCTCTATCCTCTAACCTCATAGATAGAGAATTGATCTATCTATGTTTTACTTTAGAGGAGAGTTTGGGAAAACAATAATTTTCAACCATGTTGTTGTTGAAATCTGATGGACAAAACTGTAATGACGGGTGGATAATTAATTCCACTGATGGAGCTGAAAAATGGTAAAAACAATGATCCAATTAACTTCCATTTTATGCATTAGATTAAAAAAAATAAAAAAAATAAAAAAAAATTTTGTTTGTTTTTAAAATCTTACACAGAGGCTATAAGGAGAAAAGTTATGGCGGCTGGTGCATATAGTTTTTTCTTCCTAGGGAATCGTTGAAAAAAAATACATGGGAAGGGAATATGATTTCTATACCCTATTATTTTATTTTAATAAAAAATAAAAATGACATGGGATTATATTGGACAATTTGGCATCCCCTACAAATCTCCCTATGACCACTGAGCTTCATTGCTGGCTTAAACCAATGAAACCCTCCTTTTCAGCATCCTAAGCATCACTGTAGAGCTGTTCCCATGTGCAATGACAACATGAATAGAACCATCACCCACTGCACCTCCCTTGTCTTCCCATCTATGAATCATGATCCCTCTTGGTCTAGACATCCCAACTACCATTATCTGAGGTGTAACACCATGAGATTTTGTGAAATATATTTTTTTAAACTTAATTTAATATTTTTTATATTTTTTATTTCACACAACATTGAAAATAGTTATATATATATTTTAAATCACTATTATTTTCCCGGATAATAAGAAATACCAAATTAATATTAAATTAAAGACACCATAAATGTCATCTTTCCCTATAAGGAACACTAAGGTTAGCTTATGTTACCCTCAAGATTGAGTTTTACCCAACAATAATAACTTATTAGTAATATTATTATTTAATATAATTAGATATACCATATCAGTTAAGTATTTATTTATAAAAAAGTTTAACTATGTTATGAAAGTATATGGTTTACAAAAATATAAATTAATTCATTGGTAACAAATTGATTGGAAATGAATATTCAAGCCAATTGACTATAAAGGAAAATATTTTTTTTATGCTGAGAAAGATGGTTTATCCTAATAAATTAAATTTATTTTAATTATTAAGTGATATGAATTTAATATATATTTTCTATTAACCAAATATTTTTTATATTAATACAATAGATTCGATAGGCATATGACAAGTAAAAACCCAATTTTATGCATAAAATAATAATGGAGAACTTTTACCACATTTTAATGTAGAACCTATTTTAAGTCCAATTTTTAGAGCTTTTATAAATATTATATGTCAAAATAAACTTCATCTTTAAAATTGAATCATAAAAATTAATTTAGTTGGAATTTTAGGTATTTTTATGAGAAGTTTCATTTTTTAATGAACAAGTAAATATTCTGAATATTAATTCAAAAATAGTTTTTATCTACATTATTTATAAGGTTAAATTATATTATATATTAGTTTAAAAGTTTTATAAGATAATAAATTTATCAATTAATCATATTAAGTCATTAGAATCAATTTTACTTTGAAATTTTGTATAAAAACAAGGAAATGTTTTGGATGTTTTTACTTTTAAAACCCACATTGTCGTTCCATCGACGATATCAATTTTAAATTAGTTTCCACCACTTATGAGTTTTAAATTTCTAAAAATTGGTTCCAAATTTGGAATCATAATACTTTATAAGTTCTAATAAGTTCAACATAGTTTTTGATCGAAAATATTCATGAATTTGGTTAAAATAAGTTACAGTTATTAAGGTATAATTACGCTTAATAATGGAATAAACATTAAATTTAGGCGCCAAAATAAACTATCCACTTTTCCAAAACCCATTAGATAGAAATATTTAGTCCATAAAACTACCATTACTAAGGTTTGTCACATTGGTTATACTAGTTTTAGGTAAAAAAATTTGTACACCTAATTTGTTTTGAAAACTTCCAAATATATCCTTTCCATTCCATATATAAGGGAAACAGCTCTCCCACATATTGAAACCTATAAAACTAGGTAGGTCCTGCCATGATATACCCAATACACTTCCCAGAAACCCTAACTTACTCTTTGAATCCTAAATTTCTCCAAAAAACATTCCAAGTAATCACTTTGGTGCCAACCAAAAGTAGTTACCTGATTAAGAGGCAACGCCTTCCCTCAAGCTCCATTATTTTATTTTTTTCCCCACCACCTACCCTATATTTATTCC
Organism: Viscum album; assembly: GCA_963277665.1. Lineage (NCBI taxonomy): Eukaryota > Viridiplantae > Streptophyta > Magnoliopsida > Santalales > Viscaceae > Viscum > Viscum album. The sequence continues at coordinate 113,867,374 of OY728119.1, read as the reverse complement.
ACACTTATAAAATGAAATTTATCTACATTAAACTATTAATTTAAAATTCTAAGTCTTCTAGATACAATTAAACACACCTCCATCTAATTGGTAATGAAAAAACTGTTTAAGGGTTGGAAAAACTACTGCCTCACGAAACGATGATAGTCCATTTTTCCATTTCCACCTCTCATGGTATGAATTATGAGGAAAAATCTGTTTATATATATTATTTATAATATCTATTATACGTTAATGATTCTTTATTTCTTTTACAACACATATCTTTATAATTTCTATTTTGTGTGAGTATGATAATTTCATTGGAGGAAGTGTGGACTACCGCCCCCTCAAACTGATGTGATTCATTCATAGAATACATGGAATGTATTAAAGACGAATTTAGTGAAATTATATGATATATATGATATAGGAAATTTAAATTAATAATTATATATATATATATATATAAATTTATGTAGTTTGACTTATTTATTTTTACACGACTATAAATATGGAAAAAAGCCTTCATGGGTAAGTATTACTTACCGTATCCATGAACAGTATATTCCATTTCATAAATCAATATTATATATTTTATTATAATACAAATATAATTAATATAAATGGTATATAGATCATGGTTTAAATTATTTAATCATAATTTATGTAAAAGTACCAAAGATATAACAAATTTAGACACACGTGAAGAATATGGAAAATATTACTCAAAGTGAAACCATAACATAGGATTGTTAAAAAGAAAGTTATATAAAGTCATAAAAACCCATATATGGTATAATATATAATAATATACATATATAAAATATTTATAATAAATATAAATTTATTATACATGAAGTTTATAGGATTCTGAAGAGTGTCAAGACACGAGGTATGACAATTTTATCTCAATTTTCATTTCTATGATACACATGCTATGTTAAGACCCTATATTTTTATATGAGGTGTATATATTACCTTTGAAATGTTATATCATGAATATCATTTGTCAAATGATATTTTAAGTTTCATTAAATTTCATTTTTTTACACAAGGATTATGGTTTAATGTAATCTAGTGGTAAGAGTTTATAGAAACAATCTCATTGATTTTCAATATTGTTTCTTTTTATGATTTATTTGATGAAATATTATGATCCTTCTCTCAAGAAAAATGAAAATATTTCATAAAATCTTGTGATTCATGATATATTAATTTATTGGTACAATTTTCCACTCTTTGTAGATAATATAGTCAAGGAAGTGTTTTTATGAAATCCCAAGTTTACATATATATTCCGTCGGAAATATGTGTTCTTTGGAAACAATGTTTTATAAAATGGGGTTTAAAATGTTTTAAAGAAAAATTTACAAATTTTAATCATGTTCTTAGAGAAAAAAGTTTTTAAAATTAGTGAATTTTAAATGTTTTTTTCATTTTAATCCTTTTACCATTAAAAACACTCGAGCTCAAGTCTGGATTAAATTTTTTGGTCTTAATTGAAATTCATGGAATCCAAAAGTTCTATTTGATATTTTTATACTATGAAAATTCTTATAAAGATCGATATGAATACTGAGAAAGAAATTTTTTTCAGTATACAAGGGTTCTAGTTGAGGTTGGATTGAGTTCTATCTTGATCTATAATGTTGTTTTGTGAGCACTAGATGATGATATTCCTTTAAAAGTTGAATATTAAAGACATCCAAACTTTTTTTTGAAGTTCTGAATGATTAGTAATGTCAAGGATAAATTCTAAAAGTCTATAATTTTCTTATTTTATTCCTCCAAAGGGAACCCATAAGCGTCATGTAGGATGAAATTGAGAATACAGTCTACACAAAATATGTGGAGTCAACGAGTGATACACAACCCACTATTAATAAAGGAAATGTATAGATTAGATATGGAGTGGATAAGGAGTCAATGCAAGAGACTCTTGAGTTCGGGGAAATGGCCTTATAACTCTAAGAGGATGATGGATTCCTTACATTGGGAGCGACTTGGGAGAAAAAAATATGATCATGCAATTCAAGGGCATCAAAATCTGAGTGATGGAAACATTTCAATGATTCAAGAGGAAATCAATAAATTAAAGGAAGCTCAGTGAATTCATGGATGGTGGGATGACTTTTAGGATTATTAAAAAAAAATATTCATATAGTCATGTATTCTCTAAATATTTTTTTTTTGTGGATGACGAAGGATTTCTATTCGTTCCTCCTAAGAATGAAATTTGAAGGAAAGACAATTCCAATCTCAAGTGTACGATGGTCTCCAAATATCATGGTGCCTTAGAAGATTTCAATTGGTATGATGATTAAAATGATTCCTTTCTGTTTGATTATTATTTTTGATGTCCTTTATCAATTGGAATGAGGCAGTGATGCTTGTATGACCCCGGCCATCTCATTCCTTTACTTTCTATTTAATTTTTTTAATTATAGGGCTCTATGACAACCTTTTTAATAAATGTTTTATGAGATCAAAGCGTACACGAGAGGGAATCAAAAGCCCTAAACCTGAGGGCAAATGGGAGGAAATCCTGAGCCTAAAACAAGAGGGTACACGGGAGGACGTCCCTAGACCGAAACAAGAGGGTACATGGGAGAACATCCTAGTCCAAAAAAGGGTATATTGGAGGTATAATAATCATGAAGCAGGTACATGGGTGATTATCTCATGCCAAACATGTTATTAACGTATTTCTAGATATCAATGAAATAATATTTTATTTTCATATGTGTTTTCCATAATTCTAGGTCTTATTAATATTATATTATTTCATGAATTAGGTTCTTTATTTCCTTATGATTCATGTATTATGAAATTCCAAGCTTTATTCCATGATTCATGTTTGTGATATTTGTTATGCAGTGTACAATAAAGATACCACAGAAGACATGTGAATGGTATATGATGTTCTTCTAATATTTCTTACATTAAACATAATAAGCATGATTATTTTTTGTTGAGGAACCTTATGACGTGATTCATATTTAAATTCTAGAAAAAATGTATTAATGAATAAGTTTATGATCCCTAAGTAATGGTTTAAGAATAAATTTAGATGAATGAATTATTTATGTCTTGGAATTGAAATATTATGTTATATGAATCATGATATAAAAAAGTATTTTTTGTATAATTTGTTAAAAACTGTTTGAATAGTATATTTTTAATGGTGATGAAGACTTACGAATGTGATATTTTTATTAATGGAAGGTAACACTTAATGTTTTAAATATTTTGATAATGTTGTATTTTATCTTGGATAAAGAGATTATTAATCTAGATAATCTGAATTGGATAGTATCAATGAACTTTGAAACAAATATGGATTTGTTGAAAAATCATTATATGTCATCGTGGATGAGTTTTACAGCTTATTGGATACATGGAATATATCCAATAACCTTTATAATAATAAATCATACATATCTTCCAAATGGTTTTTTGGAAATTTTGGTTATTACTATGTTTCAAGAGGGTTTACGATGATGGAATTCAAATGTTTTCAATGTGACAACCAAGAGATATTTTTTGATATATGTGGGATCAATGTTAAGCTAATTTCATGAATTTATTTCTAAAGATTTAGTTTTTAATCATTCAAAATAATTCTAAGGGTAACCATTTATGGACATATTAAGATGAAATTTAGAAAAAGGTTGGTAGATTAAAGTATAATCCAACCACATGCAGATTTATGGATATTTTTTAACATGTTCTAACAACATTTTGTTGATGATAACTAATAAAAAATGGGATGGAATATCAGGGATCTCATGATCTGTTAGTACTGTAGTGATGAAAAAAAATCAACATCCTCTTTATAGAAAGATGTAATGTTGATCATGGAACAAAAAATGGTGAGTTTATCTTAAAATAATGTAAGTATACATTTTTTTGAAAATTTTTCTTCATTAGGAATAATGATCTTGAAACCAAAAATGTTATCATAGTTCCTTTAATTTTGATGAATCAAATAGCCTCGTAGATCATCATTGGTATATGGATTTTTTACTCATAGCTTTATCCTATCCATTTTTTATCATTACACATCTTAAATTTATAGTTAGAATTTTTTTCCATGTATATGTATAACATTCCACCAATGAAATTTTATGTGGAAACTAGGTTACATGTTACTTTGGGTAGCCGCTTTGTTGCAAATATTATATTCTTAAAGAAAGTTCTTGTATTCATTTTTATGATGTGGTTTTGTATGAAACTACAATTCATGTATTAAACAATTGATAACCCAGATAAATTTCTAGGGCACTGTTCATTTTATGGGGGCAGAATGTAACACCCCATGATTTTGTGAAATATGTTTTTCAAATTAGTTTAAGATTTTTGACATTTTTCATTTCAGACGACACTGAAAATAGTTATATATATATATATTAAAGCACTATGTTTTACATCCATTATTATAGCTACCAAATTAATCATACACTACATTAAATATAAAGGTTATATTTCACTACCTGGAACACAAAAGTCGGATTACATTAAATGCATGACCAAGTATTACCAAATAGTAATATATTATTAAAAATATTATTATTAAATATAAATAGATATATCCTAACATTTAAATTATTATTTATAAAAATGGTCAAATAACATATTAAAATATATGGTTTAAACAAATCTATAATGAATTCTTTGGTTACAAATTAATTAATATTTATTATGAAAACCGATTGAATTTAAAATAAAATATTTTATTTTTATGCTCATAAAGATATTTTATCCAAATAAATTAAATTAATAAAAATTATAAAGTAATAATAACTTAATATAAATATATTAAATATTAAATAAAATATTTTTTATGTCAATACAATAGATTTTATAGGCATAAGATTAGATAAATCCCAATTTTATGCATAAATAAAATATATTTATAAAAAGCACTTTTATAGCCTTTTAATTGATAACCAATTTTAAATCCAATTTTTGGAGCTCTTATAAATATTATATGTAAAAATTAACTTCATATTATGAATAAAATTAAAAATTAGGCCAGGGTGAATTTTATGCATTTTTATGAGAAGTTTCATTTTTATTGAATAAGCAAAAAATAATAAATTTTAATTCAAAACTTATATTTAATATACTTAATTTATAATGTTAAATTATGTTTTATATTTGGTAAAAATTTTAATTAAATAACTATTGTATCATTTAATATTTTTTAGGTCATTGGAATCAATTTCTCTTAGAAATTGGTTATAAAAACAGAGAAAATGTTTTGACTTTTATACTTTTAAAACATGCATTATTGTTTAGTCTAGGGGATTTATATTAAATTAATTTCGTCCACTTCTGGGTTTGTAATTTGAAAAAATGGATTCCCTATTTTGAGTAATCTGAATTTATAATATATAATAATTTAAAATTATTTTTTACCAAAAATATTAGTGAACGAACGACAAATTAAATACAGTTATTAAAGAACAATTAAGCTTAACAATGGAATAACATATTTACAGGGTTTAAACTAGGGATAATAGTATTTTTCAAAGACATTCTATCAATTTTCTAATTTGAAGCTTACAAACCCTTCCACCTGAGATTTAACAAGTGATTTCATGCTATGAATCTTCACAACAGATGGAAATTCCCATATGGGAACCAGCTCTTCATGAGCAGCTCCAATCAGAAGATTTTTACAAGAACCTCCACCAAGGCCCTCATAAATTGATAGGGTAAATCAATAAAGAATGTATCTCGACCTCCATATTTTCACTACTCTAGAGGCTTAACTATACGAATCTCCCTATTGAGACCAATCTCCATAAAATTGGTATCTATCTTTTCTCCAAATGTCTACATTGTAATAAGCACCATGAAGATGTTGATCAACTATTCATATGATGCCAAATTGATTCCACTCTCTATAAAACCATATATGATACCGTTGAGGTATGTCTACCATATGAAAATAATTTCAACGACTTATTACATGAATTCTCAGCATCTTGATGTCAAAGAAGATCATTGTCTTATTCTAGGAGGTATGTGTAGAACCGATACATGTGATATGGAGAGGCCACAACAAGGTATATCATGATCCGGCCCACTTCAGTGTAAAATATGATACTACAGAAAAGTTTTTGGTAGCTCCATAGGCTAACTCAAAACACTCATTCCACTATAATAATTTACTGTAGGACTTTTCAGTCATCAGGTGCTTGAAGGTTAATAGCAGATTTCTTCTTACACACTACACTATTGAGGTTTGCTGGAACCCTCCGTTTGCTAAATATGTCAAATATCATGCCTATGGGACCTAAAAATAAATTCTAGGGCTAGAATTATTTTCATTTATTTTAATATATTCATCTGGGGAAATTAGTTTCTCCGAACATGGGACATGTGGCATTTCTTTGGCCTTAGATGCCGAGATGATTGTCCTCATAAGTGTTGTTTACATTTCTAAATAATGAAATATAAATAATCTATGGTTTAAGTATGACTCCACTACTATTGTTCAAGCCATAATGATTGGACATGTCCATATATCTTGAACGATGATTGTGAAATGGTATAAATTCCTTGAACATCTCTCCTCAATGAATTACATCATCACACATACCTATTGTGAAAGAAATTCACTTGCAGATACACTTTCTAATAGTGGAGTATCGAAAGTGGATTGAATTTTTTCAATATCCATTATATATGATCTTTTTTCCTTTGATTCAAAAGGATAAATGTAGGATTTATTTTTTTAGACTGATTTAAACTTCCTTTCTTTTAAAATATTAGATCCAACGTGCTCACCTTTTACAAGAAAATGTTTTACACTGGAATAAACCTTTAATTCAAGGGCCCCAATGAACTAACCACATGTCCAAACCCCAATATATAGAAATTTTAGGGAAAAAACTTCTATTATTGAGTACGGTTGGGTTTTTATGACTTGTTTAGGTAAAACATTATTACACCTAAGTTGTTTTAAAAAATTCCCAATGTGTCCTTTCCATTCCCTATAGAAGTCCACCACCTCTCCTACTTACTCACACCTATAAAATCACATATTTTCTACCAAAGTTTATGTAATAAACCTCTTAAAAATCATTCCTTATTGAAGTGTCCAATTGTTTAGAAAGCCTTCCAAGGAATCCCATCGGTGAAAACCAAAAGGAGTTACCCGATTAAGAGGTAACATCTTTTCTCAAGCCTATTTATTTTATTTTATTTATACACCCTACCACTATAAGTATTATTTAATTTAATATAAAATAGTTATTATTAATATACTAGGATGTTTTTATGATATTTTCTTACTATAATTACACACACCTACTTCTAATGGGCAACAGATATTCTATTTACATTTTTGGTGAACTACAGTATAACAAAACGAAGACCGTTTATTTTTCAGTTACCTCTTATCATAGTGAAACCTATGATGAAAAATCTACTTATAAATGTTATATATTATATTTATTATATTTATAATATTCCATAATCATTTTATAACACATATATTTATACTTTCCATTTTGTGTGAATACGATAATTTCGTTTGAGGAAGTACCGCCCCTCAAAGCGATGTGATTCATTAACACACAGCACAAAATCTATTAAGGATGGTTTTAGTGTAATTATTTGATATAATTAAATATTAATTATACAATAATAATTATATATATACATATATGTAAATATGTGTCATTTATCTTCTTTATTTCAATAGAATAAAAAAAACAGAAACAACGTTCATGTGTACGTTCGACTTACCTTCTCCATGAATGATGCATTCCATTTCATACATATAAATTCTATTTATTATTATAATAAAAATATACTGAATATAAATTAAATTTATATCATTTTTTACATTTTATAAACCATGATATACTTTTCGGGAATCAAGATATAACCAATTAAGACACATGCGAAGAACAAAGTGAATATTATCCGAAGTGAAAACATAACAAAGGATTGTTAACATGTTGTTAATATAAGATAGTAATCATAAAATATATGGTATCGTATATAAAAATATTCCTATGTAAAAAATTTATAAAGAACTTGCATTTATTATATAGTAACCTTTCATGATCACGAATCGAGTCAAGTCACAAGGTAAAGGAATTTCATCTCACTTTTTATTTCCGTGAGATATATTCTTTATTCACAACCCATTAATTTTGTGTTGTGTGTATACTAACGATGGATGTATTATATTATTATTATAAATACAATTATGGTTATTTAAATTTCCATTTTTTGATCCTTCTATCATTGGTTTTATGTTACGAAGTTTTCCAAATCGGTAAAGTAATTTTGACTCAGTTTTTCGATTGAGACACATGTTATGTTATGAACCTATATTTTTACATGATGTATATATAATAAATTTGGAATGTAATATAGTGAATCTGATTAATTTAATTATATTTTATTTTTAATGTAATTTCATATTCTTACATGTTTATTATGGTTAACTTTCATCAATTGGTAAGAGTTTATTGAAACAATATCATCGGTTTTCAATATTGTTTATGTTTATGCATACTTTGATGAAATATTTTGATCCATCTCTAAATAACACCCATTAATTTTTTTCTCATATGGTTAATCATGATATCTTCTTGTATTGGTTCCATTTTTACAGTCGTTGGTACATAATTGATTTAAGTAATTTTTTTTATGAAATCCTAACTTTAGTTATCTCTTCGGTTGGAAATATGTGTTCTTTCGGAACCATGTTTTCTAACCAGATTATGAAAACATTTTCATGAATATATTATATTTATTAAATGTTTTTCCAATAATTTTGTAAAAAATTATTTGAAAATTATTTTATATGTTTTTAAGTAAAATATTTTCAAAATTATTTTGAGACTTCGTTATATGTTTTCAAACTAATGTTTTTCCAATAATTTTGTAAAAAATTATTTGAAAATTATTTTATATGTTTTTAAGTAAAATATTTTCAAAATTATTTTGAGACTTCGTTATATGTTTTCAAACTAATGTTTTTCCCAATGGTTTTCAAGATTCCTTTTTTAAAGAAATGCTCTTCAAATTTCTTTCAGGAGTATATTATAAGTTTTTAAGGAAACTATTTTTCAAAATGTTTTCAATAAGTTTTTATATGTTTTCAATGTAAATGTTTTTCATAGTGCATTAAAGGGTTATTTCAATGTTTGCAATACATTTTCATTGAAAATGTTTTTCTAAAGGGGTTTTGTTTTAAAATTATTTTTCAAATAAGAATGAAATGTTTACTCAGAAAAAGTATTCAATATACCTTTCCATGATATTTTCCTTGAATGATGACATCTATTGACATTACTCATTCCATTATAGGAGATGATACAATGGTTCTATTCACATTCTTTCTATAAATGGTATATGTTTTGATTGAATGTTGTTTGTGAAACTCGTTACTCTTTCATGGATTTTATTCTTTTGAAAACCATTATACTCAAATGTGATTTAATATTCTAGAAACAACTTCATTTAATGGGTTATTCTTTCATGATGTGATTATGAAACCTATCTCATTGTATAGGTTATGATATGGGGTAATGTTAAGGATACTTATTTCATTTCATGGGTTATGATTTTATGTTTATAAAACCTTTCTCTTTTTATGGGTCATGATATGAGGAATATTTTATTTTAGGGTGCATGTATGAATGATGTTATCATGATATGGGAGGGACCTATATCTCCCTCTAATTAATTGGGTAATTTTAAATGTTTTATGCGCTTAAGCGGTACATGGGAGGGAATACCAAGCCCTAAAAAAGAGGTTACACAAGAGTACATACCAAGCTCAAAATAAGAGGGTACACAAGAGGACATACCAAGCCTAAAACCAGATTACACATAGGAGGAAATATCATGCCTAAAATAATAGGGAACGTGGGGGGGAATCCCAATCCCGATGTAGGTAAATGGGTGATTATCTTAATCCTAACATGTTACGATGGTTTTTCTAGGTATCCTAGATATAATATTTTCTACACTTATGTGTTTTCCCCAATTCCATGTTTTATTCCTTTACTATGATTTCATGGATTATAATCTTTATTACCTTATGACCCATGTTTTATAAACATCCAAGATTTATTCCATGATTAATTTGTATAATATTTGATATGAAGGTTATGAGATTCTAATGTTATGGTAAAATTATCATACCCATATACTCATGCTTATGATTACATGTGTCCCTTTTTTACCCGTACTGATCTCTTGATATCACCTTTTTACATTTTCTTCCATAGGTTATGACGATATGTATGAAGTATTATGTTTCTATGAATGCTGATAGACATAAAGAACATAGTTGGAGATAACATAGCTCACCTTTGTACCATTATTTATGTTTCAATGTTTTTAAACGCACTTAGCTAATATAATATTTTTGCGTATATTTTTGAAATGTTTTAAGGTATTATGTAAAAATGATTTAATGTGTATGTAGATTGTGAATGGGTAATTGTATGAGGTTCCTTACTCCCCTATGATTCTTATTAATCCAATAACCAAAGTTTGACCTCACTATAGCTATTGGCCACCCTTCATATCCTGAATACATCAAGAGAATATCCCCTAGTTGGTCACAATAGTGTCGTTACACTGCTCTCTGGCCATACTGACATTGGTCACACCTTCGGTCATGTTGTGCAGATCCTTGACCGAATCCCATATACCTCCCCACTTCCCATCTCCTCCCTCAAACTCAAGTCATCATGGGTAACCAATGTTGAACCCCTTATATAGTTCTCATGCCCTTTAATCAAACATCACTTGCACCGCCACCTCTCGGTCGCCCTCCCATAGAGACCCCACATGCATCCTCTGGTGTGTGAACTTAATGTGAGCCGCCCTACCTTGCAATGATCTGTCCGGATTAACCTATTAACAGAATCTCGTAGACCTAATCTACCTCGTAAGGGGCTAGGGAAGGTTTGGTAGATCTAGAAGAGGTTAGGTTGGGACTTCTTGTCCTAGAATAGCCTGACATGGGGTCTCCCCACCATTATATAGACCTATGTGGGTTCGACCCAACCCATCATGGGCATGGGTAGGATTTCTTGGACCTGAGTAATTTTAATAGAGAAAACATATTTTATTAGTTTATTGGTTTAAGATAACAACCATAATTTTATTATTTAAAATAAATAATTTAATTTTTCTATTTAATTAAATAAAATATTTTTTGAATAAAAAATAAATTAATTTAATTAACATAAAAAATAATTTATTTGATGTTAATAATTAATTTATTAAATTTAATATCCAAAAATTTAATTTAATTTAATTTAATTTTATCATGCATTTATTAGATATAACGAGGTGTCTTGAACATTCACTGGGCACTTTCATGTCATGGTTAATTTATTAGAATACTAATTATAGCTATATGCAATGTCTGAAATAATATTATTTATTAACGGTATACTACTAATCTCATTTTATTCAATATGTACAAGAGAATGTATAACCAAATAAAGGAAAGTAATCTATAATTTTCACTTTTGATATCCCCTCGCTTGCATGTAAGTAAATATTTATTATTATGATTATGGTGTAAGATGAATACAATTCCAAGATGAGGGAAACACTAGGATGAGAAAAGGACGGAGTAGATGAGAGATGAGATGCATCTTGATTCAAGAACCAACTCTGGTATGATACCCTAGGATCACAATTAACCCATTATAATTTAATGGATCATCCAATAGTAGATTATAATGATAAATAAGGTAATTATATTTTCACCATGCATTTTTTATAATTTTATTTATTTTCATTTCCTCAGGAAATACAGAATGAAAAAAATGAATAAAGCATTAAATTTATTCTATTAATAAATGTTCAGTTCTGAGAATAGACAAACAATATCAACACAAATTATATGAAATTATTACATTAATTGAGAAAAATATAAAAAACATGAAATAATTATTCAGTCACAAAAACCTTCCATCTTTTGAATTTGAACAAAAATGGTGATTTAGGGTGATTTTCTAACAATGTTGAGGGTGTATCATACTTCCAATGTGTCATTATGAGAGGGATGGTTTCACAAAACTAAATTTGGAAGGAAACAAGTATCCAAATATTTCTTGTTGAAACTATAGTGGAATGAATCGAGTAAATATTGTTCATGATTTTGGTAGTTGGTACTTCACTCAATGGATCTTGGAATAGTGGATTAATGTGGTTAGATAGTCAAATTCTTACCCAGATACTATCCAATATTGGCGTAGCCAATGCTTATTGACTAAGAGGAGATTTTTTAAGGTTCCTTTCCTCTAGAATACTCATCGGATGGAGTATTCTAATTCAAGTACATAGGGTTTCTAGAGATCCATAAAATATTGGGCAATATTTAATGGTTTAAATAAATATTAATGTATAATATGTAATCATGATAAAAGAACTAATATTCTAGATTTTTTTATATTGAAAATTGGAATTAATATCACAAGTGAACTATGATTCACTACTGGAAAAATACCAAATACTAACGGTTTGGAACCATTGGTATAGGCCTCCAAACTGTTGGTATAGCCTATACCAACGGTTTGAAGAACTGTGGGAAAGTAAGCCGTTGGGATAGGTATATACCAACTGTTTTGGGAAAAATGTTGGTATAGACCTATACCAACAGTTTTGAAAATGATTGGTATAAGTAGTATGAAAATCTATACCAACGGTTCCATAGAACCGTTTGTATATGTATTAAAAAAAAATTCAGTGGGATTTGATCCCCGGACCTCCAGTTTATCTTTCAACGACCTAACCGCTAACCGAACATGACTTTTGTGAACATAATTTCATAAATAAATATATATATATATATATATTATAATTATTTTAAATTTTTATTTATATAATGTTCTCGGTAGGAATATTCGATAAAAAATCGAAGGAAATATACCAACAGTTTTGACAAACGTTGGTATTGGTCCAGAATTTTCCCAACGGTTTGGACAAACCATTGAGAATTCCATACCCTTTCCTAATGGTTTGGAAAAAGTGGCCCCAAAGTGGAATTTTCCCAATGTTTTGGGAAAAATGTTGGGAAATCCATACCCTTTCCAAATGGTTTGTCCAAACCGTTGGGAAAGCTGTTGGGAAAGGGGACCCATACCAACAGTTTTTAGAAATTGATGGTATAGAAGTGTTGGTTAGGTGAGATTTCTAGTAGTGATTAAATTGGAAAATAATAATTTCCAATATCGCATGAGTTTTATAAGAGTAGTACAATAACATGCGTACAGTATTACAACATAAGAAATTCAAGGTGCTAGTGTCCAAAATACATGTTAAGCCACCTCATTATGTGAGGCTAAAAATATTCTTATCGTACGCTCATGTATTACACATATAATGTTTTTTCAAAATGATATCATCAACATATGGTGTATACTATGTATAACACATCAGTACATGGATGATACTACATGTAGTCACATCTTAGAGAAGCTTGTGATGAGAAATTGATTCTCCAATGTGAATAGGTGATAGTTTTATTTGTTATTCAATGACGTATCATTTTATTTCAATAGATCACTTTCTCATAACATTTCCAACAACATACTCTAGTTTTATTATGATTTGAAATCAAATAGTATGGATAAAATGATTCATTAAATTTTAGGTATGTTTCTCCAAGAAAAAAAGAACATTATAAATTTGTCTTTAGTTATTATAGAATTCAATTTGAAAGAAAAGTTGGAAGGCCAATGAAAAGTGAGAGATTAAATTCACCTAACCAATGCCCATTAAATAACAGGGAATTAAAAATTAGTTTATTTCATTCACATATTGTGAAATAAATCCTATGTGAATTTAAATGTGTTAAATATAACTGAAGATTTGCATAATCACTTCTTCATTAGGTATATTAATTAATTGTAAGTATTGATTATAAAATAGGTATTTTTTATTAAATAAAATTTTATTAGAAAAAATGTTCTTCAAAATATAGTATCCAAGTTAGTAATATAGATATTACAAGAAGTATGGTGTGTTCTCTATGTGTCTAAAAGGGTGGTTTGAAAGTCAGTGGTGAGAAGTAAAAACTTAAATATTTCCATTTTAGTGGTTCAAGTTGATGTTTTTTATTTATTTATAATGAATTATCTCATTTATCCTATATAAACAAAGATACAAGATTATAGTTCATTAATGAATGTTTTTTTTACAGTTTATAATAGTTAATAAATAGATTCGTAAGGCTTCAATCGTTGGAAGTACCTGATGAATATAAAATGAAATACTTATAAGCATTTTTATTTAAAGATGATATTATTTCGTTAAAATTAATAACTATTTGTTAAGGATATATCCACAATAATATTATAATTTTTGAAATTAAGTACCTAAGTTATTATTTACACACTTTTATACATAGTTTTGTATTGGGAAACCCATGGAAATAAATATAATCTTTAATTCTTTTAGAATTAGATATTCTAGAGAGCATCAACTATTCAATGGGTATGATAATGGTAAATATACTTCCTAGTATTATGTGTGTTTGTTTAGGGAATATGAATTTTATGTATTGAATTTTATATACAAAAGATATGAGTTTCTTTGGGCCCGTGTGCCAACTAATATCTGGACCGAGCATACATCGTTTTATTTAATGTATCTTGATTTAATTATTCAATGAACATTACCTTTTCCAGATCAAAGGTATTATTGTTGGAACATATATGGATTGTAAATACTTCCATTTCTTTCTGAAAATGCATCACAAATAATGAAATTATTCTATAAAAAAATTTCAATTATAATGAAAAATGGATATCATATGATACATATTATGAAATAAATCCTTTATATTATTAAAAAATTTGTTTAGATCCAGTTGGTTTTAAAATAACTCACATCAAGAAAAAAACAATGTGAATCTTAGCTATTACCCTAAAGTATATATTGGTTGTTATTTAAATACCTATCATTGAATTTATCTTTTGAGTTGTATACTTTTATATAAAAGGGTGTAATATCTATTTTAAATAGTGTGATAAATATTGACTTGGATCGATTCAATGATGTAGATGCATAAATATTTGACATAGGAATATGTTATATAGGAGCTTGTGTAAAGAGAACATTCCTAAGACACATACAGTGTGAGAATTATGGAACTATAGTGACAGTTTTATATTCAGCATGTATGACGATATATAATTAATTACGAATAATAAATCCTACATGTAAGAAGTATTTGGAAAGTATCTAAAATTAAAAAGATAAAAATAATTCAATAATGGATTATTTATATCCTAGAATAAGGATTTAGAGTCATAAAAACATTGGTTTTTATTGTTGTGAAACTATACATGGATGGTACACATATGGTACCAATAAGGTTTTATTGGTAACACCAAATCAATATTCCTAAATCATTTGTAATTTTAATTTTAAATAGATAATTTCTGTGAGCATTTTATTGAGAATTAGATTTCAAGACTACTAATCGTGGAAGGATTTTGAAAAATGAAACCAAAATGGATTTTAAAACCATATAATAAAAATGGGAGATTCATGTTATAGAAATAGATTTTATTATTTTAGTAAGAAACATTCTCATGGAATATTGTTTTGGGATAGTTTTTGTTACATGTGAATGTAAGAGGTAAGTGGGAGAAACAATAATTTACAATTAAAATATGATTGATAACATTTGGAAAATAATTATTTTTCCTATAGTTATTTAAGATGTTGATGAAACAAAAAAAAATCCAGATATTGACTTGAAGTAGAACCAATATTTTATGGGTTTCCATCTTTTAAGGTAGATATAATTCTTGATTTGAACAAGTCAATCTATATAAATTTACAAGGTATGGAAAAGTAAACGTTTAAAAAATTAGGTAGATAATTGTTGTGAATCTAACATGGCATAAAAATCACCAAGAAGACATCTACAGGATATATGTGGTTATTAGTATTGTTATTTCATTTAGATATGATTACTTAAGGGATAAATCACGTATTCAATAATATTTACAAGAAACGATACCAACAACAAATACTTTATGGTTGGACAGTGGGAGTGATAAAATTGAGGATTCCCTATACCAAACCAAATGGTACTATTAAATTACCATTTCACATATAAAGTGAGTTATACAGGATTTACACTAACCATTATAGTGTATATATGTGTATTTCTACAACTTAATTGGTATTATCAACAGATTATTTTTCATATAAAATGTTTATAATAGCTCCTAGGATAAAATGGTAACCATGAGATACTATGACAATAATCATAAATATATATCCTATTTTCCAAATAGATCATATTTACTGGACATAGTTGATGTATGACTATCAATTTTTGGGGGTTTATAAGTAATAATACGTTTTTTCTCCTGAAGTTCACATTTGATGGTTTCAAGTAGGTTAGATCAAGAGGGAATACCTGCCAATAGGAATTTGACATGTTTTGAGTGTCATTGATTGTTCCTACCTAAAGACATGTGTATTGGTCCCTAGTATTGAGATCATTATCAATGAGTTTTGATTGATTTCATACATTGATAAAATGATTAAAATATGAAATTGAGGTCATGGAAATGAATCTTTTTTGTGATTCATAATTTGTGGTATTTGATTGGTTGAATGGTTAAGATAGAATTGGTCGCTTCCATGTTGAGGTAGTGATATATCAAACTTCATTGATCTGGATGGTAGTAACTTTATTAAATATATTTCCACTATAGTGATTGATTAATTTATCCAATTTTTTATGAAATTAAAATTCAAGAATGGATGATGACACATTTGTTTCGTCCTTCTTTCAGATATATTATAATAAAAATAGATTATATTACACAATTCTTTTTCAAAGGATGGTTATAATTGCTATGACAATTCCTTATCAATTTATAGGCCACAATGGGTTTGAAGACTCCACACCTAGTCTTTGAATAATATTCCATACTATTTAGAAATAGTCTTAGAGGGTCACACACAATAGCATATTCAAGAATATCACCTATTTTATTGTATAGGTATATAAGAGATAGTGGTACCCAACACAAGGTCCAAGATTTTTCTATGTTTTAACGATCAACAAGAAATAAATAAATTCATTATTATTCATGTATAGAATAATTGAGTTGAATATATTTCATAATAGTATTTTCAATAATATCTACACACACATGGAATAATATTATATCAACTAATATTATTTTAATATTAGAGGTTTTTTAATATTATCGTAAATTATGAGTCGATTTAATGACTTGGGATTATCATATAATATTTTCAATATATATAACATGTAGCTAATAAATTATAAATAATATTTATGATTTAATTAGTCAATCAAAATATTATTTATTGAATATTTAGTGGATGTTAAATATACAGAGGTTGGGATCCCTATTTAGTTATTTTAGCCATCCACTAAATAATTATTCAATAGATAATTTCCATTATAAAGTTCCTTCTAAAAAATCAAAAAAATACACTATCCACTAAATTCATAGTGAGGGAAAGGCTTTATCTGAATGATTTTTCCAAGAATGATTTAACAGATCAAAGGAATCTGGTTGAGGTGATCATTGCAACATAAAAGGAAAATTTTAATCTCCATGATATCACATGAAATTCGATGATCAAAAAATACACGGACTCTTGAAGCCTGTGCGGATGATCTACTGGGGTTCAAATTTGTATCTTTTGAGAAATGATCAACATTACTGAGCTAAATTCGAGAGAAATATTTTTTGAATGTGGAAAATGTTTAAATAAAATTTCTGCTTTGAAATATTCACATGATATCCTTGGACCTCTATTAGGTCTTGGATAACCAGACATAATGAAGTTACATCACTACGATGATGAAAATTTTAAAATCCCAAGATCATTGGTTTCAATATGTTCCCCAACAACTATATAACAAAGCGCCATAGGCCCCATACACCCTATTATAGTGAAACCTCTATTCTCCATAAAACATCCATGTGAAAATTGGTAGCGGGACTTCCTTTCCCCTTCTGAACACCTCAGAAAACTCTAGATCATCCTATGTACACCTTTTCCACCCCAATTACCACAATGTAATGTGATGGATGATAATAAAATTAGATAAATAATTCATAAAATCACACATTAGTATATTAATCATATATAAATTAGGAGGCTTTATAATATGTGTGGCCAAATATTCTATATTATCAACTGATATATCTTCTAGAATGAATCATATATAAATAGAGGATAATTTAATTCAAGATTTTGAAATATCCCATATATTTATGATAAATTCACAAAAAATCATTTAAAGGATCCCCTATATCCTAAAAATATTTGGATTCCCCCCATTGATTTTTTCTAATATATCTCTTCAATGAAATTTAATTTTATTATATAAATAATAATTCTCTCATTTAAAATCATAATGTCAAGAAAAATACCTTATAGGAAAATCAAATGACTCTATTCCTGATTATGAGTTAGTTAATTTTATTCATAGTGATAAAAATAAATGTGAAGGTTCTTAAGGTTCACATTAAATGATATTTAATATACTGAATAATAGTCCATTAATATTTTTGATAACTATTATTCCTTAACATGGATGATGTTCTTTATGAACCATTGAGATATGTTGATTACTTTACTCTCATCAAATGACATAAACCAACAAGAAATTTTTTTATAGAGACATATAAATATAAGGTCTCATTTCTCTTATAAAGACTATAGAATTTATTTATAGTCCATTTATCCTTCAAAAAATAGTAATAATAGGTTTTTTATAGTCTGAAAAACATTTCATATACATAGGATATTTGAAATTGTTCAACCCTTATAGTAAAATTAAATTTTATATTCATAAAATTATAATTATATCCCATGACTTTTTGAGTTAGAATATCCCCCTTAAATTACTCATTATCACATTCATTCCACTTTTTCATTGAAAAAAATTATCATAGAATAAATAAATACCAATTATAGGTGAGATACATTATTTATAAATCAAAAATATATTAGTTTTTTCTTCACTACCTCATTCTTTTAGGGATACTATATTATTTGTGGTTGAGGAATTATTTTTCCCCTTCTTCAAATAAGAATTTTTAAAATAGGGGATGGTAAATAACCTTGAGATATATTATTCGCTGTATTATTTCTATAATTTATACTCAATGCTTCACATAGTTATGTTTCATGTTATTTTATCATGTTAGTATGTCCTATTATCAGTAATGATAAAATTTCTCCCAAAAAGGGAATATCTTGGACTGAATTTGATATTCATTAACTCTACCATGGATTTCCTAATAGTGGATGATAACAACATTGTAGAGGATCATAAAAATGGGGTTAAAAACACTGATTTGTGACTTATTTTTCTTCCCCAATCATATACAGTGATTTATCCAATCCACTATATTGCCAATTAATACCAAACATCTTCCACTATTCCTACTATTATAAATCATTAGAATGAATGTGATCATCAGTCATTAAAATAGAATTTATATCTTTATTAAATGTTCTATGATTAATATCCTTCATAAAATTAAAGGTCAATTTTTCTTCTTCTACTCTTAACATTAATAATTTATAGTTAAAATATATCAAATCCATTTTAGTTATAAATAAAACTGTTTTAGAAAATATAAATCATTTACTATATATATCCATCCCTGAGAAAAAAAATCTACGATAAATATTAATATCAACACCATTATATAAAATGACCAAAAATTACTACTATATATTTCACTAATCATTCAATCAAATGCTGCACAACTCATATTGTATTTGGTTCATCCAAACCCTGGTATTCTTTGAACATATATATTGATAAATTTGAAACTTGACCTATATGTCATATAAATAATTTACCAGTATACGTGAACCTATAATGATAAGGATTAACTTCATATATATCAAATATTTTAAGTTTATTTAATATAATGACAATGGATTAATCATAACTAAGAGATATAATTCTAAAATCCTAAGTCTTATTATTTGTTATCAAAATATACTTCTAATATTTTGTTCATCCTAGAAATTTTAATTTATTTTATTAAAATGGAAGTTAATGTGGAGGTTAATGAAAATTACTAGTCATTTTTATCATTCATAGAATTTAAATTTACTCATTACCTCATAGAATGAGGGTGGATGTTTACAATTTTACCACTTTGGTAACATTTATCATTTTTTTTGAATCTTTTATCCTTGGTATTGTACCTTATATATGTTTCTAAACTATATTATTTGTTTCCATTAGCCTGTGTTAATTTTAATTATACTTAAATGGTTTATTATATTCTTAAAAATTATAGTAAACATTATTGAACTTTGTTATATTCTATAAATTCATATCCATTTTTACCACTAGATTCATCTCAATGTTTTTTTAGTAATTTACATCAATATATATGAGTATTTCAATAAATGTCTCCCATTTTTTTAGTAATTTCTATTACTAACGGCCCTTAAATAAAACATAATTGACCCAAGATTCTATATACTATGATCAATCTATGTGATGTTTTTATAAAATTAATAATCCAATAAATAAATTTTGTATTTATGAATTAGTTGATAACATATTTGACATTAATGTTTTTTAGTACTTATAGGCCCTTATAATTTTCATTATTGATATGAATATTTCATATTTTTTTATTATATTAGGATGTATATTTATTTATGTTTGGGTTGAATCCTCTTTTACCATTATTTCATGCTAAATTTTTGGTCAAAATCCTCAAAATGTTATTTTATGAATACTAAAAATGATTAGGAATCTAGTTATATCGAATAATGTATTATTCAGTAGATCAATTATCTTAGGACGTGGCTCAATAATCATGAAAATAATGTGGACCTACAAATATCTCATAATCTTTTGTGTACACAACCATTTATAGCGGTTTCCTTTGAGGCACTTGTAATGATAGTATTTTCTTCTTTCATACATCAACTAAGTCTACAAAATTAATGGTTTCCCTAACATGATATATACATTTTCATCGAGTACTATGATTTCTATTCAAAATACTGAAATTTTTAATAATTCATTAAGAATTAATTAGTATACATATATTGTTCTTAGTATATATATACATTATATAGAATTTTGAATTACAGAATATTCATCATATTCTGGACAAGAGTTAATTTTCTCATTTAGAGTCACACATATAAGTAATCACTAATGTATTTATATATAATATGTTTGAATATTTCCTAAATAATGAAAATATATTCCACATTTTATCATAAAAATAATTTTAGTTTTTATGAGCTTCACCACAGTATATGGTTAGAGGTGCCTATCTAAAAATCATATGGCTAATAATTAACATATCAAGACGGGTCAAATTTGTAGTTTTTTTAACTGGCCCTTAAAATAGTCCTTGACTAAAAATTGAAATTACTTATTCCTTAGTATCGTATTAGATACTATATTTGAAATAATTGTGTCAAATTATATAAAACATTGGATATTAAAATGCCAATCTTTATATAATAGACTACTAAATAACTTTGTATTCTAGATCATCAGATGTGAACATTTGATGATCTTGATATTGATTTTAAGAATCAATTACTACATAAATCTCTGTAAAGTTTCATCATTAGATACTAATCAGTAGTTCATGATGAATATATCACTTTGATAAAGTTGATCTTGATATAAAACTATATGATTAGTTTATTTCCCCATTCATTATTGATGTACCTTTGTTTAATTCATTTTTATATTGAATTTCTTGTTAACTGAAATTATATCTCTCAATATATTGGTAATAGTATATTTTTCCATAGTTTCAAATCTAATTGACCGAGTTTTAGGATTCTTGATCATGTAATTGTGACTAGATATGAATATTCAAGTTCCAAAGTTGGGTTCATGTCCAGTTAAACACCCCATGAGTCCATTTTATCTATACCATATCATTTACAATTCAATTAAATAGTTTGAATCAACCGAAAACCTCTATGAAGCCTTTAATATTATATTAGGCCTATAACCCATTTAACATTAATAATGTAACATTAATTTAATTTTAATATTCCTAGATTAATAATATTACATAAACACAATGCACTTATTTTATTCCATTTTTAACTCCCTTAACACGTATTTTGGATATAGTTCAATTTTTCTTCTGAAAATAAATTAGCTTTCATTTTGTAAGGGTTAATTAATGTGAAAATATATTATCAATGTTGTAAATCAAAAATATTGAACCATTTTATCTAAATAAATACTTATTAATATATTTAATTATTTCATGTTATATGGATTTTGAGATTAAATATATTAAAAATTATATATATTTATATATTTATAATAATATAATTTCAATAGATAATTAATTTAATTATATGTTTTAGAGGGGATATAAATGGTCAACTAATAAAAAAAACCTTAAACATGTCAGATTAATAAAAATAATTATAAACTGAGCCCATTGAGGCCTTTACACATCACTTTTTTCTTATGATTAGAGTCGAATAAGAATGTTTAAAATAATTAATATATGCATTTTTTGGTTTTTTATAATAATATATTATAATAATAAAGGGTTAATTATGAATTGAGGTCACAAAAGTTCATGTTTTTTTAAAGTTATTAGTTATGTTTTACTTGGTGTATCAATTATCAAGAATTAATTCATTGTACATCAAAATGTAATATATTTTTTACTATGGGATTGATTTTATAATTTAATGATTGAATAATCATATATTTGGTTCCTGATAATAATTTTTATAGAAGTCTAATTATTGAAAAACATTTTTATGGGAACAAAGTTATGCATTAATATCAAGTGTTACTCCATGAGGGGATAAATTGTTTGTGTAATATACTACTAATATTTTTTATTGCACTTGAATTGGAATTTTCACATAGAATAATTTCATAGTAATGTGATATACTAACTAGATGGAATTTATAGTGAGGATAAAACAACATAAATTATGACATATAGATTATATGATATTTCCCTTAGAGGATGACAATAATTATTTTTTGATAGGTTTCATTACAGTACAATATAATTTAGTTAAGTAGATATCTATATCTAGAATTTATATCATTTGGATGAAAAAACTATTATTAAAATAGGAAATATTCACTCCCATTGGAATAAATAAGTTAGATGAATTTTCCATTGATTCAATATAATAATGTATCCATTTTTCTATGAAAACCTAGATATGTTATGTTACCATGGAGATAAAGAATATCTAGTGGTGAATGAAATCATGTGAGTAAAAATAATTCATATTATTTTATGGAATAAATATAGTGTTCCAAGAGTTCATAAATGTTAGAAATTTATATTGACTATCATTTGTATGAATATTTCACATATTTTTAAACTAATTATGATATAATCTCTTTATTAGTTTTATGGGGATTTTATTTTTCTAATTGTAGGTGTAGTAATTTATTCTAGATTGAGGGAATTATTGTGTTATAAATAATTATAAGATTCATAGTATAGAGGTATAATGTGTCCATTTTTTATTTATAATCAAATAAAGATGATTATCAGGTATTTTGGAAAACTTTTACATAAATTTATGTATTTTATAGTCATATAACCATATATGGGTGAACTATAAGAAAAGAACATGTGTTTTTTGTGATTTATTTATTTTAAAAAACTATTTTAAGAGATCTTCATTATGGTTGAGATGTATCAAAAATTCCAGGTAGGATGAAAATACAAGAGGATTCTAGATATGAAATTTAAAATTCAAAAAAAAATAATTCATATACATAGAACCTAAGAGAATCTCAATCCATGATCAAACACGTCCGGTGAAGTGATGTTTCTATCCTACATTGTCATTGGTTCGCCACTATTGTTGTCGTCTTCATCCAAACACCACTTAAGCTGATAACTGGAAAATTATTTTTGATAAACATATCTAAGAATAATCATTGACCCATCATCTCCAAAGACACATTCATCTACAATTTTAGAAAGAAACCATCAATGCTGCCAAGATCGAAAACTAGAAACCCAAATTGGAGTCACTTCCTCTACAACAGACTAAAACCATGGCCTCCATTGGGGGTCAGTTGCCTATACAATACATCTTCCACACACTCATATTCATCCATCCCTATTTAACAAAAAAATGGAGGTATTGCCTCATAGAACAAAGTTATCCACTCAAATAGTAATCTAGAAACATCTTTGATAGCCACTGCACCATAATGACTTGGGGATGAGAGATGGAACACAAAGACAAGGGATAGTTGAAATAGTTTATAACATCCATATAGATCCATGAAATTCGAAATTAATGATCCCCACAAAACAATGACCAAATCCAAACAACTATCGACAAAAGAAAACCTCCAAACTAAACCGTAATATCCAAAAAAGGAGCAGAAAAAAATGGAAAACATCACTAAAAAAATATATAAAAAGATGATGAAAAAGGAACCAAATGATGAGATGAAGAATAAAAATCTAAATAAGACCAAGAGATAAGACTGCTTACACCCACCTACAACACCATCCAAAGATGAACCTAAAAGCCACATCGATCCTGAACAAAATAGGTCCAACATGATCTGTTAACAAAAAAGGATGAAATAGAAGAAGAAACCCATATTTAACCCATAACTCCAACCCTAACCATCTAAATCACTAACTCAAAGACCCAAAATTTGGGTATGATGAACATGGTTAGTTAGAAAGAGGAGTGGTTTGAGGCATCCAATGTTCACACTATTTAACAGCTCCATCCATGAAGGGGGATGGAGAAAATGAGACTGGGAGGAGGAATCATGCCTTTGTTAGGGAAGGATCACCATCACCACTAAACAAAGCTGCAGAACCCCAATAAGGTTGGGGTAAAGAAGAAAAAGGAGTAATTATATCACTTAGAGAATGTGGGGGAAATTTTCTTTTATAATTTATTAATTTTATTCAATATGAAAGACATAGAGGTTATATTTCACTAATTGTGGAATAAGGTATTCTAGGAGGTAAATTTTATTTAATATTACACTAATTCACCCCCCCCCCCCCCCCAATTATGGTAAAATTCCTTTTATAGAATAAAAATTTTATAATGGAGTGTAATATTTAGTTTAAATGAAATTTCAAACTTAACAGTCCATGAAAGCATAAGTAAGTCATAAATGTATTCTGATCGTCATTGGTCAAAACAGTCAAATATGGTAATATCAGATTAAACTATTTTATTTATCATTATAAATTCAATTTTACATTAATATATTTTATGGAACATATGGATTAATAAAAAAAATAGATTTATTAGAAGAATATCATAAATGATTTGATGTTGAATCCAAATAAATCTATTTATTACGGAGAGAGTTTTGTAGAACAATATATATAATGGTGTTGTTTTGTAAATCCCCACATAATATTATCAATATGTTTCTCAATATCTATGATTGATACCAAAAATATATGAAAAATTAAAATCTCTATGTAATATGTATTTGGATTTGAGGATTGACACATTTTTATTTGATGATGCATTCTTTGATTGGGATAATATAGCTATTGATGACATAAAATGATGTTGAGAAATCCCAGATCTTTTCAAAATGTTTATTTGTTCCTTTGTAATACTTCTAGTTCATTTTAATCCCTCATTTTCAATGATTGAAAAAATCAATTAAATTAAATATTCATTAGAAAATATTAATTGTATTGATGTTGTGTATAAGATGAGTAAAAATGAAGATGACCCCATTGGAAAGGTAATGTCTCATGATGGGGAGTTCAAAGAAATGAAGAAACTCAGAGTGGAGTGTTACCCTAAAGAGAATGATGTTTAAGTGTTCATGCTATTCCATGTATCAAATCTAAACATTTGGAAATTAAATGTGAAAAAGAATTTTATACTAAAATTTTGTATATTTTTAAAGGTTGTGAAAAGTATTTCTAAGTGTTCAAATATTTTATGATATGAAGGGTAATATGATTTATCTTTTAATAAATCATTAAATTAGGTTAAAGAAATAATATATACAAGATAAATTTCTTTAAAAATAGAATAATAGTTTCATAATAAGAAACACACTTTGATGGAATGGAAGCAGAAAAAATTAATGATAATAAAGAATTAAATTAGAAATTTATTTCTGTTTTGATACAAAAAGAATAAATTTAATTGTGAATAAATGGAAATTATATTTTTTTGTAGTAGTCAAAAAAGTAGAGTTGGAGGACAGAATAGAAGATATTGATTTTTTGAAGCCCAAAATAATGAAATCCAATTTTATGTAATGTGATTATAAACACTCTATTTTTAACACATAGAGAATAAATATGATTTGAGTTCCATGATAGAGATTTTTAAAATTTAATACACAAAATATATATATAAATTCATTGATATCATGGTCAAAGATGGTGATTAGTTCTATATCATTGATTCTTTGACTGACAAGGTGAAAGATATAATTAAAAGGATTAGGGAACATAAAGGAAATGATATAAAAATGAGGTAAAACATTAAGGATAATGTAATTTCCATGAGTCCAAGGATGAGATATTAATGTTATATTATAAGGGATATAGAGAATGAAAATGGAAATCATGGATAATGAACAAAAAATTTAATGAATTTTCTATGAAAAAACGGTGTCATATTAATAGAATATCATGAGTGGTATTAAATAATAAGATACAATCAACCACAATTATTACATGAAAACATAAAACTGCTCTATATAGGATTTTAAATTTGGTATAAAATCATAATATATTTAAATTATGAATAAAAAATAATTTAGAACACTCCTTAAATTATATCTAATTATTATGGAATGTTGGTACATATGGAACATAAGTGTCTAAATCAAATAGTTACTCCAAGGCCCAATATAATTTAATATAGATGAGTAGAAATCAATATTGGTGATATTCATCTGATTTTAATATTTTTTCAATGAAATATATAGACACAAACTCATATATTTCACATTAATGTTGAAAAGGAATTTTCTATGGCATACTTACAAAAAAGGGAATATAGAATCCTAATGAATCATTAAGTAATAAATTAATAAAAAATTGATATAATAACTTCTTATATGAGGAGATTTCATTATTTTTATATGATAAACATTAATATAAATCTCTAACATATTTGAAGACGAAAATGGGTTAAGAATAAAATTTAATATGGAGTTTTTAGTAGATATTTAATTTTATATAACAGAGTAAGTCGAATTGTCGATCCTTGGATGTGGTTGAACATACAATGAAAAAATAAAAATTTGTCCATTTAATAATTATAAAATTCAATATTGAAGTTAGTGTATGGTTTAAACATGATCATATATTAAAGATAATTTCTTGTTGTAATTAAAACATTAGTTGAAAGACATGATGGAAATGGAGGTATTGGTTTTTGTAAGCCTTGTTAAAAAGTTACTAAGGGTATGATTATCATGAGACTTTAGGTAAGAAATAATGTTCATAAATAATAATTATACTATTAATGGAAATTGGGTCTAAACTTATCTGTTGATAAATCACAATAAATTGTATCTCTAACTTATTGGTGTCGAAAAAGACATTTTATTTATATCCAAGGAATAATTAAATTGGTTTTGAAAGAAATAACATATCTAGAAGAAAACAATATCCTAGAAAGATATATTGAAACATGATGTACAATATTATTTCTTTATACACACATGTGATCATAATTATATATTAATTCATTTATAAAATTTGAATATCATTCAAAGAATATATACAATTAATGATAGGAAGTCAACAAGTTTTGAAGAATTGGGGGATGCTAAATTTAAGTTTCAATATCACCATTATAAATTGATATGAAGTGGAAATATGTTTTCTTCGTTGATGATTATAACATAATTTCAGGATTTATAGTGATTATAAATGAAGACAAGGTGTTTAAAACATTAAATTTTACCAAATATTGTTGGATAATATCCCTAGATAGAAATATTAAAAATAAGGACTGATAATGGAATAAAATTAAATAATCTCCAACTGGAATATTATATAAATAATTATGGGATAACTAATGCTGTTTAAATATTGAGAACACATAAATAAGGTATTTTATGTGGGAGAAGGAACCATATAGTGATTTACATGACTCAAACTCTATATAATAAAAAAGGACCAATATAGATATTTTTGAAGGATGTGGTCTTGACATTGTTCTATATAAGTAGTTGAGAATTGTTATGTATGTGTGGGTAAAATAATATGTATTATATGTGTTATGAGATGATTCCAACATTGATATACTATTGAATCTTGTGATTTTAATTCTTTATTCTTAATAAAGATAAAAATCCAAAATCTGTTTGAATGTAATAGTGATGAACTATCTTTTTATTGGATTAAACTAAATTAATACATCATACAAGTGTTTCAACAAACATTATTGTTTTTCAAAATACTTGAAAAATCTATTTTAGAGGAAAATAATATTTTTTAACAAAGTAGTGAGTGATGATTGAAGGAAAATATTAACGTGTTACGTTACTCAATGTGATCAAAGGCGATGGAGATGAATTAGATAAATAAACTGAAAATATAGAGGTTGAAATAATTTCATGACCTATATAGACATAGGTACGTAGGGATGAAAATAGTCAAGATAACATTATTTTTGATTGAAAAGATAAATTGAAAACGAGGAGAATGGTTTTTAAACGTCAAAAATGGCTCATTTCATATGCAGAGCCAATTTTTTCAGTGGAATGCAATTAAGAGATTTGGATCAAGGATGTGATAAAAGTGAATGATACAATAAAGGACAATAAACCATGGATATTATTTTAAGGCTGGATGGCAATTTTATCTAACTGGTATTGATATATCAATCTAAATAAAGAAGGATATATATTTTGAAATAAAGAACCTATTGTGTGAATATTTTAGTACTATTTTATATGGATTTATATAATTATTCATTTGATTAAATGGAATAATTGGAAATGATTTGAATATTTTATCAATGGAGGGGAAATGAAAATTCTAGGTATTACAAATTGGAATCAAATTTTAATTCTATAAATTTTTTCTATAAGAATATTTATAAATTAAATAGGTGGATATATTTATAATTCATGAGTATAAAAAAATTGTTCTAGTTAAAGAAATCACTTTATAGTATGAATCGAGTATTGAAAGTGTGTTATTTTTTCCGTGATCTATACATCAGAAAGAATGGTTATTAATATGAACAATGTTCACATAATATATATACATAATGATTCAGAACAATCAAAAGAATATATTTTAATATATTAGTCGAAAATAATCATTATAGGATTGAATGAGGATATGTAAAATTAATTGTTGGCATTTATTAGGAGTGATTTCAAAATTCCAATGATTGGTGAGTTGATGATTTTCTTTGATTTTCATTTGATATAAGGAAGGTTTTTAAAATTTACTTCCTAAAACAATGTGATAAATAGTTGTTGAAAGTATTCTTAATTGTAGATTTTTATAATGATTTATTACTTTATGAAACCATAAATATGAATTTAATAACAAGTATTTCACATTTTATATTCTTAGTATCATTTTGGTTTAAAGTTTTACAGAATTGGGGAAAACATTAACTAAAATTGTAAACACATCCACAAAATGTAGATTTTGTTTTCAGAAAAATATGTTATTAATTTTACACCCATATTTAAATCTAGACAATTTTTTTTCAATAACAATGATTTAAAATCTGAATTATTGAAATTTCTATAAATCATACTAATTCGTATATATGAATTAAAATATTTGAAAATATGGGATGATCAAAAAATCCATTGCAATGTGTATATAAATAAAGGAATCCTATTAGTCTGGTGAAAACATGTTAACTTATGAAAATAATAACCATTCCCTAGTAAAACATTTAACACATAAATAAAACTTTTAAATATTAAAAAAACATCTTTTTATTAATGAAAACATTTGAGAAAAAAATTATTAAGGATAAAAAAACCATAAGGGAATCTTGAGGCACGAGGGAACAAATTAAAAAAATTTCAAACCATTAAAATTTGACATTTTATAAACATCATTTACCTAATTAAAGGATTTTGTTTTTCAAAAAACCCATTATTGGATGCATTCTATAGGTGTATTGGATAATCATATCCACAAATTATATTCAATAGTATTTTCCCCATATTGGGAATAATTTTTTCCCATTTAATTTCATTGGATTAACCCACATGATTATCTCCCTCATTTTTCTCCTTCAAAGATGATTCCTTGCCTATTGCATTGGAGAGTTATATCGAGCACGCCTATTAGCATGAGTTATATCAGGATGAACTGTGATAATCAATGTTTTTAAACAACCATATAATGAACTTTCTTTCAGTAACTATGTTTTTTAATAAAAACTTTTATAATATCATTTAAATCCATACGAAATAAATTATCCATTTAGACATAATCATAAATAGAAATATACATTTTCATTATAAAAATATAAAAATGAAAAATTCCTAGAATAGTGGGTATAATATATAATATGAAATTAAATGTAATCATATAGAGGAATCAGGATATTGAAAAACACTCATGATCCTCAGAAATGGTAGTGATGTAATATATATTTAAGAATACATTCACTTTTACATTTATATAAATTCTAATATAACCAATACAAAAATTTTATACGAATCATCAATAAATTTATTTAAATATTGATGAATATAGTGAAAAGTAAAATTCATAAACCTATTAAGTATAAATAGTAACCTTATTTGTGAATGTTTAATAACATTTTCATAGAACCAAAATATTTTAAATAAATTCTATAAAATATGATTTTCAAATGAATATATGTTACCTTATGTCTCATCTAGCTTCAAATATTCTATAAATTCTAAAAAGATTAATTATAATAGTTATTATTTTTATTAAGAAACTTAACTTAATTCATTAATTTATCATTATTACCAATTTTTCAATTATTACCATTTTATGTTAGGATACTGAAATGATTATGTCCATAGTGGACATTTTGGGGTCATTCAGTTTATAGCCTAAAAAAGACATCAGTGCAATGACGATGATTAAACATGATATGGTTACATTAAATAAAAACTATTAAAAAATTATAATTATCATTTTTATAATTTAATCATCACTTTAGAACCAAAAATTTAAGGTGGTTGATAAAAATGAATTACATTGTTTCATTTGGAGGGTGGTTTCTATGTGCACATGAATGACTTATTCTGTTTTCTACTAAGAGAAAAGAAATAAAGTAATTAATATTATGATATTGAAGAGTTATATAAATTTTCACCATTTCATATATATTCATTAGGTTCACCCCTGTAAACAACCATGTACTTGTTAACAAATAATTAATCAAGTTTCTTCACGGAGGAGGTAACCCATACATACACATGAATGATGTAATCATTTTCCAACAGATACAAGGGTATGAATAAGAGAATTTTATTATCATTAAATAATAATTATTATATCATAAATATCACATATATTCATTAGATCCATAATTTGATCAGTAATTTCATCTGGTGCTAGAAAACTAAACACATCTCTATGTGGACGTAGTTGTCCACCCGTACAAATAAGTAATGTTTTCATTTTCCATAGGTGGAAAATGGATATAAAAATGGTTTATAAAATAAAGATAATAAAATATAAGAATATTATATATATTAATTTTTTTACACCGGTATGGTTAAATATTATTTTATACAGGTAGATTAAGAAAAAATAATTAAACACTCATTTAATAAATATACCTTTTATTTGGAAAGTCCCCCATTAGATACACCTTATGAATTATTAGGCTGGTCTTTTCAAACTACCAGGACCTCTAGAACATGTGAAGAGGATTTTTTATGGTATTGGGACAGGTATTGGTAGATCTAGAGTTCTCAATGTGGTTGAATAATATATTATAGGAGGTTTCCTTTTAAAAATGAGGGTATTGTCATACATGTAAATACATAAAGTTTTTAAATACATTACTTGTTTTTACCATAGGAGATTAGAACCAAATTTTAAAATTTTAAATATAATATTAGTTAGATTATAAATCAACTTATTTAATCAAATTTGAACATGTTTTATGACATTTTAAATGTTATCTCACAGTATTAACACCCTCATTCACTCTTCTAACAACTATCATGGTGACAATGAGTTACAACATTTATTATTAATAATTCCAAAAAAGTAAATGGAAATTAACATTAAATTTGAACCTATTGATTCAAAATATAAAATTGATATACCACATTGAATTTATAGATATGGTAATAATTAATTCTAATATAAATATGAAAATAGTTATGGAATTTTTTTTTAGAATATTTCTTTATAAGAAAAAAATTGAATTATACGATATTTACAAGATTTCCTTTTCAATAATATAATTATGTTCTTGGTGTGATTGAGAAACAATCCATGACCAAACAAATCACTAGAAAAAAATAATTGAGTTATTACATACAGGGTTTGTGGATTTCTTTTTTTTACACAGTTGTGTCTTGGAAGAACCCCGATGATCCCTAGTCTCATGTTACTTTAACACCTTATAATTATTATTGGGTCTTCCATGTAAATGTTTATCCTATTCAACATGTATAACTTCATGAAAGAAATAATTATTCTTATGAATAAATAATATTACAAAAACTCTATATAGAAATAAGTTTGGTGCATAGGGTGAGACCCAATGGGTCGGGATGACCCTGACCAGGTCGGGTCAGAGTGGGTTGACTAGTTCAGGTGGGGTCATTCGAAATGGGTAAGATCAGACATGGACCACACCTGCCCTTTTTTACTTAAAATCGCATAAATTTAAAATTGTGTGTTCGTTTGATGATACATTTATGGTGTTGGGAAACTTGCGACGAGGCAGTCCTTTGGAAATAATATAAGTGAGTTTACATGGAAGTTGGCGTATGACCTATTTGATCGAGGAGGAGGAGCTTTCAGAATGAGTGGGCTAAAGAAAAAATCATGTGGATGGATACGACCTAGAAGCTATGTTATTACCTAGACTGTGTGTCTTACCTAAACTAAACATCTTACCTATAATATGTTTACAACCTAGGCTATGTGTCTTATCTAGACTTTGTGTCTTAACAAGACTGATTCAGTACTCTGTTTTCCCACTAGGGTGCGGGTCCTTTAGTCATTGAAAACACTTCTTGTATTATCTACAATATTTGTGTTTTCTACCCTCTATGTGTTATCAACACTCTGTGTGTTACCTACACTCCATGTGTTTCCAAGACTTTGTGTGTTATAAGCACTCTGGGTGTTAGCAACACTCAGTGTGTTACTACTTGAGGGTATTGTGGATTCATACGACAATCCTATTTACATACCATAGACCTATAATTTGTGTGATATGACTATACTAACACTACAGACTCTGAGATTGAGACACAATTTCATACAGAGACAATAATTCTTAGTTGAAAATCATGTTTTATTGATAATTTATTTTCTCTTGGATACTTTTGGTAGACAAGATTTGCGTGATTACATTCAAATAGCATGAGGAGTGAGATCTCCCAAAATCAAGCATGCTATGAGAAGAACCATATGGGTGGAAATGGATGATACTTTGTGTTTTGTAATCTATTATGAGAATAACTAGCTACTCTTGTTATATGTGTTGTTGACATATAACTATGTTGACCTATCCATTTCTTCTTTGTGGTGTTAACATTGTGATATTTTACATTGTGTTTCAGGGTGACCTAATGAGTATTGTTTTACTCACCCCTACATGGGTTTTTCCCACACATGTTGTTTCTATGAAAACATTCAATACTTTGATGGATTCCGTGGTGGACTAGGGCTAGGTAGTTTTTAAAGTCACCCGAATGATGAGGTGTGCTTCTGTGGCTCCAGCCAGCGGTTTCTGTACCTACCCATCAGGAAAGGTTTTCTTTAAAGGAGTTATAGAGTCTTTTAATTGTACTTTTCCATTTTGTTGAGATAGTATTCTTGCCCAATTTTCCATCAGTGTTCTACTATCATACCTTGTGTTTGTTTACATTGTGTTTTTGCTTTCCGACATCTGTGGCTTAGAGTTGTGTGTGTGTGTAGGTACATATGAAAATTCCCGCCATTTATTTAGGATATTCCTACTCGGTGCTAGTCTCCAACCCTTGTCCTATATGAGGTGGGATTAGGGGAGTCATAACATGAGCCCTAGGGGAGGGGTTTTTATGGAGTGGTATAGAAGGAGGTTTGTTCTACTTTAAGAAATAATAGATTATGATTTTGGGTTGGGGAAATAGTTTCAAGTGTTTCGAGTTCTAATTTTAGGATGGGAAATCCAGTGTTGGTGTGGTGGATGACATATCCATACACCATGACCTTGAATTTTATTATTTGACTCAATACATAAATAAAACAGTTCCTAGGAAAAAATGATGCTACATCCATCATATGAGAATGTGTTATGTGTTCCATGTCCTTATTGAGTCAGCTCACTAGAGATACTCTATTGATCATTGAACATTTTGTTTTACTTTAAGATTCTTCAATGTAGAAATACATCCAGGATTCCACCACGTGATCATGACGATGATCCTCTGGGTGACAAGATCAGAACAAATACTTGTACTACATAGAACACCTCTAGGTGGTGTTCCAGTTTTACCACCAACTGGGGAGTTGAACATGGTGCTCATAGTACTAGAATATGAGATGTTAGGTCTGAGAGAACTTCATGAGTTTCAGTGACAAAGACCCCTTAAGTTTCGAGGTGTTCCTGACTCTTAGGTGGATGAGGACTAGATTGAGGTGGTGATTAAGTTTTCTACCCAATCATTACACTATTAGATCATATGGTGTTCCTAGCGGCGAAACATCTATGTGTAATAGAACAGAGATGAAGGGTTTATATTACTCGGCCATACGATGAGGTCATTCTTCCATGGGCAGAGTGTGAGAAACTTTCTCAGAGAAGCACCTATCACCATAAAATCTAAGGACTATGTGTGACCAAGATCTTCTACAACTTCGACAAGATGACATGTCAATAACTGAGTATTCATCGAGGCATACCGACCTTTATAAGTACTCAATGAATACCATACGAGAAGTTCTTTATATCTCGGACCTTCGATTGAGGTGTGTTTAGGGAAATTTGAGCCATTATTATTCCTTTGTTCATTCCTAATTACTCTAGGGTGATAGAGCGAACCATTCTGGTTGAATGTCATTTACATGAGCGGATACATCCAATGGGTGTCAGCAGTAGAAATCCAGACGAGAGACCTCAGCCTTAGGAAGCCTACATAAGTCTTAAAGACATTGAAATTTGATAAATCCCTAGAGGAGGTCCCATGATAGTGGATATATACATCGTGGATCATATGGTGAGTATAGTTTCCCTAGAGAGAGAATTCTTTTCATGAGACAATAGATGACATCTTTCAAGATATTTCAAAGCCCTCCATGATTTTGATAAGTAAAGGATGGATGGGACACTAAGGTAGAGATGGTAACATGAACAGATAGATCTACAGGGTATAAGATATGGAATAGGAGATTGGTGAGCTGTAGATGGAGGTATACATTTTGACATATCACCACTACCACCCCCATGTGTTCCACACCATGCTAATGGAGATGGAGGACAGGGGAAGGTAGTGGTATGTGGTCAATTGATATGATCCCTGGGAACTAGGGATAAATCGAGGTACGGTATATGTCTATTCATAGATTACTTATTAATAAAAACACGTGCTAATCATTATGTTTTGTCACAGATCTTGTTTAAGAAATAGAGTTTATAGATAAAGTACTTACATGACTCTTACATTTGGAGATACCTATGAGAGGAGACTCAACAATCACATTTATGCCAAACATTTGATCTGACCCTTAAGGAAAGAGTTTCAGTTGAAACCTCTTGGTGATAGAATTGAGGCCTTATGACTTCATTATTTGTATGGATTGGTTCTCATCAGTCCATGCTCAGATTGAAAGTTTTAGGAAAAATGGTGAGATATGTCCGCTGCGATGGAATGTGGTTTTCCATGGTCATAAAAAAAGGAAACCTAGGTAGCACGAGATAGAATTATGTATATGAGGGTACAACTGATTACTCTTGAATCAACTAGCCTTACCCTTGGGGCAGTGGATGTAACAAAATTTAAATTCCAGATAGTAGTGGAAGAGTATGTCAACGTCTTCCATGAAGATGTTCTCGGTTTACCTCCCTATATGAAGATATAAGTTTTCATTTTTATACACCCTGAGATGACATTAATATCAGCATCACTATATCATATTCATTTTGGAGAGAGTTGCGAGCTGAAGGTGTAGGTGGAGGAATTACAGAGAAAGGGATTAGTAAAACCCAGTGTTCGAGACAATATGAGGATTACTGACACTTTAACGAAGTTACTGTGGATAATGAGTATCCACTACTAGAGGGTCGATAAGCACTTCAATCATTTTAAAGGGTTTGACCCTTGCATGGATTGAAAGGTGTGTTTAGTCTTTTCAACAGTTAAGACTGAGTTTAACGGGCATCCCGATATTGAGTTTTCTAGAGGGGGGAGTCAAGTACGTAGTGTTTTGTGATACATCAGGGACCAGACTCGGCTATTCCATGATGTAGTGGAAAGTGGTTATTTCAAATGGTTCATGTCAGTTGAGATTACATGATAAGAACTACGTGATCTATGATATTGAGTTGGCTACGGTAGTCCTCACATTGAAGATGTGGCGCCACTATATGATGGGAGGGAAATTAATCACCTACTCATACCACACGAGTCTCCAGTTTTTCTTCTCTTAGAAGTACTGGGTCTTTATTAAGACGCGATGCATAGATTCACTACAAAACTATAACATTGAGTTGGTTTATACTCATGGGAAGAGGAAAGTGGATGCATATTCTCTCAGCAAGATATCTAGTTCATAGATTCTGAACTAGACAATGAAGCAGTTTTCCTCATTACAGTTATCCTTATTGGATAGATATGATATAGATTACCTCCAATCTATGGTTTTTACCCCTCTATATTGATAGTGAGTAAGGGAGGCACAACTCGGTGACACCGACAATTAGACTTCATGTGATCAGTTGTCAATGGGGAATACCCCTAATTGATATTTTAAAGGTAGGAGAACATATCTACTTTTATAGGATGAGTATTAGTAGTAGTGGATTCCGAGAGTGGTGAGACGGATCAAAGTATTCATGTGGGTGTCATGGTAAACGATGATGATGACAGAATAGGTTAAATCATGGTTTACCTATTGATATAAAAGATGAGTGATTGTTCTCATTAGTTTTGGCATTCATTAATTCTCCCTGTCAATCCCCTATGCTATGAAGGGTTTATCTTTTATTCCTTGGGGTGTCAGGAAGGAAGTGAGAAAGGATGTAAATGGACTTCATGGCATGTATACCACCTAGGTCCATGGGACGTGATACCATTTGGGTGAGAGTGGAAGGACTCAACAAATCATCCACTTCTTAGCTTTTTAGGAGCAGAGTACAGTACAGATCCTGGGATTCCTCTACATGAATGAGTTAGCTCGACTCCATGGAATCCCATAGATGATAGTTTTTAATTGGGATTATGACTTGCATATTGGTTAGGGAATTCAAATATTGGCAGGATAGTACCCTCTATGCGCAGTTTATTCCTTTAGTGCATGCCCAATGGTAGCATAAGAATCACTAGAAGTTCACCTGCGAGCAGGGGGCTTAGGTTCTTCCTTGCACTTTCATCTGTTTTGGTATCAATTGGTTTGGATTTCTGGGGATGCAAAAACTTTAGGTGGGGATAATATAATTACTATGATTTCCCAGGTATTTATATATTATTTTTTAAAAATGTCCGAGAACAAGAGCTGAGATGATGTTTGATTCTGAGTCACAGTGTGGCCAGAATGATTAGATGAAAATGTTAAATTTTATAAACTCACATGAGTGTTTTTATTGAAAACGAGTAATATCTCATAAATGGGTACCCATATCAAAAATATGAAGGCACCGTTGCATTCAATATAGCGGGTTAACCCTAGGCATTACTAAACTTTAGTCGGTGTGGGTCAGCAGTGAGAAACCCCAAAAGGGACATAACCATAAATAAAATAAATAAATGAAATTATTTTATTATGAAATATTAATAAATTCTGAATGGTTACTCTGATTCGAAATATGATACCACCATTGATTTCATAATATTACTTTTTCCATAAGGGGGTCCTAACATTGACCGATGTGGGTCGAATATGAATGTTAATTTTTTGGCATTTTTAAGAAGAATAAAAAAATATAAAGAAGTTTATTTTATTTCTTTTTAAAATTCCAATGTTTGGCAACTTTGCGATATAGAGATGGGGAAACCAATTATTTTTCATGAATTAAATAGTGTGGCGACACTACTACACTACAACATCAATGCAAAAATGTGTTTTACTCATTTAACGACATGATAGGGATACATGTTTAGATGGAAAATCCTAGATAATTTCCCAAGAAGCTCTATAGAAAAGTGTTTATGAATAGTTGATGATACAACACCTCAAGATACACTAAATCAGGGATCAAGGATTGGGGATCGAGATTTCAGGATTCACGAAATATGATTACACAATCGCTCATCATCAATGACCAAAATGAATCCTGGTAGAGTTTTTTTTCTTTGTGATTTATTCCGCTTCATGATTTCCTATGAAAAACGTGAATCAATCGATGAACGAATTGATTCACAGATCATGAATATTTTAAAAGATGTGTTTTTTGATTTTGGATGATGTTGTGAACTGAATCCTTGTAATATTTGAGTCAGAATTGATTTTTTCTAAGCCTCGTTATAAAATTCTAATGTGGACAGATCAAGGACGACACAAAGAAGACCCAATTCCATCCAAACCGGGCGTTCTTGTGATCCATTTCTTCCCCAAATTCATTCTCATTAACCTTGGTGCAGTAATCAATGAAACATATGTAGACAATTTACCGAATTGATGACCGGTGATGGTAGTGATGACCTATAATCCATGTAAGACCACCATGGTGGATTGGCTCGCAACAGGATGTCATGTTTTGCGGCAGGAAGAGTTGAAGGCTCGACCGGCTATGGAATGAAGACCAAAGGTAGGAGGTCATAGGTGCTAGTGGTTTTAGTTGGCCTCCATATCAGTAGACGGTAGTGCAAAGACCTGTGGTGGTGAGGTTGTGGGATACATGTGGGAGCAGTAGACAGGTGGGCTGTTGCGGCAGTGAATTACCACTATAGGGGGCCGCATCGATGGGATATAGTTTGTCGGATCCATGCCAATGACAGAAGATACCCGGAGTAGAGCGGAAAGATCCATGGGTCACAAGAACCGGTTGCGACATGTGGTCTGACTGCGTTGTCCATGCATCACGCGACTGAGCCATGTGTAGGAGGTACGAGGGGGAGGGGGCATCATGGTTAGTCCCGACCAAAATGGTTGGGCCACTCCAGTGGCCTAGAAAGCCCAATAGGACAGGTTCCAGTAGGCCCAATGGGCCTAGCCAAACCAGATCAGGTAGGGTCAATCCAATTGGGTCGGACCAGACCCAGACCCAACCAACCCCTTTTTACATAAAAAGCCATAACTCTCAAAATGTGTTCCTATTTCATGAGACGTTTGAGATGTTGGGACCCTTCCAATGAGATTGTCATTTTAAGATACTATAAGTTAGTTTCTGTGGACATTTGTGTATGGACTATTGGAACAAGTTGGAGGTACTCTCAGAATGAGCGTGCTAAAGACGGAATCCAGTGGCTGGCTATGACCTAGAAGCTATGTGATTACCTAGATTACATTTCTTATGTTGACTAGTTGTATTATTTATCATTTTTGTCTTACCAAGACCGAGTCCCTACTCCCTTATCCCACTATGGTGTGAGTCTTCTAGTCGTTTATGACACTCCATGTCTTATCTACTCTCTGTGAGT
Organism: Viscum album; assembly: GCA_963277665.1. NCBI lineage: Eukaryota > Viridiplantae > Streptophyta > Magnoliopsida > Santalales > Viscaceae > Viscum > Viscum album. Next base: position 113,827,407 of record OY728119.1, on the reverse strand, counting down.
TAGCTACACTCTGGGTGTTACCAACACTCCATGTGTTACCTACACATAGTGTGTTACTGACACTCAGTGTGTTACCTACATTCCATCTGTTACCAATGCACTGCATGTTACTACTCGAGGGTACTGTGGATTCTTATGACAATCATGTTTATACACCCTAGACCTATACTTGGTTTGAGCTATCTCTATTGAATCTAATAGCTATGCTATCGAGACACCGAGTCTTAGAGACTCATGTTTTCTCAAAGAAACTTGAGTACATATTGTAAATAAGTATTCTCTCGGATAATTTTGGTAGAACTATTCTATGTGCTTAATTTCAAATTACTTCAGGTGTAATATTTCCTAAAATTGACCATGCTACGAGCAGAACCATAAGGTTGGAAGTGGATGAGACCAAGAATTTTGGAATCCTTTATGGGTATACCTAGATGTACGTTTCATATTTTTTAAATAACCTATTTTCAGCTGGCTATTTCTTCTTAGTAGTGTTTCTTTTATGGTCTTCTACTTTTTGTTTCAGGGTTCCGTTCTAGGTATTGGTTTACTCATCCATGTATACTCCTTTCCCACATGTGTCATGTATTGTGAAAATGATCTACGTTTTGACGGATTCCTTGGTGGACTTGGGCCAGGTGGTGCTTAGAGTAACCCGACAGATGAGCTGTGCTTCTGTTTCTCCAGAAAAGGGTTTCTGTACCCACCCATTCAATAGGGTTTTCTGCAGAGGAGTTCCCAAGACATGTAATTTTACTTTGGGGGGGGGGGGGTTATATTACAGTCCCATTTAACTTCATTTTTATACTATCAAACATTGTGTTTTTTAATGAGTGATTTCACTTTCCATCATATGTGTCTTGGAGTTGTGTATGTGTGTACAACTACATAGGAAAATTCCTCCCAATTTTTTGGGATACACATACTTGACATTAGTCACTAGCTCGTGGCCTATGGGAGGAGTCTTGGGTTAGTCACGACACATGCCCCGGGGGACGGGTAATGATACCATCATCTATTGAAGAAAAAAACTTGTCTCCTTTATCAGGGTCCCTTTAATGAATGCATCTACATTAAAACCTCCTCCACTAAGAGAGAATTAGACTTAATACTAAGGGAATCTATCACCATGTTTTTTATTCCAGGATTACATACTTTCCAATTGTCATAGTATAGTAGGAAATATATCAAAAACCTCTAACATTGGTTTATATCAATTTGTGTGATGACTTATCTGAGACTCTGTTGAAATATGTAATCATAGATTTTCTCTCCTAGAAGATAGTTCCTCCTCATATTTAGAGAGAAGACTACAAAATCCAACGTGAGGATATAATTTCATAGTTATAAAAATGGATATCATCTCCCCCAATACACATGTTATCTCTGGCTTCCTCTACTTAAATACACACCACATTCTAAGCTCTAGAGGCATCACATAACACTACGTACTTCATAACCTCATTTGATGGTCACAAAACAAGACCACTAGTCAACCTTATCCTCAAATGATTGATGGATCAATGAAAATAATCATTCATGATAAATGGATTACTTTTATTCTTAATGTTAGTCAAAGGATAAACTATAATAGAAAATTCAGGCATGAACCTCAGGTATTATCATTCGATGATAGGAAAACTATGCACCTTCAATATACATTTGATTGGATTATAATAAATAACTACATCAATATTCATCAGGTTAATAGAAAATCCATGAATGGATATTAAATATCCATGAATGAAAACCTCATGGATCCATAACTGGCACTTATAGATCATAATATAAATCTGGTGCTCTAGAGGTAAGTATAGAACCATCCTAAAATTAAATTATTTTTGATCCTATAATGTCGAGTAAGTGAGTATTCTATTAATGAAGAAATATATAAATCCATCCATGTATTTATGGAAGATTCAGTTTATCAAATAAAAAAACATAGAAGGGGAATTCCTCACACCGAAAGGCATCACCAACAACTCATAGTGATAGTAGGGATGTCAGAGTTCCATGATTAGAATATAATCCATGTGAACCCTCAAATCGTGGTAGTCAGACCTAAGATCATTCGTCTCTAACAAAATCATTGATCACAATTGAAAAAATTGTTCATCACTAATCGATAAGAGTCATATTTCTTTATCATTACCCACTTCATGTGATGATAATCAACACAATTTTGTAACCTCCCTTCATAATTTTTCCAAAAAAACTCGAGCATCCCATTATAAAAGACCGAATCTGATGAAACCATTCATTAAAATGTCCTCTTACTACACCGTTATTTGTTATAGATTCGTTTGTAAAATCTCATATATAAAAGGATTTATTGTTCTATTACTGGGGTAAATGTTAATGAGTAATTCCATCCCATATCATAGAGGTAGTCTTGAAACATCCTCAAGGATGATGTCCATAAAGTCATCCACTGCTGAAGTAATCTAGATTCTTAAAGATACCATTTTTCCATGGTATAAACATAGAAACTGGTGGGTGATGAGTTGTAGCATTCTAATCACAAGTTCCACTCAGTGGTCCCTAATATTTCTCTCACCCATAAAGGGTACTCTCATCCCATCTATCTATAATAATCTATCCCATCTATGATGGTAGCCACTTTAGGATAAAACTGTCGAAAAAAATTCTATATGAATGATGAAATTATATGTTTTCAGTGTGAGGACCAAGATTTCCCCAGAGATACTATATCTATCAAATGCTATCTTAAACTACGAATTGATAAGTGATATTAATGAATTAAACCCAGTCAGAACCACCAAAAAATGATGTTGGGTTGAGGACACAATGTAGATCTATAGATATCAAACAAGGGATACATAAAAAAATGAGTAACGCGTATATGACTGAAAAAGTACTAGATAATGTTTATAGATGGAATTGATCATACCACATATCATATAATGGGATGTTTGGTCAGAATCCCCCATAGCCTATAGCTTCCTATGGCCCCAACTACCATCTCCCTTAGCCAGGAATGGGCCACCTGGTGGAGGCGATGGTAGTAGATCATACAATATCCCTAAAACACCATCTCTTACACCAAGAGACCCATCTTCTCCTCTATTTGAATGACCTCCAAACCAGTTAACCTATCAACACTTGGGAGAACCCTTAGAGTGGTTCTACATCTTCTGTGGCAGTCTATATGTTGCCTACTTACCCTCTTTAGCACATTTGGTTTGGAAATCAAGTGCAACATTAGCTAGACCATCACATGCAAAATATCACCCCTCTATAGGATAAACTAGTCATTCTCAAGAACCCTACATAGCATGTCAACATGGATGATACTGGCCATGTGTAATTATCCAGGCCTGAGAATCAACTAACTAGCACTTGTTAGTTGTTGTAGACACCTCATCCCCTCGACACCCACTACTAGAAGAAACTACCTAGAGTCATTATGAATGGAATTTCTCCATCACCAGTACCCTCTCTTTTAGTCCATCATATGTGGGAATTAAAAAGCGGACCATAAATTCATATATGTCTTTGTGGAGACCCTGGTTGTACTTTCTTTCCCGAAAGAAACCATCTAAAACCCTATCGAGGGTGTTTGCTGTGAGCTCAATGAACCTTGAAGAAAACTCAAAACCCGTTTTCCTACTCTATTGCAGTTGAAGGATATATTTTATCTAAATTATGTGAAACAATTAGGAGCAATAAACCACATTAAATTGATACTAGATGGTATATCCTCAAAGAATTTTCTCATCATGAGTTTTCATGAATAGAATCCACCAGCGCCATATTATTCAAGGGAAAAGACTGGCTTCCAGTGCCACCATCTAACTAGTCAGGTTTTTTATTAGAATAATGAATCATATAACTATATCAGGAGAATCATTCATTTTTTAGGGATCTGGATCACAGCTGAACTTCCAAAACCTCTATAGTAGGAACTCATCGAGTGCACTAATCATGCATCTATCCTCAGCCTACCCTGCTGGAACTAACTACTGCTTGAAAAGTGGGGGTGCCTCTCCCCTCCCACCTGGAACAAGAACCACATAAAATAGACCCTAAATTGAAGCCTTATCACTCAATATACCCTCTCAATGATGACGAATCATTAAAGCAGTTTTCCCTCTTATGGAAGGCATCTGAAAATTTAGCCAGATGTACCATTGTAAAATGAGCATATATATATCTGGGTAGCTAAAAAAAGAAGGAAAATAAAATTAATCTATCTTATAGATTTCATATACTATTATTCATAGAAATCAATTTCTCGATATTTTGATTCAATAATAAAGTAATAAGAGTCTTTATGGATGGATACATCAGAAATCGAACTAACACTGAGTTTCCTAGCCTGAAATTCATAATGAAGAAATATTTAAATTTTTTCTTAAGTATTATAAAATCCCAATAAGGTTAAAAATCCAAAAACCATCATAAAGAATGAAATTCAATAATACCAGTCTATAATCACCCATCCGACAAGGCCCCACCTAGCTAGTGAAGGGTCAAGCTCCCATAACCCCAAGGTCATCTCCAGTTTTCTTGGGGATTCTGAAGAGCATTGAAACACCATATTGTAAATGGGATGCATTTTCTTAGTAAAACCATACCCCAAGCCCAAAACTCTACATACAATAGTGAAGATGTATACTAATAACTGATAAAAAAATAGAGTAATCCATGCATGGAATTCCCATTGGGAATATATCATTGTATGATAGAATACAACTATAGTGTATAGGGTTAAAATAAACACCTCAAAATAAATGAATTCCCTACCTGAGATCATATGGAATAGAGAACCGTTGGGAGATACCGAATCCTAGTATCCATGTTTGGCCACGGTAAGCTGCCTATTCCCATGAAGGTCAAAATACACAAACAATTTCACAGCTAAGCTGTCTGTCTTCATGATATGACACACCTTTTTTTGGACAAACACATGCGAGGGTGGGTATAAAAATACTCTATTTAACACCTTGAAATCCCAAAAATAAAAAATTTAATGATATGGTTGATGTCAAATCAACCCAGACAAAGAGGTAAAAATTCAATATATATATATATATCTATGTGTGCGTGTGTGTGATAAAAAATCAGTTGATAGAGTAGGGTGATCTACATCTCATAGCCTAGCCTATGACGATGAGTCTAATTATAGCTCTAAAGGACCATCAAAGATTCCCTACATCTCTTATGTCTGTCTGAGAAAACCATATAGAGGAACCACACCTTGATACTGCTCATCAACCAAAGGGGATACATTATCCAATAGAGGACTCACACCCTAGTATGAAGGGGGATTCTCCTATGTAAATGGATAGAGGTCCTACACCCTGGTCTGAAAGGGGGATGAAACTAAAATCATAGAGGTCCAGAAACCTAGGGTGTTAGGGGAAAGCAATCAAGGAAGAAAGGATACATACCCTTGCATGATAGGGGGTCCACTTGTAGGTATTGGAAGAGGACTTGTGCCCTTGTGAATTAGGGGGTTCAAGGCCTACTATTAAAAAACAATAACTCCCCTTAATAAAACTTCATCCTCCTCTACCAAATAAAACATAATGTGATAAACCAGATCATGATTCTAAACAAATAATTCCTAAACCTCCCAAAAACAATGACTAGGATCCATAGTGAAAACGTAAAGAGTGATTTCATAATATAGGTAGTATGTATTTTTTTTGATTTATTTAGAAACGTTCAACATATTTGAATCCCAAAAACCTTCTTAAAAAATGAAATCAAGTTAATAATGATTCATGTTCCACTCATAGGTCTCAACCCCACAAGAAAGTCCACCACAATTGGTTAGTCAATAAACATAGAGCTTGCGAACTAGTTCTTGGGGTCCTTAAAATCCCATGTCCTAGCCAATATCTCAGGTCTATATCTAACACCAAGTTGAAATGGAACTATTATTATACCAAACCATACAATCCTCACTGTGAATAACTCCAAACTACATTTTACATGCCAACCAACATCATGGAAAAAATTACTTCACGACCCCATCCGTCCAAAGATACTATAGTGAGGGAAGAGAGATAATGACCCCCAAGTCCCACATCCAGTAGGCGTTGGGTTACCGACTAGGACTGAGGGTATATAAATATCAAAACAAGAGGTATTAATATTTAATATATATATATATATATATATATATTATTAGTAGCTAGGGTATCATCGATCAATCAAATCCATGACACACCATAGGATAAAATAAACTAAAAACATTAAAAAAATACATGTATAATTTAAAAAGATATAGATAAAAGTCCCCAAAATTAAATAACCAAAAAAAGAAGACCTAAGTGAGCTACATAGAAATAGTACATGGGCCTGAGATATTAAATTCCACCATGGTCCATGTAATCCTATAGGAATCCAAATTTTTTTAATATAAATAGGGTGATAAAAATGTATACTTAATAGGAAAACCAAATTCTCTGGTGTAGATAAGAAACAAGAATAGAATTATACTCTTGAGGAAACAATGAATCCAATAACATCTAAATAGTTCAAATAAATAAGATAATCCTCCCCATAGACCGCACACAAAATTAAACATAAATTTATAATAATATAATATGAATTATATTTATAAAGGGTTCCTCACCAAAAAATCCCATTTATTTATTGTTTTCAAACACCATCATCATAATTCTTTCCTCTCCCATATATTCTATATGAAATATCACATACCACTAAACCACAAAAAGTCACATTGAATCTCTCCTAAATACAACTAGTCCAAAACATCACATAACTACCCTATAGAGTGGTTTAATTACACCAAGCCTGTAGAAACCTAGGCCATCACATCCCATTACTATCCCACAACATGGTCACATCACATATCTAGAGTTGTTGGGTATTAGGAAGAAGTAGTAAATCAACCTTGTTCTTACCTTCTTAAATACATAACCCACACTACTATCCATCTCATAACATCATATATACCAATAATAAAAATTGTCCATCACATAAAAACTATATCTCAATGATGCACTTGTGAATTATGTCCATCACGACTTCTGCATGTTATCTTATACTAGGAGAGATAGTAGTAACTATGGGGAAATAAACCATCCATCCTCACCACTAGGATGTTAGGGGAAACACCCCATATATTTATATGGTTCTCGATGATGGTGGGTGGATATATAGAATAAAAAGGAAATACAGTGTATATATCTAGCCTCACACAATCCCAACGTATGGGTTCACCACAAAAGGTCCAAACTAACTCACATCATTTACCACATTCACTGCCACCGCTATATTAAACACACCACACATTAATATGAAAACAACAATTTCATTTCTGGTTATCTCTTTAGGATTAATATAATTCAATTCACTATTTTCTACACATTAATTTTCCTATTTCTTTCACTAATGATACTAGTTACTTCAAATTAGGCCCAAAATATTCAATCCAAACATCCCAATTTAGTTAATTCATTAGATAATTCATTATATTACTATCTGGGTACAAATAATAACACATAACTACACAAAAAATCCAAACATTACACCATCCCATGAAAAGATCCAATGCATCTCCACCATCTCATACCCACTTATACTCATTCATCGCAATAATAACACATGGATATCATTCCATCAAAATTTTCACATAGCACAACTTCACAACTCATAACATTATCCCCTAAATACCCACTAAAAAAATTACATTACAAGAAACATCACAAAACATTAAAATAACATTCACATAACATTTTTTATATTCATTCAAAGGGATTTCATTACATTTAACTTTTTAATTTTAACGGTATTTTGACACAAGGTGTTTTTCTCTATGTTAAACAAATTTTTTTCAAAGAATAAGAGGTTTCTTTACAAGGTGGTTTCACAAAAAATAAACATCTAGTTTCTTATAAAAAAATATCAAAGAAACACAATAGGGGATGCCAACATCAATTATTTTCAGTGGTATAATTATAATTGATCAACCTAAAATCATAATAACAAAGGTTTTAAAATAATGTGAATTGACATCCTTTACCATTTAATTTAAATTAAACTAGTTATATAAGTTTTTAAACTATATTTAACCATCTCACTAAGAGATAGAAAAAAAAACCCATCTGAAATGATAAACTAGGTCAGAAATGAAGGAATCCCTACCTTGAACAACATTTTCTAATCTTTTGTACAACATTGGAAAAAGAAAAAAATCCACCAATGATCACAAAAATGATGGAGATAACCTTTATTATCCTAGGAAACATTATATATTTATTCTACCATCACAGAAACTCTCAAAATTGATGATATACTATTGAAAGACTATTTAAGAGGTATATATATGAAAACAAAACTGGTGATAAAAAACAGGGAAAATCACCTAAAACGATAAGGATTGTTACTCAAAATCCATGGTATGAATAAACTGATTAGGGTTCAAAATTGATCCTTGGTATCAAATTGATTCCCTCAAAAACCAAAATATATAAATATAATGTGTTGGAGTTTTACGGTCTTTGGGATTTTATACCCAGTTTAAAAAATAGAGTATCATGGCACATCCACCTAAATAATTGAACAAAATAATTAATAATTTAGTGTAATATTATGTCACACAACTCATCATTTAATAGCCTGGTTATTCATGTCAGCCTATGAGATACATGGAAACCGTTGTGTGGTATATACTATAAGTGGATGGATTACACCACAACGAAGCCTATGATCCATGGAATAACATGGCCAAAATATGAAGAACCACTGTAAACAACCCATAAACCACTATCAGGGTCTCTACCCTATAAGCCTACCATAAATGGAAGTAGATCAAATAACCTCATCGATGATCCCATATGGCACAACTATTGTAATAGTTGGTATCATATACCCAATAAAAAAACTTTTCAATTATCATTTCATGTACATAGAGATTTATACATTATGCACACTTACCATTTTTTCCTATATATTATTGTGTCCCCTATATAAATAGTAATTTCAATATATTATTTTTCCTAAAATTAGTTTATTGTAGTTACTAAGAGATAATGATAACCTTAAAATAATATGAAATTGATCTTAAATATATTTCCAATGGTATAAAAACATTATATTGACTAGACATAGTTGATGTATGAATATCAGGTGTTGGAGAATCATAATAATTGAGACTTATACTCATGATTTTTTCACTAAGATATCTCTAGTAGGTGAGATCTTGATGATATACCCACTAATATGAACCATACAAGTTTCAGGTGTCATTGATTATTCATATATATTGACATTATTATTGGTCTCCTAAATTAATATCATTGTCAATTTATTCCATTTTTCATTCATTTATACATGGGAAAAACCATGACACTAAATCCATGGAATGGTAGCTCGTGCCGGGTGCATCACTAGTGTTTTTACATTTGTTTAATGCCCATGATAAAATTTGTCATTTCTTGAGTCAAGTAAGTGATATCTCGGGCCTTTTTGATCTGGATGGTATTACCCTAATTAAATCCAAGTCAATGGTAATGAAAGGTAAATCGTTCCTATTAGATCAACAATCAATTACGAAAAAATGGATGATGACACAAGTTGTGGATCCTTTTTTTGAGATTTCATAAGATAAATAGATTATATTACATAGTGGATGTACATTAGATGGATTTTTTCCTAACATTTACTTATCCCCTGAGGTAAATTTATGTGTTCCTAGACACTAATACCATTCTACGAATAAGATTCACTTATATCGAGATAAGGTCCAATAGGGTCCCAGAAAATGGTGTATTCAAGAATATTCCCAATTCTAGTGAATTGGTATATAGGACATAATGGACCCCATCATAGGGTCTAGGAGTTGTCCTTGTTTTATAGATCATTGAAAAATTAAAAAATACATTATTATTCTATTATTGAATATTTGAGTTGAATTTATTTATAAGAATTATTTAAAATCATTTATGTCAATATAAATAATAATATTATTTGAATAAATATTATTTTAATATTAAAGATTCCTTTAATATTAGTAGGAGTTAATAGGCCCATTAGTTACTAGGAGTTATCAAGTAATATATTTAATATATATTACAAGTATGTGATAAACAAATTATGATGCATTTAGTTCCTCAATACTATTTATTTATTGCTTATTTGGTAGATGTTAAATATATGAGGGGTTGAGAACCCAATTAGAAAATTTCGACCATTCATTATATAAGTATACATAAGATCATTTCCATTGTGAAGTTCATTTTAATTCATAGAGATCTCCTCTATCCTCCTACCTCATAGTTAGGTAAAGGATCTATTTATCTTTTACTTTTGAGGTGAGTTTGGGAAAACATTAATTTTCGGCCATGTTTTGCTTGAAATATGATGGTCAAAACAAGAATGGCGGGTAAATAATTAATTAAACTGATGGAATTGAAACCACATAAAAATTTAACCAATTAGCTTCCATTTGATTCATTATATTAAATAAAATTAAAAAAACAGAAAAAATGTTTGTTTGTTTTCTAAAATCCTACACATAGGCTATGAGGAGAAATGTGATAGCGGCCAGCGCGTATAGAATTTTCTTCCCATGGAATCTCTAAAAAAAGATAGGTGAGGAGAATATTATTTCTACACCCAGTAATTTTATAAAAAAAATAATAATGACATGGGATTCTCTTAAAATCCTTGGAATCTCCTTCCAAGCTCTATATGACCACCGAGCATCCTCACTGGCACATACCTGTAACACCCTCCCTGTCGGCATCCTGACCATCTCTGTAGAGCAGTTCCCACATGTAATTCCACCCAGAATAAAACTATCTCCCACTCTACCTCCCTTGGATTCACCACTAGGCATCAGGATCCCTATTGGACTAGAAATCACAACCACCATGACCTGAGGTGTAACACCATAAAATTTTATGAAATATTTTCTTTTCAAATAAATTTAATATTTTTAAAATTTTTTATTACACGCAAATATGAATATATATATATATATATATATTAAATAAGAAGGTTTTTCTTTCATTATAAGCAATACCAAATTAATCGTAAAATACACGCAACAAAATGTTATCTTTCCCTATATTGAACACCAAGGTTAGCTTTTGTGACACACAAGTGTGAGTTTTACAAGACAATAAAATATTATTAAAATTATTATTATTTAATATTATTAGATATAAGCTAGTCATTATGTAAGTTTTTATGAATAATTTTTACTAATGTATGAAAATATAGTGTTTACAAAAATATAAAACGAATTCATTGCTTTCAAATTAATTAAAAATGAAAATGTAAAATGATTTAATTCAAATGAATTTTTTTGTTCTTATGCTGGGAAAGATGTTTTATTCTTATAAATTAAATTAATTAAATTTAGTAATATATATAAATTTCATATATGTCTAATAATTTACAAAATAATTTTTATGTTAATACAATATATTCGATAGGCATAGGATAAGAACAAACAAAAATTTTCCCATAAAATACAATATTTTAAAAAAATAACCTTTACCACCTTATAATGGAAAACCTATTTTAAGTCCAATTTTTCAAACTTATATATATCTTATATTTCTATATAAACTCCATATTTTAAAGTGAAACATAAAAATCAGGTTAGTGTGAATTTTATGTATTAAACTAAGAAGTTTCATTTTTTAATGAATAAGTGAAAAATAATGAATTTTAATTCCATAATACTTTTTTATCTCAATTATTTATAAGGTTAATTTATATTATATATTGGTTTCAAAGTTTAATTATATAATAATTTTATCAATCAATCTAAATAAGGTTATTATTATCAATTTTAATTTGAAATTACATATAAAAACTTAGCACAATTTTTGATGTTTTTTATTTTTAAAACCAAAATTGTTGTTCCATTGGTGGGATCAATATTAATTTTTTTCTTCAACTTATATGTTTATAATTTAAAAAAATGGATTAAATTTTTTAATAATAATCATTTCTAATTTATAATAAGTTCAACATAGTTTTTTACTAAAAATATTAGTAGATTCTATTAAAATTAGTTACAATTATTAAGGTACAATTTAGCAGATGATTGGAATAAAATTTTTATTTAAGGGCTCAAATAACCTAAAGAATTTTCCAACACCCATTGGAGGGAATAATTTCGTCCATAAAACTTCTATTTTTTATTTTTTTATTTTGGTATGAATTTTTTTAGGAATAAAAATTTGTACACCTAACTTGTTTTGAAAAATTCCAATCATGTCCTTTCCATTCCATATAAAAAGGCACTAGATCTCCCACATCCTCAAAACTCTCAAACCAGTTAGGTTTAGACATGATGTACGCAATAAAATTCCCATATACCGTACCATACTTCTTTAATCCTACCTTTTTTCCCAAGAATCCATCTATGGAATCCCTTTCATTCAAACCCAATGGATTTTGCCGATAAAGAGGTAACGTCTTCCCTCATGCTCTATTATTTTATTTTATTTATCCACCCCTACACTATATTTATTAAAATATTGTAAAAGAAAACATTTTATATAACATAATATTATTTATTAATGATAATGGTTCTAGATACATTAACACACATCTCAATCTAATGGGAAACGAACATACTGTTTATGTGTAGGACCAACAACTACATCATGAAAAGATGATTGTTCATTTTTTATTTTACACCTATCATGGTGAGAATTATGATTGAAACTATATTTATATATATTATTTTTAATATTTATTATATCTTTAATCTTCTGTGATTTTTATACAACTCATATCATTATAATTGCCTTTTGGTGAAAATATGATAATTTCGGTTGAGGAAGTGTGGACTACCGCCCATCAAAGTGATATGATTCGTTCACAGACTTCATTGAATGTATTAAAGATGTTATTAGTGAATTTATATTATATATATGATATAATAATGTTACTTCAATAATTATATATATATATATATATACATTTATGTCATTTAACTTTTTTATTTGGAGACGATAAAAAAAATCGAAACAACATTCATGCATAAGTATGACTTACCATCTCCAGGAACAGTGTATTCCATATCATACATCTATATTATATATATTATTATAATAAAAAAATAATGAATATAAATTATATTTATATCATGGTGTAAATTCTAGAATCATGATGTAAGTATAAGGGCCAAACATATAACAAATTAAGGCACACGTGAAGAACACAGAAAATATTACCTGAAGTGAAACCATAGCATATGATTGTTAACAATATAGTAATATAAGGTCATAATAAAACCATATATGGTACTATATATAATAATAAACATTTATAAATTATTTTAAATAAACTTATATTTCTAATACAGAACTTGTGTATGAGTATGAAGAGAGTCAAGTTACATGGTAAGAGAATTTCGTCTCAATGTTTATTTTCGTGAGATACATGCTTTATTCACCACCCATTACTTTTTTTGTGGTGTGTATACTTCTTAGGGATATATTATATGATTATTATACATAAAATTATTGGTTTATATATATATAAATGTTTATTTTATGATATTTCTGTCATGGAATTTATTTTTCAAATGTTACCAAATCAGTAATGTAATTATTATCAATTTTCAATATTTGATGGACATGTTATGTTATGACCCTTTATTTTTCCATGAGTTTTGTATAATTCCTTTGAAATTTTATATCATTAATCTAATTATTTTTATTATATTTTATGATTAATGTAATTTTATTATCTTACATGGAGATTATGGTTGAAATTTGTCCTGTGGTAAGAGTTTATTGAAACAATCTAATTGTTCTTAAATATCATTTCTGTTTATACTTCCTTTGAGGAAATATTATGATCTATCTCACCAGAAAACTCATGAATTTTCTTATACTAAGTTTATTTATGATACATTAATGTATTTGTACCATTTCCCCACTCTTTTATATATATTATAGTTAAGTAGTTGTTTTAAAGAAATCCTGACATTAAATATCTCTTCAGTCGAAAATATGTATTCTTTCGAAACAATGTATTATAAAATTGTTTTTAAAACATTTTAAAGTTAAATTTATAAGTTTTAAATGTATTATCTGAGAAAAATTAATTAAAATTATTGGTGTATTTTTTTCGATCTAATGCGTTTACCCTAAAACACACTCAATCTTAACTTAGGATTAAAATTATTGGACATAATTTAATTTTATTGAATCCTAAAATCTAATTTGATATTGTATATACTATTTGAATTCTGATCAAGATGGATGTGAATAGAGAGAATTCAAAAAAAATTCACTATTCTAAGGTTTTGGTTGAGGTTGGCTTGAGTTCTCTCTTGATCTATAATGTTGGTTTATCAGCATTAAGTGATGGTATTCCTTTAAAAGTGGAATATGAATGATTTCCTCACATTTTTTTAGAGTTCCAAATGATTGTTAATGTCAAGTATAAATTACACATGTATTTTTTTCTCTCGTTTTTTCCTCTAAAGGGAACCCATAAGATTATTGTAGGATGAAATTGAGAATTTATTTTATACAATACAGTTTTTAATCGACTGGTGATACAAAACCCACTATTGATAAAGTCAATGTGTAGATTAGAGATTACATGGCTAAGGAGTTGTCATAGGAGACTCAAGGGTTAGGGGGAAGGGACCCCTAACCTTAAGAAGATGAGGGAAAAATTACATTGGGAGTGATGTCAGAGACAAAATATGATCATGCAATTAAAGGGCATCAAAATTCGAGTGATGGGGAAATTTCAAGGATTGAGCAGGAAATAAATAAATTAATGGAATATCAAGGAGTTCATGCAATGTGGGATGACATTGGGGATTATTCCCAAAAAAATAATCAATATTTAGGTATTTTCCAAAGGAAAAAATGTTGTTGTCAATGGTGAAAATTTTCAATTTGTTCCTCCTAAGAAAGAAAGATGAAGGGAAGACTACTCTTATCAAAAGCTGGTGATGGTCACATGGAATCATGGTCCCTTAGATGATTTTTACTTGTATAATTATTATGTTGATTCCTTTCAGTTTGAGTATGATTTTTTATGTCCATTATCAATTGTAATGAGGTAATGATGATTTTATGACCCCATCCATCGCATTCCAATACTTTATATTTCATTATTTAATATGATGGATATACCCAAACCATTATAATAAATGATTTATGAGATAAAAAGGTAGAGGAGAGATAATCCCATGCCAGGAACAAGAGCATAAATGGGTTGAAATCCCAACCCAGAAAAAATGGGTACACGAGAAGTCATCCCAAGCCCGAAACCATAGAGTGCATGAGAGGACATCCGAAGTCCGAAAGAGGGTACTTTGGAGAGCATCACAATTCTAAAGAAGGTACATGGGTGATTATACCATTCCTAACACGCTATAAAGGGATTTTTAAGTATCCTAGAAATAAGATTTTATATTCTTATTTGTTTTCCATAATTCAAGATCATATTACAATAATATGGTTTTTAGATTAGGTTATTTATTTCCATATGATTCATGTTTTATGAAATTAAAATACCAATTTCATGATTAATGTATGTGATCTTTCATATGCAGTGTATGATCATCTAATGATATTATAATGTTTTCATATCACTATGGTAATGTTTATTCTTATGTGTATCATTTTTTACCCTTAAAGAGCATCTTAGAACACCATTGTTTATGTTCCCATCCACATGTTATAAGGATTTGTATTAATTATGAAGTATTTAAGAAGGGATATAGTCATGATGAACATAAGGGAGATAACATATATCTCTTGTGTATAAGTGTTTACAATTCCTTGTTTCCAAACATACTAAAATAATATGGTCATTGGGTGTCTATTTGTGTAATCTTTTACATATCCCACAAAAGTATGTAATGTTTATGTACATTAAGACTGAATTGTTATAGTTGTTATCAAAGAAAATGTTTAGATAAAATTTAGTAACTAGGATGATAACACTTTAGTGATATTCCTATGAATATTTCTAAGGATATGTCTGGGTATGTTTATAAGGTTATGTGTAAGTATGATATAACATTTAGGAAAATGTCTTGGAATGTTGGTCAAGGATTGAGTAAGTGGTTTCCTCAAAATAAATAATTGTCTATATAATATAAGTGGGTGTGGATATTTAATATATGTACCTATTGTAAACAACTATGACAGGATGTACCGGGCCTAACTTGGAGTAATATGGTATAAGATAATGACCCTTTCTACAAACCTAGTTTGGCACTCCAGGGGGATATTATTTGGAAATTCACAAATGATTCACCAACCACCATGGATTATTTAAATATATGTTTTTTTAGTATACTAGGATAAACATACGGGGTCATTTATTACAAAAAATAGGTTTCATGATTTAGACTACCTATAAGATGTTTTTCAAGAGTATGTGGTTTTCTTCTATGGTACGTGATTCTCAGACTGTTCTTTCTAGTTTTTGTCAATGGAAAGAACTAGGAGAAACATGGTTATCATAGAATATTTTAGATGTTGAAATTATGATAATTTTGAAAATTTATTTCCCAAGTGGAAATATCATTAAGAGAATTTGTAAGGTGGTATGAGTATTGGTTATACTTCTGAAGAAAAATAGGCTACAAATGACAAGAGAATGGTATAAAATGTTCTTGTAGTATTGGTTACATTATACATAAGAAGAATGATAATATTTAGTTTGGGGAACATTAATACAAGATTAATATTTCATATTATAGGAAATAGATATTAATGAATAAGTTGATGAAGACTGAGTAATGGTTCATGAATAAATTTTGATGAATAATGTATTTATGTATTAGAATTCAACGATTATGTAACATGATTCAAGAAATATATAAGTATTTTAGGTATATGTTTTTCATAAAGGAATGAACAAGATATTTTTAATGGTGATTTATAGTTATAAAATTGAAATTTAGATTAATGGAATGTAACACTCAATGTGTTAAAGATGTTGATAACAATGTGTTTATCATGGATAAAGAGATTATGAATCTAGATAATGTTAATTGGATAGTATCAATGACCATAGAAACAAATAATGATTTTTTTAAAAAGTGGTTTATATTATTGTGGATGAATTTTACAACTTCTTGGATACATAGAATATTTATAGTAACCTTTATAATAATGAATCTTGCATATCGACCAAAAGGATTCATGGAGATTTAGTTTATTACCAATTTTCAGAAGGATTTACAATGAGGGTATTCACATGTTGTTAATGTGACACCCAAACGAAACTTTATGATATATGGTGGATTAATTTTAAGCTATTTTGTTGAATTTATTTCTAAATTTTTGGATTTGAATATTTCAAAATGTTTGTAATGTTAACCATTGATGGAAATATTATGTTAAAATTTGGATGATTGTAGATTAAATGATTATCTCATCATATGAGGATTTATACATATTGGATAACATATTCTAACAAAATTGTGTTTATGATAACTGATGAAAAATGGGATGACATATCATGGATCTCATAATCTGTTAGTACCATTGGAATGAAAAAATTACCTTCCACTTTAGATAAAGATATAAAGTGGATCAAGGAACCAAAAAGGGAGAGTTTATCCTAAAATAACTCATGTATATATCGTTAGGAAAACACTTCAACTTTCTGAAAAATGATCTTGAAAAAAAAATGTTATCCTAGTCTCTTCAGTTCAGATAAATCAAATGGCCCCATAGATCATCAATGGTTTATGGATTGGTGATTTTTAGCTTTATCATATCAATTTTTTATCACTATCATTCATAAATTTATACATAGATTTTTCTTCCATGTCTATGTTTTCACATCCAACCAATGTTCTTCTATGTGTAATCCTAGTTATATGTTACCCTGGGTAACCACTATGTTGTTGATTTTCCTTTTTTTAATGGAAGTTTTAGTATTCATTTTTATGATGTGGGGTTCTATGAAAGGAACTTACAAGTATTAAACCATTGAAAATCGATATAAATTTTGTGGGAGAAATTTATTTTAAAGGGGAAGAATGTAACACCCCATGATTTTGTAAAATATGTTTTTCTAATTAATGTATGATATTAGATATTTTTCATTTCACTAAAAAGTGAAAATAGTTATATATATATATAAATAATTATTAAAGTGTTGTGTTTTTATTTCATTATTAGAGATACCAAATTAATCATACACTACATGCAACATAAAGGATATCTTTTCCCAACAAGGAACACATATGTTAGCATACATTAAATGCAAGACAAAGTCATACCAAATAATAATATATTATTGAAAATATTATTATTTAATATAATAAGATATAAAATAACTATTAAATTAGTAGTTATGAAAAGCTTCAACTAGCTTATGAATATTTATGTTTTATAGAAATATGAAATGAATTACTTGGTTAAAAATTAATGAAAAATTAATATGAAAACATATGGAATATAAAAGAAATCATTATTATTATTATGCTCATAATGATATTTTGTCATAATAAATTAAATTAATTAGAATTACCAAGTGATATTAATTTAATATATATATTTAAAATTAATAAAGATAATTTTGATGCTCAAAGAATAGATTTTATTGGCATAGGATAAGAATAAGTCAAATTTTATTCATAAAATACTATATTATTATAAAAATCACTTTTTCCACCCTTTAATTGAGAACCTATTTTAAATGTAATTTTTAAAACTTTTATAAATATTATTTATAAATATTAACTTCATATTATAAATTAAAAATAAAAAATAGTTTGGGGTGAATTTTGTTTTATTTTTCTGAGAAGTTTCACTTTTTATTTAATAAGTAAAAAATACTAAATTTTAATTCATAACTTCTTTTTAATAATTTCAATTGATAAAATAAAATTATATTTTATATTGGTTTGAAAGTTTAATTAGATAATAATTTTATCATTTAATCAAATTTAGGTCATTAAAATCAATTTCACTTTGAAATTCAGTATAAAAACATAAAAAATGTTTTAAGGTTTTTACTTTTTAAAACTACACAGTCATTCCATCAAAGGGATTAATATTAAATTAATTTTCCAACTTCGGTGATGGGAAATCTGAATATTGGATTCCATATTTTGAATTAGATTAATTTATAATTTAAACTGATTTAGAATTAGTTGTTTTACCAAAAATATTAGATAATGGACTTAAAAATAATTACAGTTATTATGGTAAAATTACACATAACAATGGAATAAATTATTTAAATGGTTAACACCTAGGATTATTGTATTTATCAGAGCCATTTTATCAAAGATCAAATTAGAAACTTCAACAACCTACCACCAGAGATTTAACATGTGATTTCTGGCTATGATCTTTCACAACATATGGATATTCACATCTGGGAACCAGCTTTTGATAGGTAGCTCGACTCAAAGGATTTTTCTAGGAACCTCACCAATGACCTGATAAATGGATAGGGTACTTAAATAAAGGATGGATATCACCCTCCATATCATCACTACTCTGGATGCTTCGCTATAAAAATATTCCTGTTGAGATAAATCTCTAGAAAATTGGTATCTCTCTTTTCTCCAAATGTGTACCTCTTAATCCACACCATGAAGATGTAGATTATATATTCCTATTCTTACAAACTTCATCCTATCTACAGAAACAAGTATTTTCTAACTATAATTCACATCTACCACATGAAACTAATATCTATGACTTCTTACATGCATTTATCAACATCCTGATGTCAAAGAAGGTCTCTGTCTTGTTTCTGAAGGCTTATGGAGAACTGGTATATGTGATATTGAGAGGTTACAACAAGGTATATCATGATCATCCTGATTCATTGTAAAATTGGATACTATATAAATATTTTAGGCAACTCAATACGCTAACTTGAAACACTGATTCCCCTATTACAATTCAGTGCTAGTCTTCTTAGTCCTCAGGCGCTTGAAGGTTGATGGCAGATTTCCTCCTCCAAACTATCGTATTGAGGCTTATTGGACACCTCCATTTTCAAATAAGATCGAATGTAATGTGTATGGATCCTAGAAAGGTAATCCATGACCACTTGGATTTGATTTTGTTTTCATATATTTATCTGGGGAAATCATTTCATCCCCATATGACACATGTGGAATGGATTCAACCTTAAATTAAGTGATGATTGGCCTCATAAGTGTTTCTTACTTTAATCAACAATAGAATATGAAAAATATATGATTCGAGTGTGACTCCACTACTATCGTTCAAGCCGTCAAGAGTGGAAATGTCCATATATCTTGGATGATGATCTTGAAGTGGTATAAATGTCATGAAAAATTCTCATCCATTAATTACATCATCACACATATCTATCGTGAAGCAAATGCTCTTGTAGATGAACTTTCTAAAAGAGGTGTACACAAAGAGGTTTGATTTTTTTCTAGCACCATTTTTTATGATCTTTTTCCTTTTATCTAAAAGGATAAATTTATGCTTTCATATTTCATACTAATGTAAATATCCTTTATTTTTTAATATTTGATCCAACATTCTCACCTTTTACCAAAAACAGATAAACGTGGAATAAACCTTTCATTTAAGGTCCCCAGTGAGAAAAAAACATCTCCAAACACTATTTTCTTGACATATATAGGAACAAAACATTAAATTATTCAGTTTCGTTGGTTTGGTATGACTATTTTTAGATATAAACATGGATACACCTAACTTGATTTCAAAAATGCCATGTGTGTCCTTTCCCATCCCTATAAAAGGCCACCAATTCTCCTACTTCCTCACACCTCTAAAACCACAATGTTTCAGCCGATATATACCCAATACACTTCCTAGAAATCATACCTTCCACTTTGAAGAGATATGTTGTTCCGAAAACCTTCCAAGGAATCGTGTTCTTGCAAACCAAAAGGAGTTACCCGATTAAAAGGTATCATCTTTTCTGAAGCCCCTTTCTTTTATTTTAGTTTTCCACCCATCCACCATATTTATACAATAATTTGGTATCAAAAAATAATTTTTAATGAACTAGGTTTTTATTTTGATAATTGTTCTGTCTATAATTACACACACCTCCATCTAATGGGTAACAAATATACTATTTACATGTAGGGTGATCTATCATCTCATTAAATGATGGTTATTCATTTTTTAATTTACTGTATATCATGGGGGAAACTATGATGGAAAATCAGTTTATGTATGTTATTTATTATATTTATTATGTCTTTAATATTCCTTAATCCTTTTATAACACATATCTTTATACTTTCCATTTTTTGTAAATATGATAATTTCGTCTGAGGAGCCACCTCCCCCTTAAAGCAACGTGATTCATTCACACACTACATAGATTTTACTAAGGATGGAATTAGTAAAAGTAAAAGATATAATGATATAATAATGATACTATAATATTGATATATATATATATACATATATGTAGACATATGTCATTTACCTTCTTTCATTCCATACAATAATAAAAACGAAAATAATGTTCATGTGTATGTACGGTTTACCGTCTCCATGAACAGTGTATTGCATCTCATATATCTATATTATACATATAATTATAATAAAAATATACTGAATATACATGAAATTTATATAATTTTTACATTATGTAATCCACGATAAAGGCGTGAGGATGAAAGATAAAACAGATTTAGACACATGTGAAGAACAAATCGAATATTACCCGAAGGGAAACCTTAACATAGGATTGTTAACAAGAGGTTAATGTAATGTCATAATCACACAATATATGGTATTAAATATATGAATGTTCTTATTTAAAATATTTACAATAAAATAAAATTTATTATATAGTAATTTCTAGGAGAATGAAGAGAGTCAAGACACAAGGTAAGGGAATTTCATATCACATTTTATTTCAAGGAGATACATACTTTATTCACAACTCATTCCATTTGTGTGGTGTGTACACTAACCATGGATGTATTCTATGATTATTATATAAACAGTTATGGGTATTTAAATATCCATTTTAATATCTTTATATCAATGAATTTATGTTTCAAAATTTACCTAATTGATAAAGTAAGTTTGCCTTTGTTTTCCTTCTTTAACATGCATTCTATGTTATTCGCCAATATATTTACTTGAGGTGTATATACAAAATTTGAAATGATATATAATGCATCAAATTAATTTCATGATATTTTATTTTTCATGTAATTTCATATTCTTTATTTTGTATTATGGTTAAAATTTATCAACTAGTAAGATTTTATTGAAACAATCTCATCACATATCAATATTTTTTATGTTTCTGCTTCCTTTGATAAAATATTATGATCCATATCTAAAGAAAATGGATGTCTTTTTTTCACCCCTGGTTAATCAAGATATTTTTTTGTATTTGTTGACGCTCCTTTTTCGTCACAGAGTCTAAAAGAAATGAAAAGGGGAATACCTCAAACAATGAAGATTCATCCATTGAATAAACATCAAAAAAAGAGAAAGGGATGAATAGGGAGAACATTGCCCATAGGTCGCGCAAGTTCCAGTATGGTTGCGCAAGTACACATGTGCGCCACCTTGTGGTCGCACCGGTGACTTGCATGCCCTCTTTGAAAATCTCCCAGGTTCTTCTCCAGCCTATAAATACACCCGGTGGGCCCTCCATTTAAAAGAGGATTTTTTCCAGAATTCAGATACAGAGCTCTAAACACCCATGCCTCTTCTTCAAGTATTCCAAACACTTATAAGGTAATTATTTACCAATAATGTAAGGTCTAAACAAGATGAATAAGGTCTAAGTGTTAGAATTCACTAACACTTGCACGCCTAAGTGTTTTACTTTTAAGGTAAATGGACACACTTGTACGCCTCCTTACCTACTCATTGAAACATGTGCGCCACTCTTCTGGAAGTACGTCGGGTTAATTATAAAGGCTTTGGTTAAGGATTTACCAAGTATTAACCTACTGGTTAACCGTCACCCAAGTATATAGGCATTGTACAAGTATACTTGTGCGTCCAAGACTTGTGCGCCCAAGCAGTACATGCGCGACCCCTCCAGGACTTGCGCGCCCTTCTATTTTTGGGTGCCCTTCCTCCCCATTTCACCTCTCTTATGCCATTCCACCTCTCCTATTCAAGATTCAGTCTTCAAGACACTCTTTAAATCCATTTATGGCTTGTTTTTTTGATTGAATTCCTTATCTTAAAGGAATTCTGTGGAACATCTCTCAAAACCTAGTGATTTACACATCTTTATGTCAAAAAAGTTAGAGATTTCATTCATTCAACCTCATCCTTTAAGATGAGAAAACCCTATTCATGGGCCTCCTTTCCATGAGTAATCCCTAGTCATAATTTCCCTTAACCTGGGCCTCATTTTTAGGATTAAGCCCCAACCATAATTCCCTTAACTTGGGCCTCCTTTTCATGAGTAAGCCGCCAGTCTTAATTTCTCTAAACCAGTTTTCATTTACTTTTGATTTGAGTTTCCTTTTCAGGAATAAAATCCAATCATAAGTCTCCTCCTAATTTGGGCATCTTTTTCAGGATTAAGCCCCAAGTTAGAGTATCCAAATCTCTATAAAATACATATAACTTTATGGACCCTGTTTTCGGGTTTCTTCCCTGAAGTAAATCCTAATCTTCATTTATCTGGGCAGTCATACATACATAAGCCCCACATTATCTCTCATGATTGCATATTTTATTGAACAATTGTCTGATTTTACCAATACCTCTTGTTTCTCACACCAAGCATTACTCACGTGATCTTAGAGTGTAAAAGTAATTATGACATCATTCTTTGAGCCATTAATCAAACATAAACCTCATACTTCCTTACACAAACTACGTGGGTTCTGATTCCTTCTCTAAACAAGGATACGTAGGTATCCCATCTGTGGGTGCAATCCCAACTCTGAAATAATCTATGTACTTATATATGACAATAAACATCAAGTGCCCCATTCAGTGGCTTTAAAACCAGTATGGTCATCATAATGACCAAGAGACTTTTTATAATGTATTAAAGGATACAATTGACTAAAAATCTCTAACAAATACAGATGATTCTCTATCTATGAAGAAACTAGAATACATATAAATGATTCTCTAAATTTCTTATATATCAATCATTGATTGTCAGATATAAAGGAAAGATTATTTTATACTTGGTCATTTAATAAGGATTCACAAACATAACTTAAATCTATAAAGAGAGTCCTAGAGTAGACAATAATTCCCCTCAAAAAGGTGTGATGAGTCCGACCTACCATCCTCTCAACTAATGAAAATTCCTAAGTCTCATCAGTGCATAACTAATGAGCACCTACCTTTGGAAAGTAGGTCCAAATGGATATAGAATCATTGGATGTTTCCGGTTCTACGAACAAACCCATTAGAAACTGCATGGAATGTTTGAACCTTAATCTAACGAGGTCATTCCCAATTCCAAGGGAAACAAATAAATGGTGAACCCGACGTGAATCCTTAACCAAGTAAAAATGATAGTTTACCTACTTGTTAGGCCCCTATTTAAAACTCAATGAGAGGTCCAACAAGACAATCAATGACATATATGTTTATACAAAAGATGTAGTGGCCGGAATTATCTTGATTACGTCTGTTATATCAAACATGCACTCTTTTCCAAGATCTTCCACTTTTCAGAAACGACTTCTCTCAAGTTCACACCCATGAATACTTCTGCTGTGAATGCCTCTGCTGCTACTCCTGCTGGATCGTCGTCTGCTCTGAGGATGATATCACCTACTCAGCTTCTTCAACACTGGGTATTAAATGAACTAGTTAAGAAGTACCATAAACACGGTACCAATCCAACTCTTGAGGCTGCCCGACAAGCCCTCCAAGTGAACAACTCACACTGGTCATCCTGACAACGATGACCAGTGATTAAGAAGCAGGTGTTACCAACCACCGTCTCCAACCATTTCGGGTCGTTATCCCTAAACGCAATCACTAGTCCCTCCCATATATTTTGGAGGAGAATGAGCAGGTCCCTCAGGGCCTTAATTCAAGGAGACATGAGTCCTTCCTGAGGGATCCCATCAACAATCACCGCCAGAATCGTACGGTAGTGCGCCCTCAACATGATGAGGGTATCATCTCTATGTGTTTGGATCAGGTTCCTCAAACTCGAGTAGGAAAGATGAACCACCAGAGGCAAAATACGGTGAACAGTGACCAGGTTCTCATCTCTTCCATCTCCGGAGAAGTCCACCATCCTACCTTGGTGGCAAGCAACGAGCGGGCACATACACTCGTCCATTTTAATTCTGATGTCCAGAAAACTCATCTGGCAGCAGCGCACCAATCCCGCCAGGCAATCCCAGTGGAGTATTATAGACAAGAACATACACCTATTTATAAATAATCAGCTAGTCAGCAGGCTCATCTTACTACATATGATGGATCCCGCCAACCCAATGTATTGACAACTTGTAAAAAGGCACATACACCTGCTTACACTCATAAGTCCTGCCAGTAGCCTTGTCTGTCAGTGTTGAAGGAATCTCATCAACCACATTCGGCAGAGTGAAATCAGCAGGCACATACACCTAGTAGTAATGATCAAGCCTACCAATAGACTCGTTTGCTAGCACCAGGAGAGGTCAGTCGGAAAGCTCCGACGACAAACAGGAGGCAGACTCAATTATCTTCCCCCACACTTGAGTACTGTCAGGATTCACTGATAGGAAAAGGAGGACAAGAGTAGGAACACACACCTACTCCAAGCACAGAATGGACGTATATCCCTCTTCTGGCAGCTGAAGTCACCAAGCACATTTTGTCAATGGTGAAAGAGTAGAAGCAAATCCCTGCTCATATTCTGGATGCCTGCTAGGATATTATAATAGCTTCAGTAGCATCATAGGGAAAAAACTGAAAATCTATCCCTACCAGTGGAGTGACTCATCAACAGATCACTTTGGAGAAGATATACACCTCTATTCCAGTCCAAGAGGGTTGTGGGGAATACTCCCCCATATCATATGGAAAACCTAGTCAGGCACATACACCTGATTTGAGTGGAGGTCGTCAGCCTAACCTGGCCATCTCCCCTGATCATGCACCTAAAACTGCTCAGAGTAGCCACTTTTTTCAACAAGTGGTTTCCAAGGTGAGTAAGAAGGCGTCTAAGAAGAAGACCCTCCCAGCATAGTCATGAAATCAAGAGCCAATCTATATCCAGGCCTCGCTCAATGCTGGTGTTCTTGAAGCCCTCAAACAGTTATCTATTGGAATCCAGGATTCTACTCCCTGATTTCCCAATAGTGGGAACATTAATTCCGAAGGTCCTCAACAGACACTTCCTTATGAAGGCTTTCTTTATCAGAGTTCGATCGATCTTGAAGTTTCATCTTCAGATGAGAGCTACAATAACCCTCCTTGTGGCCAAAAGACCAAGGATTAAGATATATCATCTTTTTCTATAATCCACCATGGTGGTCCTCCATATGATGATGAATTTCACTGCGAATGTCTTCTCTGTAGTAGTGATGCACATTTGCCGGAAAATGCTCCAGTGGGCAATATAGTGCCGAGAAATCCCTCTTATATTGAGGAACTTGCAAATGCGAAACTAGTCATATCTGATGCTTTACCATTAGAAAGTGAAATACTTTCTCTATCGGAAGATAGCTCGGGGAATAGGTCATTCTATGAACCACCCCTAGGTTATTTATCTTCGAGTTTGATTAGTGGATTCTCTACCAATCATGTTGAATCCGATGATGCAACAAGGAAGCACCGGCTCTGGTCAAATCAGGTAGAAGAATATTCATTGAATGATAAAGAGGATGTGCTGAATATGACAAAACAGCTTGCGAAAGGTGAAGTGCCAGTCATGTTTTGGCCTTCGGCTGAATCTCAGTATGACATTAAAAAAGTGTTGAAATAAGATTGTATTCAATATATTCATCTCAACATATAGAAAACACATTATCAGTTGAAAAAGAAAATATTATCTTATGATTAATATGAAAATCATGTCAAGATAATAGAAGGGTTACAACATCAAATTGACTTGGTGTCTTTCTTAGTCTCTCAATATCCGAAGGCTGAAAAGAAGTAGAGATCCCTTCAATGTTCATGCCTTGGTGCACTAAGAAGATTGCACCAGTTAATTTCCAATGCTCCATATGATAGTCATATCAGAGGATGGGGTATTCATGGATCACTACATTTCATTGTGATCTACAGTGATCAAAGCCCGCCGAAAATGGTTTCATGCAATGTTATTGCCCATGGCCGGCCACAGTCAATGGGTTTTGTTTGTAATCAAAAGCTTTCCCAAGAACAGGCTTCAACTAGTTCCTCTCAAAATAAAGAATACAGAGAACAAGTTTTTGAATTACTCCTGCATCAAGAAAACGAGAATATTGAACATGCCTCTCATATGGAGAAAGCACATCATCAAGTGACAGAAATGTCAGAAATCCTCCAGTGTTCATATGAGACAGGTGATAAAAGTGGATACAGGTTGATGCATCCAGCTAATTTCAAGACCAAGGTCTGCAAGATCATGAGAGCTTTCAAGAAAGTCTCAAACATAGCATGTCAAGAGACACCCCAGCTTGCCAGACTAGGGACTCTCTTAAACCAACCCTCGGAATAAACAAATAAGATTCGAGGAGTTGAGAGGCAGGAACAACCCCAATCCACCAGACTAGGGACTTTATCAAATTATCAATCCCCTCCTCAAAGAAAGTCAGTCTTCTCTCGATTGGGTAAAAATCCCCAAGTGGAACGAAGAGCCAAATTTTCAGGTGATTCCCTCCAAATTACGGTTTGCCAAGAAGTACCGGATGGATCGAATCAGCAAAAGGCAATGTATCATCAAAGACATGGAAGAAGCAAATATCACAGAAATGCCGATAGGAGGGATTCAATGCATTATGAATCAATCAATGTCATCAATGCCATTGTTGTTTATCCACCAGATGAGGTTCACTCAGAGGGATCATATGAAGAGGTTCCTGCTCAAGAAGTTGTACGCATAGACACAAATGAAGAAGGTGTGTGTACACGAAATCAAATGTTTACCCACAATCTGGGTGTTCCATCAAATAAACCACTTCCCCCTCTCCAAAAGGGATCTAATAAGTGGGAAGGAAATAGTCAGGTTACATACCCTTCCTCTGGAGAAGGCCAATCTCTCTCATTAGAGCAAAGATTTGCACAACAAGAGAAAGAAATGAATGAATTAAGGAGGATGAATGCAGAACTACTTCAGGGTAGTCTTCCTCCTAAACGTGCTGGAGCCAGTCAGCCAAGGGAATTTGTTGTGGCTACTGAGATAGATCAAGAATATCCTCCTTTATTAGTACACCTTCACAGGACTAATCCTAAGGGTCAAGTGCAACAACAATTGGCAGTGTTGCCATTGGTTGTAGTACCAGCTGTCATACCTGTCCAAGCTCCAGTCATTGCACCTATTCAGGTCCACGCTCAACTGGATGTTTCTAAAATGTTAATAACTACTATTGAGTCACTAATAGCTCGGTTGGATGCTATAGAGTGAAATCGTGCTCAAATTCAACCAGGAAAGAGAGATTACCCTGAATGGGTTGATGCAATCCCTCCCCCATCATGTTTTGGGAACCCTGTATTCCCAATTTTCAATGGATCAGCAGATCCTGAACAGCATTTGACACATTACGTGTCTCGTTGCGATCCTATGATGGGATCTCTGGAATAGAAATAAGCAGTAAAACTCATCTGCTTTGTGTGAACCTTGTAAGGACCATCTTTTGTTTGGTATATAAGCTTTCAAACCCGGTAAATTACCGGATGGGAAGATCTCCGTCAACAATTCCTTCTTCAGTTCAGCTCAACTTTTCCAAAGACAACTGTTTTTGATCTTACAAACTATAAGAAAAGGGATAATGAAAGGGTCTCAAATTTCATTTCTCGCTAGAAGGGATTAACATATTCCTTGAGCTTAGCACTCCCTCAGGATGAATTATTGCCAATTTGTGTGGAAACTTTACGTGACGAGTTGTGTACACCGCTGATCCCTATAAAATACACGGGAGGGTTTAGAGACCTTACTTCAATCGCTTAGTAGATTTAATATTCCCTAATATAGGCTAAGGATAAATTCATGTAATTCCATCAGTTCTAGGAAGAAGAATGGGTAAAGAAGAGACTGCTACATTTATGCTTAAGCAACCACCTGTACCTGCTTCTACTTCAAAACTTTCATCTTCCCGAAGGGCTCCACCTCCTTAGCATCAGCAACAGAGGTCGTTTCATCAAGACGATCAAAGAGATCAAAGACGAAAATAGTTTGATGAGTTGAAGAGTAAAGATTATTCTTTCCGAAATGAACATGTTCCTGGATACTTAATTTCATCTCTGGAAAATAATTTGGTTCAGTTTCCAAGGCCCCAAAGGCCAACCAAGGAAGGATATGAAGATCGTCCCAATTATTTCCCCTTTCATCAAATGTTGGGGAATCCCATCCAGGAGTGTTTTGTCTTCAAATACCTCTTGCAAAATATGGTCGACTCGGGAAAAGTCAAAATAAAAGGCTCTTCAGCCCAGGTAGCATGTGTTATTGCTACAGATCCGAAGGAAGGAGGCGAGTGGCAAGATGTAAAAAAGCGAAAATACGCAGAAATATGATGACTGGATGGTCAGAAAAATGATCAACTGAACTCATGAAATTTTGCTAACATAATTGAAGAAAAAAATTGTGTCTCCTGCTGTAAATGCCGCAGTGAATCCTCTATCAAAAGAAAAATTTACAAAAGGGCAGCATAATTCAAGGAAGGACGAAGAATCAGGAGAATATGATTATGTGTCAAAGCCTAAGCTGTCTTTGACTCTGGCAGATTTCATGCCATCTACTTCGAAGACACGGGAACCGTCCCACCAAACGACACAACCTAAATTGGCTGGTGTGGAAGAATATTTATCAAATGAAGAACTGGTCTTCAGTTCTGTTAATATGATTCATTTAACAGATCCTTATGACAGTCGCTATTTCAATATCGATGATCCTGAATTCCCTATATCAAACTGAGGAATTAGAGGGAGTTCTAGGGGTATGGGATACAGAGGAAGACATGGATATCTCAGAAGCCACTATTCCTATTCTACCCCTGCTAGAACTGTGTATGCAGCAGAAACTCTTGGAAGAGCCCTTTAGTGAGCTCAACAAGAACAAGCAAGTTCTTCTACCAATAGCAAATTCAGCCCTGGCATAGTTATTCTGGAGGATCAGTTGGGGGTTCAATCTTCATCCTCTTAATAATTAAATGGATCTAATTGGTCTAATCTTCCAAAGCCAGGAATATTACCAAATCATATCCCGATAAAAGATGCATCATCTTTCAAAGCATCAACTTCCAAGGTACCTACTAAACCACATGCTTCTGTTGGGAAACACAGACCTATGGATGAAAAATATGATGTATTGAAACACCTGGTGTAAGAACCCAGTTTTTGCTGCGGATGACTTTGGAATATTCTTGATGATATTCCAGAGCAGTTCCTTCAGACGGCGTGCGATTCTGAGCCCCGGAGTGGCCGAAATTAGATTTTCAGTGTGTTCACACTGGAAATGCCAAATAAATGCGATAACTCCAAAATGGTGACCTAGAATAAAGATCTGAGTGTACGGATGGGTCCGGAATGGGTTTCTTACCCTTGGAATGTCATAAAACTTGTCGGCGCAGGATGTTTGGACCCCTCGCATGTTTCTGGAACGTTAAATGGATTAATTAATTAATTTATTTATTATTTCAGTGTTGAAACGCAATTATCTATTAAATGGTGGCTCAGATTGGAAAACTGAGGGCACCGTTGAGTCTGGAACATGCTGTTTGCCCTAGGAGGGGTGTACGTTTAGCGGGTGCGGCCCGTCTGAAAAAAATGGCCCCTAGGGCGTTTCCGTAATTTGGAGGCCTCGAGCGCTAAGTTTAATAACTTCTGAACGGGGTCTCAGATTAATATTCTGAGACCGCTGTTGTTCTCATATAGTGGCTTTTATCATAGGGGGGTCTTATTCCTGATCCCACAAAAATTTCGGGTTCGGGGCTATCGGGCGGGCGTTTAAGTGTTTTCTACTTAAACGCATCCCCTCCCTTATTCTTCCTCTTCTTATTCTTCCTCAAAACCTCCTCTCTCCTCCAGCTCCGGCGAAGCACTCCGACAAGGAACCTCTGGCAAGGCAACTCCGGCAAGGCAGCGGTGCGACGGTGGACTCCCCGTGAAGCTCCGGGCAACGCCCAAGAGGTAGGCGGTCTTGGTTTGCGTTTTAATTTCTGAACCATCTTTCAAGCTCAATTATAAGTGTCTATTGTTGTTCGATCATTGAATCAAAGCCCATGAATGCATAGTAGAGTTTTTTTTCCTTTCCAATGCATCTTTCGGATCGAACATCCGAGTTTGGAGTCGAACGCAAACGACCGCCGAAGGTTGCGGGTTTTCGGTTTCCGGCGGGTTGGAGCGGCGGCGCGGCTGGCTTCCGGCGGATGGTGTGGCGGCGGGGCTATTGGACAGTGATGGTCTGGGTTCAGCACGAGCAGGATCCTCAGCTGGGTAGGCAGCAAACTCGGAGGCAGGCGGCGGCCGCTCCTCAGCGCGGCGACGCGGCGGGCCGAGCTTCCCGGAACGTGGCGGCGACCTGGGTCGCGACGCGACCTCGGTGGACAGAGACCCGCGAACCACGGGTCTCCACGTGGGGGCAGCGGGACCGGCCATCTTGGCTGGTTGGGTGGCGGCGGGCCACGACTAGCTGGTTGCGGCGGAGTGAACTGGACCCGCGGCCGGGCCGCGGGCTTGCTGTGGGCGGACCGGGCCAGTCCGGCCCAAGGGGGTGTCCCCCCTTTAAATTTCCGACGCCTGTAGCTTTCGCTACGGGCGTCCGATTTGCACGCCGTCTGCGGCACCGCAGACCTAACGCATAGGCAGACCTTTTGAGGTGGTTTTGAGAGTTTTAACTTCTGAGACAGCAGCTCGAGGTCATGGCACGTTCGTAAAGAAGCTAAGCGGGCTTCCCGTAAATTCTTGTATTGGAGGGCGCAGACGCGTCCAATGTCCGTTTTAAGCGTCATCAGTGGCGTTGGGACCCTAGAACCGAGGCAGAGCTTTCCAAGGTGGTTTCAGGCGTTGAGGCCGAAGTTGATGCGCGGGCCCCATGACCCGTCTTTTGAGCTGTGTGTAGTGTTTCACGACTTTTTCATCGAACGTCCGTTCGGGGCGTGCGAGCAGTCGTTTTTTGGATGTTTTTCTGAGGGGATTGCAATGGTGAAATCCACCATCTCAAATTCGGCATGATGGGTGGGTCCCACGAGGGTCGTCTGGCCGTCGACGGTGATTTTACATCTTTATCGTCAGGCAACCATTTTAGACAAGTGAATAGTCCATCTTGTGTGCATTTTCGAGAGGATCGCAATGGTGTGATCCGTTTGTTGTGTTTTGGGACTGGGTTGCGGGTCCCACGAAGCATCGCTCGTGTGCGGTGCGCCGGAATTATCCTTTTTCTCTAGATATCTGTTGCACTCATGTTGGTAGTGCTTTTGACGTGTTTTCCCGAGGGGATCACATTGGTGCGATGCACCTGACCGTTTTCGGGGCCAAGGCTCGGGATCACGGGACGCCGTTCGGGCATGAGGCGGTGTTGGCGACTTTTCTGACAGATATTCATTGGAGGCAAGTAAGTAGGCGATCTCGCGTGTATTTCTGCGAGGATTACAGCGGTACGATCCATTTGGTTGTGCGAAGCCTCTTACATGATCTTAGTAAATGTGGAAATGTGAAGGTTCCCCGGGGGTGGTTCTTCTACTGTGTTTGTAGAGGACCCTTGGCGTGTGATCGTGTGCACTCCCGTGTGAGTAAATTAATGCTTGAATAGATGTGGTTGGCTGTGCCCCAGTCGATGAGGTGGCAAGTTGGAGATGTTACGTCACGCCTTCGCGTTGACGTTGGGTGCCATGTGCATGATATCCCTTGGGCTGAAAGCGAGGTATACTCTGGGAGTATATGAGAGTGCATGGAGGTACGTGTGGTTTGTACCTGAGATGTTTGTGCACTTGGTTGGGGTTAACTTGGGACCACACGTCGTGTGGGCCCTAGGTGTGTGTCGTCTTCTGCTTTGCGTACTTTGACCTCTCGCAATGTAGAGGGTCCATCTATGCTCGTTTGTTTGACCAGTAGGGTTGAGTGATCTCCCGTGGTTTCGTTCTCTATGGATCGGCTGGTAGCGGTTCTAGTGACACCTAGTGATGGAACAGGCACTGAACCCCTTTGGGTGAGTTTTGCTGGAGTTGGGTGGTTGCGCGATACCCACTACATGTTCGGTTGGCCAGTGGTGTACCCTCTAGTAGAGATGGCTAGAGCAGTTCTGGGTTTTACACTCCAGAGGGGCAGGGTAGTGGGTTACTCATCGTTTTCTTCGGGTTTAACCTCCAGTAGGGCTGGGCAGTGGGTTGCTCACTGACTTCTAGGGTTTACCCTCCAGCAGAGACTGGGCAGTGGGTCACCCAATGCTCTTAGGGTGTACCCTCCAACAGAGACTGGGCAGTGGGTCACCCGACGCACTTAGGGTCTACCTTCCAGAAGAGACTGGGAAGTGGGTCACCCGATGCTCTTAGGGTGTACCCTCCAGCAGAGACTGGGCAGTGGATCACCCGACGCACTTAGGGTCTACCCTCCAGCAGAGACTGGTCAGTGGGTCACCCGACGCTCTTAGGGTGTAACCTCCAGTAGAGACTGGGCAGTGGGTCACCTGACACACTTAGGGTCTACCCTCCAATGGAGACTGGGTAGTGGGTCACCCGACGACCTCTTAGGGTCTACCCTTCAGTAGGGCTGGGCAGTGGGTCTCCCGTTGTCTAGTTCCAGGTCTACCCTCCAGCAAGGCTGGGCAGTGGGTCACCTGTCAACTTATTCTAGGTCTACCCTCTAGCGGGGTTGGGCAGTGTGTCGCGTGATGATGTATTAAGGTCTACCCTCCAGCGGGGTTGGGAAGTGGGTCACCATATGATTTATTAGGGTTTACCCTCCAGCAGGGCTGGGTAGTGGTTCACCTGATATCTGGTTGTGAATTACCCTCCAGCAGGGCTGGGTAGTGGAACAACTGTTGGCATTCTAGGCTCAGTCCTTTCTAGTAGAATAGCATGTGGCTTTCCTCCGGGATTACTAGAGCGGGACCCCTGGTTATACGGGTCAGTGTTGTGACTGCTTGGACTTTAAGAAGACCTCTCAACTGCGGGGCAGTGACATGGTGTGGTTTGACGTTTCCCCAGAACTCTCAAGTACGAGGGTCGATTATCCCCACTGAGACGCGTCCTTGAGACGCGACCCAAAATAGTGCGGGCGAGTCAGTGCCTCCCAAAGCGGATAGTGTCTAGGTGCGGTGATTTGAGCCCTTTGACTTGTAGTTCGGGGCAGACGTGCGGGATGCTAGGTATCGATGGTGTTATTTCTAGGACTGTTGGCGACTCACTTTTCTTGGGCTGAGCTACGGGATGGAGATCCCCTTACGATGTTTTTCGGGCTTCTTGCTGAGCATAAGGATATGTATATACCTTGTTCCAGTACCCACTTCTTGGGTTTGGTTACTCTCCTTCCAGGAGAGGTGAAGACGCGCGGGGTATGCCACGTGATTTCCGTGTCTAGCTTCTCGTGGTTGGATGAGTATAATCTCCTGCTATAGGTTGCGAAGACTCAACAAGAAGTTCATCTTCTCACCATTTCTGGCTCCATGTGTGTGGACAAGTCTACCTTCTTTCCTCTTGTTGGGTTGAGCTGGACTCTTCACTGTACTCTTTACATTACTTTTAGTTGTACTCATTTACTTTTTCCTGTTCGCTCTACTGCTCACCCTTCGGTACCACCTTTGTTTCTCCCTCAAGACATCGGGGTATCCTACTGAGTATTTTTTTACTCACCCCAGCTTGGGCTTTTCCCGCACTTGGTGTGCCCTTGTAGATGATGGACAGGTGGAGTGTGACTTCAGTGA
This sequence comes from Viscum album, assembly GCA_963277665.1. Classification (NCBI taxonomy): domain Eukaryota; kingdom Viridiplantae; phylum Streptophyta; class Magnoliopsida; order Santalales; family Viscaceae; genus Viscum; species Viscum album. Next base: position 113,792,475 of record OY728119.1, on the reverse strand, counting down.
AGCGTAGGATCTCGGGAGCATGGACCGCGTGCGGTGGTCATGGCCGGGTTCCAGGTGAGAGACTCGTCAGCTGTTTCTTTTTGTTTACCTGTTTCCTGGTTGTGGCAATTTTTGGTTGGGCGTGTGTTTTTACCCTTTTCTTTTCAGCTTGTAATTTGTACTGTTTAGAGGTCGATGCACATTTGTGGTTTATTCATATAGCAGTTGTTCTTTTTAGTCTTCTTGTTCTTTCTTTTACTCTGCACTTTTGAATTGAGTGTGCTGCGTGTGTGTTTATAGGTACTTAGGCAAAGGCCTCCCCGATTTATTGTGCCTTTGGCGCTGGTTGCCAGCCTCTGTCCTGTAACACCCCTAGTTTCCTCGGTATGTTTCCTTTCAAATAATGCAATGGCGTGCATTGTACACAACTTCGAGATTTTAACACACCATAACCAATCAAACTAGCCGTTATGAATAGTAATACCTACTTTTTGAAATTTTATAAATTCTATCTCTCAAAATGGACTTCATTTTTGGATTCGTAATATCTAAATTATCCTAGGGTGAAATTTTGGTACTTTTTGGATAACTTTCATATTTTGATGAATAGTGAAAATTACTAAATTTTAATTAAAAACAACTTTTTTAATCAAAATAATTAATAGTGATAAATTATGAATTTGAGTTGTTTTAAAGTATATTTAGAATATATTTTTACCATTTAATATAATTTTGGTCATTGGATATAATTTTACAATTAAACTGATCATAAACAAGTGTCAATCTTTTGATAGTTATTATCTCTTAAAAACACGCTTTTTGTTTTGACAGTGGGAATTAATTTTAAATTAATTTCTGCCACTTCTGTGTTTTGAATTTATAAAAATGGATTCCATATTTGGAATCAGGATGTTCAAATTCTGTAAATAGGTAACTTTTATTTTTAGACATTTTGAATAATTACTGCGGTAAATATTTTATTTACCATGGTTAAGGGTAAATCCGGTAAATAAGGGTTAAAAAATAATATTATAATAATACTAAATTACCCTAAAACGTGTCTTAACCCTATTTTTTGATACATGGTCGACCAGGGGCATCTTTGGGTCTATTTTGGGACCCCATGGATCCACTTGTAAGTGATAATGACACTTTATTTTAATTAAGTTAAAATAAATACAAAAATGACACAAGCATATATCTTTTAACAAAACAATTGTTACAGAGGGTTATATATGTTGGATTTTAGATTATAAATATTACTTATAAAGATAAAAAGATTTCCTACATAATGATATTTTATTTATAATTTTTAGACATTAAATAATTTAATTTATTTATGACACAATGATGATGCAGTAATTACTATAATAGTGAAAAATCAAAATAATTGATATTATAAATACCCAAATAAATATAATATGAACTTTTTAATGAATTAAACTAATTTTCTAGGATAATATGATATATTAGGATTGATTTAATTGACTTTGTTTGAAGTAATCAATCTGTTATGAGTTTCACAAAAATCAACTATTGAATAGTGTCAAAATTGACATAAAAGAGTTTTTAAAACAAATATTATATTATTAATTGATATTAAATTCCTAAAAATCTAAGGTTCGGCCAAGAGACTTATATCATGATAGGTGTATCATTAATGGACCACATTTGGGTCGCTTGTATGTATATGGTATGTTTATTAACCATATAATAAAAAAATACAAAGAGACATTTTAAAAGTGAAATTAATTAACTTAGAGTTAATACTTAATGATAAGGTTAATATAAGTACCCAAACCTGTCTAAATTCTATTGGTTGAGTTTTTTTCGACCCATACCCACCTTAACCTTTGAATAGTAAACTTTGGAGCCATTGGAAACCGAATATGAATTTATTATAAACTAATATCTCTAGCTTTTCCAAAGGTGCCCCTCACCCCTCTTATAAAAGGGAACTCCTCCTTCTCATTTCTTCACACCTTCAAAGCCCTTTGGTTCGGCCAAACCCTGCCCAAATACTCTCCCAACTTCCCTCACTACAACCTAGGGGCCTTAGTTTGATCAGAAAGACATCCTAAAGAGCCCTTTTGATCAAATCAAAAGGAAGAACCCGAAGAAGAGGTAATGATTTCACCACCCTTCTCCAAGTTCATTTCTTCTTCCACTTCTTCTTCCTTTGTTATTACCATTATAAAATAATAACTCCAGTATCATATATATACTTTGATGTTATTATAAATATGGTACAACCATATTCAGTATTCTATCCATCCTTTGAATAACATGTCACCATACGTGCGTACATGCGGCTTACCGTCTCCACGTCGTGGTGTAATTGTTATTCAATATATTATTATTTGGATGGGTATAATAATGATGTGTAACTCATGTAAATAATAAATATAACATGATAATGATTCTGTATATATGATATAAAATCCAATTATATATTATTTTAATATCAAAAGAATGATATTGTCGCTCGTGCGTATGTACGGACTACCGTCTCCACGAACGCGATGAGATTCATTGTCCATCATATCCATTCAAGTATAATTATCATTTGATGATTTAAAAATAGTATCTAAGGACTTTATATCATTCTGGATATGAATAATATAGATCCCATTAATAACGAATATGGCTCACATAACAAAGAATATAAAGTAAAATGAACCCGTTAACACCCAAAATGACGATAATTCTAAGATATTATTAACAAATCAATGTTAAAAGATCATATATGATATCATATTAAAGTAAATGATTCTTGTATAATTCAATAAAAATTATTTCACCGTTATACAGGAGGTAAACCTACCATCGACCAAGGAAAAAGTACAAAGTAAAGGATTTTCTTATCTCACATTCAATTTCGTGAGATTTCCATTGTTCGCCACTAAATTATTGAAAGTGGTGTATTGTGTACTGCCATTTGATATATATTATCATGATTCTCTTTATATTCATGTTATTCTGTAAATAATTTGGTGGTTATTAACTTTTGGCCATACTACTCAGTTGATTAACGTGGTAAGGAGTTTCTTATCTCGCTCTTAATTTCGTGATAATTCCATTGTTCACCACTTAATTATTACATGTGGTGTATGTGTACTGCCCATGATTGTATTCATTGTGTAATATACTTTAATTTATGGGTATTTACATAGTCATTGTATGATCCTTATTTAATGGTTGTTTGTTTCGTAAGTTACCAAATCGATAAGGGAATTTGAGATTCCAATTCCCACTCATTTGGCTTTACGCATATTTCATTGATTATATTACTCCATGATTATGTGTGGAATCACTATTCATTTGATTATGTCATAATTTCCACCCCCCTTACTGTGGATATAAGTTTGATACACATAATCACTCATTGGTAATTCTCAAGTCATTGATATGAATTTGAGAAGAGTAATTTTAACTCATTCACCATTTGTTGAGTTAAACATCCAATTCGTTGGTGTTGTTTTTACAAGAATATGAGTGAATGTCCTTTGATTGTTTTACACTGAATATCCAATCATATTTAGTGTATTTATATTTTTCACACATAATTATGTCGTTGATTTATCCTTAACCTAAGGATACGGCCTTTATGAGAGATTTCATCTCAATTTACATTCCATTGAGACTTCTTTTTTAATATACACCAAATCACTTTTATGTGGTGTATATAATGTACTTTGACATAGTATATCATGAATCCCTTTATTCTCATGATATTACAAAGTTTTGATTACCTCAATTATTTGTATTCAAGTGTCTCTTTTGGTTAGAATCTCTAACTAAAATACCATTTTTAAATGTTTTAAAGACTTATTATTCTAAATATTGCTCATTAATGTCCATGTTTTAAAAATGGTTTTAAGGATTTATTTATATGGACATTAAAGTTTTAAAATCAAAACTCCTTTTAAAATTTTCAAAGTGGTATGGGACACTTTGATTCAAAAATCTATTTTAAATGGATTCTTGACAAATATTGTGACTTTTGAATGATTTCAAGAAAAGGGGGATATTTCTCTCAAGTTGTTTTGATGATTATTTTCATCTATGTCAACATCCTTCATTATTCTTGATTGAGGTTAATGTGATACAATACAATCTTCCATATTATATCGAATGAGTTATGTTTGACTGTGGATGTGTTATTTTTATAGCATTCATGGTTTATGAGTAATGTATTGACATTTTGTATGTTAGTTCCAATAAGAATGTTTATGTTATATTTCAACCTTTACTTCATATGAATGTGTTGGACAAGTATGTTCCAAGTTGGGGACTGGTTAAAGTAAGCCCTCCAGGTTGGGGACTGGTAAAAGTAAGCCCTCCGGTTTGGTCTCCGGTTATTAGAGGCACTCCGGGTTGGTGTCCGGTTATTAGAGGAACTCCGGGTTGGTGTCCGGTTATTAGAGGCACTCCGGGTTGGGTTCCGGTTACAGTTAGCCCCAAGGTCTTGGGACGAGGCCTTGAAAAGAAATTAAAGTTTAGCATTATGCATTCCATCATTATGAAAGTGGATATTGATATTGCATGTGATCATTTGACTAGTAGAATATCGATGTGAGTAAGTAAATGGCATTATTTCATTTTACCTTTGCCATTTTATGCTGAAGTTCAAGTTTAAAAGGCTTTGGTTTTAGTTATAAATTGCCTTAAGTGTTTATTCTTATTTATGAAAGCTTCTTCTATAATGTTATCCTTACTGAGTATCTGAGCTCACCCCTTTCAATGTTTTATTTTTCCCAGGATTATGAAGAAGTAATTTATGAATGACCTGCAGGGATAGTATGAGGGGATATGAAGACAAGATGTTTTTTTATGATGTAATGTAAAACAATTATGGATGTATCTAGTTATTCCAAGGCTACTAAAGTAATCGGTCTTTCGAGACTTGATCTTTCTCGTGATCATGCCAATGTTATGTAATAATGCACCGACTCCAGGTAACTAGGGTCGGGGCGTTACAGTTGGTATCAGAGGAAGTTTAGTACAAACCTTGGAAGCTAGATTTAGATAAACTCTGATTAGAGCACGTAGACCTAAGATGAACTTTGAGGATTAGTATAGAAGAACTTTCTAGAATTTTGGTATTGTAATGATTTTGTGAGTTTTCCAAGAAATACATCCCTGTCTGGATACGAGCAGGTAGAGGTGGCTCTGGCATAGCTGTACCTAGGGATAAAACCCGAAAACACCGCTTTGAGCTAGACTCGAACGGGAACTGGTACACGACAACGGGCCTTGCTGCACTCTTGGTTACGACACTCTAGGGGGATATGCTTTGGTAAATTCACAAGATTAGTATAAACCATTATTAAGGGAATACAAAAAAATGCCCCTAAGAATATATGTCCGCAAATAGATAGTGGATAATGTAGATTTTAACATATGGTACCCCATGTTTGGATATATTGTTCAATTACAAGATTATCCTATTATGTATTTTTTTATTCCTATTAGATAAGTATTCAAAAACCCTAATTGTATTTTATTTTGTTAGTTGAAACATGGAGGGAGCAAGATCAAGAACAACTCTTCTCTCTCTTCCTAAAGAACTACTTACAATTATTATCCAGAAGTCATGCGCAGACGATGTTGAAACTTTTTCAAATGTCCAAGTTACATGCAAACAACTTTATGAGACATCCAATACCTCTAGCATTGAACGATTCTTTCAAGGATCAAGTACCGACTGTGGGATAATGTTGCGCTCTCAACTTTCTTACCACGCTAAGCGTGGGAAGTACCATCAGGGTCTTTTCAAATTATTCACTTTATCTCAAAATTACGACACTAAATGATTTTCTAGATGCTGCAGAAGAGGGAGACCTTCGAGCAGCCTATATGTATCAAATTATATATTTATGTCTTTTGGGATATACGAAAACTGATTTACCAAAACCTTATTTTGAAATATTTGAAGATGAATCAGTGATAATTTTTCTAAAAAAACATGTTAAAGACGATGTCTCCAAATTATATATAAGAAATACCTATTTTTTTATGATGCATCGATGCTTCCATCGATATAATCCAAAATGGATGAGGAGTTTTTGGGTAAAAGAAGTAGATGATTTGGAAAAATTCCTGAGGTACCATTGTGACACATGAACGCATTTTACCAAAAGGAAAATCCGCCTAGTCTCTCCATGGTTCATGTTGTGATCCACATATCTCTAGTGACAAAATACATGCCCGACCCAACGCATGTACTCACCTATGAAGAATTATAACTGGAACCAGATCTATCTTATTGTGGAGAGCCTATCAGAATTCTTCATACCAAAGATCAAGTGTTGAGAAACCGGATGACTCGTCTGGTAAAAGATCTATGGAGAAATCATAAGATGGAAGAGGCAATGTGGGAACCCGAGGAACATATGATGAAGAACCTATGTGGAAATAAATGGATGGTGAAATGTTTAAAAGAGTTAGTGCTCTTTCTTGATGGGTTTACTTTGGAATAATTTTCTCGTGTATTTGTAACCCCGCAGTTTTCCATGTGAGAATGATATTTGAGGAAGAATTGTCTCTTCTCTTGTGGTTATAGGTATAAATAACCATTTGGTTTTATATGATCATTGGGGTTTGAGAAAATTATAAGTTATTATAATTTGGGATAAAAATGCAAAGTATGATATAACATTTGTGATTAAATTATGTTATTTTGAGGAATTTATCTCATTTTGGTAATATTATAAAATATAGTTTTTGAAAAAGGACAACACGTAGACCATGTGACAACCCGTCGCGTCGGACAAAGCTGTAGGAATCGAACCCACAACCAAAGTGCGATTGGGATTTATCGCCTACCACTGGACTACGTGAAGTCCCTGGTTAATGTGACTATTTTTTTTGTTAAATGATTTTATTGATCAATAATAAGATGATTTGGGTTCTTATGTCTTATCAAATGAATACCCTTGGTATAGGAAAATGATTTGGTGATTAAGTGATAAATGTTATTTTGGAAGATGTTCGCTTTGTTGGAAACACTATATGCCCAAGGAAAATAGAATACAATGGGGTTTCATTTGTAGAGTAATGGTGGATTTTTATCTATGTTTTTATTGTTGATTTATAGTGATTTGGGTTATTTATGGAAATTATTAATCTATAACAGAGAATATGTGATGATGTTAATTACTTTTAAGTATGTGAATTTAAGAGTATTTGATGTCATTTGGAGATACAATGTAACATGGGAGACTACATAATCAAATTCTTCTATGATTTGGGTTTCAATATTAGTTTGGATTATATTAAAGGATTTTAAGGACAATTGGTTATTGAATGGTATCTATTTAACTTTGGGGTATTGTTGGTTTAATTTTAGAAATTAAAATTAGTGCATATTTATCTCAATGAATGTCGTTTTGGGGGATCATTAGATCATTCACTAACCATTTTGGTTTTGATTAATCTTCAAAGACAATTTAAATATATGGTTTATCCTGCATGGATCATGTGATTCTATAGAAGTTTATTCTAGCTCTTCCAGTGTGACCAAGTCTTCTTGAATACTCATCATTTAAAAAAATTGAGTTAGTGGTGGAAATTTATTAAAGAATGAAAATTTACTTAAAATTTAAGTATATCTCATAATGTTCTTAGTCAATATCATAAATGAATTCATCTTCCTTATGTAATGTAACTTTAAAAAAAATGTTGTCCGTTTACTTTCCTACTAGGAGACTAATGGTCATTTGTCCCAACATAAGGTTGTGGTTTTCTCATTGTTAACATTCTCCTGATCATGATTTCTATCCCTCTCCATCAGAACTTGACACTTAGATTATCATCCATATCCATGTTTCCTTACATGGAATCCTAGTATGGGTTATCTTGGATGACCCTTATACCTCTCTTTCTTTCTTTTAAAGTGATAGTTTTATTGACTCTTTTTCCGATGTGGGGCTTTCCATTATATTCCCAAGAAAAATTTTAAAAATTGCGAGGACGCAATTTATTGAAGGAGGGGAGAATGTAACACCCCAATTTTTCTCGGTATGTTTCCTTTCGAATAATGCAATGGCGTGCATTGTACACAACGTCGAGATTTTAACACACCATAACCAATCAAACTAGCCGTTATGAATAGTAATACCTACTTTTTGAAATTTTATAAATTCTATCTCTCAAAATGGACTTCATTTTTGGATTCGTAATATCTAAATTAGCCTAGGGTGAAATTTTGGTACTTTTTGGATAACTTTCATATTTTGATGAATAGTGAAAATTACTAAATTTTAATTAAAAACAACTTTTTTAATCAAAATAATTAATAGTGATAAATTATGAATTTGAGTTGTTTTAAAGTATATTTAGAATATATTTTTACCATTTAATATAATTTTGGTCATTGGACATAATTTTACAATTAAACCGAACATAAACAAGTGTCAATATTTTGATAGTTTTTATCTCTTAAAAACACGCTTTTTGTTTTGACAGCGGGAATTAATTTTAAATTAATTTCTGCCACTTCTGTATTTTGAATTTAGAAAAATGGATTCCATATTTGGAATCAGGATGTTCAAATTGTGTAAATAGGTAACTTTTATTTTTAGACATTTTGAATAATTACTGCGGTAAATATTTTATTTACCATGGTTAAGGGTAAATCCGGTAAATAAGGGTTAAAAAATAATATTATAATAATAATAAATTACCCTAAAACGTGTCTTAACCCTATTGGTTGATACATGGTATACCATGGGCATCTTTGGGTCTATTTTGGGACCCCATGGACCCACTTGTAAGTGATAATGACACTTTATTTTAATTAAGTTAAAATAAATACAAAAATGACACAAGCATATATCTTTTAACAAAACAATTGTTACAGAGGGTTATATATGTTGGATTTTAGATTATAAATATTCCTTAGAAATATAAACAGATTTACTACATAATGATATTTTATTTATAATTTTTAGACATTAAATAATTTAATTTATTTATGACACAATGATGATGCAGTAATTACTATAATAGTGAAAAATCAAAATAATTGATATTATAAATACCCAAATAAATATAATATGAAACTTTTAATGAATTAAAATAATTTTCTAGGATAATATGATATATTAGTATTGATTTAATTGACTTTTTTCGAAGTAATCAATCTGTTATGAGTTTCACAAAAATCAACTATTGAATAGTGGCAAAATTGACATAAAAGAGTTTTTAAAACAAATATTATATTATTAATTGATATTAAATTCTAAAAATCTATGTTTCGGCCAAGAGACTTATATCATGATAGGTGTATCATTAATGGACCACTTGTTGGTCGCTTGTATGTATATGGTATGTTTATTAACCATATAATATAAAAATACAAAGAGACATTGTAAAAGTGAAACTAATTAACTTAGAGTTAATACTTAAATATAAGGTTAATATAAGTACCCAAACCTGTATAAATTCTATTGGTTGAGTTGTTTTCTACCCATACCCACCTTAACCTTTGAATAGTCAACTTTGGAGCCATTGGAAACCGAATATGAATTTATTATAAACTAATATCTCTAGCTTTTCCAAAGGTGCCCCTCACCCCTCTTATAAAAGGGCACTCCTCCTTCTCATTTCTTCACACCTTCAAAGCCCTTTGGTTCGGCCAAACCCTGCCCAAATACTCTCCCAACTTCCCTCACTACAACCTAGGGGCCTGAGTTGGATCAGAAAGCCAACCTAAAGAGCCCTTTTGATCAAATCAAAAGGAAGAACCCGAAGAAGAGGTAATGATTTCACCACCCTTCTCCAAGTTCATTTCTTCTTCCACTTCTTATTCCTTTTTTATTACCATTATAAAATAATAACTCCAGTATCATATATATAATGTGATGTTATTATAAATATGGTACAACCATATTCAGTATTCTACCCATCCTTTGAATAAATGTCACCATACGTGCGTACATACGGCTTACCGTCTCCACGTCGTGGTGTAATTGTTATTCAATATATTATTATTTGGATGGGTATAATACTGATGTGTAACTCATGTAAATAATAAATATAACATGATAATGATTCTGTATATATGATATAAAATCCAATTATATATTATTTTAATATCAAAAGAATGATATTGTCGCTCGTGCGTATGTACGGACTACCGTCTCCACGAACGCGATGAGATTCATTGTCCATCATATCCATTCAAGTATAATTATCATTTGATGATTTAAAAATAGTATCTAAGGACTTGATATCATTCTGGATATGAATAATATACATCCCATTAATAACGAATATGGCTCACATAACAAAGAATATAAAGTAAAATGAACCCGTTAACACCCTAAATGACGATAATTCTATGATATTATTAACAAATCAATGTTAAAAGATCATATATGATATCATATTAAAGTAAATGATTCTTCTATAATTCAATAACAATTATTTCACCGTTATACAGGAGGTAAACCTACCATCGACCAAGGAAAAAGTACAAAGTAAGGGATTTTCTTATCTCACATTCAATTTCGTGAGATTTCCATTGTTCGCCACTAAATTATTGAAAGTGGTGTATTGTGTACTGCCATTTGATATATATTATCATGATTCTCTTTATATTCATGTTATTCTGTAAATCATTTTGTGGTTATTAACTTTTGGCCATACGACTCAGTTGATTAACGTGGTAAGGAGTTTCTTATCTCACTCTTAATTTCGTGAGAATTCCATTGTTCACCACTTAATTATTACATGTGGTGTATGTGTACTTCCCATGATTGTATTCATTGTGTAATATACTTTAATTTATTGGTATTTACATAGTCATGGTATGATCCTTATTTCATGGTTGTTTGTTTCGTAAGTTACCAAATCGATAAGGGAATTTGAGATTTCAATTCCCACTCATTTGGCTTTACGGATATTTCATTGATTATATTACTCCATGATTATGTGTGGAATCACTATTAATTTGGTTATGTCATAATTTCCACTCCCCTTCCTGTGGATATAAGTTTGATACACATAATCACTCATTGGTAATTCTCAAGTCATTGATATGAATTTGATAAGAGTAATTTTAACTCATTCACCATTTGTTGAGTTAAACATCCAATTCGTTGGTGTTGTTTTTACAAGAATATGTGTGAATATCCTTTGATTGTTTTACACTGAATATCCAATCATATTTAGTGTATTTATATTTTTCACACATAATTATGTCGTTGATTTATCCTTAACCTAAGGATACGGCCTTTATGAGAGATTTCATCTCAATTTACATTCCATTGAGACTTCTTTGTTGATATACACCAAATCACTTTTATGTGGTGTATATAATGTACTTTGACATAGTATATCATGAATCCCTTTATTCTCATGATATTACAAAGTTTTGATTACCTCAATTATTTGTATTCAAGTGTCTCTTTTGGTTAGAATCTCTAACTAAAATACCATTTTTAAATGTTTTAAAGACTTATTATTCTAAATCTTGCTCATTATTGTCCATGTTTTAAAAATGGTTTTAAGGATTTATTTATATGGACATTAAAGTTTTAAAATCAAAACTCCTTTTAAAAGTTTCAAAGTGGAATGGGACACTTTGATTCAAAAATATATTTTAAATGGATTCTTGACAAATATTGTGACTTTTGAATGATTTCAAGAAAAGGGGGATATTTCTATCAAATTGTTTTGATGATTATTTTCATCTATGTCAACATCCTTCATTATTCTTGATTGAGGTTAATGTGATACAATAAAATCTTCCATATTATATCGAATGAGTTATGTTTGACTGTGTATGTGTTATTTTTATAGCATTCATGGTTTATGAGTAAAGTATTGACATTTCGTATGTTAGTTCCAATAAGAATGTTTATGTTATATTTCAACCTTTACTTCATATGAATGTGTTGGGCAAGTATGTTCCAGGTTGGGGACTGGTTAAAGTAAGCCCTCCAGGTTGGGGACTGGTAAAAATAAGCCCTCCAGGTTAGGGACTGGTAAAAGTAAGCCCTCCGATTTGGTCTCCGGTTATTAGAGGCACTCAGGGTTGGTGTCCGGTTATTAGAGGCACTCCGGGTTGGTGTCCGGTTATTAGAGGCACTCCGGGTTGGGTTCCGGTTACATTTAGCCCCAAGGTCTTGGGACGAGGCCTTGAAAAGAAATTAAAGTTTAGCATTATGCATTCCATCATTATGAAAGTGGATATTGATATTGCATGTGATCATTCGACTAGTAGAATATCCATGTGAGTAAGTAAATGGCATTATTTCATTTTACCTTTGCCATTTTATGCTGAAGTTCAAGTTTAAAAGGCTTTTGTTTTAGTTATAAATTGCCTTAAGTGTTTATTCTTATTTATGAAAGCTTCTGCTATAATGTTATCCTTACTGAGCATCTGAGCTCACCCCTTTAAATGTTTTATTTTTCCCAGGATTATGAAGAAGTAATTTATGAATGACCTGCAGGGATATTATGAGGGTATATGAAGACAAGATGTTTTTTTTGATGTAATGTAAAAAAATTATGGATGTATCTAGTTATTCCAAGGCTACTAAAATAATCGGTCTTTCGAGACTTGATCTTTCTCGTGATCATGCCAATGTTATGTAATAATGCACCGACTCTAGGTAACTATGGTCGGGGCGTTACATGGCCTATGGAGGCGGACCTGGGGTAGTTGCGGCTCGAGCCGGGTATGGTCGGGTCATGAAAAAGTGGTATCAGAGGTGGTTCATTCCTTGGGACGTTGTCCGGGCGTCCCTAAAAGAGGAATTGGTTGAGATCTAGGGGAAACAGTGTTAACATGTCTCGAAAGCGGCTCTTAGGCCAGGGAGTCCAGTGATGGTGCAGCGGCCGACGTATCCATTCACCAGGACCCTGATAACCCGCTTTTTGACTCGGCATGCTGATACAATTTTTGCTGAGGAACATGTTTGTGCATCACATAGGACTGATTCTTGACTATCCTTCTTGAGTCAGCTCCCCATCGTTGTTGTTGTTGGTATCTACATATATGCTCATCTGACCGTGGAACTACTTGATAATATTTAGGATGTCTATGCGAAGACAGCCAGCCAAGATACCAAATTTGGTTCGTGACGACGATCTTGTGAGCTACGAGGCCACAGTCCAAGACCCATCATGCGAGCCCCTTTTCTCTGGGTGGGCTGGTACCAGCACCCCCACTTGTTGAGCAGCAGACAACTTCAGTAGAGTAGAAGGGGCTAGAGCGCGCTCTGTGAGTTCCAGTGGCAGAGACCGCTGAGATTCAGTGGTGAGCCAGACCCTCAGGCAGCAAAGGTTTGTCTAGAGGTAGTGGTTCGCCTTTTCAGGCTTGTGCACACGATGGAAGATCAGAGAGTGGCTTTGGAAGCCAACCATTTTCATGGAGCAGCTTGGCGTTGGTGGAGTCTGGTGACTCAGCTTCTTGACAAGTCGTCACATTCATGGAGCGACTATCAGTTGTTGTTCCGTGAGGAGTTTTCCCCTCCTGCTTGCACTCCTTTTGGATTCAGCAGCTCCTGCAGTTTCAGCAGGGAGGGATGACGGTGGCCGAGTACGCGGCTAGTTTCGTAGACCGTGCATGCTTTTACCGGGACTTGGTCCATGACGATAACATCCGAGCGCAGAAGTTTGAGAAGGTTCTACGCTGAGATATCTGTTCGGTCATAGTACCCTTGGGCATTTCCATATATGCCGGGGTGCTAGAGCAGGCACTGATGACAGAGGGTTTCCTGTCACATTCTAGAGTTGGTGGTGTCAGCAGGCACGTCAAAGCCGAGACATCTGCCGCAGCTAGCAGGTGTCGGCAAGTAGAACCTCGACGCAGGTGGATTCCTGATGATCAGACTTAGGGGCGTGTTCGTACACCATAGTGGCGCCGGAGGGCACCAGTGTAGCCCGGAGAGAGTCAGTGCTATGCTTGTGATGGGCGAGGTCACCTGGCACGGGACTGCCCGACCAGGCATGCAGAGAGATTCGGGCAGGCAACAGGTGCACCACCACGATGGAGGCAACGTCGTGATGGGAGTATTACCCAGAGAGATGGTCCGAGCAGAGGAGTGGGAGGAGCTGGTAGTGGCAGACGACTTTACGAGGTCTTCCCATCACCACTAGGTGGTCCATGTCAGGCTCTGGGAGCTGACAGTTGGGACCATGGAAAACCACGAGCTTTGGATGTCTACGATCCTGCAGATCATGAGGTGATAAGAGGTACGCTCTACAGCTCTTCTACTTTTTTCAGTATAATTTTTAGACTCTATGTGTGGAATGATTTCTTCCCTGCTCCATGCTTGAGGTGTTACCAGGGTGGCGCGGGGCGTCGGTGTAACCCTGTGTCGGTATGATAAAAGGCGTAGGACCTTTTTTTTCTTTAGCCGATGGTGATGACTCCATCGATCTCCGAGCGTGTAAGAGAGTCTTTGTTGAGAGACATCAGCTGTGAAATCTCGCGCAACCAGATATCCTTGAGTGTTTCATCATATATATATTCTGAAGGAGGAAATCACTAGGCCTTGTTCCAAGCACGGCCGGTGATTCCAGTCGCGGCGTGCGACGTAAGGGTTCGGTCGGGGAGGTGAGCTACCCCCGAGTCGTTGAGGCGGCACGTTGGAGATGTTACGTCAGGCCTTCGCATTGACATTGGGTGATGTGTGCACGATATCCCTTTGTCTGAATTTTTGGTATTCTATGGGAGTATACGGGAGCACTTGGAGGTACGTGTGGTTTGTACCTGAGACGTTTCTGCACTTGGTTGAAGTTAACTTGGGGCCACACGTCGTGTGGGACCCAGGTGTGTGTTGTGTTCTGCTTTGTGTACTTTGACCTCTCGCAACGTAGAGGGTCCCTCTGTGCTAGTTTGTTTGACCAGCAGGGTTGAGTGATCTCCCCTGGTTTCGTTCTCTATGGATCAGCCGGTAGCAGTGCTAGTGACACCTAGTGATAGAACAGGCACTGAACCCCTTTGAGTGAGTTGTGATGGAGTTGGGTGGTTGCACGATACCCACTACGTGTTCAGTTGGCCAGTGGTGTACCCTCCGGTAGAGATGGCCATAGCAGTTCTGAGTTTTACCCTCCAGCGGGGCTGGGCAGTGGGTTACTCATCGTTTTCTTCGGGTTTACCCTCCAGCAGGGCTAGGCAGTGGGTTTCTCACTGACTTCTAGGGTTTACCCTCGAGCAGAGACTGGGAAGTGGGTCCCTCGATGTTCTTAGGGTGTACCCTCCAGCAGAGATTGGACAGTGGGTCACCCGACGCACTTATGGTCTGCCCTCCAGCAGAGACTGGGCAGTGGGTCACCCGACGCTCTTAGGGTGTACCCTCCAGCAGAGACTGGACAGTGGGTCACCCGACACACTTAGGGTCTGCCCTCTAGCAGAGACTGGAAAGTGGGTCACCCGACGACCTCTTAGGGTCTACCCTCCAGCAGGGCTAGGCAGTGGGTCGCTCGTCGTCTAGTTCCAGGTCTACCCTCCAGCACGGCTGGGCAGTGGGTCGCCTGTCGACTTATTCCAGGTCTACCCTCCAGCGGGGCTGGGCAGTGGGTCGTCTGATGATGTATTAAGGTCTACCCTCTAGTGGCGCTGGGCAATGGGTCACCGGATTATGTATTAGGGTTTACCCTCCAGCAGGGCTGGGCAGGGGGTCACCTGATATCTGGTTATGAATTACCCTTCAGAAGGGCTGGGCAGTGGGACAATTGTCGGCATTCCAGGCTCAGTCCTTTCTACTAGGCTAGTCTGTGGCTTTCCTCCGTGATTACCAGAGTGGGACCCTTGGTTATACGGTTCAGTGTTGTGACAGCTTTGACTCTGAGAAGACCTCTTGACTGTGGGGCAGTGACATGGTGTGGTTTGACATTTCCCCAGAAATCTCAAGTACGAGGGGCACTTTTCCCCACTGAGGCACATCCTTGAGACACAACCCAAAACTGTGCAGGTGAGTCAGTGCCGCCCAATGCGGATAGTGTCGAGGTGTGGTGATTTGAACGCATTGACTTGTAGTTCGGGGAAGATGTGCGGGATGCTGGGCATCGATGGTGTTATTTTTGGGACTGTTGGCGACTCACTTTTCTTAGGCTGAGATATGGGGCGAAGATCCTCTTACGACATTGTTCAGGCTTCTTGATGAGCATAAGGATATGTATATACCTTGTTCCAGTACCCACTTCTTGGGTTTGGTTACTCTCCTTCCAGGAGAGGTGAAGACGCGCGGGTTATGCCACGTGCTTTCTGTGTCTAGATTCTCGTGGTTGGACGAGTCTACTCTCCTACTATAGGTAGCGAAGACTCGACGTGAAGTTCATCTTCTCACCGTTTCCAGCTCCTTGTGTCTGGACGAGTCTACCTTCTTTCCTCTTGTTGGGTCGAGCTGGACTCTTCACTGTACTCTTTACTTCACTTTCGATTTTACTCCTTTACTCTTTCCTATTCGCTCTATTGCTCACCCTTCGGTACCACCTTTGTTTCTCCCTCGAGCCTTCGGGGTATCCTACTGAGTATTTTTGTACTCACCCCTACTTGGGCTTTGCCCGCACTAGGTGTGCCCTTGCAGACGACGGACAGGTGGAGCGTGACTTCAGTGGAGCGTAGGAGCTCGGGAGCTTGGACAGCGTGCAGTGGTCATGGCCGGGTTCCAGGTGGGAGACCAATCAGCTGTTTCTTTTTGTTTACCTGTTGCCTGGTTGTGGCACTTTTTGGTTGGGCACGTGTTTTTCCCCTTTTCTTTTCAGCTTTTAATTTGTACGGTTTCGAGGTCGATGCACATCTGTGGTTTATACATATAGCAGTTGTTCTTTTTTACTCTGCTTATTCTTTATTTTACTTGGAACTTTTCAATTGAGTGTGATGCGTGTGTGTGTATAGGTACTTAGGAAAAGGCCTCCCCGAGTTATTGTGCCTTCAGCGCTGGTCTCCAGCCCCTGGCCTGTGGAGGCAATCCTGGGGTAGTTGCAGCTCGAGGTGGGTAGGGTCGGGTCATGACTCCTGGCCCAAGTACCGGCCATGTTATCAATTTTGGATGCTTTGAATCTGTCAGAAGATCTTCGGGAGTCACTCTTCGAGGCTTTGTCAAGTACTTAGGAGTTTGAAACTGAAATTGCTGCAGCTGAAGTCTACCACGTAGAAAATAATCCTGCAGAGTGCCATGTAGTGATATCTTTCACATATTAAGATGAAGATGATGTCGTGCATGGGCATATTAGACCTTTGTACATATCTGGAAATGTCAATGATGTGTACATTCGAAGGGCTTTCATTGATAATGGTTCATGAGTCAACCTCATCCCCATTTGTACACTTCATCGATTGGGCCTCATGGAATCTAATTTATCTCCTTCTATTATGATGTTACAAGGATATGATAAAAATGAACAAGAACCACTAGGGGAGATTACCCTCAGAAATCAGTTTGGAGATCTTGTATCCAATTCATATTTCATGGTTGTTGATCAAGACTCAACCATCAACATCTTTCTTGGAAGACCCTGGCTACATCAACATGCGGTTATCCCTTCATCATACCTTCAATGTCTCAAATATTGTTTCGATGGTCATGTTGGGACATTGTATGGTTATAATGCCCCATTCAAGACATGTGAATCTCAATACATTGAGGTGAATTTCTATCACATGAAGGGAAAAAAGAAATCCACAACAAAGGAGATTACCAAAGTTAATGATCCATATGGTTTGGAAAAGATTTCAGTAAATCCACTTGCGCATGTGAGTAAAAATTATGTGTTTCCTATCAGTCAAATTGACAGGATAGACCCAAATCAAAATACTCTTATGGAAAGATCCATAATTTCAATTACGGAAATCAAGCCAGACAACATGGGTGAAATTGGTGATCCACCAGGCAATGATGAAAGCTTAAATGGAGATGTCTTCATTTCATCTGCTGAAATCCAGCAAGTCTATACTTCTCCAACCAGGACAGAAGAATTTATAGAAATACCAGAGGTGAATGATGATGTTGATTCTCAATCCATCATCTTCTCTTTATCACCCATGGAAGACCCTTCATCATCAATTGGGTCATAAATGGAAGCCTCTTCTTCAAGATGTTCAAATTTTAACATCTCTCTTGATCATGGAAATTCTACTTCATCATCTACTATGCAAGTAGAAATGGAATAAATAACACATGATGAAGAAGAAGAGGAAGATCTCAGGGATGCTCCTCCAGCATTTGAAGAGGGAATCTCTACCACTATGGATGAACTCAGAGAAATAAATCTGGGTACAAAAGAAGATCCACGCCCCACTTTAATCAGTGCGGCCATTAATATTGAAGAACAGGAGATGTATATTTCATTTTTAAAGAAAAATTGAGATATATTTTCTTGGAACTATACAGAGATGCACGAGCTTGATCCTGAGGTTGCTACTCATCATTAGGGTTTACCAAAATAACATCGAGGATTTAAGAAAGCTGCAAGAAGAACGCACTCACCTTATGCTTCCAAAATTGAAGCTGAACTGGATAAGATTATAAAATCTAACTTTGTCAGAGAAGTTCAATATCCCAAGTGTTTGGCTAATATTGTCCATGTGAAGAAGAAGAACAGACAAATTAGAGTTTGCATCGATTTTAGTGATCTTAATCGGCATTGTCCTAAGGATGATTTTCCAGTTCCGATTATAGAACATTTAATCAATGAAACATCTAGATATGAAGAACTTTCCATCATGGATAGATATTATGGATATAATCAAATCCGAATGGCTCCAGAAGGTGAGGAATCCATATCCTTTAGAGCCCCTCAGGGTGTGTTTTTCTATCAGGTAATACCCTTTGGCTTAAAGAATGCAGGTGCAACATATCAGCACGCCATGTAACGTATCTTCAAAACATTTTAGGTATGTTTGTTGAATGTTATGTGGATAATTTAGTGGTCAAATACAAATTAAGTTCTAATCAATTTGCTGATTTGGAAGTCATATTCTGCAAGATTCGACAACATAATTTGATGATGAACCCCTTAAAACGTGATTTTGGGGTAACCTCAGGAAACTTTCTCAGCTTTTTTGTACGCCGTCATGGTATTGAAGTTGACCCTGAGAAGACTAAGGGAATCCTTGGTATGTCTCCTCCTCGAAATTTGAAATAATTAAGAGTACTTCAAGGACACTTAGCCTATATTCTGCGTTTCATCGCCAATTTGGCAGGCAAAAGTTTACCCTTCAACAAATTGATCAAGAACGGAGTCACATACCAGTGGACTGAAGAATGTGAAGAGGCATTCAATATTCTCAAGAAATACCTATTGAGTACACTGGTACTTATGCCACCTATTTAAGGAAGACCACTTATCCTCTACGTGACAACCTTAGAGCGATCATTGGGTTCCTTTCTTGCTCAGAAGAATGATGCGGGGATTGAAAACAGCCTCTACTATCTCAGTCGGACTATGCATGAAGCAGAAACCCGGTATTCAAATATTGAGAAGTGTTGTCTGGAATTAATCATTTCAGTTTAGAAGTTGAAACACTACATACAACATCACGAGGTCCAATTGGTATCTCACAATAACCCGCTCAAATTCATCCTTAGTCGTCCAATGCTTATAGGACGTCTGGAAAGGTGGGAAGTTATTTTGCAGCAATTCGACATTCAGTATGTGTCTCAAAATGCAATAAAGGGCCAAGATCTGGCTGATTTCTTTTCTGTACATCCTTTAGTGGAAGATATATATTCAGATATTAAACTCCATGTTAAAGAAGTCTTTTCCATTCAAGATAGTCCTTAGGTATGGGAATTGTATTTTGATGGTGCTTCCAGAAGTCCAACAGGGAAGAAAATGGAAGATCCTAATTTCAACAAGGTTGGATTGGGAGTTATTATTATTTCCCCGGAAAAGGCAGTATTACCTTATTATTTCTTATTATGGGAAGGTGGTACCAATAATGAAACAGAATTCAAGGCTCTCATCGCAGGATTAGAGTTGGCGCTTCAAGCACAAGTGAATCACTTAAGGGTGAAAGGTGATTTAGACCTCGTAATCAAACACATAAATGGGGATTATGAAATCAGAAAAGAAGAATTGGTCCCTTTGTATGATTACGTCAGAGAGTTAATCTAGGAATTTCCTACCAAACTAACATTTTCTTATGTCCCGCGATCACAAAATGATCAAGCTGATGCACTGGCTAATATAGCCCCAGCTCTGGCAGATCCAAATCGGGACAAAACAACCATCAATATTTCCCACCATCATACAATTTCACCGTATGTTCGAACCATAACAAGGTAGATCAATGAAATTAGTCCCATTCCTAAACCGTATGGTCATACTACAGTATGGATGACACCAATCAGGGAATACCTTCAAAATGGAACACTTCCACCTAATAGAGCTGGGAAAGAACAAATCCGGCGACTTGTGGTCAATTTTACTCTTTATGATAGCCCATATCACATACAGAAAATTATCTACAAGTGTGGTTTTGATCGAGTTCTCTTCAAATGCATTGATGGCGAAGAGACAATGGCTGTCATGAAAGAAGTGCATGCAGGAGTCTGTGGTGCCCACCAGTCTGGACATAGACTCTCTGATCAAATTTGAAGGCTTGGATACTTTTGGCCTTCAATGATACAAGATTGTGTCGATTTCACAAATAAGTTTCATTCATGCCAAGTACATGCCAATTTAATTCATCATCCTCCAGATTTTCTTCATACATCTAAGTACTCGTGGCCATTTTCCACATGAGGAATGGATGTGGTGGGACCTTACCCTTCAGCTACAGCCAAACAGTTTATATATATTCTTACTGCTACTAACTTCTTTTTGAAATGGGCAGAGGCAATACCTCTCAAAGAAGTTAGTTCTAAAATCATTGTTAGCTTCATCAAGTATAACATCATTACCGGATTTTGTGTCCCTCATACCATATTGACGGAAAATGGCACCAACTTCTGTTCATCGGAGG
The DNA here is from genome assembly GCA_963277665.1 of Viscum album. Lineage (NCBI taxonomy): Eukaryota > Viridiplantae > Streptophyta > Magnoliopsida > Santalales > Viscaceae > Viscum > Viscum album. The sequence goes on along the minus strand of OY728119.1, from coordinate 113,771,567 downwards.
TGAAGAAGTTGTATCAAGAATACAACATCAAATCCAATCATTCATCTCGTTATCATGCAGTGGCCAATGGCCATATATAAGCCTTCAAAAAGACTCATTCTAAAATACTGCAAAAGATGGTGGATAAAGATAAGAAGTCATGGTCTGATAAACTCTTTCATGCTTCATGGGCTTATCGGACCACCACCCGCACTGCAACACGGTCAACTCCATATTCATTGGTATATGGAATGGAAAAGTATTGCCTATTGAAGTTCAACTACCCTCTCTCAGAGTAGCTATTTGTGATCAGTCATCTACAGATGAACAATCTCAAAAGCGATTGGATGAATTGGAACGGTTAGATGAGAAAAGATTGTGCACATTTCACCACTTGAAAGTTTATCAGAATCGAATAGCACGAGGTTTCAACAAAAAAGTTCCTCTTCATTCATTCATTCAGGGAGAACTGGTATTGGTTCTCAGAACTCCAATGATACCAGGAAAGAAACCTCCCAAGCTTGAACCAAAATGGGAAGGACCTTATTCAATACATAAGGTCTACTCCAATGGATCATATTCATTAATCTCAATGGATGGATAACTCATCACTCCTCCAACCAATGCCATATTTCTGAAGAAGTATTTTGTATAAACACAAAATACATTGTTTTAGTCCATACAAATGACTTTAAACTATTTATATTACTTTCATCCCACACGACGTTAAACTGCGATGTCCTAACTACATGACGCTATTCTGTACAGAAGTCTCTTATGTCCAGCAAGATGTTAAATTGCACCATCTACGGTCCATACATATGACCTTAAACCATTTGCATTACTCTTGTCCCACACGCCGTTAAACTGTGTTCCTTTCATCGTCCTTGCTTTATGATGTTAAACTATACGGCAATGGTCCATGCACATGACCTTAAACTATTTGCACTTTCATCCAATATGACATTAAACTGTGAAAAAGTCCCTAATACATCCAACATGACGTTAAACTGTGTCCCCTTTTGTCCTTACTGCATGACGTTAAGCTGCACAGTCCCCCTTTTGTCCAAACATGACATTAAACTGTATTTTCCCCATCGTCCTAACTACAAGATGCTAAACTGTATAGAAATTCCTTAATACGTCCTACATGATGTTAAACTGTATTTTTCCCCTACTACGTGACACCAAATTGTGAAGCACCAATAGTCCTAACTGCATGACTTTAAACTACATAGTCCCTTTATATGTCCTACCTGACATTAAATTGTGCATCATTAAGGTTTTTGCTACCTCTTTTTTCTCACACCGAGTATGACTCTTGTGATCTTAGAGAAAACTTCAACCATAACACCCTCTATGGGCCTCTAACCATGCGTAAGTCCCAACACCATTTTTAGGTCGTTGTCCCCAAGAACAACTTGATCACTAATTCATTCTGTAATTGAACTATTCGGACTTTGATCCTTGCCTTCCAGGATGGGTACGTAAGCAACCTCCCGAGATTCAAGCCCAAAACCAATCTCTTCACATCGGTTCACCTCCATATCGTACGATGATGATTTGTGAAACCACCCCCAGAATCAATATCTTTACATTGGTTCAACTTTGTCCTTGCTATGTGACGTTAAGCTGTACAACATTTTTTGTCCGGTATGACAATAAACTACAACATTCTTTGATACCCTCACCTGAGGGGAAATCATTATTTACATTGATCTCCAATTATGTTTTATTCCAAAGACTACGTGCATACATGGAAATGCTCAAACCTTTTATTTTGCTTCAAACCATCATTGCACTAAAGTCCCCTTTCACCCTTCACATGTACGAACCAAATCTGTACAGAGGTTATTTCTAGAACTATGTGGGCTTGATTCCCATCTTTATGGGATACGTAGGAACGTTCGAGTGTCCCTCGAATCCAACCCCATGTCTTTTGGGCCTAACCCCAAATTTCACTTTTAGTCCCCTGGATGAAAAGTCCCTATGAAAACACACACTGTGTATTCATTATTATGGTCCGAGATTTATGACCATAAACTAAGATTTCCCACACTTTAGTCCCACAGGATAGTAAACTGTATTTCCAGAACTGTGTATGGCTTGATTCCCATCCTTATGGGATACATAGGGAAGTCTAATATTTCAATTCAAGACCCAGCCACAATGTGATTATGGTTAATATTGATCTATGTATCTTTACATACATTGAACAATACCCATTTTTATGTGTCATAATACGAACCTTAAATATTTTCAGATCTTCATAACCCTTTTTCCTAACTTCTAATCACAAAATGTCCAAATTCTGATAATTCTTTTTCCGGACCATGCAGCATGTGCCCTTAGGTGGCCTTGGATAAAAAAGTTTACATAACAGGCCTATCAGCCAAAAGATGCTATTATTTGACAATGCAGCAAATGCCCTTAGGCAGCCCTGCATAATTCAACCCCCTAACGGGTTTGTTAAATAATGGCAATTTAATTATTAGGATGAAAACCTATTTTTTTCCTTAGTTTTCTTAACGACGATATATAGGGATCTGAAAAAATAGCAATTCTTTATATATTTGTCTCATACTCTTTTTCATGATATGAAAATATTTATGTCTATGGTTTATATTTTCCCTTCCCTACGTTTGGGTCAGACCTTCGTAGGAGTGACATTCATCTAGTTCTTAAACAATCTTTTTTGGAAATATCTTCTCCATATTAAGGTACCTCTCTTCATACAGCAAACTCTATGCTTTTGGAAAATTTGAATATCCATAAACATCCACTGGATTTTTAGCCATAGAAAAGTAACTTTTTGAGAGTTCTTTTTCCTGACTATGCAGCACATGCCCTTAGGCGGCCTTGCATAAACAATTCTACATAATGGACCTATCAGCCAAAAGATGCTATTATTTGACCATGCAGCCAATGCCCTTAGGTGGCCCTACATAATTCCACCCCCTAATAGGTTTGTGAAATAATGGTATCTTCATTCATGGGAAATACTTCTTCTAATGCCTCTTAGTCCTTTTTCATATCATTCCTTAGATTCAAGGTTTCTTAAGTCATAGTTTACATTTTTTCCCTTCCATACTTGAATATGGTAATTTGTTTTCAAACAAATTATCAAAGAATTGAGTCAATTTTTAATCCATTCGGTCAAAGATATTTCGACCTTAAACATTATCCCTTTTATGTCCGGTGTGCATGATTTTAAACTACCCACAAAAGACATGTGAACTCTGAACAAAAGTCAAGATTCATCTCACTAAACATATAGTTCGTATGATTTAGGTAATAATGAGAAATTAAAAGATTCAAAGTTTGTAGGGATATTTATAATAATTATAGAAAAAAATCAAACTATGATTAGTATGCCCATTGGATTTGGTAAAAACATAAATCCGGTTACAGGAAAATGTGTGCACAAATGATTGAAGATGAAAGTGTTTTTCATTGATGCACAAGAGTTATAAGGACATCCACATACTAGAGTCTCTTCTATTTTTTAGGAATTACAAAAGTCTTTCAACATAACTCTTCATTTGATTTACGGAATCCCGAGCTTCATTAGTATCCACCTGGAATACATTCATTCAACTGGATACAATAAGAGATGTAGTGATACCAGCTCTTCTTGGAACAATTGTAAAAGAATGTTCTTGTGTGCAGTTTGAGAAAATTTTCTACTGATCAAACAGTGACTCTGTTTCTGTCCAAGAGACTTGGAATATGGATACATGGATTTGAGAATGAAGCATTGGATGTAAAGATCCATTTGGAGAGTGTAATCTTTTTAGATATTGTTCGAATGCCATGTTTGTCTTCTCTCCACCAACCGGCATCGAAAAACATTTCAGCCCATGGGTTTTCTATTTTCATATCTTCAAGGATATGGCATGAAGAAAAATTTTTAAAGTTAACACCATTGTTGTGGCTCTTAATGCACAGCATAACCGAAATAGAGGAGTAACAGTGTAGCTGCATCTCAGGAATATAGTTCTTTCCATCTGGAACATTGACTCCTTGCAGATGATCGTGACCATATAGAGGCAGGTAGATGCTCTGTGGGGAATTAAGGTGATATTTCTTCAAGTACTTAGCCAAATCTAGGAGATTGATGTTGCAGATATCATAGTAATCATGGATGACAATGTTCCTCATGTCATCAATCTGATTTCTAGACAGCTCATAAGTCGTTCCAATTCTTCTTGGAACCATTGAATCGACACAAAGGTTGAATAATTACCTCTTAAGTGAGTTCAATTTTCATATACTTTTGTGAAGAAAAGTGAAAAAATGGCTAAGGCATTAAGGCATGCAAGTCCCAATATTGGCGAGCTAATATAAGTGTGTCGCATAGGTATGACCGCGCAAGTCCAAATATCTTAACAGAAGCACGGCGCAAGAAATAAGAAGCGTGGAAGAAGGAAAGCCGGGAGTCCACTAGTGCGCCGAGAGCAAAAAAACAAGCATGAGTCGGGTGCTTTGCACAATGTGAGGCCATCTATTTTTAGACGAGGTCGTACCCCTACGTGCTGGACCCTGCACACCCAAATCCCATTTGCGCGCCGTACCCTGCGCGCCCTAATTTCCTTTTGTTTCTCGTTTTCCTCATAGTCAAATCCTCATTCCTTTTTGAATCCAACTCTGAGGGGGGACTTTTGTTGATGCTCTTTTTTTGTCACAGAGTCTAAATGATATGAAAATGGAAATACCTCAGACAAAGAATATTCATCCTTTGAATAAACATCAAAAAAGAGAAAGGGATGAACAAGGAGGACATTGCCCATAGGTCACACACGTTCCAGCATGGTCACGCAAGTACACTTGCGCACCTCCTAGTGGTCATGCAGGTGACTTGTGCGCCCTCTTTGAAAATCGACCAGCATCTTCTCCAGCCTATAAATACCCCTGATGGGCCCCCATTTAAAAGAGGATTTTTTCCAAAATTTAGATAAAGATCTCTGAATGCCCAAGTCTGTTCTTCAAGTATTTTGAACACTCATAAAGTAATTCTTTTCCTAGAATGGAAGGTCTAAACAAGAGGAATAAGGTCCAAGTGTTGTAATTCACTAAAACCTGTGAGCCTGAGTGTTTTACCCATATGGGAAATTGACACACTTACGCGCCTCCTTACCTACTCATTGAAACTTGTGCGCCACTCTTCTGGAATTACCTCGGGATAATTCTAAAGGCTTTGGTTAAGGATCGACCAAGTATTACCCTACTGGTTAACCGTCGCCCAAGTATATAGGTGTCGTGTAAGTATACTTGCGCGACCAAGACTTGCATGCCCCTGCAGTACATGCGCGACCCCTCCATAACTTGCACGCCCTTATATTTTTGGGTTCCCTTCCTACCCATTTCACCTCTCTTATGCCATTCCACCTTTCCTATTAATGATTCAGTCTTCAAGACACTCTTCAAAGCCATTAATGGCATGTTTTCTTGATTGAATTCCATATCTGAAAGGAATTCCATGGAAAATATCTCAAAATGTAGTGATTTGCACATCTTTATATCACTAAAGTTATAGATTTCATTCATTCAACCTCATCTTTTAAGATGAGAGAACCGTATTCCTGGGCCTCCTTTTCAGGAGTAAGACCCAAACATAATTCCCTTAACCTGGGTCTCATTTTCAGGAGTATTCCCCAGTCTCAATTTCTCTTAACTAGTACTCACTTACTTATGATTTGAGTTTCCTTTTCAGGAATAAATTCATTCATAAGACCCCTCCTAATTTGGGAGTCTTTCTCAGGAATAAGCCCCAAGTTAGAGTATCCAAATCTCCACAAAATACATATACCTTTATGGACCCTGTTTCTGGGTTTCTTCCCTGAAGTAAATCTTAATCTTCATTTATCTGGGAAGTCATACATACATAAGCCCCACATTATTTCTCATGATTTCATCTTTCATGGAACAATTGTCTGATTTTACCAATACCTCTTTTTTTCTCACACCAAGCATGACTCACGTGATATTAGAGTGTAAAAGTAATTATGAAATCTTTATTTGAGCCATCAATCATACGTAAACCTCATACTTCCTTACTCAAACTACGTGGGTTCTGATTCCTTCTCTAAACAAGGATACGTAGGTAGCCCATCTGTGGGTGCGATCCCAACTGTGAAATAATCTATGTCCTTCTGAATGACAATAAACTTTAAGTGCCCCAATGAGTGGCTTTAAAACCATTATGGTCATCATAATGACAAAGAGACTTTTTATAATGTATTAAAGGATACCATTGACTAAGAATATCAAACAAATATAGATGATTCTCTATTGATGAGGAACCTCAAATAAGTATAAATGATTCTCTAAATTCCCTACATATCAATCATTGATTGTTAGATCTAGAGGAAATCTCATTTTATACCTGGTAATTTAATAAGGATTCACGAAAATAACTTAAATATATAAAGAGAGTCCCAGAGTAGACAATAATTCCGCTCAAAAATGTGTGATGAGTCCGACCTCCCATCCTCTTGACCAATGAAAATTCCTAAGTCTCATTAGTGCATAATTAATGAGAGCCTACCTTTGGAAAGTAAGTCCAAATGGATATAGAATCATTGGATGTTTCCGTTTCTACGAACAAACCTGTTAGAAACTGCTTGGAATGTTTGAACCTTAATCTAACGAGGTCATTCCCAATTCCAGAGGAAATAGTATTGGTTCAATTTTTCCCCTCGTTGGTATGTAAGATAGATAATAAATTATGTTTAAGACATCCTGACTTTACCTATCTCTTCAGTTGGAAATATGTGTTCTTTCGAAACCATGTTTTCTAAAAAGGTCTTCTAAACCATTTAAATAGTACTTTATAATTTATCAAGACTTTTTCAAAAAAAAATTTATATTATATGAAGGTTATTTTATAATTTTTCAATAAAAAGTATTTAAATATGATTTCAATACATTGTTATATGATTTCAATGTAATGGTTTTCAATAAAGTTTATAGCTTCCTTTTTTAATGAAATGGGTTTCAAAATTATTTTAGAATTATGTTATATTTTTTTAAGGAAGATTATTTTAAAAAAAATCAATATTATTTTATAAGTTTTAATAGGAAATGATTGAATAATGATTTCAAGGATTTTTATATGATTTCCATACATTTTCAATGAAAATGTTTTTCTAAAGGGACTATGTTTTAAAAATACTTTTCAAATAAGGATGGATATCATCAATAAGAAAAGAATTCAAAATATCTTTCCAAGTTATTTAACATCAAATATGACATCTTTTGTTGTTACTCATTCCATTCTAGAAGGTGATCTAATGGTTCCACTCACATTGTTTTTTTGAATGGTTTATGTTTTAATTGAATGTTGTTTATGAAAACCATTAATCATCCATGGTTTTTATTCCATTTAAAACCATTATAATCCCAAGGGTTTTAATATTTTAATTCCAACTTCATTTCATGGGTTAGGAACTCATTATGTGATTACAAAACCTTTCTCTTTTCATAGATTTTGATGTGGTGAATTGTTAATGATACTCGTATCATTTCATGGGTTATGATTTGATTTTTATAAAACCTATCTATTTTTATGGGTCATGATATGATGAATATTTTCATTAGTATAAAATTAATGAATGATATTATCATGATAAGGGTTGGACCTATATCTCTCTACAATGAATTGGGTAATGATAAATGTTTTATGAGCTCAAAGGTTACGTCTGATGAAATCCCATTCCCTAAACCAAAGGTTACACATGAGGACATCCCATGCTCGAAATTAGAGGGTACATAGTAGGACATCCCAAGAATGAAACTAGAAGGTACAAAGGAGGACATCCCATGCCCGAAACAAGAGGGAACATGGAAGGGAATCCGAATATCAAAGTAGGTTCATGGGTAATTATCCCAATCCAAACATGTTACGATGGTATTTCTATGTTGCCTAATCATAATATTTTATATTCTTATGTGTTTTCTATAATTTCATGTTTTATTCCTTTGTTATAATTTCGTGGATTATGGTATTTAATTATATATGATTCATGTATTATAAACTTCAAATATTTATTACATGATTCATTTTTATGATATTTGATATGTAGTGTATGATCTTGTAATTTTATGGACAAATTATCATACCCCAATGCTCATGTTCATGCTTACACAACTTCCTAGTTTAACCTCACTGAGCAGCTGAACTCACCCTTTTTTATATTTCCTTTCACAGGTTATGAGGATATGTATTAAGTATTATTTTTCAAAGAATGGTGCTAGTTATATAGAACCCAGTGTGAGATAACATAGCTCTCTTTTGTACCGTTGTTTATCTTTCCATGTTTCCAAAGGCACTAGACAAATACAATCATTTTGTGTCTATTTTTTAAATGTATTAGGTATTATGAAAAAATGATTCATTGTGTTTGTAGTTATTACTGGGTCATTATATGAGGTGTTTTCCTCGCAAATGATTCTTATCGAGCTAATCCCACAGTGTCACCTTTCCATAGCTATTGGCCACCTTCCGGATCCCAAATACTTCAGGAGCATTTCCCCCACTTGGTTGTAATAGTTTCTTTACACTAGTATCTAGACATACCAACATTTGTCACACCTAAATTCATGTTGGTCACAACCTACAGTCATTTTGGTGACAACATTGGTCACACCAGTCTCTGTCCAGACCAACATTTGTTTTTGGAAAGACCAACATTGTTCTCATACAGCTCCCCTGCTCCCGATATCCTCCCTCCAACTTGAGTCATCATGGGTTCCCAATGTCACACCCTTTCAATAGTTCTCACTATCTTTTATCAAACCTCATGGGCACCGCAACCTCTGAGTCAGCCTCCCGTGGAGACCCCACATGCATCCTCTATTGCGTTAACATACTATGAACCACCCTATCATGACGTGATCTATCCCGATTAGGCTTCTAACAGAATCCCACAGACCTTATCAACCATGAAATGGGTTAGGGAAGGTATGGATGATCTAGAAGAGGTTAGGGTTGGTCTTATTGTCTAGAATAGCCTGGCATTGGGTTTCTACACCCCGATATGGGCCTAAGTGGGTTCATCCCAACCCATAATGAGTTTGGGTAGGATTTCTAGCCCCTGGATAATTTTAATAGGACTAAAATTAATTTATAAGTTTATTCGTTTAAAATAATGATAATATAATTTTTATTTAAAACTAGTAATTCAATTTTTCTGTTAAATTAAATAAATTTAATTATTTATTTTTGGAAATAATAATTAAATTAATTTATTAACAAAGAAAAAAATTTATTTGAATTTAATAATTCATTTAATTTATTTAATATCCATATATTTAAATTTATTTCATTTAATTTTATCATTCATTTAATTGATATATAAATGGGTCTTGAACATTAACAGAGGACATTCATGGCTTGGTTAATTTATTAAAATACTAACAAAAACTAAATGAGATGTCTGAAATAATTTTATTTATTTGTGTTCTACACCTAATCTCATTTTATTCAATATGTATAACGTCCAGTACAACAAAATAAAGGCGAGTTATATGTATTATTATCTTTCAAGAGCCCCTCACTTTCATGCAAGTACATTTTTATTATTATGATGATGGTGTTAGATTAATAAAATAATAAGATGAGGGGAACACATGGAGGAGAAATGGACACAGTAGGATATGGATGAGATGAAACCTGATTCAAGAACCAAATCTAGTATGATAAAACTAGATCAAAATTGACCAATTATAATTTCATGGAGCAGACACTAATATATCCTAATAATGAGTCGGTTAATTATATTTTCCACATGAATTATTTATTAATTTATTTATTTTTTTGTCTTCAGGAAACACATCAAATAATTTACAAAAAACATAAAGAATTAAATGTATTCTATTAATAAATGTTTAGTTGTGAGAATGGAGACAAAATATTAACATAATTAATAAAATAGTATTACATTAATAATAAAAAATATAAAAATTGAAATACATATTATGTAACAAAAACCTTCCATCATTGGAAACCTGAACAAAACCAGATATTCTGGGAGATTGTCTGCCAAATATAAGGGTTCATCCTACTACCAATGTGTTCTTATGAGAGTGATGGTTTCCCTTAACTGAACATTGAAACAAATATTTATCAAAATATAGATTGTCGAAACTTTATAAGATTTAATTGAGAAAATAAATTTATGATTTCAATAGTCAGGACTTTACTCAACAAATCCTGGAACAGTTGATTAATGTAGTTGGATAGTAAAATTCCTACCCAGAAACTATCAAATAGTGTCAGAGCAAAATATTTTTGAAAATTATTAGATTTTTCAATGTTCCTTTCCACTATAATAAAAATTATATGGAGTATTCTGATTCTATTATAGAGTGTTTCTAGACTTCCACAAAATATTAGGAGACATTTAATGTTTTAAATAATTAGTAACGTATAATCTGTAATTAAGAAAAATGTACTAATCTTCTTAGTTTTTTTTGTTGAAAATGTGAATTAATACCACAAGTTCACTATGATTATATTGGACAAATACAATTTCTAATTTCGCATGACTTTTGAAAGAGTAATACAAGAACTTGAACAAAGTATTACAACATCATAAATTCAAGGTGCTAGTGTCCCAAATACCTATTGAGACTCCTCATGAAGCGAGGTTGAAAAAACATATTTTAGTAGACCCATGTATTACTCATATGATGGTTTTTTCATAACGATATCATCATCTTATGATGTGATTTTTCCATACTACATCAGGACATGGATGATATTACATGTAGTTGCATCTTGAAGAATCTTGTGAGGCGAGAATGAAGCTCAGATGTGAATAGTTGATGGTTTTATTGGATATTGAATAATGTATCATTATATTTAAATGGGTCCCTTAATCATATCATTTTAAACAATATACTCCAATTTTTTATGATTTGAAAGATAATAGTACCGAGAAAATGCTTCATTAAATTTTGGGTATGTTTCTCCATGGAAAAAAATTAAAACGTTGTCTTTAGTTATTATAGAATACAAGTTGAAAGAAAAGCTGAAAGGCCAATGGAATGTGAGACATCAAATTCACCTTACCAATTTACTTTAAATATTAGGGAATTAAAAAGGAGGTTATATTACTCACATACTATGTAATTAAACCTACAAGCATTTAAATGTGTTAAATAGAATTAAAGAATCAAGTAATCAATTATTCCTCAGGTCCATTCATTAATTGTAAGTATATATTCTAAAATATGTATTGTTTATTAAATGAAATATTTTTATTGAAAATGTGCATCAAAATATAGTATCCCATTAGGTAATATAAATATTAAAATAAGTATGGTGTTTTCTCCTAGTAGGTAAAAAGTGTTTTTGAAAGATAATTGCGAGAAGCACAAAACTTCAATATTTCCATTTTAATGGTTCTAGTTGTTATTTTAATTATAACCAAAACATTTAAGTGATCTATCACTTGGACACAAGGACACAGGATTCTTTTTCTCTAATGAATCTTTTTTACATTTTATAATAGTCAACCAATAGTTCAGTAATTCTCGAATCATTGGAAGTAACTGATGAATATAAAATGGAAGACTTATACGCCCATTTGTGGGAATATGATACATTTTCCTGAGAAAATTAATTAGTATTTTAGGATATACAATTTTTTTTATAATTTTAGAAATTAAAAATTTTAGGTATTATCAACATAGTTATTTACTTAGTTTTGGATATAGAAACCTATAGAAATAAATGTATGTTAAAATGATTTTGGATGTAGATATTCAAGAGAGTGGACTATTCCATGGGTAAGATATTGGTAAATATACTTTCTGGTATTCTGTGTGTTTGTTTAAGGAATATCAATTTAAAGTATGGTATATTAATGTACAGAAGACATGAGTTTCGTCTGGCATGTGTTCCCACTAATATCTTGACCAGGAATACATCATTTAATGTAATGTACTAGGAAGTAAATGTTAAATGAACATTCCCTTGTCCATATAAAAGGTATTATTTTTCTATGTAGGGTTAATGTTGAGTCTTACATTTTTACATTTATCTACAAAAAATATGGTGGATTAATTCTAAAACACAAATTTCTGTATAAACATCAATATAATTATTTATAATAAATAATATTAAATAAATCCATCATATAATAATATCATGTGTTTAGATTCAAAGGGTTTTAAAATAAATCACATCAAGAATAAAATAATGTGAATCTTAGCTAATATCCTAAAGTATATATTATATATTATTTAAATACCTATCATATATTTTTTGTCAAGTTGTTGACTATTCTATGAAAGGCTGTAATATCTATTTTAAATAGTAGGAGAAATATATAATTGGATCAAGTCAATGATATAGATGCATAAATATTTGACATGGGAATATTTTCCATATGAACATGTGGAATGATATTGTTACAAAGACATGTACTACGTAGGAAGGATGGAACCATTGTAATAGTTTTATATTAACCATGATAGATGATTTATTATTAATTGAGAATAATAAATGTTTCATGTCATAAGTATTTATAAATTATTTAAAATCAAAAAGGTAAAAAAATTCTATAATGGATTCTATGAATCAAAGAATAATGGATTATAATTATTAAAACATTTTTTGGTATTGATGTGAAACAATACATGGATGGTACATGTATGGTACCAATAAGGTTTGATTGGTAACAACAAATTCATATTCCTAAATCCATTAGAAATTTCCTTGTCGTAGTGAATTTCTATGATCATTTTATTGATAATTAGAAGTCCAAACCACCAATACTGGATGGAATATAAAAAATTAAATTAGAAAGGGATGGAGAAACCATAGAATGAAAATGGGGGTTCCAATTTACAGAAATTGATTTTATTATTTTAGTAAGAAATAGTGTTATAGAATATTTATTTGAAATAATTTTTTTCCATGTGTCTATAAGAGGTATGTTGGAGAAGAAATGTTTTACAAGTAAAATATGATTCATAAAATTTGTAAAACAAATATTTTTCCTATAGTTACTTAAGATCAAGAAGAAAGAAAAACTCTACAGATTGACTTGAAGTATAAACCATGGAATTAAGGATTTACATATTTTAAGGTAGATATAATGCTTTATTGTACCAATTCAAGGTTCATAAATTGACAAGATATTGAAAAATACAATTTGAAACAATTCAAGAGATAATTGTTTCCAATGTCACATGGTATAAATATCTCCAAGAAGAAATATATCAGACATAAGAGGTGATTAATATAGTTATTTCAATTCCACATTATTTTTAAGGGATTAATGACGTATTAAATAATTTTTAGAAGTAATGATACTGAAAAAATGTACTTTATTATTGGAAAATATTAGTTATATCAATGATAACTTCAAGAGATGCATCTAGAACTATCCAATTTTATTGGAAGAAGTACAATGGATATGTATGTAGTATGAGGAGATTAAATTATTGTAGTTTTTAGGGGACACAATGTATTATTCCAATACATCAATACGATCTAATATTTCATTTAGGATAAAGAAATGAATTTGATAAAAAAGTTAAATATTGTGATGGATATATCTAAAAATATTGATTATGTTGTGGCTTTCAAGAAGATAATGATGAATTTTTTAAATAAAAAATTTTGTGATCCAATTTTTTGAATGGTACAATATAAGTAATGTTTTATCAGAATGAAAATTCTTCTATTGATATTATCCAAGATATCATGTTTGGTTAGTGAACAAAAGGATATTCACTCAATTTTTACATATCCTAACATGTTTTAATCAATGAGATGATGTCACATATATCAGAATAGCTAGATAGTGCAGATGTGGTAGAACCTTTAACCAATAAAAACATAGTGAGAACATTATCTATTCATGTGAGATATAACAAGGATGGTAAGAAATTTAGATCCAGTGAAAGTGGGAGTGCTAAAATAGTGGTTTCCCTAGATGAAACCAAATAGTAATTTTCTATTACCATTTCACGTATAATGTGAGTTATACATGATATACACTAACCATTATAGTGTACAAATTTTTATTGTCACTATATAAATGGTACTATAAAAAGATTATTTGTCATATAAAATTTTTATAGTAGTTCCTATGATATATTGGAAACCTTGAGATGCTATGATAATAATCTTAAATATATATCTTATTGTCTAGATAGATCGAATTGACTGGACATAGTTCATGTATGACAATAAGTTTCATTAGGTTTATAATTTATAGAACTTTTTCTAATGAAGTTCGCATTTGAAGATCTGAAGTATGTGAGATCCTCAGTACACACCATCTAATAGGAACTTGGCATGTTTTGAGTGTCATTGGTTGTTCCTATCTATAGACATGTGTATTAGTCCCTAGTCTTGAGTTCATTATCAATGTTCCATGATTGATTGCATACAATAATAAAAGGATGGAAACATGAAATTGAGTTCATGGAAATGTATTTTGTTTTAGGTGTATTTAATTGGATTAATGCTCAAGATAGTGTTTTTTCGCTTCCATGTTGAGTAAGTGGTATATTGAGCTTAGTTTATCAGGATGGTAGTACATTTATTAGATATATTTCCATTAAAATTATTAGTAATCCTATCCAATATTATAGAAACTGATAATTCAATAATGGATGGTGAAACATGTTGTGCATCCTTCATTCTGATAAATCATAAGACAAAGAGATTATATTATATAGTTCATGTTCATAGGATGGTTAACATTGCTATGAAAAATACATATCTATTTAGTGGCCTCTATGGGTTTCTAGACTCCACTCTTTTTCTATGAATAATATTCCCTACTATCGAGAAATGTTCCTATAGGGTTACAAACAAAAGTGTATTCAAGAATATGCCATATTTTAGTGAATATGTATATATGAGATGGTGGTCCCCACCATATAGTCCTAGAGTTTTCCATTTATTAATGATCACAAAGAAATAAAAAATCATTATTATTTGAGTATAGAATTATTGAGTTGAATATATTTAATAACAATATTTTCAAAAATTTATATAAATATATGTAATCATATTATATCAACTAATATTATTTTAATATTAGATATTTTTTTAATTTAATAGGAATTATAAGTCGATTTAATTATTCAGTTTTATCACATAATATTGTTAATATATATTATATTTATATGATAAAATATAAATAATATTTATGAATTTGTTAGTTCATAAAAAATATAACTTATTGATCATTTAGTGGATTCTAAATATACCGGGGTTGAGACCCCTATTCAATTATTTCTGACATTCACAACATATGTTTTCAAGAGATAATTTCCATTTTGAAGTTCATTCTGAAAAATTTAAAAATACTCTATCCACTAACTTCATATTGAGAGAAAGACTTTACCTGAATGATTGATCCAAGAATGACTTCATAGATCAAAGGAATGGGATTGAGGTGATCATTGTAATGTTAATGGAATCATTTTATCAACATGCTAGAAAAATAAATTCAACGATCGACATACACACAGACTCTTAATGAAAATTAGAATGATCTAGTGTGGTTCATATTCATAACCTTTGAGTAGTGATCAATGTTTATGATCATAATTGAAGAGAAATATTTTGTGAATTAGTAAATTGTTAAATTAAACTTTGTGATTTGGAATTTTCACATGATATCATTGGACCTTTACTAGGTGCTGGATAACCAGACATGAAGAATTTATATAGCTACGATGATGAACATTTTTAAATCCCAAGATCAATGGTTTTCACTATGTTCCCTAGTACATATACAACCTATATCCATAGGCCACACCCACCCCATTACATTGAAAACTCTATTCACCATACCATAAACATATGAAAATTGCTAGTGGGACTTCTTTTCCCCTCTATAATACCTTAGAACACCCTAGGTCATCCTATATACACCTATTCCACCAAAATTCCCACAATGTAATGGGATGGAGGATCCAAACCATTATATAAATAATAAATAAAATCACACTATAGTTTAATGGTCATATTTAAATAGGAGGCTTCAAAATAGGTGTGGCCACAAAATTCTACACTATCATATCCAATATCTCCGAGAATGAATCATATATAAATGGTGGATAATTTAATTTAGGATCGTTTTAATTTTTTTATGTATAAGATAAATTCATAACATAACTTTTAAAGGATCCACTATATCCTAGAATTATTTGGATTCATTATCATTTACTTTTTATTATATATCTATTCAATAAATTTGAATTTTATTATACAAACATTAATTCCCTCCTTTAAAATCCTATGTTCAAGAACAATACCTTATTGTAAAATGAAATGACTCCATTCGTAATACGAGTGAGTTAATTATATTCGTTGTGATCTAAATCTATGTGGCGGTTCTTATGGTTCATATGAAATGATCTTATATATATTGATTAACAGTTCATTAATATTTTTGATAATTTTTAAGAACCCAGTTTTTGCTATAAAAGACTTTGGAATTTTCTTGATGTTATTCCAGAACAGTGCCTTCAAACGGCGTATGATTCCGAGCCTCGGTGTGGCCAAAATTAAATTTTTAGTGCGTTCGCACTAGGCATGAAAAGAAAATATGATAACTTCTAAATGGTTTTTCAGATCCGAAATCTGAGGGTATGAAAATGTCCGAAATGGGGTGTTTACCCTAGGAACGACATAAAACATGTCAGCGCGGGGCGTTTGTACCCCCCGCTCACTATCAGAATGTGAAATGGATAAATTAAAAAAATTAAACTATTCTTTTAATAGCTAAACCGGGTAACTCCTAAACGGTGTCTCGGATGGGAAAACTGAGGGCACCATTGAGTATGGAACCTGCTGTTTACCCTAGGCGGGGTGTAAAAGTTGTGGGCACGGGCATGCTCTGAGAGATGTCACCTAGGGGCCAAAGTGGTCATTTCGAAATGTCCACTTAGTGATTTGTATCGCTGGTGTTCCCCTTCAAATAACATTCAAATGAAGTCTTGGAATAGAAATCAAAGACTTCTGTTTAGTTTGAAATGGAGCGTTTTTTATAGGCGCGATATAAAATAAGCGGTCATAGAGGTTTTGGAATCCGCGCCCGTTGAAAGAGTTTTAGGAGATTTTTATAAATTCGCTTAAGTGTTGGGAAGGGAAAACCCATTTTCTCTCTCTCTCTCTCTTACTCCCTCTCTATCTCTCCCTCTCATCCATTCATCGACATTCTTTGCGGTTCTTGTCCAGATTGAGGAGTGGACTTCAGCGGATCGAAGCAGGATCGAGCAGGAGAGTCGCCAATGACGAATGGATCCAACAAGGTAGGATTTCTGCAAAATTTCCACACCTTCATCAATTATTGGTGTTAATTTTAATTTAGCCCTTTTAATTTTCTATAATTCTTGAATTGGGGCAATGGCCGAATGAACACAACCATTGTCTGAGCCCCGTTTTTGGTTCCGTACTTTGCGAACACTCACAATAATTTTCGGATGCGTCAACCAACTGTCAAATCGTCGATCCAAGGTGGGAACTGCAAATTTCTCATCGCATGGATCACAAAAACAACCTCGTATTTGGAATTGGGTGTCTGATCAAGCCATGGTGTTCTGCCGAAGGGATCACTGGATCACCACCGGCAAGGGCGGCTGACAGTTGCGCGTGGAGGTCGCAATGGGTCATGTGGCAGAGTGTCGTCGGAGGTGCGGCTTCAGACGAGACGGCAGCGGTGAGTCAGGAGGAGCCAGAGTTGTGGGATCTGGTGGGTGCGGCCGAGCAGGGCGGTGGCGTTCGGCGGAGCGAGTCGCGGGGTGTCCAGGCGGACCCGACAGCGGAGCGGGGAGCCGGAGAGGGTGGCTTCGGGTGTGAGGGGACGTCAACTGGGGTAGCGCAGCGGCGTGCTGCGGAAGGCAGAGATGAGGGAACCGGCGCCGTCCAATCTCACTTTAGCGGAGCAGGTGGGCGACCGCAGCCTGTCGCGGTCAGCAGGTGGAAACCCTAGGGGATCAGCGCCTCGGGCGTGCAGAGGAGGCCAGGACCCGTGCATCGTGGGTCCTGCTGGCGACACAGAGAAGACCGACTGAAGGGCTAGTCTATTTTTAAAAACCAGTCCCGAGGAGGGGGTGCAGTGTCATTGGGTGGGCCATGGCCGGACACGCGGCTGGGCCGCGGGCCGTCGGCTAGGACTGGGCTGGCCGTGGTGAACTGGAACGGTTAGACCCCCTTGCTTTTGTGGGGCCGTAACTGCTAAACGGTGCGTCCGTTTGACGCGCCGTCTCTGGCTGTGGATCGGTCTCTTCGAGACGGTATTTTTAAGATGGGTTCTGAGGTTCTTGGATTCTGTTCCTAAAGGAAGGTAACCCGTAACGCGTTAATATAATAATAATAAATTATTATTAAAGTTGTGACGGATGTGGCTCGCGAGCCGGACGTCTGTTTGACGTGCCGTCAGAGACGCTGTGGACCTGGAGTTGAGATGGTTCTACCATGGTCAGTTCTGAGCCTTTGAAGGATAGTTTCGTTGCTCGGTGGCACAAAATGAAAAATATGAATAATTAATTAATTGTTGCGTCGGACCCAACTCCTACTTGGGATGTCTGATTGATGCGCTGTTAGTGGAAACATAACTCCATTCCTTGTGTGGACTTTTAGAGATGATTTCTGAAGTGTTCGGGTTGAAGAAACGGTTCGGGCTCAATAGGTCCTAGTTCATACGTTTTACGGTGTAACACAACTTTTTCACCCGACATCCATTTGGGGTGTTTAAGCACTACATTATGTGTGTTTTTATAAGGGTATTGTAACAGTGCATTCTACCAGCCTAAATTAGAGTTGAGGTGTGGGCCCTACGAGCTGTCTTTTAAGCGGTGTGCAGCGTACTGTGACTTTTTCATCAGACATCCATTCGGGGCGAATGAATAGTCATTTTGATGTGTTTTTTTGAGATCATCATAATGGTGTAGTTCACTCGACCTTTTTCGGGATCGTGGTGTGGGTCCAACCCAGGCTGGCTACGGTGAATAGTACCTTTTTCACCGGGTGTCTGTTTGGGCCAGTGAGTAGTCAATTATGTGTGTTTTTCCGAGGGGATCGTAGTGGTGTGATCCATTTGTTCAGTTTCAGGATCTTGGTGTGAGCCCCACATGGGAAGCCTATAGTGAGTAGTACCATATTCACAAGTTGGTAATTCCGGATGAGTAAATGATCTATCTTGCGTGTTTTTCAGTGAGGATTTAAATGGCGTGATCCATTTGGAAATGTGGAACCACATTTGAGATCTTATTAAATGTGGAAACATGAATGTTTTTTGGATGGAGGTCCCTTTGATGCACTCCGAACCAATGCACGGTAGCGATGTTGGTAACACCCAGTGATGTCAGTTACAGTGCTGAGTTATTGGACCAATTCCAGTTCTACCCTCCAGCAAGGCTGGGCATTGGGTCGCATGTCGACTTATTCCAGGTCTACCCTCCAGCAAGGTTGGGCAGTGGGTTGCTTGTCGACCTATTCCGGGTCTACCCTCCAGCAAGGCATGGTTGTGGGACGCCTGTCAAATTCTTAGGGTCTACCCTTCAGTAGGGCTGGGCAGTGGGTCGCCTGTCGACTTATTAGGGTCTACCCTCCAGCAGAGCTAGGTAGTGGGTAGCGACTTATTCTGGGTCTACCCTCCAGTAGGGCTGGGCAGTGGGTCGCATTTGGACTTCTTGGGGTCTACCCTCCAATAGGTCTGGGTAGTGGGTCGTATGTCGACTTACTTCATGTCTACCCTCCAGTAGGGCTCGGCAGTGGGTCGCCTGTCAACTTCATATGGTCTACCCTCTCGCAGGGTTGGGCAGTGGGTCACCTATCGACTTATTAGGGTCTACCCTCTGGCGGGGCTGGGAAGCGGGTCACGCGATCTGTTTTCAAGGTTTACCCTCCAACCGGGCTGGGCAGTGGGTCACCCGTTGGCATTTCAGACTCGGTTCTTATCTATGAGGTTAGTCAGTGAACTTTTTTCCATGACCACCGGAGTGGGATCCTTGGTTGTATGGATCAGCGATGTGACAGCTTTGACATGACCTTAGGATATATGAGAACGAGGGGGTCTTTTCCCACTAAGACGCATCCTTGTGTCGCGACATAAAATCCATGCGGGCGAGTCAGTGCCGCCCAAAGTGGATAGTATCGAGATGCAGTGATTGAGCCCCTTTGACTTGTACCTCATTGGATGACGTGCAGGATGTTTAGGTTCATTGTTGGATGTCCTTTGAACTGTTGGTGACTCTTCTTGGGCTGATTGTAGAGATAGATATCCCCATACACACTCATTCAGTTTTCTCGTTGAGCATATATATACAAACCCTACTATTGTTCCCACTTCTTGGGTTCAGTTACTCTCCTTTTAGTAGGGGACAAGACGTGCGGGGTATGCCATGCGATTTCCGTGTCTAGATCCTCTTGGATGGATGAGTCTACTCTCCTGTCATAGGCAGTAAAGACTCGACGAGAAGTTCATCTTCTCACCGTCTCTATGTCCTTGAGTCTGGATGAATCTGATTCCTTTCTCTCATTGGGTTGATCTACACTCTCTCTATTTTGCACTCTAACAATGGTCTTTTCTCTATCTACTGCTCACCATTTTAGTACCTCCCTTGATGCTCCCCCGAGCTTTCGGGGCATTCTACTGAGTATTTTTATACTCACCCCTGCTTGGGATTTGCCCACACTTGGTGTTCCCTTGCAGACGAAGGACAGGTCGGTCGAGACTACTGAGGTGTGTAGAGGACACAAGATCTTGGGCTGCATTCAGTGGCCATAGTAGGACTTTCTGGGTTTGAGACTCACCAGTAGTGTACCACTGTGTTACCTGCTGCCGAGTTGTGGCCCCTTTCTGGTTGGGCACATGCTTTTTCCCTTTTACTATTCAGCTTACTTGTCAGTACTTCTCAGCACTTTTCTTGTAATGGTTAGAGGTCGATGCAAGTATGTTGGTTACCCATTTGTAGCAGTGTTGTATCTTTCTTTCCTTTCTCTGCACCTTTTCATTAAGTTGGCTATGTGTGTGTCTACAGTTTCTTAGGCAAATGTCTGCCCTAGTTTTTTGTGCCTTTGGCTCTAGTTGCCAGCCCCTGTCCTATGGAGGCGGGCTTGGGGTAGTGGTAGCTCGAGCCCTGGTACGGTTTGGGATGTGACAAAGTGGTATAAGAGGTAGTTGGTACCTTGGGGAATTGTTCGGATGGCCCTAAAAAGGAATTGGTTGAGTTTTGGGGCCATAGTGTCAACGTGTCTCGAGAGTGGCTCTCAGGCTAGGGAGTCCAGTGATGGTGCGGTGTCCGACGAATCTATTCACAGGGACCCTGATAACCCGCTTGTCAACTCGGCCCATTGAGACACTTGTTACAGGTAATTTGATTCATAAATCATATAGGATTGGGGCTTTGACATTCCTTCTTGTGTCTACTACCCATCGTTGTTGTTATATATATGTTCATTTGACCACGGTGCTCCTTGATCGGGTTCAGGATGTATCTGCGATGATATCCATCCAGGATACTAGCTCCGGTTCAAAATGACAATTCTGTGAGCGAAGAGGACTCAGTTCAAGATCCATCATACGATTACCCTTTTTCTAGAAGGACAAACAGTATCACATCCACCTTTGGAGTAGCGGATAGTACCGGCAGTGAGGGCCGATGATGAGCATAGGCTGGGTGTGCTACGTGAGTTCCAGCATCAGAGACCGCTGAGGTTCCACGACGAGCCACACCCTCAGATAGGGAAGGGTTGCCTAGAGTTGGTGGTCTGCATCTTCAGTCTTGTTCGGACACTGACAGGTTAGATGGGGGCTTTGACATCCAATCATTTTCCACCACACAGTTTGGAATAGTAGAGCCAGGGTTACTCAGATACATGATGAGTTGGTACTCTCATGGGATGACTTCTAGCAGCTGTTTTGTGAGGAGTAATACCAATCCTTCTTACTCTTTTTATGGTTTCTGGAGCTGCTGGAGCTTTTGTGGGGAGTGATGGAAGTTACTGGGTACGCGGCTGGGTTCATAGAACTTACTTGGTACTCTTTGAACATGGTCCATGATGGCAACTTCTATGCACCGAAGCTTGAACAAGATCTCTGTAGTGGAGATTAGTTCCAGCGTAGTGCCCTAATTCATCCTCACCCATCTCAGGGTACTGGAGCAGGCACTGGTGACAGAGAAATTTTTGGCAGAGGGACATCGATTGGCGAGGCCTCGACGTTGGTGGTTCCCCCTTGATAAGACTCAGACACATGTTCGGGGATAACGTAGATCACCGAGATATCCCAGGGAGGACTAGTGCTATGTTTGTGATGTGCAAGATCACATGGCGTGAGACTACTCGACCGAATGTGCTGAGTCTTCCAGATAGTTGGTAGATGCACCCCCATGACAGAGGCAGTTTCATGATAAGAGAACTCCTAGGTGTGGACAGGGTGGTCCCCAAGGAGGCGGTGTTGGCAGAAAGAAGGAAGAAATTTGGTTGGCGGAAGACGTTCCGAGGTCCTCCCACCACCACTAGGCAGCCCATGTCAGGCTCAGGGAGCTAACGGACGGGGCAGCGGGTGGTTAGGTGCTATGGTTGTTTACAATCATGCATCGCTAGAGATGATAAGAGGTACACTATATGTATTTTTCAAATTTTCATAGTATAAATTTTTAGACACTATGTGAGGTACTCTTTTGTCTAACTCCTTGCTCGAGGGGTTACCGAGGGTGACACAGGTCGTCGGTGTAACCATGTGTTGGTGCTGGTTGTGGTAGTTTTTTTCCAAAGAATGTGGAGACACTATCTTCGGGAAGAGATCTTTGCGGTTTGCTCAGACCACCAGTTTCTCAGGTGCATCCCCACACAGAGGGACTTGAACCGGAGACGACGATGTTGGCTGAATTTTCTGCTGGAAGGTATGGCTTGTCTGTAGTTGATGAAGTCGAATCCTTTGCTGGTTGAGCGTGTAAGGGAGTCTCGGTCACGATGCACCGACTGTAAAAACATGTGTGGCCGGATAACCATGGGTGTTTCACCATATGGGTATTCAAAAGGATGGAATCACGAGACCATTTTCCAGGAAAAAACCGTGATTTCGGTCATGACGTGGAATGTAGAGGTACAACCGGGAAAGACCCCAGAGTTTCTTTTGGCCGTTCTAGGATCGTGAAAACGGTTGAGAGTTTGCCTACCGTCTTACCCTAACCCAAAGATCAGGAGTGGGTGCACTATGTCTCTTGCGTGGCTTACCTAAGATGAAGTGTGTGTGCTCATATGACCATCATCGGTGAGGGAAGACCCCACGTGAACGGACCAAATCCTTGGGTCCATGCGCTGTGACGCAGAGCTGTGCAAGAGTTATTCTGGTTACGGGAGAGCCATGTGTGAGCTTAGTACCCTGAGTTGTTTCCCTAGTTTTTCTTTTTGGGGATGAAAATCTTAAAGGAGGGAATGGTGTAAGAACCATATTTTTGGTATAAAATACTTTTTAATTTTCTTGATGTTATTCCAGAGCAGTAACTTCATACGACGTACGATTCCGAGCCCCGGTATGGCCGAAATTAAATTTTAAGTGTGTTCGAACCGAGCACGCCATGTAAATGGGATAACTATTAAATGTTGTTTCAGATCAGAAATATGAGGGAATGAACGGGTCCGAAATGGGGTGTTTACCCTAGGAACGATATAAAACATGTCGGTGTTGGGCGTTTTTACCCCTCGCTCGCTATCGGAACGTGAAATGGATAAATTAAATAAATTAAATTATTCATTTAATAGGTCAAACCCAAGTAACACCTTAAAGGTTGCTCGGATGGGAAAACTAAGGGCACCGTTGAGTCCGGAGCGTGCCATTTACCCTATGTGGGGTGTAAATGTTTCGGGCGTGGGCCTGCTGTGAGAGATGTCACACAGGGGTAAAGTGGTCATTTCGAAATGTCCACTTAGTGATTTTTATCTCTGGTGTTCCCTTTCAAAAAACATTCTTACAAAGTCTCAGAATGGAAATCCAAGACTTCCGTTGAGTTTTAAATGGGGTATTTTTCCTAGGCGCGATATAAAATAAGCGGGTGCGGAGGTTTCGGAATCCGTGCCCATTGAGAGAGTTTTAGTGGATCATTATAAATTCGCTTAAGTGTTGGGAAGGGACACCCCATTTCTCTATCTCTCCCTCTCTCTCTCTCTATCTCTCTATCTCATCTGTTCTTCGACGTTCTTCATGGTTCTTCGCTGGATTGAGGAGCGGACTCCGGCGGATCGAAGCGAGATCGAGTAGGAGCATCACCAACGACGAACGAATCCAACGAGGTAGGATTTCTGCTAAATTTCCCCACCTTCATCAATTTATGGTTCTTATTTCAATTTCGTAGTTTTAATTTTCTATAATTCTTGAATTGGGGAAATGGAAGAACAAACACAGTCATCGTTCGAGCCTCGTTCTTGGTTCCGTACTTCGCGAACACCCAGTATACTTTTCAGATGCGTTAACCAACTATCGAATTGTCGATCCAAGGTGGGCGCTGCGAAGGTCTCATCACATGGATCACAAAAATGCCCTCTGATTTAAAATCAGGTGTCCGATCTAGCCACGATGTTCCATCGAAGGGATCATCGGATCACCACTGGCAAGGGCGGCTGGCGGTTGCCCGTGGAGATCGCAATGTGTCGCGCGGCGGAGCATTGTCGGAGGCACAACATCGGACGAGACAACGACAGTGAGTCGGGAGGAGCCAGAGTTGTGGGCTCCGGTGGGTGCGGCCGAGCAGGGTGGTGGAGTTCGGCAGAGCGAGCCACGGTTTGTCCAGGCGGAGCCGAAAACAGAGCGGGGAGCCGGAGAGGGTGGCTTCGGGTGTGAGGTGGTGTCGACCGGGGTAGCACAGCGGCGTGCTGCGGAAGGAGGAGCCAAGGGAACCGGCGCTGTCCGGCCGTGCTTTAGCGGAGTAGGCAGGCGACCATGGCATGTCGCGGTCTGTAGGAGGAAACCCGAGGCGGTCATTGCCTTAGGCATGTGGAGGAGGCCAAGACCCGTGATTTCTAGGTGCAGCTGGAGATGTAGAGAAGACCAGCTAAAGGGCCAGTCTGTTTGTAAAAACTGGACCTGAGGAGGGTGTCAAGTTTTGTTGGGTGGGTCGTTGCCAGACCCGCGGTTGGGCCGTAACTGCTAAACGGCACGTCCATTTGACGCGCCGTCTGCGGCTGTGGATCGTTCTCTTTGAGACGGACTTTTTATGATGGGTTCCTGGGTTTTTGGGATCTGTCCCCGAAGGCGGGGGACCCGAAACATGTTAATGTAATAATAATAAATTATTATTAATGTTGTGACAGACGTGGCTCACGATCCGGACGTCCGTTTGACGTGCTGTCAGAGACGTTGTGGCCCTGGAGTTGAGAAAGTTCTTCCAAGGTCGGTTCAGATCCTTTGGGGGTTGGTTTCATTGCTATGTGGACTAAATCGCTAAATATGATTAATTAATCAATTAATTAATTTTTGCGTCGGACCTAACTCTTGCTTGGGATGTCCTATTGACGCACTGTCAGCGGCAGCATGACCCCAATCCTCGTGCAGAATTTTTGAGATGCTTTTTAATGTATTCGAGTTGCAGAAAATGTGAATGCCCCACATGGACTAGTTCACACATTTTATGGTGAAACTCCACTTTTCACCCGACATCCATTTGGGGTGTTTGAGCACTGCATTCTCTATGTTTTTCTTAGGGGATTGCGACAATGCATTCTGGAAGCCTAAATTGGAGTTAAGGTGTGGGCTCCATGAGTCGTCTATTAAATGGTGTGCAGTGTACTGCAACTTTTTCATCAAACGTCCATTCGGGGCGAATAAATATTCATTTTGATGCGTTGTTCTGAGAGCATCATGATGGCGCAGTTCACCCAACTTTTTTTGGGATCATGGTGTTGGTCCCACTCGGGCTGGCTATGGTGAATAGTACCTTTTTCACCGGGTGTCCATTTTGGGCGATTGAGTAGTCAATTCGGTGTGTTTTTTTCGAGGTTATCACTGTGGTGTGATCCGTTTGTTCAGTTTTAGAATCTTGGTGTGAGCCCCACACAGGCTGGCTACAGTGAATAGTACCATATTTACCAGTTGGCTATTTCGGGCGAGTAAATGCTCTATATCGTGTGTTTTACCATGAGGATTGCAATGATGTGATCTGTTTGGGAATGTGGAGCCTCGTTTGAGATCTTATTAAATGTAGAAACATGAAAGGGTGTTGGATTGAGGTCCCTTTGATGCACTCTGAACCAATGCACGGTAGCGATGTTGGCAACACCGGGTGATGTCAGTTGTAGTGATGAGTTATCAGTCCAATTCCGAGTCTACCCTCTAGTAAGGCTAGACAGTGGGTCACTTGTTGGCTTATTCCAAGTCTACCCTCCAGAGAGGCTGGGCAGTGGGTTGCCTGTCGACTTATTCTGGGTGTACCCTCCAGCAAGGCTAGGCAGTGGGTCGCCTGTCGACTTATTAGGGAATACCCTCCAGCAGGGCTGGGCAGTGGGTCACATGTCGACTTATTAGGGTGTACCCTCCAGTAGGGCTGGTCAGTGGGTCGCCTGTCGACTTATTTCAGGCCTACCCTCCAGCAGGGCTGGGCAGTGGGTCTCATGTCGACTTATTCCGGGTCTACCCTCCAGCAGGGCTTAGTAGTGGGTTGCCTATCGTCTTATTCCAGGTCTACCCACGAGCAGTCCTTGGTAGTGGGTCTTCTGTCGACTTATTAGGGTCTACCCTCCAGCGGGGCGGTGAAGTGGGTCACCCGATGTGTTATCACGATTTACCCTCCTGCTGGGCTGGGCAGTGTGTCACATGTTGTCATTTCAGACTCGATCCTTATCTATGAAGTTATTTAGTGACCTTTTTCTACGTGACTACTAGAGAAGGATCCATGGTTGTATGGATTGGCGATGTGATAGCTTTGATGTTACCTAAGGACATAAGGAAATGAGGTGCGCTTTTCCCACCAAGATGCGTCCTTGCATCGCGACCTAAAAGCCATGTGGGAAAGTCAGTGCCCCCAAAGCGGATAGTATCGAGGTGTAGTGATTGAGCCCCATTGACTTGTGCCTCCTAGGTTGACTTGTAGGACATTTAGGTTCAGTGATGGATGTCCTTTTAACTGTTGGTGACTCTTCTTGGGCTGAGCTTGGAGATAGAGATCCCCATACACACTCATTCATGTTTCTCGTTGGGTAGATATATACACACCCTACTATTGTTTCCACTCCTTGGGTTCGGTTACTCTTCTTCTAGGAGGGTAAAAGATGCGCGGGGTATGCCATGTGATTTCTGGGTCTAGTTCCTCTTGGTTGGATGAGTCTACTCTCCTACTATATGCAGCAATGACTCGACGAGAAGTTCGTCTTATCACTGTATCTATCTCCTTGCGTCTGGACGAGTCTCCTTCCTTTCTCTCGTTGGGTTGAGCTGCACTCTCTCTATTTTGCACTCTTACATTGATCTTTGCTCTGTCTATTGCTCTCCATTTTAGTACCTCCCTCGTTGCTCCCTCAAGCATTTGGGGGTATCCTACTGAGTATTTTTATACTCACCCCTGCTTTGGATTTTCCACCACTTGGTGTGCTCTTGCAGACCACGGACAGGTCGGTCGAGACTACGGAGGAGCATATAGGACACATGATCTTGGGATGCATTCAGTGGTCATAGTAGGAATTTTTGGGTCTGAGACTCACCAGTGGTTTACTTTTGTTTTACCTATTTCCAGGTTGTGGCACCTTTCTGGTTGGGCGTGTGTTTTTACCCTTTTACTGTTCAGTTTACTTGTCATTACTTCTCAGCACTTTTCTTGTACTGGTTAGAGGTCGATGCATGTATATTGGTTCCCCTTTTGTAGCAGTGTTGTATCTTTATTTCCTTTCTCTGCACTTTTGCATTGAGTTGGCTGCGTGTGTGTGTATATTTTCTTAGGCAAAGGCCTCCCCTAATTTGTTGTGCCTTCAGCACTAGTCGCCAACCCCTAGCCTATGGATGCAGGATTGGGGTAGTTGACACTCGAGCCCCTGTACGAGTCGGGTCATGACATAATTTCTATTCCGTAACATGGATGATTTTCATAATGAACCATTTAAATATATTGATTACATTAATATCTTCGAATGAAAAAAATCCAATAAGGAAATTTTTTATATAGACATATACATATATAGTTTAATTTCACTTATAATGAAACTAGAATTTTATTATACTTATTAAATCCATCCAAAAATATGTAAAAATAATTTTTTTACTGTTTAAAAAACATTTCATATACCTAGGATAGATTAAATTATTCCTCCCTTATAGAGAAATTTAATTTTATGTTAATCAAATAAAAATTTTAACCCTTGACGGTTTGAGTAAGAATCTCCATCTTTCATTACTCATTATAACATTCATTCCAATTTTTAATTGAAAAATATTATGATAATATAAATCCCTACCAATTATAGGTGAGATAAATTATTTATTCATCTATACTTCCAATTAATTATTTCATCACTACCTCATTCTATTAGGGATACTATATTCTTTGTGGTTGAAGAATTATTTATCCCTTTCTTCCAATAAGACTTTTTGTTTAAATATGGGAGGGTAGATAACCTTGATATATGTTAATATCTATATTATTTCTATACTTTTTTACTCAATGATTCACATAGTTACGTTTCATGTTACTTTATCAAGTTAGTATGCACTATTATCACTAAGGATTGATTTTCTCCCAAAAAGGGAATATCTCCATCTGAATTTGGTATTTATTAAAATTGAATTTATATCATTAGTGAATGTTCAATGCTTCATAACCTTATTCAAATTAAAGGTTAATTGCCCTAATTTTGTTCCTAATAATAATATTTTATAGTTAAAATCAAACAAATCCATTTTAGTTATAAATCATATTCTTTTAGAAAATATAAAAAATTTACTCTATATATCCATCCCCAAGATAAAAATAAATAAATGGTAAATATAAATATCAACACAATTATATAAAATTACCAATAATTACTATTATTTATTTCACTAATCATTCAAATAATGTAACACTACTCATGTTATAGTTGGTTCATCCAAACCGTGGGTTTCTATGAACATATATTGCGACCAATTTGAAACATGAACTCTATGGGATATATTTAATTTACCTCTTTACATGAACGTATAGTGAAAGGGAGTAACATTATATATCTCAAATATTTTGGGGGGATTTTATTTAATTATAATGAATTAATCATATCAAAGATACATCTTTCCAAATTCATAAAACATATTATTTTTATATCAAAATATACTTCTAATATTTTGCTGATCTAGGAAATCCTAAATTAGTTTTATTAAAATGGATATTAATTTGGAGGTGCATGAAAATTACTAGCCATTTTTTATCATTCTTAAAATTTAAATTTACTCATTCTCTCCTAGAATGAGGGTGGCAGTTTACAATATCCCCCCTTTAGTAGCATTGATCATTCTTTTTTGAATTTTGTATACTTGGTATTATACTTTATATTTGTTTCTAAACTACATTATTATTTTTTCATCTAGCGAGTATTAATTTTAATTATCATTGAATGGTTTAGTATATTCTTAATTCTTATAGTAAATATTATTGATCTATGTTATATTCCATAAATTCATATCCCTTTTACCACTGGATTCCTTTATAAGAATCTTGATAGTTTAAACTAATATATCTATTAATATTGAAATAATTATTTCCCATGTTGTTGATATATTCTATTAGTAAAGGCCCTTAAATTCAACATAATTGACCCAAGATTCTATATACTATGATTATTCTATGTCATGTATTTATAAAATTAGTCATCCAAAAATGAAATTCCTTATTTCTGAATTGGTTTATAAGATATTTTATGTTAATGTATTTGAGTACTTAATGGTAAGTATAATTGTTATTATTGATATGAATATTTCATCGTTTTTATTATATCACGATGAAACTTTATTTAATGTTAGTTTGAAACATACATTACCATGATTTGAAGCTGTATTTTGGGTCAAAATATTCAAAATTTTATTTTATGAATTATGAAATTGATTATGTTTCTATTTATATTATATATAGTGTTATTTTTTAGATTAATTATCTTATTATGTGGTCACAAATCATGAAAATAATGTATACCTACACATATATCATAATATTTTGGGTGCAATACTTCTGTTTGTGGTTTCATTTGAGAAACATGTAATTATAGTATTTTCTTCTTCCTTAATTCAACTTAGTCGGTGAAATTAATTTTTTTCCTGAAATTATATATACCTTTTAATCAAGGATAATGACTTCAACTCAAAAATATTTAATTTTATTTATAATTCAATAATAATTTATTATTATATATCTAGTTATTTTATTATAAATATACATTTTATAAAATCATTAATTATTTAAGAATCATTATATTCTGGACAATAGTTAATTTTCTCATTTAGATCCATACATATAAGTAATCACACATGTATTTATGTACAATATCTTTGAATCTTTCCAAAATAATGAAAATATATTACCCATTCTATCATAAAAATAATTTTTGTTTTTATTAGATTCACTACAGTATATGGTTAGAGATTCTTATCTAAAAATCACATTGCTAATATTTCCCATATCATGATTGGTGAAATTTGTAGTAATTTTAACGGGTAAATAGAATTTTCAGTGACTGAAAATAGAAATTACCATATCCTTAGTATAGTATTAGAGACTATATGCGAAATAAATGTTCCGAATTCTATAAAATATGAGATATTGACATGACAACCATCATATATTAGACTACTAAATAACTATATATTCTAGATCATCTAAAGTGAGCATTTCATGATCTTGATATTGATGTCAATAATCAATAACCATATAACGCTATGTGATGTTTCATTATTAGATGCTAATTAGTAGTCCATGATGACTATATCTCTTTGATAAGGTTGATCTTGATATAAAATGGTATGATTAGTGTATTTCTCCATTCATTATTGATGTACCATAGTTTAATTGATTTTTTATCTTGAATTTCATTGTAATTGAAATTATATCTTTCAATATTTTTGTTATAGTCCATGTTTCCATAGTTTCAAATCTCCTAGATAGATTTTTAGGATTCTTGATCAGGTAATTGTGATAAGATATAAATATTTTGGTTCCAAAGCTAGGTTCATGTTAGGTTAAACATCCCACGAATCCATTTGATCTCAACCCTATCATTACCAATTTAAATAATTTGTTTGAATCAACCTAAAACATTTTTGAAGTCTTTATTAATATATTGGGCCTGTAACCCATTTAACATTAAAAATAAAACATAAATTTCATTTTTAATATTCCTAGATTAATAATATCACATAAACACAATGCACTTAGTCTACACCATTTTAACCTCCCTTAACACTAATTTTGGATATGTTTCAATTTTTAATCTAAAATAATCATAGTTCATATTTTAAGGGTTAATTAATGTAAAAATATTTTATCCCAGTTGCAACTGAACAATAATAAACCCTTCTAAATAAATAATTTATTATGAATTTAATGAATCATTTTAAATTATATTGATTTCAAGAATAAATATATTAAAAATTAGATATTTCTATATATTTATTATATTATAATTACAATAGATGATTAATTAAATTATATGGTTTAGAGGGGATATAAATGGTTAACCAATAAAAATCAAAACATCCAAATTTTCAGATAAATCAAAGTGATTATAAACTGAACCCATTTAATCCTTTAAAAAACATATTTATATTAAATTCCATTATTTTCATATATCATATTGTATTTAAAAAATATCACCTCTAAATATGAATTATAATGAAAATAAAGATAATTGGTAACAAAATTAGAGGAAATACATGGAGCTTATATCTCCACATTGGAGATAGAAATTAATATGATCAAAAAAGAATAATAATGTTTTAAAAATTTAAAATATGCTTTTTGTGATTTTTTATAATTATATTCTAAAATAATCAAGGATTCATTAAGAATTTAGGTCACAAAAATTTATGTTTTTAGAAGATATTAGAAAAAATTTACATTTTGAATCAAATATCATGATTTAATGCATTGTACATCACTATGTAATATATATTTTTACCAAGGGATAGATTTTCTAATTTAATGATTCAATAATCATATAATGGGGTCATGATAAGAATTTTTATATAAGTTTTATTATTGAAAAATATTTTTATGGGAAAGATGTTATGATTTAATATCATGTTTTATTCCATTAGATGATGAATTTTTATCTAATATATACCTTATATTGTTTCATCCACATGAATTAGAATATACACAAAGAATATTTTGATAGAAATAGGATATACTAATTAGATACATTTTATAGTGGTGATAAAAAACATAAATTATGAAGTATAGAATCCATCTCATGATATTTATAGGATAAAAATAACTATTTCTTGATAGTTTTCAATACACTATATGTTAATTTAGTGAAGTAGATGTCCATATTTAAAATATATATCATTTGGATGAAAAACATGATATTAAAATGGGAAATATTCACACACATTGGAAGAAATATGTTAGATGAATTTTCCATTGAGTCTATATAATATTGAAAACATTAGTAGATGAAAACATAGACAATTTATCCTATCATTGAGATAAGGAATATATTGTGGTGAATGAAATAAAGTGAGAAAAAAATAATTCCTTGGATTTTTTGGATTTAATATAGTGTTCAATTAGTTCATACATGTTATAAATTTATATTATCTTCCTTTTTAAATATTTTTCTTTTTTTATACTAATTATGACATGACCTCTTGATTTGTTTTATGAAGATATTATTTTTTAATTTTAGGTGTAATAATTTCTTATAGTGTGATAGAAGTTGGGAGATATAAATCATTGTAAGATTCATAGTATAGTTGGATAATGTCTCCATTTTGTGTTTATAATATTAATAAGGATGATTATCATAGATTTTGGAAAAACATTACATAATAATATGTATTCTCATGAAATATATCCCTATATGATTGAACATAGAAAAAATAACTTTTTTATATTTTGTGACATGTTTATTTAAATATTTGTTTATGATATCTTCATTATGGTTGTGAATTAACCAAAATGCCAAGAAGGATAAAAAAACAAGAGGATTCTATATATGAAATTCAAAATTAAAAAAACTAATAATTCATAGACATAGAACCTAAGGTAATCTCGATCCATGATCAAACACATCCAGAAATGCAACATTTCTATCCTACATCATCATTATGTCATAATTGTTGTTGTTTTCTTCATCCAAACACCACCAGATCCAATAGAAAAATACATATTTCCACCGTGTAGATCTACAAAAAATATGTGATGCATCATATCCAAATAAACCTTCATCTATACCATTATGAACACACCATTAATGTTTCCAACATGAAAAATAATAAACCCATAGTGGTGTAACATCCACCACAGTGGACTAAAACTGTTGCCTCTGTTGGGAGTCACTTCCCTCTACACCACATCTTCATCACACACATATGTTTCCATCACTATGCACCAACAAATGAAGGTAACACCTTATAGAACACTATTAAACACTCAAATAGAAAATCCAGAATCTTTTTTGATATTAAATACTCTATAATTACCTGGGGATGAGAGATGGAACAAGAAGCTAGGGTAGAGTTGAAATAGTTTATAGAATCCATATAGAGTTATAAAATTCATCACGAATGATCCGCACAAAACAATGAACAAATCCAAACAACACTCAGTAACTGAAACCATCCTAAAAAAACTGTAACATCTAAAACTGGAGCCCAAATGAAAATGAAAATCATCACTAAAATAAACCTCAAAAAATATGATGAAAAAAGAACCAACTAGATGAGATGAATAATCCAACTCGAAATAAGAACAATAGGTAAGATGGATACCATCCCCCTCAAACACCATCCAAAGATGAACCTGAAAGTGGAATTGAGCCTAAACAAATGGGGTCCAATAAGATGGATTGACAAAAAAAGGTATACATAGAGGAATAAAACTAGATATCACCCATAACACCAACCCCAACCATCTGAATCACTAGCATGTAGACCCAAAAATGTAGGTCTGAGGCAAATGGTCAAGTAGAATGAGGGTTGGTGTGATGAATCCAATGTTCACACCAGTTTACAGTTACATCCATTAACGGGGATTGATAAAAGGATAATGGGAGGAGGAATCAATCCTAACCAAGTCAAGGAGCGCCATCACTACCGAACGAAGCCGCAAAACCCCTATGTGGAAGGGAAGGGATGAAGAGGGCATTCCGAGATCTCCAGTAGAATGTGGGGGAATCCTCTTTTTTGATTTATTAATTTTATTCACTATGATAGAAATATATTTTACATTAAACTAATCACGGAAAAAGATATTATAGAAGGTAAATTTTAGAAAATATTACACTAATTCACCCCTACCTGACAAAAAATAAAATTCCTTCCAGAAGATAAAAATGTTTTATTTGAGTGGAAGGATTAGTTTTAAAGAATTTCCTTTTCAATCCATAGAATCTTAAGTATGTAATAAATGTTTTCCGATCATAATTGGTTACCAAATTTAACTATAGAATAATCAGATTATATTAATCATTATAAATTCATGTTCACATTAATATATTGCAAGGATGTTTCGGATTAATGGACAAAAAAGATTTATTAGAATAATATCATAAATAATTTAATGTTGACTGTAATTTAATTTATTGATTAGTATGATATTTTTGTAGAAAAATCAATATAATGGTGTAGTTTTGTAAATCCCCACATAATATGCACAATATGTGTCTAAATTTCTATGAAGGATACCTAAAATATATGAAAAAATTAAATATTCTATGTAATATTTATAAGGATTTGAGGATAGACACATTTTTATTTTAGGATGCATTCTTTGATTGGGTTAATATAGTTATAGATAACATGAATTAACATTGAGAAATCCTAGATCATTTCAAAAAAATTATTTTTTCTTATACAAAATATCTATATCATTTTAATCCCATATTTTCAATGATTGAGGAATCTAATTAAATGAAATATTCATTGGATAAAATTCATCATATGGATGTTTTGTATAGAATGAGTATAATTGTATACAATCTCATTGAAAATGAAAAGTATCATGACATGGACTTCAATGAAATGAAAAAAATCATAGTATAGGATTACCCTAAGGATAATGATGTTGATGTTTTCATTCCATCCCATGCATCAAATCTAAAATTCAGAAAATTAAATGTGAAAAGGAATCTTCTACTGAAATTTTGTATATTTTTAAAGGATGTTAACAATATTGATAAGTGTCATATGATTTTATGATGTGAACAATAATATGATTTATCAATGAATAAATCATTAAATTATTCGAAAGGAATGATATATACTGAGTTAAATTTCATTAATAATAGAATATTTGTTTCATAAGAATAAATACACATTATTGAAATGGAATCATAAAAAATTATGGATTATAAAGATATGAATTGAAAATTTATTCAAGTTTTCTTACACAAATAATAAATTGAATTGTGAAAAAATGGTCATGATATTAATTTTTTTTGTAGTAGTAAAAAAGTGGAGTTAGAGGACACACTTGAAGATATCAGTGTTTGATAGCCCAAAATAGTGAAATCTAATTTTGTGTTATGTGATTTTAAACACTATTTTTTATAAAACATAGAGAATAAATATGAGTTGAGAACCATGATTGAAAATTTTAAATTTTATTACCAAATATTTATATATAAATACATCGATCTCATTTTCAAAGTGGATTATTAGGAATATATCATTGATTCTTTGACTGACAAGGTGTAATATATAATTAAAAGGATTGAGGAACATGAAGACATTGATATAATAATGGTGTGAAATTTTAGGGATCATGTAAGATCCACAACTACTTGGATTAGATAGAAATTTTACACTATAAATGATATAGATAATGAAAAGGGAAATCAAGGAGAAGGAAAAAAATATTTATAGAATTTCTTATGGAAAAAGGGTGTCATATTAATGGGAAATCAGGAGTGGTATTACCTAATAAGATAAAATCAACCATAATTATTTCAAGGAAACATACTGCCACTCCATATAATATTATAAATATGGAATAAAATTATTATATCTTTCAATTATCAATACAAAAAAAAAATGAAAAACATACTAATAAATGTTTTTAATTATTATGAAATGTTGGGACACATGAAACATAAGTGTTTATGTCAAATAGATACTCCAAGCCCCAATATCATTGAATATAGATGATCAAGAATTAATATTCATGGTATGCTTCTGATTTTTAATATTTTTTCTATAAAATATATAGAGATAACCCCATATATTTCAGATTAATGTTGAAAATGAATTTTGTAAGGGAGACTCACCAAAATGGAATATAGAATCATCAAGATTAATTACATAATCAATAAATAAAAAGTTGATCCACCACCTTCTAATATGAGAAGAGGTCATCATTTCTATAGGATGAACATGAATATAAATCACTAACATATGTGAAGAAAAAAATGTATTTATAATAAAATTCAAGAGAATTTCTACTGGATATTTTATTATATATAATAGATTAAGTGGATTTGTTGATCCGTAGATGTGGATGAACATCCCACACAAAAATAAAAGAGCACCATTTAATAGATATAAAATACAATAATAAATGATATTTAGGGTTCAACAATGATTATATATTTATTATAATTGTTTATTTCAATTGAAAAATTAGTTGAAAGACATGATGGAAATAGAATTATGGTTTTTATATGCCTTGTTAATAATTTACTAAGGGTGTGATTATCATGGGAGATCTATTATGAAGTAAATTTCATCAATAATAATTATACTACTAATGGATGTAACAACCTATGATTTCATGTTATGTTATTTTCTTTAAATTCAATAGTTTGTGGTACACACAACACCGAGTTTGAGTGCAACACGACTTACCAAACTAGCCGTTCAAAAGCGGTTATGAATAGTATTAATTGAATTTTGAATTTTATATACTCCATATAATTTTAACTTATGTATTATGTTTTTCTTAGACATATTATATGATCAAACTCAATTGTTCAGATAAAAAATGTATTTTTCAAAAAAAATCAATTTTACCACATTTTAATGGAGAACACTTTTTAAATCCAATATTTGACATTATTAAATATTAAATTTGACAAAATAAAATTCTTCTTTAGAATCGGGATGTCAAAATTTACTTTGGATGAAATTTTGGTATTTTTCTAATAATATTCATTTTTTAGGAATAGTGAGAAATAATGTATTTTAAATCAAAATTGCCTTTTAATATAATTTATTTATAAGGATAGATTATATTTTAAATTGGTTTTGAACTATAATTAGATTATATTTTTACCCTTTAATCCAATGTTGTTCATTGGAGTCAATTTCACTTTGAAATTATATATAAACAAGTTTCAATCTTTTAATAGTTATAGTTTCATAAAAACATGCTAATTGGTTTGACAACCGGAATTAATTTTAAATTAATTTATACAACTTATATTTTTTGAATTCGGTAAAATAGATTTCATTTTCGAAATCATAATATCAAATATATCTTAGGCTTATTTTTTGGTATTTTTCTGAAAAACTACAATTTTTTATGGATAGTGAAATCACTAAGTAGTTGTTAAAAATATGACTTTTTCATTTAAATGAATTTTTACTGCTTCTATGAATTGAATTTATAAAAAACAAGATACATGGTTTTTATTATTATGTAAATTGTGGTTCAATAAGATGAAAATAATTTTTGGTGAATCGTAACTTTTGTCTTTTATTTACAGCAGGTAAAAGTAAATTGGGTAATTCAAGGTAAAAAGAATATTATAATAATACAAAATTACCTTAACACTTTTCCTAACCTTATTGGACAAGTCATGGAAACCCATTTGAATCCTTGGGTTGATTTATACGACCCCATGGAGCCACTTATGAATAATAATGATACTTTATTTTAATTAACTTAAAGTAAAGGCAAAAATGACATAAATAAATATCTATTAGTAAATCAATTTTTAAATTTGGTGATATAGGTCATATTTTCAACAATAAATATTCATTGGAAAGAAAAAATTACTTCATACATTATGGTATTTGTTTTATAATTTTTAGATATCAAATAAATTAAATTATTTATGACACAATAATGATGTCATATTTACCTCATTAATAAATGATTCAAATAAATATGATTATTAATATTAAAAAAATATCCAAAACCCGTCCAATTATTATTGGAAGATATTATTTCTACCATGAGTCATCTTATCTTTTACTTTAAATAGTTTTCAGACTTTATAAATAGAATATCACTATATAATAATATAATATTTTCACACTTTCCTAAGGAGCCCATCTTCCCCCTTATAAAAGGATACCACTTATAAACCATTCCACACACCTCTAAAGCCCCGTGTCTCATACAAAACCTGCCAAAATAATCTCTCATGATCCTTCTCTTAAATCTAGAATCCTTAATTTAGTCAAAAGTCACTTCAAGATGTCCTTTTGGTTCAAACCAAAGGAAGTTACCCAAATTAAAGGTAACTATTTCTCTTAAATTCTTTTGTTTTATTTTGTTTTATTTCACTTCTCCAACCCCACTAAAATGTTTTAATACCTTTATTTTATAACAAAAAAAATATCCTCAATATACTAGGATGTTTTTATGAGATGTATTCTAACTACACTTACACACACCTCCATGTAATGGATGAAGAATATACTGTTTCTATGGTAGACAAACTAACGCCTCACGAAACGATGATTGTTCGATTATCTCCTACAACCTCTCATGGTAGCCATTAAGACAGAACTGTATTTATATATGATATAAATTATTTTTCTTTTTTCTTTTTTGATTCTATATTTTCCATTTATATCGTAGATTTATGGTTTCCATTATGGGTAAAACGAGATAATTTCATCTGAGGAAGTATGGACTACCACCCCCTCAAAGTGATATGACTCGTTAATGACTTTTTTGGGACATATAAAGTATAGAGATAATGATATTATATATGATATTATACTGTAATTATAATATACCTATCTATAATTATGTTTTAATTCCATTAAAATACAAAAATAGAAATGAAAGTAGTGTTCATGTGTACGTACAACTTACCGTCTCCATGAACTGTGAATTTCATTTCTTATCTCCAAATTTTATGTAATGCTATAAATACATGTATATACTCAATATATAATATATATATGATATCTAAATCGTGTATACATTATGGAGAAAGTGTAATTTTGACCACATGGAAAAATTGTAATTATAACAAGTTCATTTTTGAATCAAGTTCCGATCATCGATAAAATATCCAATATGAACTCAAATAATTATTTATTTTTTAAAGAAAGGTAATAAGTGATAAAAAGGAAATAATAAACTTTAAAAATTTTCTTCATCAATTATAAATTAACTGATGTTTATTATTCTGGAAGAACAAGGAACATACAAGACAAGTCGGACTTGAGGTTAGGGGTTTCTTATCTCACTCTTAATTCAGTGAGATTTCCATTGTTCGCCACTTATTTATCACATGTGGTGATTTGAGTATAGAAATTTGATATATTTTATCATGATTATATTTATATTCATGGTATTCTGTTATTTATTTGGCGGTTAATATCTTTTGTTCATATGACTCGATTGATTACAACGATGTAAGGGTTTTTCATCTCACTTTTATTCCCGTGAGATTCATGCTATATTGGACACTATTTCATTTTGTGTGGAGTATGTACTACCCATGATTGTATTTTTTTGTAATATACGTTATTTAATGGGTATTTACATCTTCATTTTATGATACTTATTTCATGGGGTTTATGTTTCATAAGTTACCAAACTGTAAAGGGAATATCA
This sequence comes from Viscum album, assembly GCA_963277665.1. Lineage (NCBI taxonomy): Eukaryota > Viridiplantae > Streptophyta > Magnoliopsida > Santalales > Viscaceae > Viscum > Viscum album. The sequence continues at coordinate 113,731,640 of OY728119.1, read as the reverse complement.
AATTTCAATTTTCTCTCATTGGGCTTTATGCATACTTTATTGATTATTTTAATCCATGATTATGTGTGGAATCACTATTTATTATTTGTGTAGTAATTTCCACCACCCTTTCTATTGATATAATTTTGATACACATAATCACTCCATTGATAAATTCTCAAGTCATCGATATGAACATGATAAGAGTAATTTTAACTCATTCTCGATTTATTGAGTTAAACATCCAATTCATTGGTGTTGTTTTAGAAGAATATGTGTGAATTTCCTATGATTTATTAACACTGAATATATAATCATATTAAGTGTATTTAAATTCTTCACACATAAATAATTCGTTGATTTATCCTTAACCTAAGTATATGGTCTTTATAAGATATTTCATCTCAATTTACCTTCCTTTGAGACTTCTTTGTTGTTATATGCCAATTCACTTTTATATTGTGTATATAATGTACTTTCTGATAGTATTTCATCAATCCCTTTATTCTTATGAGACTATAAAGTTTTTATTACATCAATTATTTGTATTTAAGTGTCTCTATTTTTTCCAGGAACTCTAACAAAAATATCATTTTAAATGTTATAATGATTTATTATTCTAAAATTTTCTCATTAATGTCCATGTTTTAAAAATGGTTTTAAGGATTTATTTATATGGACATAATTTTTTTACAATTAAAATTAAATTTAAAAGTTTCAATGTGTTATGGGAAACATTGATTCAAAAATCTATTTTAAATGGCTTCTTGATAAATAGTGAGACTTTTAAATGTTTTCAAGAAAAAAGGCGGGTATTTCTCTAAAATATTTTTGATGATTATTTTCATCTATGTTAATATCCTTCATTATTTTCTATTGAGGTTGATCTATTATAATACAATCTTACATATTGTTTTGAATGAGTTATGCTTGACTGTGGATGTGCTATTTTTAAACCATTCATGGTTAGTGGTTAAAATATTGACATTTCGTATTCTAGTTTTATTACGAATGATTAGATTATAATTTAGCCTTTTCATATGAGGAATGCATCGGACTTAGTAAGTGATGGGTGGAGCCCGCTATAACTCCATGGTGCATCGATATGACTCATGAGATAATTAGATGTGGAAATGGCCGAGGCCTTACCCAATTTTTGATATAAGGGTTTGGCCGAGGCCTTAATCATTTATAGACGTGGAATTGGCTAAGGCCTTTCCCAATTTTTGATATATGATTTGCCCAAGGCCTTAATAATTTTTAGACGCCTTGGTCGAGGCATTGACAAAATGTTTCAAAATGTCTGGAATTTAGAATTCCATCATTATGAGATTAGCTATTGATATTTCATATGGTTATTCGACTAGTATAACACCCATGACATTGTTTCATTATGGAATTATTTACTCTGCTCATATTCCTGCCATAAAGTGGTCATGTTTTTTATTCATTAAGGCATGTGTTTTAAATTATTCACCATGCCCAATGTTTATGTTATCTTCCACTATATTTATTACTCTTACTAAGAATCTGATCTCACCCCTTCCTCATGTTTCATTTTCCCAGGATATGAAGAAGTTAGTTATGAGTGACTAGGAAGAATAATCTTGGAAGATTGGATGTATCTAATGGAATAAATTAGTGTTGTTTTTCTTTTCAATTGGTAATTTTGAACTTAAGTATGTACTTCTAATGACTGTATAATTTTTGTAATATAATTTAATTTATGGGTCATTACATATTCATTGTATGATACATCATTCATGGGGTGTCTGTTTCATAAGTTACCAAATTGGTAAGTGAATTTCAAATTTCAATTTCCACTCATTGGGATTTATGCATTCTTCATTGATTATTTTACTCCATGATTAGCTGTGGAATAAATATTTATTATTTTTGTAGTAATTTCCAATCCCATTTATGTGGATATACTTTCTATACACATAATCACTCCATTGTGAAATTATCAATTCGTTGTTATGAACTTGATAGAAGATATTTTAACTCAATCTCCATTTATTGAGTTAAACATCCAATTCATTGTTGTTGTTTTTACAAAAATATTTGCGAATGTCCTTTGATTGATTTACATAGAATATACAATCATATTGAGTGTATTTATATTTTTCACACATAATTATGTCGTTGATTTATCCTTATCCTAAGGATACAGTCTTTATAAGAGATTTCATCTCAATTTACATTCTATTGAGGCCTCATTGTTGTTATACACCAATTCACTTTTATATGGTGTATATAATGTACTTTGACATAGTATATCATGAATATCTTTATTATAATGATATTATAATGTTATTATTACATCAATTATTTTTATTCAAGTGACTCTCTTTTGGTTTGGAACTCTAACTAAAATATCATTTTAAATGTTTTAAAGATTAATTATTCTAAATATTTATCATTAATGTACATGTTTTAAAAATGGTTTTAAGGATTTATTTATATGGTCATTAATATTCTAAAATAAAAATTTATTTTAAATGTTTTAATTTGTTATGTGACAATTTGATTCAGAAATATATTTTAAACGGCTTCCTGATAAATAGTTAGACTTTTAAATGTTTGCAAGAAAAAAGGGGGATATTTCTCTTAAATAGTTTTGGTGATTATTTTCATATATGTAAATATCCTTCGTTATCCTTCGTATTCTAGTTTTAAAAAGAATGTTCAAATTATGTTTCAACCTTTTCATATGAGGAATTCACTGGACTTAGTAAATGATAGGTGGAGCCCGCTATAGCTCCTCGATGCATTGATAGGTCTAATGAGACAATTAGACGTGGAATTGTACGAGGACTTTCCCAACTTTTGATATATGGTTTTTCCCAAGGACATTATCATTTTTAGATGTGTAATTGGATGAGGCCTTTCCCAATATTTGATATATGGTTTTGGCTGAGGCCTTAATCATTTTTAGACGTCTTGGCTGAGGGCTTGACAAAATGTTTCAGAATGTTTGGCATTATGCATTCCATCATTATAAGATTAGCTATTGATATTTCATGGGGTAATTCGACTAGTAGAACACCCATGACTATGTTTTATTATGGAATTATTTACTCATCTCATATTTCTTCCATAAAGGGAACATGTTTATTATTCGTTAAGGATTGTGTTTTCAATTATTTACCATGCTTATTGTTTATGTTATCTTCCACTATATTTCTTACTCTTACTGAGAATCTGAGCTCACCCCTTCCTCATGTTTAATTTTCCCAGTTTATGAAGAAGTTAGTTATGAGTGACTTGTAGGAATAATCTTGGAAGCTTGGATGTTTTTAATGGAATGAATTAGTGTTTTTTTCTTTTCAATTTGTAATGTTGAACTTAAGTATGTATCTTGTTTCCAAGACTACTAAACTAATAGATCCTTCGAGACTAGATTCCTTGTAATCATGCCAATGTATTAAAATAATGCACCAGCTCTTGGATTCTGGGGTCGGGGAATTACAATGTAAATGGAAGTGAAATTTATATGTTGATAAATCACAAAAAAGTGAATCTCTAACTTATTGGTATAACATAAGACATATTATTTCTATCCAAGGAATATTTAAATTGGCATTGAAATAAATAACTTATCTAAAAGAATAAATATCCTTAAAATGTATATTTAACTATGAAGGAACATATTATCTCCTTAAAAATACATGTGATTATAATTATATATTAAATAATTTTTAAAATGTGAATATATTCTAAAAATATATATAAAATAAATGATAGGTAGTCAACAATTTTTTTAAAATTGATGGATGTCAAATTAAAGTTTCAATGTCACACTTTTCTCTTGAAAAATGTGATACAATGTTTTATTCATTGATGATTAGAGAATCATTTTGTGATTTATATTGATTATACACAAATATATGGTGTTTAACAATATTAAATGTTACCAAATATTGTTGGATAATATCCCTAGATAGAAAATATAAAAAATATGGAATGATGATGGAATACCATTAAATAATTTCCAAGTGGAATACTATCTAAATAATCATGGGATATCTAATTATGTTTCAATGCTTAAAACACCATAATAAAATGTTTTATGTGGGAGGATGAACCATATAGTATTTTAAATGTCTCAAACACTATATATTGAAAAAGGGAAAGTGTATATATTTTGGAAGGGTGTGGTATTGAAATTATTCTATATCATTAATTGATTATTGTTAGGTATGGGTGGAAAAAATTATATATATTAGATGTATTGTGAGAAGAATCCAACATTTATATACTTTTGAGTCTTTTGATGTAAATTATCTATTCTTAATAAAGAGAAAAAGGAGAAATCTATGTGAATCAAATAGTGATGAACTATATTTTTATTGAATTAAACTCAATTAATACATCATACAAGTGTTTTAATAAAAATATTTTTTTTTCAAAATAGATGAAAAATATATTTATTAGAAAAATTCTATTTTTCAACAAAGTGGTGACTGATGTTTGAAGGAAAATATTAATGAATTAAGTTAATTAATGGGTATAAGGCCATAGAGTTGAATTAGATGAATAAATTAACAATTTGGAGGTTTTAATAATTTTTTGACCTATTTAGATATAGGAAAGTAGGGATTAAAGTATTTAGTAAAATATTATTGGTGATTCAAAAGATAAAGTGAAAATGAGGATAATGGTTTCTGTACATCAAAAATAACTCCATTCATATTGAGGTCCTATTTTTAATTAGAATTTAATTAATATATTTTGATTAAGGATGTGATAATTGATAATTATAAAATAAAGGAGAATTTGACTGAGGATATTTTTTCAAGACTGGTGAACAATTATATATAACCGGTATTTCTAAATCAAACTAAATAAAGAGGGATATTTGTTTTTTGAAATAAAGATCCTTCTGGGTAGATATTATACTCTTATTTTATAGGGATTGATGTAATTATTTATTTTTTTAAATTTAATTATTGAAACATAATTGACTATTTTTTCCATGGTGGTGAAAATAAAATTCAAGTTCTTATAAATGGGAATCAAATTTTAATTCCTTAATGTTGTTTTATAAGAATAATTATATATTAAATAAGTTGATATATTTACAATTCATGCTGATAATAACAAGATGATATATTCAATGAAAGAATTTTATATTATGAATCAAGTATTGAGAGTGTGCTATTTTTTCCTTGATCTCAACTAGAGAAAGCATGGGGTTCAATATGAACATGGTTATCATAATATATATAAAATTAAGAAGAATGATAAAAATATTATATGATCATACATTAGTCTAAAATAATCATTGTAGGATTTATTGAGGATCTGCAAAATTAATTTCCAGCATTTATTAGGAGTGAATTTAAAATTTAAATGATTGGAGTGTTGATGGTTTTACATGATTTTAATGTGACACAAGTAAGGTATTTAAAATTTATTTCCTAAAAACAATTTGATAAATAGTTGGTGAAGAAATTTGTAATTGTAGATTTTTATAATGACCTATTACTTTATGAAAACATAAATATGTATTTAATAACATGGATTTCACATTTTATATTCCTAAAAACATTTTGGTTTAATGTTTTTTAGAATTTGTAAATAAACTAAATAAAATTTTAAGAAGTTTCTAGAAGGTGGATTTTGTTTCACCAAAAATATGTTATTAATTTTACACCCATATTTCAATCAAGAAAAATATTCTTATTTTAGAACAATTCGTAATCCAAATGGTTGAAACTCACAAAGATTATACTAATATTTAGATGTGGATTAAAATATTTGAAACCTTTGATGATCAAAAAACAATAGTAAGATTTATAAAAATAATGGAATCCTATATGTCTAGTGAAAACATGATAACTTATGAAAATGATAACCATTCCCTAGTAAAAAATTGAGCACATAAATTAAATATTTAAAAATAAACCAAATATCCTTTTATCAATGAAAACATTTTAGATAAAATTATTTAAAATAAGAGAACCATGAAGGCATCTTGAGGAACAAGGGAAAAATGAAAAAATTTCAAACCATTCAACTTTAAAATTTTATAAACATTACAAAACTCATTAAAGAATATTTTTTTCCAAAAAATCAATTTTGGAAGAAGAATAAAGTTATATTGGATAATGAAATCCATAAACTAAGTTCACTAATGTTCACCCAATGTTTTGAATAATTAGTCCTATTTAATTTCATAGGATTAACCCACCAGATTATCTCCCTCATTTTTCTCCTACAAATACGATTCCTTACCCAATGCATTAGAGAGTAATATTGAGCTCACCAATTAGTATGAGCTATATCGGGATAAACCATGATAATAAATGATCCAAAAGTACCATATAATGAATATTTTTTTTATGAATAACTTTTTATTAATATAATTTTTTACAATATAATTTATAACCATAATAAATACAATATCAAAGTAGACATAATCCAAAGTTATAACCATACATTTTCACTATAAAATCATAAAAATGAAAAATTCCCAAAAATGTGGGTATATGATATAATTTGAAATTCCATGTATATTTATAGAGGAATAATGATATTTGATAACATTCATGATCCTCATAAATGGTTTTGATGTCATATATATTAAAAAACATTCAGTTTTACTTTTATATAAAATCTAATATAACCCATACCGAAAATTATGAAATTATTCATCAAAAAATTATTTTAAATAATGATAAATACAGTGAAAAATAAATTTTTTAAACCACTTAAGTATAAATAATAACATTTTTTGGGAATTTAAAATAAATTTTTAAGGGACAAAAATATTTTATAGAAAATATATAAAACATGGTTTTCAAATGAATGTTTGTAACCTTATGTTTCATCTTGCTTCAAACATTCTCTGACATCTGAAAATTAAAAATATAATAGGTATTATATTTCATAATAATATTCTTCTCATTCAGGTTTTTATCATTATTCCCACTATTTCATTTATTACGATGTTTTATTTTGATACAAATATGGTTATGTCTATAATGTCCATTTTGGGGTCGTTCAGTTTATAGCCTCAAAAAGACATTAGTGCATTGGGGATGCTAAAACTGGATATGGTGACAGTAACTCCGAAAAACTAAAAAATTATAATTATTATTTTTATAATTTAACTATCACATTAAAACAAACAATTTATTGTGGTTGATAAAATTGATTATCAATGTTTTATTTTGATGGTAGTTTTTATGTACCCATGAATAAAATATTCAGTTTTATACTGTGAGAAAAAATAAAGTAATTAATATTATGATTTCATAGAATTATATATATTTTATCCATTTCATATTAATTCATTTGGTTCATCCTTATGACCAAACATATAATGTGGTAACAAAAAATGAATCAAGTCGATTCACAGATGAGGTAACCCATACATACGCACAAGCAATGTAATCATTTTCCAGCTGATATGAGGGTATGAATCCGAGAATTATATTGTCATTAAATAATCATAATTATATCATAAGTATAATATATAATCATTTGATCAATAATAGTAATCAGATATTTTATCAGGTGCTAGAAAAAAGCACATCTCTATGTGGATGTAGTTGTCCACACATACACATAAGCAATGTTTTCATTTCCCATAAGTGGAAAAAGGAGATGAAATGTGTTTATACAATAAAAATAATAAAATTTAAGAATATTTAATATATTATTTTTAGTATATAAGTATGGTTAAATATTACTTTATGAAGGTAGATAATGAAATAATAACTAAATAGTCATTTAATAAATATATATCATCTATGGATCCCCCATGGGATACACCTTAAAAACAATTAGATTGGACTTTTAAGGAGACCAGGACCACTAGAAAATGGGGAAAAGAGATATTATTGTACTGGGATTGGTATTGGAAGATCTAGAGTGCTCAATGTGTTTGAACATAGATGATAGGAGGTTCCCTTTTAAAAGTGTGGGGAGTGTCGTACTTGTAAATACTTAAAGTTTTTAAATATATTACTTTTTTTAAAAAGGATAGTGGAAAAAATTTAATAATTTTAAATATAATGTGAGTTAGATTCTAAATACACTTATATCATCTAATTTGAACATGTTTTATGAAATTTATAATCTTATGTCATAGTTTTAACACCCTCATTAACTCTATTAACCATTACCGTGGTGACAATGAGTTACAATGTTTATTATTCATAATGAACATAAAAATAAATGGAAATTAATAATATATTTTAACCTACTGATTAAAAATATATAATCCATATTACCATATTCAATTTATAGAAGTGGTAATAATTAATTATAATATAAATATGGAAGTAGTTATAAAAATTGTTTTTAGGAAATGCCTTTATAAGAATAAAAATTAAATTATACAAAAATAAACTGTAATAATGATTACTCTAGAATAAATTGAAATATATTTATTCAAATACAACTAATTTAAATTTAAAACTAATCCCACATATAATATGACTTTTTAAGTACATTAAATTAGAGGTTAGTTTTAAAAAAAATTAGTATTTTTCACTAATCACCCAAAAATAATCATTTTAAAAAATAACAATAATAAACCCTAATAAAATCACATTATGATTATTAAAATAATGATGTAATATTTATTTAATTTATTTTATAAAATCTTGAAATTTATATTTAAATAAGATCATATAATTATTGCAAAATCTATTTAGATAAATTTAACAATTACATTTCCATTTGAAACTTATATAAAATTATTTATAGAACATTGATGAAAAAGAAAACTAAAAATGGTTAATTACAAATCATAAAATTGATTTATTTATAGTAATACTTATGTTATCAAATTATTCCCCCATTTAATAAATTACATTCTCACTATTTTATTCCTCACTTAACCATGTGAGGGTTTTTTTACCTCATTGAATCTTGGGATTTGAATGTTGATTTATCAACATAGCGAATCCTCCACAAAATATTATCCCAGTAAATGCCATTTTTTTCTTATACCTACTCTCTTTAATAAAAAATTAGAGAACTATTTTATTAAGAGGAAATAATCAATTTCATCTATACTACCACATGGCTCAAAACCTAAGACACATGAGTTATACATTTTTGACCCAATGAAACATAAAATATATCATATACCAAAGAGAATCCTGAAGGAAAGGATACTCAGAATGAAATTACTACAATTTTTCTACAAATACATAAGTTATATTAATTAAATAAATAATTTTCCTTTAAGGAGAACCAATTAGAGAAATACTAAATACTGATGGGGTCAAATTAGAATTGGTGACATTTTATATCAATTTTAACCATTTTATCCCTTTACCTATTTGAATTTTTATGGTCTCAATTCATTAATTTCATACATATCTTTTATTTTTCATTACACACAAAATATTGATAGGATATTTACAATCATCCCTATTCAATAAGATAATCTTGTACTTGGTGAGATCAGGAAACAATCCCTGACCACACGGACCAGTAAGAAAAAAAATAAGTGAGTTATTGCTTGTAGGGTATTTCCATTTCTTTTATAGCATAGTATCCTCTTGACAGTGCCTCAATGATCCTCACTCTTAGGTTCCATTAACACCTTATTATTGTTATTGGGGATTCCTTGTAAATTTTCGTCCTCTCTTTCATGTATAACATCATGAACCAAATAATTCTTCTTATAAATAAATAATAGTAAAAACACTCTCTAAAGAAATAAGTTCGACCTAGCGGACTGGCCTCAAAGGCCCGAGCCTTTAGGTCGGGCAGACCTATAATGGGTTGGGGCGGTTCGAGTTGGCTGGACCGGTTCAGGCCATATCTGTTCGGCTCGGCCGGGTCAGACCAGAACTACATCCCACCAGCTCCTATTTTCACATAAAAACACATATCTCTGAAACTGTGTGTCCGTTTGACTAGTCATTTATAGAATTGGGACTCTTACGAAGAGAATATTATTTTGAAATAATCTAAGTGAGTTTCTGTTTATGTTTAAATACAGCCTATATAATTGATTTGGAGGTGATATCGGAACGATCATGATAAGGAAAGAATCCTAAGGTTGTTTGCAACCAAGAAGATATGTGATTACCTAGACTGAAATGATCAATCAGAATGTGTGTCTTACTTAGACAATGTTTTTTATTTAGACATTTTGTATTATAAAAAATGAGTCGGTACACCCCTGTCCCACTCGGGTGAGGGTCCTCTAGTATTTGATGACACATCATGTGTTATCTATAGTCCTTGTGTTAGCAATACTATGTTTGTTACCTACAATTCATGTGTCACCTACGAAATATGTGTTACTGGAACTACATGTGTTACCAACACTTTTATGTTACCAACACTCCACATGTTACAACCTGAGGGTACTATGGATTCATATGAATATCTAGTTTACGTACCACGGACCTATACTTCGCATGAGATTAATCTATTGCCTCTAATGTATATGATATCAAGATTATGTGTCTTAGAGATTCTAGATGTTTCCGGGAAGCTTCAAAATGTATCAAGAATATGTGTTCTCTTGAATTAGTTTGGTAGACCTACTCTACCTTATTACTTTCAAATACATCAATGATTGAGATCTCCTAGAATCGAGCTATCTATGAGCGGAACCATATGGTAGGTAGTAGATGAGACCTGGAGTCTTGGAATCCTTTATTTGTATACCTAGATGTTCTTTTTTATATGTGTTGTTGAGATATACCTAGGTTGCGATGACTGTTTCTTCTTTGTTGTGTTTCCTTTTTTGTCATTTACATTGTTTTTTAGGGTTACCTATTGAGTATTGTTTTACTCACCCCTTCACAGGCTTTTCCCGCATAGGTCGTGTCTTGTGTAGATGGTTGGATAGAATCCTTTGTGGACCAAGGAAAGGTGGTTCATAGAGTGTCCTGATAGATGAGGTGTGATTGTGTGGCTCCATATAGCTGTCCTTGTACCAACCCTTTAGGTAGGGTTTTGTAGGGAGGAGTTCTAGAGACTTATAATTTTACTTTCCCTTTTCTGATCTTGTATTCTGGCCTCATTTACCTTCGTTTTTCTACTATCAGACCCTGTGTTTGTCTACATAGTGTTTTCACTTTCCAACATTTCTGTCTTGTAGTTCTGTGCATGTGTACTTGTACTTAAGAAAATTCCTCCCATTTGTTTGGTATATTCCTACTCAGGGATAGTCCGCAGCCCCTTGCCTATGGGATACGGGCTTGGGGTAGTCACAACATGGTCCTTGAAGGAGGGGTCGTGAAATAGTGGTATCAATGGAAGTTAGCTCAACTTTAAGAACCCAGATTACATGATTTTGGTTTAGAGAAACATTGTTATGTGTTTCAAGTTTGACTATTAGGCCAAGTAATCTAGTGTTGGTACGGTGGCTAAAGTATCCATACACCTTGTCTCTAAATTGTATTTTGATTACTTGGTTCATGAAAATAATATGTGAAGGGAAACAACGAGGGTACATGCATTATTAGGGAATGGGTTGTGTTTTCCATGTACTTCTTGAGCCATCTCACAGGTATACTCTATCGATCATGGAAAATTTTCTTTGGTTTCAAGATTCTTCCATGTCGAAATACATCTAGGATTCCACCACGTGATTATCAGGATAATCCATAGGGTTACAAGATCAATACAAAGCTTTGTATTAGATGTAGGACATTGGGGTGGTGTGCCAGTTTTACCACAACCTGGGAAGTAGCACATGGTACTCATAGTACCAGTAGATGAGATACATGGGATGAGTGCACTCCATAAGTTTTAGGGATAGAGACCCCTCGGGTTCCGAATAGATACCAACTCTTAGGTGGCTGAGGACTGGCTTGATTTGGTGACTGAGTTTTCCACTCAATCTGCACACCATTAGATAAGATGAGGGTTCTTGTGGTCATCCTTCTATGTGGCTCCGAAGGGTGATAATGTGGTTTAGATTACCAGACCATATGATGAGGTGTATCTTCCATGGATAGAGTTTTAAAACCTTTTTTAGAAAACAGTCTACCACCATAAAAGATAAGGAAATTGTGTTCCAAAGAGCCTATACAACTTTAGAAAGAGGAAATGTCAATTTATGAGTATTCATCGAGGCATATCAACAATTTAAGGTATTAATGAGTATGATACACCTAGTGCTATGGGGATGGATCTCTGAGTGATGTGTGTTTAAGGACATCTGAGCCAACATTATTTCTCTGTCCATTCCAACATATCTTGGGTTCTAGAGAAAACCATTGTGGTTAAAATTCAACTAGCTAAGATGATACAACCAGTAGATGTCAATAATGTGAAAGGATGAGTAGATACATTAGGGGAAATAATCCAAATTCAGTCTCATAGACATGTCCATGTGATATGTTTCAAGAGGAAGTTTCAAAATTGTTTATATACAGCTCATGGATAATTGGGTGAGTCAAGTCGACCTAGGGAGAGGAAATGATTTTAATTATATGGTATGGGACCTCTAGAAAGATATTCTCTAGCCCATCATTTTGGGGACAAAGAAATTATGGATGGTACACTAAGGTAAAGATAATAACATGAACCAATGGATCTACATGGTGGAAGAAATAGAAGAGGAGATGGGGTAGGAGGAGGTGGTACACATTTCGACTTGTCACCACCATCACCCCCATGTGGTCCACACCAGACTAAGGTGGCTAGAGTACAGGGGAAGAGGAAACTACATGCGGTCAAGGCATATGAACCAAGGTATCTAGGATAAATTTGAGGTATGTTTTGTGCATATTCTTAGCTTAATTATTAATATAAAAATGTTCTAATCAATTTTTCTTATCATAGATCTTGTTTGAGACCTAGAGTTTCCTGTTAAACCACTGACATGACCCAAACCACTAGAGATACTTATTAGAGTAGACTCAATAATCACACATATACCAAAAATTTGATCTATACATTGAAGCGATATTTTTAGTTGGAACATATTGGTGATAGTGTCTAGGCCTTATGACATAATTCCTAGTATGGATTGGTTATCGATAGTCCTTGGTCAGATTGATATTTTTAGGAAAAAAGGGTGCAACATGTCTGCAGTGATGGAATAGGGTTTTCCTTGGCCAGAAAAAAAAGAAACCCATGATGCATGATATAAAATAATGTATTGAAGGTGCATCAGATCACTCTTGAGTTGGCTAGATGTTCCCTCAGGGCATTGGATGTTATGAGATTTCAGTTCCCAACTATATTGGTGAAATACAAGGATTCATTCTTTGAAGATGTTCAAGTATTACCTCCCCATGGGGAGATTGACTTCTTCATTGTTATACACCCTGAGATGGCACTGATATCAATATTAGTATATCGAATGTCTTTCTTAGAGTTTCACGAGCTGAGGGTGTAGGAGTTGGACTTGTAGGGAAAGGGATTAGTAAGACCCAATGTTCAAGTATATATGTGGATTACAAGCACATTAATGAATTGACAATTGAGAATGAGTATCCACTACTAGAGAGTTGATAAAAACATCGATCAGTTGAAAGGGGTTGTTTTTTCATGGACAGAATGGTGCCTGTATGCTTTTCAGTAGTTAAGAAAGGGTTTGATGAGTGCCTCGACCATGAGTTCCACATAGTGGGGAGTCTTGTATGAAGTGTTCTGTGATGCATCAGGGACCAGACTTAGATGTGTCCTCATGCAGTGGAAAGTGGTGATTTCCTATGGTTCACGTCAGTTGGGACCACATGAGTAGAACTACATGATCAATGGTCTTGAGTTTGTGATGTTAGTCTTCGCGTTGAAGATATGGCTATAATACCATATGGGTGGCTACTTTATCTTATTATCAGAACAAAAAAGTCTCAAGTATGATTATATTAGATGTATCGAGGCTTGAGACCTAGGAAATTCCTAGTGTTCCTCTAGCACTATGACTTAGTGTTAGTTTATACTCTTAGGAAGAGGAACATGAAAGGAGATTCAATCAGTAGGATATCCAGTTCATAGATTTTGAATGAGGAAATAAAGTAGTTGGACTCATTATAGTTATCTTTCATGGGTAGGGATGATAAAATTAACCACAAATCGATGGGTTTTACCCCTCCATCGTAATAGTGAGCCAGGGAGGTAAACCTCAGTGACACCGATAGTGAGACTTTATGTGCACAGTTTTCCATAGTGAATTCCCCTAATAGATATTCGAAAGGTAGGGACATTGTCATTATTTACAGAGGATGCATAATAGTAGTAGTGGATTCATAGATTATCCAGATGCATCAGGTTATGCATGTGGGTGTTAAGGAAGGAACTAAAGAAGATATAGTAGGTTGAATCTCGACTTACCTATTCATATAAAAGATGAGTGCTATTTTGAATCATTGTGTTGGTTTTTCAACTCTCTTTGTCTATCCCCTATGCCTGGAAGGGGTTACCCTTTTATTTCACGGGGTGCCAATAAGGGAGTTATAAATGATATCGATGGAAATCGTGATTGGTTTACCACATATGTCTAGGGGATACAACACTATCTCCGTGACAGTGGATAGAGTCACCAAGTCAACCATTTATTATATTTTCAGGAGAACTATTCAGTATAGATCTAGTGATTCCAGTACATGATGGAGATATATTAACTCCAAGGAATCCCATGGATGAATTTTTCTGATAGGGATATTCTCTTGTATCCAGGTCGTGAAAATTGATGATTGGAAGCAGAGTACCCTCTGTGGAAAGTCGATTCCTTTAGTGCATTCCCAGTGGCGACATGAGAATCTCTTGAAGAGAACATGGGAGAGGGGGGTTCACGTTGTTTCTCGTACCCTCATTAGGTTGGGTATCCGTTGGTCTCTCATTTCAGTACGTAAAGCCTTATGGTAGGTAGAATGTAATGACTCATATTTTTTGAGTTTTATTTTTAAAAAATTTCTGGAAAAATTATGAGAGCATGTTATAAGACGGCATGTGACTCCGAGGCCTGGTGTGCCCTAAATTGTTCGATGAAAAATTTTATGTTTTCATACTATGTGTGAGTGGTTTTTCTAAAAAAGTGGAATAAGTTTTATATTTATACCCAGATCTACAATCTGAGGGCACTGTTGTGTTCAGGATGTTGGGTTTACCATATGCGCGACATAACAATAGTCAGCTTGGGTCATTAGTGAGGAAACCCGAAAAGACGTAATCATAAATAAAATAATAAAATAATATTACTTTATTTTCAAAAGTTAATAACTCATTAAAGGTGACTCATATTGGAAATCTGATACCACCATTGAGTTCGTAATGTGGAGTTTTCTTGACGTTGGGAAAAACATCAACCGATGTGGGTCGACTGCAAAAGTTAATTTTTGGAAATTTTAAAGAAGAATAAAATAAAATTAAAGAATTTTATTTTATTTATTTTTAACGTTTTTTAGTGTGGAGATGCTATGACATAGTGATGGGGAAACCCATTATCTTTCATGAATGAAATACCATGGATGCACTACAATGCTGCAATGGTGATGCTGAAAAACATTTTCCCCATTTAACATATTGACAGGGATACGATATTAGATGGGAAATACTATTGAATTTTCCAGGAAGCTCTTAATTAAAGAGTTAGAGAATAATTGCAGATCTACCACCTGAGGATCCAGTGAATTGAGGATAGAGTATTGAGGATCAAGATTTGAGGATTGAAAAATGACAATGACACAATCTAACTTCATACAAAATCAAACCAAATCTTGGTTGAATGTTGTTTCCTTTGTGGTTTATACCCCATTCATGATTTCATACAATGAATGTGATTAAATTGATGAGTAGATTTATTCATGGACCATGCACATTTGACGGATTGGTTATTGATTCGGGATGTTACTAGCATTTGAATCCATGTTTGATTTGTGTGGGAATTGATTTTGTTTAAGCCATGTTCATAAATTCTAATGTGGATTGATCGAGGTCAATATGAACAAGGACTATATCCATCCCAACCAGGTGTTCTTGTGATCTGTTTTCTCCACCAAATTCCTTCTCACTCATCATGGCCCAACGATCCATGCAGACCCAACAGAATGGCCACTGGCTCTATGGCTGACACTGGTGACCTGCGGTCCAAGAGGGACCTCCAGTATGGATCATCCCCCAACAGGATGTCATGGGTGGTAGAAGGCAGATCCAACGGTTTGAAAACTGTTGGAGGGGAGACCCACAATAGGATTCTTTGGGTGGAGGCGGTTCCAGGCAGCCCCCAACTCAACAACCGGTGGCGAAGAGGCCTATGGCGGTGTGGCCACGGGTTGTGTACGAGAGTCGCTACTAGGAAGTCTGAAGTTGCGGAGAACGACCATGACTGGGGTCCGTGGTGGAAGGTCACAACTCGACGGAGCTGCATCGGTTGGAGGAGGGACCCACGATAGAGTGATGCGATCTGGTGGTCACATGGACTGGTTGCACCATGCATTCTGCCCAAATTGATCCCACAACACGCAGCTGAACCATGTACAGGTGGTGTGTGTGTGTGTGTTGGGGGGGGGGGGGTTGGTTGGGCCAGACCGAAATGGCTAGGATGATCCAGCAGCCTAATTGTTAGGGTCTCGCTGGCCCAATGGGATGGTCCAACCCTGACCAAGTCTGGTATGTTCAACCGGGATGGATAGGACTCAGACCCAACCAGCCCCTTTCTAGACAAAAGGATACAACTCTTAATCAGTGTGTATGTTTGACGAGTTGTTTGAAATGTTATGACCCCTACAACGAGGTGTTCTTTTTAAGATTATCTATGATAGTTTCTATGGATTTGGTGTATAAAATATCGGCTTATGTAGGAGGTACTCCTGGAATGATCATGATAAGGACTGAATCCTGCAGTTGTCTATGACCTATAAGCTATGTGATTACCTAAAATGTGTGTGTTAACTAGAAACTGTATCTTAACAAGACAATGTGTCTTATCTAGACTTCGTGTCTTACCAAGATAGAGTCAGTACTCTCGTATCCCACAAGGGATTCGGTCCTTTAGTCTATGATGACACTCTGTGAGTTATCTATACTTAGTGTGTTAGCTACACTCAATATGTTATTGACACTCCTTGTGTTACCTACACTTCGTGTGTTACCATCTCTATGTGCGTTACATACAATCCATGTATTACTAATTCTGAATTTGTTACTAATTGAAGGTACTGTGGATTCTTACGACAATTTGGTTTATGTACCGTAGACCTATACTCGGTGTGAGCTAACTCAACTGACTCCAATGAATGTGATATTGATAATTTGTGTCTTAAAGACATCAGATGTCTCTGGGAAACTTCGTGGTCTATTGAGAATTGGTGTTATATCAGATAATTTTGGTATACATGTTCTATGTGCTTACATTCATATACCTCGAGAAGTGGGATCACCTAGAATCGAGCACACTACGAGCGGAACCATATGACTAGTAGTGGATGAGACCTTGAGTCTTGGAATCCTTTATGATTATACCATTATGTTATTTTGATATGTGTTTTTGACATATATCAATATTGAGCTGACTGTTTCTTCTTAGTAGATCTTCCTTTTTAGTCTTTTACACTCTATTTCAGGGTTCCCTACTGAGTATTGTTTTACCCACCACTCCATGGGATTTTCCTGCATGTGTTATGTCTTCTGAAGATTGTTGATGCTTTGATTTATTCCCTGGAGGTCCTGGACTAGGTGGTTCTAATAGGGACCCAATAGATGAGATGTTCTTCTTATGGATCTAGACAACTATTTCTGTACCTACCCTTCACTTAGGGTTCTCTGTGGAGGAGTTCCAAAGACCTGTAATTTTACTTTTACATTTTTTGGGAAAGTATTCTGGCCTCATTTACCTTTAGTTTTATTCTATCATACTGTGTGTTTGTTTACTATGTGATTTTACATTCCGGCATTTGTGACCTGTAGTTGTGTGCGTGTGTACAGGTACTTAAGAAAATGCTTCCCATTTGTTTGGGAAATGCATACTCGATGCTAGTCACCAACCCTTGGCCTATAGGAGTCACACTTGGGGTAGTCATGACATGGGCCCTGGGGGATAGTCTGTGACACCATCATCTACTGAAGAAAAAAAATTCAACTCTTCTATCAGGGTACTCTTTAATGAAGGAATATTCTTTAAAACCTTCTTCTCCAAGTGACGATGAGAGTTCATATTTAGGGAATCTACCACTATGTTTTCCTTATTATGATTATAGACATTCCCAAAGTAATATCCAAGCATAATGTTCAACCAATGCATCTAACTCAAGTTTAGATAAATATTTGGGATGATTTATCTGTGACTCTGGAGAAATATGTAATCCTAAAATCTCTCTCCTAGAAGATAGTTCCTCCTCATATTCGGAGAAAAGACTACCAAATACAACATGAGAACAATATTCACGTAGTCATACTAAATGGAATCATCTCCCTCAACCCACATGTGATCTCTATATTCCTATACTTAAATACACTGAAAATCATATCCCTGGAAGAATCATAGAACACTAGGTACTCCATACCCTCATTCAATGGTCACAAAAAAAAAGAAAAATTGTCATCCCCAACCTCAAATGATTGATGGGTCATTGAAAATATCCAGCCTTCAAAAATGGATTCCTCTTATTTTTAAGGGAAGTCATTGGTTATGATATTATAGGAAATTCAAGCATCAACCTCAGGTATTATCTTTCCATGATAGGAAAAATATTCTCCTTTGACATGAACATGTGTAGATTCCATGATTGAACTATATAAATCTTTATTAGGTTCACAGATAATCCATTACTAGATATGAAATAACCATAAATGTTAACCTCAGAGATACATTACTAGAACTTCGAGATAAAACTATAAACCTGGTGCTTCAGATGTAAGTCTAATACCATCAAAAAATTGTATTCATTCTCCTCCTATAACACTGAGAAAATGAGTATTTCATTAGTGACAAAAACTATAATTCACTCCATGTTTCTCTGGAAGATCCAGTTTATCAAATCAAAAAACATAGAAGGGTAATTCCTCACACCTAAAGGCATCACCAACAACTCATAGTGGCTGTAGCGACATTGGAATTCCAAAATTGGAATATCATCCATGCGAACCCTCAAATCGTGGTAGCCGAAACTAAGATCATTCATCATTAAACAAATCATAGATCACAAATGGAAAAAGATGTCATCACTAGTTGGTAAGGGGAAAATTGATTTTATCATTACCCAATTCATGTGAAGATATTCAACACAAAGTTATAAGCTAACTTCATCCTTTTTCATGAATAAAACTAGAGCTTCCCAGGATGAAAGACCAAGTCGGATGAAACAATTAAATAAAAGGTCCTCCAATTTCACCTTTAGGTTTTATAGATAGGTTGGGATAATATAATATAAAAAAGGATATATCTTTGTGGTCTTGGAGTGTATGTTAATGAAGAAGTCCATCCCTCATATTAGAGGTCATCCTGAATCATCCTCAAAGACAATGGCCATAAATTCATCCACTAGTGATGGAATATAGATGCTTAAATATTCCAATGTGCCAAGGTATAAAATCACCAACTGGTGGGTGATGAGTTTTAGAATCCTATTTATAAGGTCTACTCACTGATCTATTATATCTCTCTCACCCATATAGGGGACTCTCATCCCACCTATCTATTATAATATATTCCTTCTGCGATGGACGTCATTCTGGGATAAAATTGTCAACAACTAATCTATACCAATGATGAAATTATACGGTTTTAGTGTGGGGACCAAGAGTTCCCATGAGAAATTATCTCTAATAAATGTTTTCTTACACTTCCAGGTAATAAGTGATATTAAAGAATTGAACCCTGTCAGAACCACTAGAAAATGATGTTGGGTTTCCGTCTCGATGGGGATATCTAGATACCACACAAGGGATACATAACCAAATTAGGGACTCATACATGCATCAAAATGTACTAGATAAATTGTATAAATAATATTGATCATACCACATATATTCTCGAGGGATGTGGGGCCATAATCCTCCATAGCTTGCAGCTTCTAATAGCCCTAACTACCAGCTCCCTTAGTCTGGAATGGGTTACCTAGTGTAGGTGGTAGAAGGTGAACATATAATCTCCCTCCAACACCTGATCTTACTTCAAGATACCCTCCTTCTCCACTATGACAAAAACCTCCCTAGTTTTTACCCTAGCCACACCTAGTAGAACCATAATAATGGTGTCACATCTTCTATGGTAGTCAATATGCTGCTTACTTACCCTCCTCAGCACGTAGGGTCAAGAAATCAAGTTCCATGTTACCTAGACCATCAAATTCTTAATATCACCCCTTTATGGAATGATCTGGTCCATTTTAAGAAACCCACATAGCATGTCCTCAGGGAAGAGACTGTCCATTTGTAGGTCTCCTAGCCCGAGACCCTATTGACTATCACCTATTAGCAGATGTAAACACCTCATACCCTTGATGCCCACCGGCAGAACCAAATACCTAGTGTCCTTATAAAAGGATTTTCTCCATCACTAGTACCCTAACATTCACTCCATCATAAGTGGGAATTCACAAGGGAACCATACATTTTTATATTTCTTCGTTGAGACGATGGCTGAACATTCATTCCTGAAAAAAACCAGCCTAAAACCTATCGACGATGTTCTGTGTGAGCTCAATGAACCTCGTTGAAAAATAAAAAATCATCACGGTACTCTACTACTGATAAAAAATATATTTTATTTTAATTAAGGGTAATAATGAGGTGTAATAACCCTTTTTAAATTGATACTACATGTCGTACCATGAGATAATTCTAAATGAGTCTTCATGAATAGACTCTAGATGCGCCCTATTATTCCAGGGAAAATACTGGATTCTAGTGCCACCATCTGACGACATAGCTTTTGTGTGGTCACAAAAAATTAGATACCTATATCAAGATAATCATCCATTTCATAGGGATCTAGACCACTTATAAAATTATACAAGTTATGGAGTCGGAACTCATGGAGTGCGCTAATCATACATTCATCCTAAGCTTACCATGCTGGTACTGAATACTACTTGACATGTGGGGGTGCCTCTCCCTTTACACATAGAGTAATAACCTCATGTAATGGAACCTGAATTGAGGCCTTATCATTGAATATATCCTCACAATGATGATGAATCAATAACATAGTTGGCCTTCTTCAAGAAGGCATCAAGAAATTTTGCAAGATATACCATTGTAAAATGAGCATTTATATATATCTTGGGAGCTAACTCAAGAAGGAAAACAAAATTACTCAATCCTATAAAATTTGTATACTATTGTTCCCAACAATAAATGTATTTGTATTTGGATTGAAAAATAATTTAATCAGAGTCTTTACGTATGGATACCTCATATGTTGAACCGATACTAGGTTCCCTAGCCTGAAATTCACATTGAAAAAACATATAATTTTTATCATAAGTGTTAACCAATCCACCTATGGTTAAAAATCCATAAAACAGTCATAAAGAATGAAATTCTAAAATAATAGTTTTTTAATGACCAGTCCGATCAGGGCTCTCCTAGCCAACAAAAGTCCAAGCTTCCATAACCCTAATATCACCTTCAATAAGCTAGGGGATTCTGATAAGCACTAAAAAGCCATATTGTAAATGGGATGAATTTTCCTAGTGAAACTGTACCTACATGACCAACAATCTATATATAATAGTCAAGAGGTATACTAATAAATGATAAAAAACTAATGTAATCCATGAATTAAATACTTATAGGGAATATATCAGAGTATGATAGAATGCAACTATAATGTATAGGGTCAATGTACACACCCAAAAATAAATGAAGTCCCATTATGAAAACATATGGGATATAAAATAGTTATGAGAGCCTAGCTCCTAGTCTCCAAGATTGACTACCATATCCATCCTATTCACATGAAGATCAAAATACATCTACAATTTGACATCCAAATTGTCTTCCTTCTTGATAAGGAATAAATTTTTTGGGGAAATCCCATGCATGGGTGACTATAAACATACCTAATATGACACCTTGAAATCCCCAAAATTAAAAATAGAATGATATGGTTGAAGTCATATCTATTCAAATAAAGAGTTAAAACACACACACACACACACACACACACATATATATATATATGCAAAAAACCTCAGGTGAGAGAGAAAGGGGATCTTTGTATCAAAGCCTAACCTAAGATGTCGCGTCTACCTATTGCTACAAAAGACCAACACTGACTCCCAACATATCTTGTGTCTATATGAGAAATCCATATATAGGAAAAAAACATTGATACTACTACTAAAATTGAGGGGGAAACTATCCAATAAGGGACTCACACTCTATTATGAAGGGGGATGACAGTATGTAAATGGATAGAGGACCTTCACCCTTGTCCGAATGTGGGATGAAACTGAAATCATGGAGGACTAAAAACCAATTGTTTTTGGGGATACCAATCAATGAAGGAATGATCCATTCCAATTCATGATAGGGGGATCCACATGTGTGTATTGATAAAGGACTCAAGCCCTTGTGCCTTTGGAAGTTCAAAAGCCTACTTCTAAAAAGTGTGTAATACCATTTGAAAAGCCTCATCCTCTTATACCAAATCAACTATAATGTGATAAAACATATAATTCTACTTGAACACTATTTCTTGGACCACACAAGAATAACGAATATGAGCCATATCCAATACTAAAATAAGGATTTCATAATATAAGTTGTATGTAATTTTTATTATGATTTTTTGAATTAATTTTAATATATTTGAATCCCAAAAACCTACTTAAAATCTGAAATCATGTAAAAAATGATTCATGTACCACTCATAGGTCACTACCCCATAAGAAAATCCACCTCAGTTGGTTATTAAATAAACATAGATCCTATGAACTAGATCATGATGTCCTTAGAATCCCATTTCCTAGCTAATGTCCCATGTCTATGTCACACACCATGTTGAAATGGAACTTTTATTATACCAAAACGTACAATACTCAATGAGAATAAATAAAAAAATCATCATATCTATAAACCATCGTCACTGATAAAAATATTTCATGACCCCCTTCCTCTAAAGATACACTAGTGAGGGAAGAGAGATAATGATCCACCATGTCCCACATCTAGTAGGCCTTGGGATACTGATTAGCACTGAGAGTATATAAATCTAAAAACAAGAGGCAGTAAACTTTATAATATATGTATGATTATGAGATAGGATATCATCGATAATCAAATCCATGACACACCATAGGATAAAATAAAATAAAACAATCCAAAAAATACATTTACAATTAAAATAGATACAGATAATGGTCTCCAAAATTAAATAATCAAAAGAAAAACCTAAGAGACCAACATATCAAAAGTTCATGGGCTTGAGATAGTAAACCCTATTAGGTTCCATGTAATCATACAGAAACCTAAAAATAGTTTTATAAAAATAGGGTGATAGAAAATGTAGACATAGTAGGAAAACCAAAGTCTCTTGTGCACGTAAAAAAAATACTATTACACCTCTGAGTAAACAACATTGACAATAACCACTAAATAGGTCAACTAGTAAAGACAATCCTACCCATGGAACAACCACAAAATTAAACAATAATTTATAATAGTATAATATGAATCATATTTATGAAGGGTTCCTCACATAAATTTCCCATTTATATCTTGTTTTCACACCCCATCATCATAATTTCTACCTCTCCCATCTCTTCAATATAACATATAACATACCACCAAACAAAAAAAGGTCACATTTTATCTCCCTTAAATTCAAGTATTACAAAACATCACATCACTACCATATAAAATGGTTTTCTTAAACCACACTTGAGGAAACATGGGACATTGCATCCCATTATTATCCCAAAACACAGTCACATCACATAACCAGAGAAGTAAAGTATCTGGAAGAAAATTTAAATCAACCTTGTTCCCAAGTCCTTCCATGCATAACCCACACTACAATATAAATCATCGCATCATATATCCCATGATTATAGCTGGTCCATCAAATAAAAACTATATCTCATTGATTAACTTTTGAATTTTTCCATTATAACCTGTTCATAATATATTCTACTAGGAGAAAGAGCTGTATCTACGGGGCAATAAAACATCCAATATCACCACTAGGATATTTGGGAAAACACCCATATATATATATATGGGTGTCATCACATGGTTCTCGACGCTGGTGGAGTGGATATAGAGAATCAAAAGGAAATACAATGTATATACTTGTATCCTCACACAATTCTAATGTATGAGTTAACAACAAATTATTAAACCAACCCAAAAACATTTCCCACATTCACAACCACTGCTATATGAAACACATCACACAATAAGCCACAAAAACAATTTCATGTCTGATTATCTCTCAATTATTAATTTAATTCATTTCAATATTTCCTACAAATTCATTTTCTTAATTTTTTCAATAATAAAGCCGGTTACTTCAAATTAAGCCAAAAATATTTAATTGACACATACCACTTTTGTTCATTCATTAGATAATTCATTATGTTACTAACTGGGCACTAATAATAACACATCACTACAAAAAAAATACAATCTTCCCACCTTCCAATGCAAGCATTTTATAAATCTCCACCATCTCATACCCACTTCAACTCATTCATCACAATAACTACGCATGGATATCCATCCATAAATGTTTCCTCATAAAATAACTACACAAATCATAACATTATCCCATTAGTACCCACTATAAAATTCCCTAACAAGAAACACCCAAAAACTATGAAATCATATTCACATAATATTTTTCAGATTCATTCAAGGAGATTTCATTAAATTTTAGTTTTAAATTTTAATGGTATTTTCATAGAAGATGATTTTTTCTATGTTAAACAAATTCTTTTATCAAAGAATAAGTGGTTAAATTTATTCACTATGGTTTCAAAAAAAATACACATCATGTTCCTCATAGAAAATATATAAGAAATAAAGTATGGTATATCAACATCCATTATTTTTACTTATATAATAAGAATTAATCAACATAAAATCATAATAACAAAGATGTAAAATAATATTAAATGACGTGCTTTCCCATTTAATTAAAATTAAACTGATTATTAATTTTTTTTAAACAATATATAACCGTATCAATAAGATATATAAGAAGAAATCCCATCCTGCATGATAAGGTAGGTTTGAAACGAAGGAATCCCTACCTTGAACAATGTTTTCTGATATGTTGTGAACCATTTTAAAGAGAAATAAATCACTCTAAAATCACACTCTTGAGTGAGATAACATTTATCAACCTAGGAAACATCATCCATTTATTATCCCATCATATAAACACCTAGAACCGATGATATAACATGAATGCACCATTTCCTATGTGAAAATCTGAAAAAAAAACTGGTGAGAAAAAGAGGGAAAATCACCTAAAAACTATGGATTTATCCTATAAATACTATGTATAAATACACTAATTTGGAGTAAAAAGTGCTCCTTAGTATGAATGTGATTCTATCCAAAAAAAATAGAAATAAATGGATTGTGTTGGAGTTTGATCATCATTTCGATTTTATAAACAATATAAAAAATAAAGTACCATGCCGCATCTACCTAAAAAACAGTGAAAAAATTAATAATTTAGAGTACAATGATTTCACCAAACTCACCATGTCATATCCTTGCTATTCAAGTCAGCCTCCGAGGAACATTGATACCCTTGTGTGGTATATCTTATAAATGGATGAAGGATACCACAATGAAGCCTACGCTCCATGGCATAACGTGGCCAATATTGGTAGAACCACTGTAAACTAACCCTAAAAATACTCTACCACTTTTATGGTCACTACACTATTTGACTACCAAAAATGGAAGTAGCTCAAATCACCCCATCGATGTTCCCATATGGCACAAACTGTTGAAATTGTTGGTGTTTTATACCTAATAAATAAATACTTTTCAATAATAATTT
The DNA here is from genome assembly GCA_963277665.1 of Viscum album. Taxonomy (NCBI): domain Eukaryota; kingdom Viridiplantae; phylum Streptophyta; class Magnoliopsida; order Santalales; family Viscaceae; genus Viscum; species Viscum album. The sequence goes on along the minus strand of OY728119.1, from coordinate 113,705,761 downwards.
AATGTGCACAATGATTTATACATGATGCACACTTACCATTTTTTTCTATATATTATTGTGTCCCCAATATAAATGGTAATTTAAATAGATTATTTATCACTTAAAATGTTAGAGTAGTTCCTAAGAGATAATGATAACCTTAAAATAATATGAAATTGATCTGAAATATATGTCCAATGGTATAAACACATCATATTGATGAGACATAGTTGATGTACTAATATGATGTGTTGGAGGCTCCTAATACTTGAGAGTTCTACTCATTAATTTTTCACTAGGTGATATCAAGTAGGGGTGATGTTGATGATATACCCACGAATAGGAACCCAACATGTATCTAGTGTCATTGATTATTCCTATCTATCGACACTATTATTGGTCTCCTAAATTGAGATCATTATCAATTTTTCTATTTGATTTCATACATTGATACAAGGAAAAATCAATGACAATTAATTCCTGGTGAGGTAGCTTGTTTTGGGTGCGTAATTAGTGGTATGAAAATTTATTAATGGTAAAGAAATAATTTGTCATTTTTTGAGTTAAGGAAGTGATATCTCAGGGTTTATTGATCAGGATGATGGATCCATAATTAAATCCAAGTCCATGGTAATCAAAGGTAAATCTGTCTAGTTAGATCAGCAATCAATAAAGAAATAATGGATGATGACAAAATTTGTGATTATTTATTTTTGATATATTGTAAGACAAAGAGATTATATTACAAATTATGTGTCCATAGGATAGTTTTTACTATGCATTTTACTTATCCCATGAGGGGAATTAATGTGTTCTAAGATTCCACTCTTTTTTCTATGAATAATATTTACATCTATCGAGATACGATCCAATAAGGTCACACATAGTGGTGTATTCAATAATCTTCCCTATTCCAGTGAATTATTTTATAAGACATGATATACCTTATCACATGTTCTAGGAGTTTCCCAAGTTTTAATGATCATTGGGAAATGAAAAATTTATTATTCAATTATATAATAATTGAGTTGAATTTATTTATTAATATTATTTAAAAAAATTTATACAAAATATATGGAATAATATTATTTGAACGAATATTATTTTAACATTAAAGATTCATTTAATATATTTAGGAATTAAGAGGCTAGTTAATGAATTGGGTTTATCAAGTAATATATTTAATATATATTAAAAATAGATGATAAAATATTGAAAATATTTATGATTTATTGAGTTTATAAATACTATTTATTTATAACCAATTTAGTGAATGTTAAATATATGAGGGGTTGGGAATCATATCATAGCATTTCCAAACTCCACTATATATGTATAAAGTAGATCATTTCTATTGTGTGGTTGATTATAATGGATTGAGAGATGATATATCCTCCATCCTCATAGATAGAGAAATGATATATCTATTTTTTACTTTTGAGGTATGTTCCAAAAAAACATAATATTCGGACATGTGTTTGTCAAAATATAATGCCAAAACTATAATGGCTGGGGGATAATTAATTCCACTAATGGAATTGAAAAATAAAAAAATGATTCAATTGGATTCCATTTTATAAGATAGATTAAATGAAACTTAATAAATCAAAAATATTGAATTTTTTTTCAAAAAAAATCCTACACATAGGCAATAAAGAGAAAAGTAATCGTGGTCGGTGCGTATATTTTTTTCTTCATGTGAAATCTTTTAAAATACAGACAGGGGAGGGGAATTTTATTTCTACACCTTATTAATTTATTTTAATAAAAACTAACAATGAAATGGGATTCTCTTGATAACTGTGGCATCCCTTGTCAATCTCCCTATATCCACCGAGATTCCTTGCAGGCACAAACCTGGGATGCCCTCCGTTTCAGAATCCCGACCATCATGGTTGAGTTGTTCCCACGTGCCATGTTACCCTGAATAGAACCATATCCCATCGGACCTCCCTTGACTACCCATATATGCATCAGAATCACTCTTGGGCTAGATATCCCAACCAATGTGACCTGAAGTGTAACACTGTGAGATTTTGTTAAATATTTTTTTTTCAAATTGATTTAATATTTTTTATATTTTTCATTTCACGCATCGTTGAATATATATATATATTAAGTAAATAAGTTTGTATTACATTATTAATAATACCATTTTAATCATACAATACACCCAACAGAAATATTATATTTCCTTATACGGAACACCAAGGTTAACTTACGTTACAGGCAAGACCGAGTTTTACCAAATAATAATATAATATTTAAATTATTATAATTTAATATAATTAGATATAACCTAGTCATTAAGTAAGTTGTTATTAAAAAGATTATATTATTTATTAAAATATGGGTTTTACACAAATATAAAATGAATTTATAGGGTACAAATTTAATAAAAATGAATATCAAAACCGATTGAATATAATAGAAAATATTATTGTTTTTATGAAGAGAAGGATTTTTTATCATAATAAATTAAATTATTTACAATAGTATGTTATATTAATGTAATATATATTTAACATTAAAAAATAAATGTTTTATATTAATTCAATAGATTTGATGGGAATAGTATAAGAACAGTTCCAATTTTATATATAAAATACTATATTTTAATGAAAATCGCTTTAACCATATTTTAATGGAGAACCTAACTAAAGACCAATTTTTTTATCCTTTCTAAATATTATATGTAAAAATAAAAATAATCTTTGATATTGAAACATAAAATCATGTTAGTGTGAAATTTTGCAATTTTTCTCAGATATTTCATTATTTAATGAATAAGTGAATAATATTGAACTATAATTCAAAACTACTTTTTATCGAATTTATTTGTAAGGTTAAATTATAATGTATATTGTTTTAAATATTGAATAAGATAAAAATATTATAAATTAATTTTATGGAGGTCATTATAATCTATTTTACATTGAAATTGTGTATAAAAACATATAAAACATTTGGACGTTTTAACTTTTAAAACACACATTGTTGTTCCATCAGTGAGATCCATTTTGAATTAGTTTCCCCCCTAATATGTTTTTAATTTCGAAAAATTTATTCCATATTTATAATAATAATAATTTATAATTTATAATAAGTATAACATTGTTTTTTACAAATACTATTAGTGAATTCAGTTAAAATTAGTCACAGTTATTAAAGCACAGTTAATCTAAGATTGGAATACACTTTTAATTTAAGCATCCAAATGACATAACCACTATTACAAAACCCATTGGATGGATAAATTTCGGCCATAAAACTCCCAGTATTGAGTTTTGTTTATTTTTTATGACTTTTGTTAGGTAATTGTATTTACACGTAACTTGTTTTGAAAATTTCCAATCATGCCATTTACCTTCCATATGAAGGGCACCATATCTCCCACATCCTCACACATCTCAAACCAGTTAGGTCCATCCAAGATCTATCCAATCCACTTACCAAAAAATCCTCCATTCCTCCTTGAATCCTAAATATTTCCAAAACATTTTCCAAGGAATCACTTTGGTGAAAACCAAAAGGAGTTAGCTGATTAATAGGAAATGTCTTCTCTCAATATACATTCTTTTATTTTATTTCTCCACCCCTATACCATATTTATTATGTGCTTGTATAACGAAAATAATTATCTAAAATATACTATTATTTTTTATGCTAAGGGTTATACCTAAACTTACACACACTTACATCAAATGGGTAATGAACCTATTGTTCATAACACGGTGTACATTCTCTAATCACAATAAAAGTATAAGGCCAAATATATAACAAATTATGAAACATGTGATGAAAAAGGAAATTATTACCCGAAGAGAAACCTTATCAGAAGATATTTTACAATAGGGAAATATAATGTAATAATAAAACCATATATAGAATTATATATAAGAATATCCTTCTGTGAAATATTTATTACAAAAATAAATTTAATATAAGGTAATCTTGTATGAGAATGAAGAGTGTCGATACACATGGTAAGAGAATTTCATCTCAATTTTTATTTCTATGACATACATGCTTTATTAGCCACCCATTAATTTTGTATGGTTTGTATACTACCCACTGATGTATAATTTAATTATTATACTTAAAATTATGGGTAGTTACATATCCATTTTGTCATGGTTATTTCATGGGATTTATATTTCAAAAGTTTCCAAATTAGTATGGTAATTTTTATCAATTTTCCTTCCCCGATACACATGCAATGTTATCACCCTAAAATTTTAAACGAGGTTCATATACATCATTTGAAAATTTATATCATGAATATCATTATTTTAATGCTATTTAAGCTTCTTGTAATTTAATCTTCATTCATGGGGATAATGGTTCAGATTTATCCAGTGATAAGAGTTTATTGAAACAATCTCCTCACTTTTTTGATATAGCTTCTCTCTTTTGCTTCCATTGATGAAATATTATGATCCATCTATCATGAACCCACACGAGTATTATATTACTCTAGTTATTCCTAATATCTTTATGTATTGGTTCAATTTTCCACTCTTTGGTAGATAATATAGTTAAGGAAGTGTTTTTACAAAATATCAACTTTACATATCTCTTTAGTCGTAAATATGTGTTATTTTGAAACAATGTATTCTAAAATGGGTTATAAAATGTTTAAAAGAACAATTTATAATGTTTAAATTTGTTCTTAGAGAAAATGGTTATTAAAATTATTGAATCATAAATGTGTATTTGTTTTAATCCTTTCACCATTAAAAACACTCGCTCTCAATACTGGATCAAAATTATTGGCCTAAATTGGATTTTGTGGCATCCTAAAATGATATATGACATTTCTTCTAATGTGGGAATTCCGATCAACAAGGATATTTATACTGATAATGAAAAATTTAGTCACTATACTAGGGTTTTGGTTGAGGGTGAATTGAGTTCTAGCATGATCTATAATGTAGTTTTTTCTACACAAGATGATGATATTTCTTTAAAAGGGGAATATGATAGATTTTATGAATTTTTTTCAGAGTTCCAAATAATTGGTGGTGTCATGGATAAAGCGGACAAGTCATTGGTTTGCTCATTTTGTTCCACAAAATGGCACCCAAAAGCATCTTGTAGTAAGAAATTGAGAACTCATTCTACAAAAAACAATGTGGACTCCCCTGGTGATACACACCCACCTATTTATAAATCCAAATAAAATATTAGAGATGACGTGGCTAAGGATTCGACATAGGAGACTCACAAGTTAGGGGTAATGGACTCAAAACTATAAGTGGATGAGGGAGGCCGTACAATAGAAGTGATTTCAGATAAAAAATATGATCATGTGATTAAGGGTAATCATAATCTGAGTGATGGGAACATTCACATGATTCAAGGGGGAATAAATTAATTAAGTGATGCTCAGGGCATTCATGGAAGGTGGTATTACATTGGGGATGATTCTCGAAAAAACTCATCCTATAGCCATGTATTTTTCAAAGGAAAAAATGTAGTTTGGGATGATTAATTTTTTCAATCAGTTCCTTCTAAGAAAGAAAGATGATGGAAATATTATTCCTATCCCAAGTTGACGATAGTCACCAGGTGTCATGGTCACAAATAAGATTCCTTCTGGTATGGTGATTATGATTATTACTTTCTATTTTTTTATGATTTTTTATTCCCTTTATCGACTAGAATGAGGGCATAATGCTTGTATGAACCCATCCACCTCGTTCCTATACTTTTTATTTCATTTTTTTAATAAAAGGGATCTACCTAAACCATTATTATAAATGTTTTATGAGCTCAAAGGGTACAAGAGAGGGAATCCCAAAACCAAAACCAGAAGTTAAATTGAAGGAAATCCCAAACCTAAAACACAAGGGTACATAAAAGGACCTCCCAATCCTGAAACAAGAAGGTGCATAGGAGGAATTTTGAAACCCGAAAAATGAGTGTACATTAGAGGGCATCATAATCCAAAAGTAGGTACAAAGGTGATTATCCCCAGCCTAGCATGTAATGAAGGAATTTTTAGGTAGCCTGGAAATAATAATTTATATTCTTATGTGTTTTCCATAATTTGAGGTCTTATTTATATTCTATGATTTAATAGATTAGGATTTTTATTTTTTTATGATTCAGTATTATAAAATGCCAAGATTAATTCCAGTGTTCATGTCTGTGATCTTTGATAGGAATTGTATTATCTTCTAATGTTATGATCATGTTTTCATTCCCCTATGAAAATATTTATGATTACATTTATCATTTTTACCATTACTAATAATCTTATAACACCCTTTTTTATGTTTCCTTCCACATGCTATGATGATATGTATTATGTATGATGTGTCTCAAAAGGGTGATAGTCATGAATAACCTAGTGGATGATAACATAGATCTCTTTTTTATCAGTGGTTATATTTCCATGTTTCCAAATGTACTAAACTAATAAGGTCTTTGGGTGTTTTTTTGTGTAATGTTTTATGTATTCCATAAAAATTATTTAATGTTTACGTACATTAAGACTAGGTCGTCAATATTGGTATCAGAGAAAAAGTTTTGTTAAACATTGGTAACGAGGATAAGAAAACAATTATATCACTAGGAATATTTTAATGATATGTATTGGTATGTCTATAAGGATAAGTATAAGTATGAGATACAATTTAGGAAAATGTACAGGATTGCTGGTGAAGGATAGAGTATGTGGTTTCCTCGAAATAAATCCATGTCATAATATTATATGAGTATGTGGCTCTAACATTGACATACCTATGGGTAAAAACATTAAAAAAATTTCCCAGACCTAATTCAGGGTATTCTGATATAAGAAAATGACCCTTTCTGCACACCTAGTTTGATACTCTAGGGCTTATTCTTTGGAAATTCACAAATGATTCATGAACCATCATAAAATATTTAAATGGATGTTTATTCAGAATAAACTAGGTTAAACATAAGTTTTCATTGTTTAAAAAATTAGGTTTAATTATTATACATCAAATTAGTAATTTTTCATGATTATGTGGTTTTCATCTATGATATGTGATTCTCGCTATTTGAATTTTGGTTTCAGTAAATCGAAAGAACCAGAAATAACATGGTTTTCAGTGAATATTTTAGATGTTGAATGTATGAGAATTTTGAAAAGTGATTTCCCATGTTGAAATATCATATAGATAATATGGATGGTGTTATGAGTATTGGTTATACTTTTGAAGATAAAGATACCCAAAATGACATGTGAAAGGTATGTTATATTCTTATTGTATTATTTACATTAAACATTAGAAGCATGATTATATTTATGTTCGGGAACCTATATAAATGATTCATATTTTATATTCTAGGAAATGGATATCAATGAATAAGTCTATGATTCTTGAGTAATGGTTGAAGAATAAATTTTGTTCAAAAAAGTATTTATGTCTTGGAATTCAAAGATTATGTTATATAAATCATGAAATATATAAGTATTTCAGTATATTTTTTCAAAAAGGATTGAATATTATATGGTTAATGGTGATGGAGAGGTATAAAAGAGATATTTTATTTAATGGAAGGTAAACCTTAAATTGTTAAAGATTTTGAGAACATTTTTTGTATCTTGTATAAAGAGACTTTTAATCTAGATATATTAAATTGGATAATATCAATGACCTTAGAAACAAATATAGATTTGTTGAAAAAGTGTTCTATGTCATCATGGATGATGTTTACATCATCTTGGATACATGGAATATATCTAGTAACCTTTATAATAATGAAGCATGCATATCTTCCAAGAGGATTTAAGGTAATTCAAGTTATTTCCATGTTCCAAATGGATTTATGATGATGGTTTTCACATGTTTAGAATGTGAAAACCAAGAAATTATTTAAGATATATAGGGGATTAATGTTAATCTATTTTCATGAATTTATTTCCAAGGTTTTGGATTTTAATCATTCATAATGTTTAAAATGATAACAATTTATGGAAACATTAAGTAACAATTTGGATGAAGATTGGGAGAGTAATCTATGATCTCGCCACATTATGATTTATTCATATTGGATAACTAATTCTAAAAATTTTGTGTTGATGATAACTGATGAAAAATAGGATGGTAAATCATAGATCTCATGATCTCCTAGTACTGTAGGAATGAAAAAAATCAACTTCCTCTTTAGAGAAATATGTAATGTCTATCAAGGAACAAAAAATGGTGAGCCTATCCTAAAATATTACAAGTATATATTTTTATTAAAATTCCACAAATTTTGTAAAATGCACCTTAAAACAAAATTTTTTTTCCTCATTTATTTAATTCTGATGAATCAAATGGTCCCTGATATATTCATTGATTTATGGATTTGTAATATTTAGCTTTATCATATCCTTTTTTTCACTACCCATCATTAATTTATATTTATACTTTTCATCCATGTATATGTTTCCACATCCCACCAATGTTCTTATTGGTGGAAACATAGTTATATGTTACTCTGCGTAAATTCTATGTAGAAAATTTTCCTTTTTAATGGAAGCTATAGAATTCATTTTTATGATGTGAGTTTCTATGAAAGTAACTTTCAAGTATTAAACCATTAATAACTTAACAAATTTCAAGGGTGAAATTCATTTTAATGGGGGTTGAATGTAACACCCCATGATTTTGTGATATTATTTTCAAATTAATTTAAGATTTTTAAAAATTTTCATTTTACATAACACTGAAAATAGTTATATATATATATATATTAAGGAACAATTTTTTTCTTACATTATTAAATATACCAAATTAACAATACACAACATGAAAAGTAAATTTTATATTTCCCTACACAGAACACAAAGGTTAGCTTATATTAACTTCATGACCCAATCTTACAAAATAAAAATATTATTATTTAATATAATAAGATATAACATAACCGTTAAATTATAATTTATTAAAATGTTCAACTAACTTATGAAAATATATGGTTTACACAAATATGAATTAATTGGCTATAAATTAATTAAAAATTAATATGAAAACAAATTGAATATTAAAGAAAAATATTATTATTTTATTTGATTATAATGCTATTTTTCCTAATAAATTAAATTAATTAGAATCAGTGAGTTTTATTAATTCAATTTATATATTTAATGTTATTTTTTTATTTTTAAACAATTTAATTTTTTGGCATCGGAAAAGAACAAACCCAATTTTATTCATAAAATAACATATTTTTATAAAAATAATTTTTACTGCCTCTTAATTATGATCCTTTTTTAAATCTGATTTTTGGAAATTTTATAAATCTTATATGTTAAAAATAACATCATATTATAAATGAAATTTTTTTGTCACGGTGATTATATTGTATTTTTTTTGAGAAGTTTTATTTTTATTGAATCACTGATGAAACTAAATTTTAATTCAAAACATAACATTAATATAATTAATTAATAAGAATAAATTATATTTCATATTGGATTTAAATTTTATTTAAATAATAATATTATCATTTAATCTTATGTTGGTCACTGAAATCAATTTCAATTTTAAATTGGGTAAAAAACTTAGAAAATGTTTTGAGGCTTTCACTTTTAAAACATCCAATATCATTTTGTCTGGGGGATTGGAATTAAATTAATTTTATCCAATTATGTGTCTGTAATTTGAAAAATTAGATTCCATATTTTTAATCATAATAATTTATAATGTAAAATAATATCACCATAGTTTATTACAAAAAATATTAGTGAATGGACTTAAACATATTTATATTTATTAAGGTAAAATTAAGCTTAACAATGAAATAACATGTTCATGGGGTCAGTACCTTGGATTTCAGTATTGATCGGTGAACTTATATCAAATATATTTTTATAAGCTTAAAACTCGACCACTACAGATTTAACAAGTGATTTTATGCTATGATTTTTCACAGCAGACGGACATTCCCATATGGGAACCAGCTATTGATGTGATGCTCCGCTCAAAAGGTTTTTAAAATAAAATCACCTAAGGACCTTATAAACGGATATGGGACTTCAATAAATTATGGATTTCACCCTCCATATTTTGACTAATATAGAGACTTCACTAAAACAAGCTCCCTGTAGAGATCAATCTCCAGAAAATTGGTATCTCACTTTTCTCCAAATGTGTACTTTGTAATCATCACCATGAAGATGTAGATATTATTCTACTATGCGGTAAAATTGATTCCAATATATGTAAAACCATATTTTATACCTTTTATCTCCACTTAACATAGGAAACTAAAACTAATGTATTATTACATGTATTTCTCTACATCCCGATGTCAAGGAAGGTCTCTATCTTGTTCCAGGCGGCTTATCTAGAACTGGTACATGTGACATAGAGAGTAAAAAAAGGGTACATCATGATCAGTACCACTTGAATGTAAAATATTATACTACAAAAATATTTTTTGGTTGCACAATAGGCTAACACGCCACAATCATTACACAATAACAATGTAGTGCAAGACTTCTCAGTCCAGAGGTGCTTGAAGGTTAATGGAATATTTCTTCCTCCACACTACAATATTGAGGTTTGCTGGACACCCCCATTTTTTAAATGGATCAAATATAATGAGGATGGGGAATCAAAAGGGAATCCCGTACTAGGAGTATTTTTATTTATTTTACTAGATTCAATCTGGGAAATCATTTCCACCCAACAACAAACATGTGGCATTGCTTCAGCCTTATATACAGAGATGATTGGGCTCATATGTGTTGTTTACTTTTCTCAACAAAGGCATATGAACAATATATGGTTCGTGTGTGTCTCCACTACTATTTTTCATGCCATAATAAGTGGACAAGGCCATCTATCTTGGATGATGATCATGAAATTGTACAAATTCATTGAACAACTATCATCAATGAATTACATGATCACTCATATCTATCGTAAAGGAAATGATCTTGAGGGAACACTTGATAATAGAGGAGTACAAAAAGTGGATTGATTTTTTTTTTCTAGAAAAATCAATGATAGTCTTTTTTTCCTTTGATCCAAAAGGATAAATAAGGATTTTTTAGACTGATTTAAACTTCCTTTCTTTTTTAATATTAGATCCAATGTGAAAACCTTTTACAAAACGAATATTAACAATAGATTAAACCATTAATTTAATGCCCCCAATAACCTAACCACGTGTACAAAACTCCTTTTATAGAATTATTTAGGCTGAATACTTTTTTGTATATATTTTTATGACTTTTTATAGGTAAAAACATGGGTACACCTAACTTGTTTTAAAAATGTCATGTATGTCCTTTCACTTCCATATAAAATTCCTCCAACTCTCCCACTTGATCACACCTCTCAAAACACATTTTTAGCGCAAAATATACCCAATAATCTTCTTAAAAATCAATCCTTACACATTGAAGAGTCCCTTTGTTCATAAACCCTTCCATGGAATCCTTTTGGTTAAAACCAATAGGAGTTACCTGATTACAAGGTAAAATCTTTTCTCAAGCCCCTTTTTTGTTTTATTTATCCACCCTTTAAACTATTTATTCGATAATTTTATTTTATAAAAGTATTTATAGTAAACTATGATGTTTTTTTATCATGTTTCTGACTACAAATTCACACACCTCCATTAATAGGTAACAAATATACTATTTACATGTATGGTGAACTATCGTCTCACGAAATGATGATTGTTAATTTTTTTATTTCTTGCCTATCATATTGGAAAATATGATGGAAACTCTATTTATATATGTTATATATTATATTTATTATGTCTTTAATATTACTCAATGAATTTATAACCCATATATTTATACTTTAAATTTGGTTTAAATACAATAATTACGTTTTAGAAAGTACACCCCCTTCAAAGAGATGTTATTAATTCACACACTTTAGAGAATGTATTAATGATTGTTTTAGTGAGATTATATGATAAAATGATATAATAATTCTATTAGAATAATTATATATATTCATATATGTTCACATATGTCATTTACCTTATTTATTTCAATACAATAATAGAAACATAAACAACGTTCATGTGTACGTACGACTTACCGTCTCCATGAACGATATATTCCATTTCATTCATATATATACTATTTATTATCATAATAAAAATATAATAAATATACAAGTAATTTATATCATTGTTTGCATTCTGGAAAAACTGATATAAGTGTATGTTTAAAAGATATGACCAATTAAGACACAAGCAATAAACAAAGCGATTATTACCCGAAGTGAAACCTTAACATAGTATTGCAAAAAAAGAAGCTAATATAAGGTCGTCATCACACCATATATGGTAATAGATATTAGAATATTCTTATTTGAAATATGTATAATAAACATACATGTATTAATAGGAATCTTGTATGAGCACAAATAGATTTAAGACACAACGTATGGTAATTTCATCCCACTTTTGGTTTCTAGGAGATACATGATTTATTCACAACCCCTTCCTTTTGTGTGGTGTTCGTACTACCCATGGATATATTATATAATTCATATAAATAAAATTATGGGTATTTACATATCTATTTTATGATCTTTCTGTCATTGAATTTATGTTTCAAAAGTTACCAAAATGGTAATGCAATTTTGTCTTAATTTTCCTTCTTTGAGATGAATTCTATGTTATGGATGTATATTTTTACATGAGTATATATAAGAAATTTGAAATTTTATATCCTGAATCTCATTAATTTAATGATATTTTATTTTTCAATTAATTTCATATTCTTAAATTTGTAGTATGGTTCAAAGTAATCAACTCGTAAGAATTTATTGAAACAATCTCATCGATTTTCAAGATTTTTTTTGTTTATGCTTCCTTTGATGAGATGTTATTATCCATCTCTAAAGAACACTCATGAAATTGGTTTCCCCTGGTTAATAATGATATCATCTTTTTTGGTTCAATTTTTTCACTCTTTGATACAAATGATAGTTTGTGAATTATTTTTAACAAATCCTGACATTACTTATCTCTTCGGTTGGAAATATGTGTTCTTTAAAAATAATGTTTTTTTAAAAAGGGTTCAAACCATTTTCAAGAATAGTTTATAATATTTCATAGTTTTTTCAAATATTTTTTTAAATTATTTGATGATTTCTTATAAGTTTTTATTTAAAAGGGTTTGAAAATGATTTCAAGAAATTGTTATATGTATTTAAAGAAGTGGTTTTCCAAAATTTTATCATGATATCTTTATTAAGGAAATGTTTTTCAACATTATTTTATGATTATATTACATTTTTTTAAAGATAATAATTTTGAAAATGTTTTAAATATTCTTTTAGAATATTCCAAGGGAATTTATTTTCATAATGATTCCAAGGGTTATTTATTTGTTTTCAATACATTTTCTATGGAAATGGTTTTCTAATGGGGATATGTTTCAAAAATACTTTTCAAATAAGAATGTATAATTTCCTCCACAAAAGTAGTCAAAATATCTTTCCATGTTATTTATCTTAAAGGATGAAATAAGTTGATGTTACTCATTCTTTTCTATGATATAGTGAAATTGTTCCATTACCGTTCTTTTTCTGAATGGTATATTTTTTGATGGAATGTTTTATTATCAATACTATTCCTATTTCATGGGTTTTAGGATTTTGAAAACCATTTTACTCCCATGGGAATTATTCTTTTAAAAACCACTTCTTTTCATGGGTTATTCATTCATGATGTGATATATTTTTCCTATTTCTTTTCATAGGTGATGATGTGGTGAAATTTTAATGATAATCATTTTATTTAATGGGATATGATTTGATGTTTATAAAACCTGCCTCTTTTTATGGGTCATGATATGATGAATGTTTTATATTGTAGAACATGTATTAATGATGTTATCATGATATGGGTGATACCTATATGTCCCTACAATTAAATGGGTAATGAAAACTGTTTTATGAGATCATAGGTTAAATGGGAGGAAATCCCAATACCTAAACAAGTGGGTACACATGAGGATAACCCAAGATCAAAATTAGAGGTTACATAGGAGGACACCCCATGCCTGATACTATAGGGTACATAAGAGGACCCCAATGCATGAAAATTGAGGTTACACATGAGGACACCAAAATCCAGAAACTAGAGGGTTCATTTTTTTGATTTTGGATATGAAGGGTATGATCTTAGAATGATATGAGAAAATTATCATACCCCAATGCTCATATTTATGTATATTTGTATCATGTGTTTACCCTTACTGAGCATCCAAAATCACCCTTTTTATGTTTCCTTTCATAGGTTATGAGGGTATGTATTAATTATTATGTGTCTAATAATGGTGCTAGTAATAAAGAAGCTAGTGGGAGATAACATATTTCATTTTTGTACCACTATCTATGTTGCCATGTTCTCAAAGGCACTAAAATAATACAATATTTTGGTTTCTATTTTTGTAATGCTTAAGGTATTCTACATAAATAATGTGATGTTTATATACACTAAGACTTGGTCATTACATGAGATGTTTTCCTCCCCTATGATTCTTTTCGGTCCGATACCCAAAATGTGACATTGCTATAGATATTGGCCACTCGCTGGATCCCCAATACATCGTGAGCATATCCCCCACTTGGCCGCAATAGTGTCATTACACCACTCTCTGGCCAGACCAGCATTGTCTACATCGTCGGTCATATTGTCCTTAAAATTGACAGAACCCTATACAACTCCCCTATTCCCAATCACCTCTCTCTAACTTTAGTCATCATGGGTTCCCAATGTCACACCCTCTGCCATAGATCTCATTCTATTAGATCAAACCTCACAGGCCATACAACCTATCGGTCTCCCTCTCGTAGATACCACACATGCATCCTATAGTGAGTGAACCTACTGTGAGCCACCCTAACTAGCTATAATCTATCATGATTAGGCTCCTAACATAATCATTCCGACCAAGATCAACCTCATAATGGGTCAGTGAAGGTTTGGTCAATCTAGAAGAGGTCAGGGAAAGTCTTCTTATCCCATAATATCATAGCATTGGGTTTCCCCACCCTTATATGGGTCTATATGGGTTCGTTCCAACCCATAATTAGTCTGGGTAGGATTTCTAGTTCCTGAATAATTTCAATAGAAAAAAAATTATTTCTTTTTATTTGTTTAAAAAATGATAAAAATATTATTATTTAAAATTAATAATTTAATTTTTCTAATAAAATAAATAAATAAATAAATTTATTCTTTTTGGATTAGAATTAAATCAATTTATTAATAAATAAAATAAAATTATTTTTATTTAATAATAAATTGAATTTATTTAATATTCTCATATTTAAATTTATTTCATTTAATTTTATCTTGCATTTTTTTTGATATACCGATGGGTCTTGAACATTAACCAACCACTTTGAGTTCTTAGTTAATTTTTAATATACTAATTACAACTACATGCAATGTCTAAAATTAGCTTATTTATTGATGGTCTACACATAATATCATTTCATTCAATATGTATAAGGGTATGTCATCCAAATAAATGTGAGTTATCTATATTTTTCTTTTATGAGATCCCATCTCTCGCATGTGAGTACATTTTTATTATTATGATGATTGTGTAAGATGAATAAAATTCCAAGATGAGGGGAAAATCAGATAAGAAATGAACACACTAGAACATGGATGAAATGCCTAATGATTCAAGAACTGACTCTGGTATGATACCCATCGATCAAAATTGATTGATTATAATTTAACGGATCTAACAATATTAGATTCTAATGACTATTTGGATAATTTTATTTTTAACATGTATTATTTATTATTTTATTTTTTTCTTTAGGAATCAAATTAACTAATAAACAGAAAAAATGCATAATGTATTAAATTTATTCTATTAATAAATGTTCCGTTGTGAGCATGGAGACACAATATGACCATAATTAATAGAAATTTATTACATAATAGGGAAAAATATAAAAAACATGAAATAAATAAAATGTCCCAAAAACAATGCATCTTTTGAATTTGAAAAAAAAAACAGTTGTTCTAGGTGAATTTCAGCCAATGTTGATGGTGCATATTACTACCAAATGTGTTCTTATGCAAGTTATGGGTTCACTTAAAAAAATTTGGAAAAAAAGAAGTATCCAAATATAGTGTGTTGAAAATTTAGAGGAAATAATTGAGTAAATCATTCTTATGATTTCTATAGATGGGACATCACTCAAAAGACTAGTGAATTGTGGATTAATGTGGTTGGATAGTCAAATTCCTACCTAGAAACAATTTAATAGTGTTCTAGGCAATTATTATTGCTTATGAGTATATTTTTCAAGGTTCATTTCAACTAGAACAAATATGCGATGGAGAATTCAGATTCTGGTACATAGTGTTTCTATAGTTTGTCAAAATATAGGGAGACATTTTATAATTTAAATAAATAATAATGTATAATATGTAAACAAGATAAAAGTGATAATCTTCTAGATTTTGTTTTTATTGAAAATATGAATTAATACCCCTAGTACAATATGATTTAATTGGACACAGAAATTTTCCAATCTCACGTGAGTTTCAAAATAGCAATACAAGAACATGCACCAAGTATTACAACATCAGAAATTAATGGTGTTGGTGTTCCAAATACCTCTTAAGCCTCATCATGAAGCGATTGTGAAGAAATTTCTTATAGTAGACTCATGTATTAAGCAAATAATGGTTTTTCCATAATCCAATCATCAATATACGATGTAAGTTTCGATACTACATCAGGGCACAGATGACATTACATGTAGTCGCATCTTAAAGAATCTTGTGGGGGGAAACTGAAGCTCAGATGTGAATAGTTAATGGTTTTATTTTATATTGAATATTTATCATTATATTTCAATGGATCCCTTTCTAATATCATTTTCAAAAACATTAAACATTTTTGAAAAAAATAGAAAATAGTATAGAGAAAATGCTTCATTACATTTTGGTTATGGTTCTATAAGAAAAAAACATTAAAAGTTTGTCTTTAGTTATTATAGAATACAATTTAAAGTAATATTTGAAAGGCCAAAAAAAGTGTGACATAAAATACACATTCCTAATTTCATTTAAAGAATAGGGAATTATGAAGGAGGTTGTTTTATTCACATACTGTCAAATAAAATCCACAGGAATTTAAATGAGTTAAATAGAATTGAAGAATCAAGTAATCAATTATTCATCAGTTTTATACATTAATTAGAAGTAAAAATTCTAATATAGGTATCTTTTATTAAATGAAATATACTTATAAAAAATGAGAATAATAATATATTGTCCAAGTAGGTAAAAGAAATATTATAAGAAGTAAGGTGTGTTCTCTTAGTGGCAAAAAAAGCTTCTTTTAAATTCATTGGTGAGAAGTACACAACTTCAATATTTCTATTTTAATTTCTATAGTTTATTTTTTAATTATTTCCAAAATATATATCTCATCTATCCTTTGGACACAAGGATACATGATTCATATTCAGGAATGAATTTTTTTTACTTGTTATAATACCGAACCAGTAGAACAATATGCTTTAATCTTTGGAAGTACTTGATAAATATAAAATGAAAGAATTATAAGCCCATTTGTGGGAAGATAATACCTTTTCATGAAAAAATAATTAGTTTTTAAGGATTTACCCAACAGTTTTATAAAATATTTGAAATTAAATATATTAGGTATTTTTGACACACTTATTTACTTAGTTTTGGATAGACAAACCTACAGAAATAAATGTAAGCTACAATTATTTT
This sequence comes from Viscum album, assembly GCA_963277665.1. NCBI lineage: Eukaryota > Viridiplantae > Streptophyta > Magnoliopsida > Santalales > Viscaceae > Viscum > Viscum album. The sequence continues at coordinate 113,688,058 of OY728119.1, read as the reverse complement.
TTAATTTGATATTCTAGAGAGAATAAACTACTCCATGGGAAAGATATTGGTAAATATACATCCTTGTATTCTTTGTGTTTATTTAAGGAATATAAATTTGATGTATGGTATATTCATGTCCAAGAATATTTGAGTTTCTTCTGGCTCTTGTGAGAACTAATATCTTGACCAAGCATACATCATTTAATTTAATATATCATTAAGTCATTATTAAATGAACATTAACTTTTACACATCAAACGAATGATTTTACAAAGAGGGTCAAAGTTGAGTCTTACATTTTGACATTTATCAACAAAAATTATGGCAGATTAATCATTAAACAAATATTTCTATATAGACATCAATTTCATTATTTATAATACACAATATGAAATAAATCCATCATATCATAATAACATGTGATTAGATTCAAAGGGTTTAGAAAAACTCACATCAATAATAAAACAATGTGAATCTTAGCTAATATCCTAAAGTATATATTGAATATTATTTAAATAACTATCATAGATTTTTTTTTTCAAGTTGTTTACTATTCTATGAAAGGGTGTAATCAATATTTGAAATAGTGGGAGAAATATAGAATTGGATTGAGTCAATGATAGAGATGCATAAATATTTGACATTGGAATATGTTCTATATGAGCATGGGGAAAGAGAATGCTCCAAAGACACATACTATGTAGGAATGATGGAACCATTGTAATAGTTTTATATTCACCAAGACTGATGATATATTATTAATTTAGAATAAAAATTCCTACTTTTGAGAAGTATTTTTATTTTTTATAAACTTATATATATAAAAAAATTCAATAATGGATTCTATTTATCAAATAATAGGGTCTTATAATTGTGAACACGTTGGTTGGTATTGATGAGAAATTGTACATGGATGTTACAAGTATGATACCAATAAGGTTTTATTGGTAACACTAAATTAATATTCCTAAATCCATTATAATATTACTTGTCATAGTGAATTTCTATGATCATTTGGTTGTTAATTAGAATTCAATATTACCAATCATTGAAGGCATCTAAAAAATGAAACTAGAAAGGGACAGTGAAACCATAGAATGAAAATGGGGGATTCAATTTATAGAAATTGATTTTATTATTTTAGTAATAAATAGTCTCATAGAATATTTATTTGGAATAATTTTTTTCCATGTTTCTGTAAGAGGTATGTTGGAGGAAAAATGTTTAACATGTAAAATATGATTAACAACAATAGGGAAAAAATATTTTCCTATAGAGAGTTAAGACCATGATGAAAGAAAAACTCTAGATATTGACATGAAGTAGAAACCAATGTTTTAGGGGTTTCCATATTTTATGGTAGATATAATTCTTGATTAGACCAAGTTGATGTATATAAATTGACATGTTATTGGAAAATACATGTTGAAAAAAATTGAAGGGATAATTGTTCCCAATGTCACATGGCATAAATATCACCAAGAATACATGTACTAGACATAAGAAGTGATTAATAATGTTATTTCAAATTTGCATGCTTCTATAATGGATCAATCAGGTATTCCATAATATTTACAAGTAATTATATTGAAAACATTTACATTATAGTTGGAAAATATTAGTTATATCAAGGGGAACATCAATAGATGCATTTAGAACTATCGAATTTCATTAGAAGAAGTACAATGGATATGTACCTAGTATGTGGAGAGGAAAGGATTTTAGTTTTCAGGGGATAAGATATATTATTCAAATAGATCAATATGATAAAATATTTCATTTAGGATAAGGAAATGAGAGTGATAATAAAATTAAAGACAATGTGGTATGTATCTAAAAATACCAATTATGTTGCATCTTTTCAAAAAGATAATGTTAAATTTTTAAATACCAAATTTTGTGATCCAATAATTTTAATGGGACAATATAAGTAATGTTTTATCAAAATGATAATTTTTCTACTAGTATAATCCAATATATCATGGTTTGGCTAGTAAAAAAGGATATTCACTCAGGTTTTACAACTCCTAATATGTTTTAATCAATGAGATGAAGTCACATATATCAAAACAGCCTGATTGTGTAGATGTGGTAGGACCTTTAATAAATAAAAACATAGTGATAACATTATCTAATCATATTATATATAATAAGGATGGTTAGAAATTTGGATCCACTAAAAGTGGGGTTGTTAAAATTGTGGTTTCCCTAGACAAAACCAAATGGTACTTTTCGATTACCATTTCACCTATAAAGTGAGTTATACAAGAATTACACTAAGAATTATAGTGTAGATATTTCTATGTACACTAACTAAATGGTATTATACATATATAATTTATCATATAGATGTTTTATAATATTTTCTAGGATATAATTGAAACCGTTTGATTAAATGTAAATAATCATAAATATATATATATTATTGTCTAGATATATCATATTGACTGGACATAGTTGATGTATGACTATCAGTTTCTTGGGGTTTATAAAAATTAATACTTTTTTCTCTTGAAGTTCACACTTGATGATCTCAAGTTGGTGAGATCATGAGGACATACCATCCAATAAGAACTTAACATGTTTTGAGTGTCATTGATTTTTCATATCTATAGACATGTGTATTGGTCCCTAGTCATGAGATTATTATCAATGTCTTCAGATTGATTTCATACACTAATAAAATAAATAAAACATGAAATTATGTTCATGAAAATGAATCTTGTTTTGGGTACATCATTGATGGTATTTCATTGGTTGAATAGTCAAGATAGAATTTGTCACTTTCGTGTTGAGTATGTGATATATTAAGCTTAATTGATCAGGATGGTGGTACCTTTATTAGATATATTACCATTAATGTGATAGTTAAATCTATCCAATATTATATAAAATGAAAATTGAAGAATGGATGTTGAAACATGATGCACATCCTTCATTCTGATATATCATATATCAAAGAGATTATATTACACAGTTCATGTTCATAGGATCGTTACCATTTCTATGAAAATTCATTATCTATTTAGGGGCCTCTATGGGTTTCTAGACTTCACTCACGGACTATTAATAATATTCCCTACTATCAGTAAATTTTCTATATGGTTACACACAATAGCATATTCAAGAATATGACCTATTTCAGTAAATATGTATATATGAGATGGTGGTCCCCATCATAAGGTCTAAGAGAGTTTTATGTTTTAATGATCCCAAAGAAATAAAAAATCACTATTATTAAATTATATAATAATTTGGTTTAATATATTTAAAAATAATATTTTCAATAATTTCTTTAAATATATGGAATAATATTATTTCAATTAATACTATTTTAATATTAGAAATTTTTTAAATATTATCTGGAATTATGAGTCAATTTAATTACTCAGGTTTATCACATATTATTGTTAATATTTATTATAATTATATGATTAAATATAAATAATATTTTTGAGTTATTTAGTTAATCAAAAATAATTTTAATTTTTCATTTAGTGGATATTAAATATATAGGGGTTGAGACATCTATTCAGTTATTTCTAACATCCACTATATAATTCTTCAAGAGATAATTTCTATTGTGAAGTTCCTTTTGATAAATTTAAAAATACTTTATCCACTAACTTCATAGTGAGGGAAAGGCTTTACCTGAATGATTAATCCAAGAATGTATTCACATGTCAAAATAATGAGATCGTGGTGATCATTCTAACATCAACAAAATCTTTGTATCTCCACACTAGCTTAAGAACTTCAATGATCGACATACACGCATACTATTGAAGAAAATGTGGATGATATTATGGGGTTAATATTCTTATCCTTTGAGCAATGATTAATGTCAATGATCTAAATTAGAGAGAAATATTTTGCGAATGAGTAAATTTCGTTATTACTATTTGTGCATTGAAATGTTCACTTGAGATCCTTAGACTGCTATTAGCTCTAGGATTACCAGACATGATAATCTTACACAGCTATGGTGAAGAACATTTTTAAATCCCACGATAACTGGTTTTTCACTATGTTCCCTGGTACCTATACAACCTATATCTATAGGCCAAACCCACCCCATTACAGTGAAAACTATATTCACCATACCATAACATTTTGAAAATTAGAAGTGGGGCCTCCTTACCCATCTTTAACTCCGCATAAAACACTAGATCATATTATGTACACCTCTTCCACCAAAATTCTCAAAATGTAATGGGATGGATGATACGAACCATTATATAAATAATCCATAAAATAACATTATAGTTTATTGGTCATATTTATATTAAGAGGCTTTAAAATATGCGTGGCCACAAAATTCTATACTATCATATGAAATGTCTTCTAGAGTGAATCATATATAAAAATTGGATAATTTAATTCAAGATTATTAAATTTTCTATATAAATATGATAAGTTCATAACATAACAATTAAATGATCCACTATATACAAGAATGATTTGGATTCATTATCATTGATTTTTTCTAATATATCTCGTCAATGAAATAGAATTTTATTATACAAACATTGATTTCCCCATTTAAACTCCGATGTTCAAGAAGAATACCTTATTGGAAAATGAAATGAGTCCATTCCTAATATGGTTGAGTTAATTTTATTCACAATGATCAAAATCAATGTGGAGGTTCTTAGGTTCACATGAAATGATCTTCAATATATTGATTAATAGTCCATTAATATTTTAAAAAACTGTTATTCCATAACATGGATGAAGTTCATCATGAACCATTTAAATATATTGAATACATTAAAATCTATTAATGACATAAACCAACAAGAAAAATTTCTATATGGACATATAAATATAAAATTTCATTTCAACTATAATGACACTAGAATTTTATTATAGTTAATGCGTCCATCAAAAAATTGTAATATTATATTTTATATAGTTTTCAAAACATTTCATATACCTCGGATAGATGAATTTGTTCCTCCCTTATAGAAAAATTTAATTTTATGTTTATCAAATAAAAATTATAACCAATGACTTTTTGAGTAAGAATATCCCGATTCCATAAATTATTATCACATTAATTCCACAATTTCATTGAAATTTTTTTGATAAAGTAAATCACTAAAAACTAGAGGTGAGATAAATTATTTATGCATCTATAATTCCAAGTAATGACTTCTTCACTTCCATATTATATTAGGGGTACTATATTCCTTGTGGTTGAAGAATTATTTTCCACATTATTCCAACAAGACATTATGTTTAAATAGGGGAGGGTAGATAACCTTGATATATGTTATCCTCTAGATTTTTTCTATAATTTTTTTACCCAATTCTTAACATAGTTATGATTCATGTTCCTTTATCAATTTAGTAAGCAATATTATCACTAATTATATATTTTCTCCCAAAAAGTGAATATATCAGACTAAATTTGAAATTCATTAACTCTAACATGGATTAACTAATAGTGGATGATAATAACATTGTGAAGGATACTAAAAATTGGGTTAAAAACACTAATTTGTAACTTATTTTTCTTCACCAATCATATACTATGATTTATACAGACCATTATAACACCAATTAATTACAAATATCTCCTACTATTCTTACTATTGTAAAACATTTGAATGAATCTGATCATCAATGGTTAAAATAAAATTTATATCATTAGTGTATGTTCTATGATTCACATCCCTTATCAAATTTATAGTGAATTTTCCTTCATCCATTCTTAATATTAATATGTTATAGTTAAAATCAATCTAATCCATTATAGTTTTAAGTAATATTCTTTTAAAAAATATAAACAATTTACTATATCTATCCATCCCCAAGTTAAAAAAATCAATGATAAATATTAATATCAATACTATTATATAAAATTACCAATAATTTATATTAAATATTTAACTAATCATTCAATCAAATGTATCACTACTCATGTTGTATTTGGTTCTTCCAAACCATGGTTTTATATGAACATATATAGTGATCAATTTGAAACATGACCTCTAAGTGATATAAATAATTTACCCATATACATGAACCAATAGTGAAATGGTGTAACATAATATATCTCAAAAATTTTAGGGGTATTTTATTTAATGATAACAAAGTAATGATAACTAAGTGATATCATTCCAAAATCATTAAACTTATTAATTTTTTATCAAAATATACTTCTAATATTTTGTTTATCCAAGAAATTATAAATTAGTTTTATAAAAGTAGAAGCTAATGTTGAGGTCCATGAAAATTACTAGTATTTTTTTTATCGTTATTAAAATTTAAATTTATTCATTATCTCCTAGAATGAGGGTGGAAGTTTACAATATTACCCCATTGGTAGCACTGATCATTCTTTTTATAATTTTATATAATTGGTATTCTACTTTATATATGTTTCTAAACTATATATGTTTTCTTTGGTGCATACTAATTTTAATTATCCTTGAATGGTTTAATATATTCATAATTCTTATAGTAAATTTTATTGAGCTATGTTTTACTCCATAAATTCATATCCATTTTACCAATGTATTCCTCTATATGTTTCATGATAGTTTAAATCAATATGTCTATGAATATTAAAATAAATGATTCCTAAGTTGTTGATAAATTATATGATTAAAGGCCCTTAAATTCAACATAATTCACCCAATATTATATATACTATGATCATTTTATGTAATGTATTTATACAATTAATCATCCATTAATTAAATTCACTATTTCTTAATTGGTTTATAAGATATATGATGTTAATGTATATGAGTATATAGAGGTCAGTATAATTGTCATTATTAATATGAATATTTCATATTTTTTATTATCTAATGATATAACATTATTTAATGTTATTTTGAGACCTCATTTACCATGATTTAAAGATGAATATTGGGTCAAAAGCTTTATACTTTAATTTTATGAATTTTGAAATTGATTAGGGTTCTAATTATATCCTATATAGGTTTATTCCGTAGATGAATTATCTTATGATGTGGTCAATGATCATGAAAATAATGTGCACTAACACATATTTTATAATATCTTTTGAGAAAAACTCTTTATTGTGGTTTCATTAGAGACACTTGAAATGATAGTATTTTCTCTTTCCATACTTCTACTTTTTTGGTAAAATGAATGTTTTCCCTGACATGATATTTAATGATTCATCAAGGATAATGTGTTCTCTTCAAAATATTGATAATTTTAATTATTTTAGTTATGAATTTATTATTATATATATAGTTCTCTTAGTATAAAAATGCATTTTATAAAATAATTAATTATAGAAGATTCATTATATTCTCGACAATAGTAAATTTTCTCATTTAGATCCATATATATAAGTTATCACACATGTATTTATATAGAATATCTTTGATTCTTTCCTAAATAATGAAAATATATTACCCATTATATCATTAAAAATAATTTTATTGTTTTTATGAGATTCACTATAGTATATTGTAAGAGATACCTATCTAAAAATCATGTGGAAAATATTTTCAATATTATGATTTGTCAAATTGGTATTTATTTTAACTGGTCCATAGAATTTTCATTTACTAAAAAGGGAAATTACCTTATCCTTAGTATATTAGTAGGGACTATATTCGAAATAAATGTGTCAAATTCTATAAAATATGATATATTTACATGTCATTATTTATATAATAGGCTACTAAATAAATGTATATTTTGGATCATCTAAAGTAAAAAATTTATGATCTTGATATTGATGTCAAGAATCAATAAAAATATATCGATCTGTTAAGTTCCATCATTAGATACAAATTAGTAGTCTATGATTACTATATCCCTTTTATAAGGTTGATCTTTATATTTAATGGTATAATTAGTTTATTTCCCGATTCATTATTTATTCACCTTAGTTTAATTCATTTTTTATCTTCAATTTCATTGTAATTGAATTCATATCTCTCAATGTTTTGGTTATAGTCTAATTTCCACAGTTTCAAATCTCCAAGACTGAGTATTAGGATTCTTGATCATGTAATTGTAACTAGATATGAATATTAAGGTTCCAAAAATGCTCTCATGTCAGGGTAAACTTCCCACGAATCCATTTCTTCTCTACCCTGTCCTTACCAATTTAATTAAATAGTTTGAATCAACTTAAAAAATTTATGTAGTATTTATTAATATATGGGGACTCTAACCCATTTTACTTTAAATTTATAAAAATAATTCCATTTTAATATTCCTAGCTTAATAATATGACATAAAAAGAATTCACTTATTCTACACCATTTAAACTCCCTTAACACTTATTTTTTATAGGTTTCAATTTTCTTCAGAAAAAAATTAATATTTAATTTTTAAAGTGTTAATTATTTTTAAAATATTTTATCCAAGTTGCAAATAAACAATATTAAACCATTTAAAAAAAATAACTTCTTATAAATATGATGAATTATTTCATATAATTTTGATATCAAGAATAAATAAATTAAAAATTAGATATTTGTATATATATATTATATTACAATTTTAATTGATAATTAATTTAATTATATGGTTTATATGGGATATAAATGGTCAACCAATACACAAAAAAAAGATCAAATTTGTCAGATTAATCAATGTGATTATAAACTGAACCCATTTAAGCCTTTACAAAACACATTTAGCTTAAATCTCATTGTTTTAAGATATATTGTTGTGTTTAAAAACCCCACCTCAAAATATGAATTATAATGAAAATAATGATTATTGGTAATGAAATTAGAGGAAATAAATGGATGTTATAACTACACATTGGAGAGAAAAAAATCATATAATCAAATAAGCATAAGAATGTTTTAAAAAAGTTAATATATATATATTTTTATTTTATAAAAATATTCTAAAATAATCAAGGATTTATTATGTATTGAGGTCTCAAAAGTTTATTTTTTTTAGAATATACAAGTTAAGTTTTACTTTTTGAATCAATTATCATGAAATAATAAATTATACATCACAATTTAATATATTTTTACCAAGGGATATATTTTATAATTAAATAATTGAATAATCATATAGTGTGGTCATGATAAGAATTGTTATACAATATTTTTTGTTGAAAAACAATCATTATGGGAAATAAGTTATGGTTTAATATAAAGTGTCATTCCAAGAGAGGATTAATTTTTAAATAATACATAAATAATATTTTTTATTCCACTTGAAATAGAATCTACACACAGAAGTGTTTGATAGGATTAGGATATACTAATTATATAAATTTAATAGTGGTGAAAAAACAAAATAAATTTTGAAGTATAGATTCTATATCTTGACATTGAGAGGATACAAATAATTACTACCTGATAGGTGTCATTACACTATAAGTTAATTTACATAATTATATTTCCATATTTAAAATTGGTATAATTTCGAAGAAAAAGATGATTTTAAAAAGTGAAATATTCACTAACGTTGGACGAAATAAATTAGATGAATTTTTCATTAAATTTATACAATATTAAAGATATTAGTATATGAAAACGTAGATAATTTCTCCTATAATAGAGATAAGGAATCTCTTGTGGTGAATGAAATAAAGTGAGAGAAAAAATAATTCCTAGGATTTTATGAAATAAATATATATTGTTCCATGAGTTCAAACATGTTATAAATTTATATTGAAGATCTTGTTTTTGAATATTGTTCTCCATTTTACACTAATTATGACATGGTGTCTTGATCAGTTTTATAGAGATATTATTTCTTACTTATAGGTATAGTAATTTCTTTTAGAGTGAGGGATATAGTGAGATATAAATCATTGTAAGAGTCATAGTATAGATGGATAATGTCTCCATTTTAATCTTAAGATGGATGATTATTATGGATTTCCGAAAACCTTTAAATAAACAAATGTAATCTCTAAACATATAATCCTATACGGGTGAACATAGAAAATAATAAAATGTGTGAATTTTGTGAATTGTTTATTTAAAAATATTATTTTAAGATACATTAATTATGTTTGAGAAGTAACAAAAATTCCTGGCAGGACAAAAAACTAGAAGATTCCACATATGAAATTCAAAATCGAAAAAATGAACAATTAATAGACATAAAACCTAATGGAATCTCGAGCCATGATCACAAATGTCTGGAAAATCCACATTTGTATCCTACATCATCATTAGGTTAACACTGTTGTTGTTTTCTTCATCCAAACACCACTATACCTGATAACAAGAATAATGTTTTTGACAAGTAGATCTGTGAAAAATATGTGACCCATCATCACCAAAGACGCCTTCATCTACATCGTTAAAAAAACACCAACAATGTTTGCAAGATCCATAACAAGAAACCAAAATATGTGTAACATACAAAATAGTAGTGTGACACCATGGAATATGTCGGGGGTCACTTCCCTCTACACTATATCTTCATCGCACCCGTATTCTGCCATCACTATGCACCACCAAATGAAGGTCAAACCTCCTAGAAAAATGTTATACACTCAAATATAAAATCTAGAATATTCTTCGATAGAAACTACTCCATAATGACCTAGGGATGAGAGATGGAAGAAGAAGCTAGGGTAGAGTTGAAACAGTTTATACCATCCAGAGAGATTCATGATATTCTCCATGAATAATCCCCATAAAATAATGACGAAATCCAAACAACAATCGGTAAGATAAAACATCATATCAAAACTGTAACATCCAAAAAGGAGAATAAATAAGAATGTAAAACTTCACTAAAAATAACCTCCCAAAATATAAGGAAAAAGGAACCAACAGGTTCAGATGAATAATACAACTCCAATCAATAACATGAGAAAAGATGGCCATAGGCCCCCTCCAATTCCATCCTAAGATTAACCCAAAATCGGAATCGAGCGTAACCTAAAATGGGGTCCAATAGGACGGGTTGAGAAAAAAAGGGTGACATAGTGGAAGAAAACCATATTTCCCCCTACCACTGACCCCAACCATCTGAATCACTAGTACATAGACCACAAAATGGTGGTCTGATGCACTTGGTTAAGTAGAATAAGGGTTGGTGTGAGGCATCCAATATCCACACTAGTTAATAGTTCCATCCATATATGGGGTGAATAAAAAGATAATGGGAGGAGGAATCAAGCCTATGAGAGGCGAGGAGGGCCATCACCACTGAACGATTCCACAAAACCCCTATGTGGAAGGGGAAGGGAAAAGGAGGGATTTTCAATATCACCAAGAGAATGTGGTAAAATACTATTTTGTGATTTATTAATTTTATTCCCTAGGTCAGAAAGAGATTTTCTATTAAACTAATCACAAAACAAGATATTCTAGATGGAAAATTTTAGGTAATTTAAACTAATTCACCCATGCCACACATAACATAAAATTCCTTTCACATGATCAAAATTTTATATTGGTGTAGAAGGATTAGTTTAAAGGAAATTTCTATCATTTCAATCCATAGAAGAACAAGGAAGTCATAATGGTATTCAGATCATCATTGGTCACATAATTCAACTATTGAAGAATATGATTATATTAATCATTATAAATTCATGTTTACACTAATATATTGTAATGAAGTTATGGATTCACAGACAAACAAATATTAGAAGAATAACAAAAATAATTTGATGCTGAACCCAAAGTAATCTATTGATTAGTACTATATTTTTGTATAAAAATCGATATAATTCTGATGTTTTGTAAATCACCACAACATATTATCAAGAAGTGTCTCAATATCTATGAATGATACAGAAAATATTTGAAAAAATTAAAAATTATATGTATTATTTATTGGGATTTGAGGATGTGAAATTTTTTATTTGTTGATGAGTTATTTGATTGGGTGAATATATATATATATAGTTGACATGAACCAATATTTAGAAACCCAAGATCATTTCAAAAAAATTGATTTGTTCCTTTATAAAATTTCTAACCCATTTTAATCCAACATTTTCAATGATTTAGGAAAAAAATTCAATGAAATACTCATTAGATACTCTTTATTTAAGGGATGTTGCATACTAGATGAGTACAATTGTTGATGATTTCATTGAAAAGTTTATTTCTCATGATGTGGAGTTCAATGAAATGAAAAATCTCTTAGTGGAGGATTACTTTAAAGAGATGTATGTTGATGTGTTCATTCCATTCCATGAATAAAATCTAAAATTTAGAAAATAAAATTTGAAAAGGAATCTTCTACTGTAATTTTTTATATTTTTAATTGTTGTGAAAAATATTTCTAAGTGTACTAATACATTATGATATGAAGAACAATATAATTTATCTACGAATAAATCATTATATTAGTTGAAAAGAATGATAAATATTCAGATAAATATTTTTAAAAATAGAATATTAGTTTCATAAGAAGAATTACACTTTTTTGAAATAGAACAATAAAAAATTAAGGCTTATGAAAATCTAAATTAGAAATTTATTCTAGTTTTGATACACAAAGAATAAATTTTGTAACGCCCCGACCCCAGTTACCCAGAGTTGGTGCATTATTACATAACATTGGCATGATCACAAGAAAGATCAAATCTCGAAAGACCGATTTGTTTAGTGGCCTTGGAATAACTAGATACAATAATAAAGTTTATATTACATTATAAAATGAAAACTACAACAATATAGTCTCCATAGTCCACACTCTTATCCCCTCATACTATCCCTGCAAGTCATTCAGAAATTCCGTCTTCACATACTGGGAAAAATAAAACATAGAAAAGGGGTGAGCTCAAATGCCCAGTAAGGATAAAAATATAGTGGAAACTTTCATAAATAACAATAATGATTTAAGGCAATGTATAACTAAAATAAAAGCCATTTAAACTTGAACTTCAACATAGTATGGAAAAAATAAAATGAAATAATGCCATTTACTTATTCACATGGGTATTCTACTAATTGAATAATCACATGCAATATCAATAACCACTTTCATAATGATGGAATGCATAATGCCAGACTATCATAACCACGTAGCGAAGGCCTCGTGCCAAGACTACAAAAAATATTTTTCCAAGGCCTTGTACCAAGACACTAGTTTGTCTCATGAGACCTACTGATACATTGAGGAGCTATAGCGGGCTCCACACATCACTTACTAAGTCCAATGCATTCCCATATAAAAAGGATTAAACATAACATAAACATTCATATTAAAACTAGCATATGAAATGTCAATACTTTCTCCATAAACCATGAATGGTATAAAAATAACACATCCATAGTAAAACATATCACAACACCTTCAATAAAATACAAAAGTTTTTTATTATAATAAATCAACTTCAAATAAGCTTAAAATCCATCAAAGGATATTGAAATAGATGAAATCAAAACAATTTGAGAGAAATATCTCTTTTCTCGAAATCATTGAAAAGTCACACATTTATAAAGGAAGTAATTTAAAATAGATTTGTGAATCAAAGTGTCCCGTACCACATTGAAACTTTTGAAAAGAAATACCATTTCAAAAAATTTATGTCCATATAAATAAATCCTGAAAATCATTTTGAAAACATGGACATTAATTAAAAATATTTAGAAAGATAAATCTTTAAAATATTTAAAATTATGATCTTGATAAAGAGTACCTTTCACAAATTCTTAAAATATTTATTTTGATTTCATTTAAAAGTCACATAATTATAAAATAAAACATTTACTTTGAAAATATTCTTATAAGCTTGTAAGGGAAGCATTGACGATTTTATAACGTTAGTAAATAGCCGCACCCGTCGTATAAGTTAAAAAAGACATTCTTACCTTAAATTTGTCCAAAAGGTTAAAAGTGCCTTGTTTGGAAAACAGCGGAAAGATTACATTCAAAACACATAAGGGTATAAATGAACTTAACCCATTGTCTAGTAAATGGTAAAAAAAATTTAAATACATTTCTAAGGAACGTGGATGTGGATGATAAAGAGGTCCCAGTAGATTATTACATATAAACAACCTCGGATAATGAAGAGATTGTTAAATAAAACCTTACCAATTTGGTAACTTACGAAACATACAACCCATGAAAGAGGTATAATACAATGAATTTGTAAATACACATAAAATAAAGTTTATTACACAATGAATATAATTATAGGCAGTACATACACCACACAAAAGGTAATAGTGGCAATATAGCATGAATCTCACTGGAATAAGGAGTGAGATGAAAACCCCTTAAATTGTACTTTTCCTTGTATGGGGGTAGGTTAAGCTCATGTATAATGGTTAAATAATTTTTATTAAATTATACAAGAATCATATACATTAATATGATATCATATATGATCTTTTAAGATTTCATTGTTAATAATATCTTAGTATTATCGTCGTTTCGGGTGTTAACTTACTCGTTTTCTTTTAAATGTTTTGATACGTAAGCCGTGGTTTTCATGGATAGGTTGTATATTATTCATATAAATAATGATATCAAGTCCTTAAAAATTATTTTTAAATCATAAAATGATAATTATACTTGAATGGATACGATTGAGAATGAATCTCAACACGTTCGTGGAGACGGTAGTCCGTACGTACGCACGAGCGACAATATCATTATTTTGATATTAAAATAATATATAATTGGATGTTTTATCATATATAAAGAATCATTATCATGTTATATTTAATATTTACATGAATTATAAATCATTATTATACCAATACAAATAATAATATATTGAATAACAATTACACCACGACGTGGAGACGGCAAGCCGTACGTACGCATGAATGGTGACATGTTATTCAAAGGGTGGATAGAATACTGAATATGGTTGTACCATATTTATAATAACAGCACAGTATATATAAGATACTGGACTTATTATTTTAGAATAGTAATAACAAATAAAGAAGAAGTGAAAGAAGAAAGGAACTTGAAAAAGGGTGGTGAAATTATTACCTCTTCTTTGGGTTCTTCTTTTTGATTTGATCAAAAGGACTCCATAGGTTGGATTTCTGATCAAACTAAGGCCTATAGGTTGTATTGAGGGAAGATTAGAGAGTATTTGGGCAGGGGTTGGCTGAAACAAAATGCTTTTAATGTGTGAATTAGTGAAAAGGGGCAATTCCCTTTTATAAGAAGGGTGAGGGGCACATTTGGAAAAGCTAGAAATATTATTTTATAATAAATTTATCTTCGGTTTATAATGGCTCCAAAGTGGATTAGTTAAAGTTTAATGTTGGGATATGTCGAAAACCACTCAACCAATATGATTTAGATAGGTTTGGGTTACTATATTAACCTTATCTTTAAGTATTAACTCTTAGTTAATTAGTTTGACACTTACCATGTCACTTTGTATTTTTATATTATATAGTTAATAAACATACTATATACATCCAAGCGACCCCCATGTGGTCCATTAATGATACACATATCCTGATATAAGTCTCTTGGCCGATCCTTATATTTTTAGGAATTTAATATCAATTAATAATATAATATTTGTTTTAAAAACTATTTTATGTCAATTTTGACACTATTCAATAGTTGATTTTTGTAAAAATTATAACAGAATGATTAATTATAATAAAGTAAATTAAAGCAATCCTAACATGTCATATTAACCTAGAAAATTATTTTAATTCACAAAAGTATCAAATTATATTTATTTAGGTATTTATAATATCAATTATTTTAATTTTTCACTATTATTGCAATTACTACATCATCATTGTGTCGTAAGTATATTAAATTATTTAATGTCTAAAAATTATAAATAAACTTTTATTATGTAGGAAATAGTTTTATCTTTCTAATGAATATTTATAATCTAATTTATCTTATGTGTAACCCTATATTATAATTTTTTAGTAAATAAACTTTGATTTTAACTCTTTTAACTCTTCTTTGAATTAAATAATAATAAATGTCCTAATCTAATTCAAGTTGACCTAAATGATACTATTTTATTCCTAAGGTTGTTTTTGGTCGAGATAAACTTGTCCAATAGAATTAGGACATGTTTTAGGGTAATATTAATATCATTTTTACCTTTAATTACCTTATTTACTTTTAACCGTGGTAAATAAAAATAAAAATTTACTATTCACCAAAAATTATTTTCATCTCATTGAACCACATTTTACTCCTTGATATTAACCGTGTCTCTCGTATTTTCGAAATTCCACTCACAGAAGAGGTAAAATTAAGTTTTATGAAAAATTCAGTTTTTTAACTACCACTTAGTGGTTTCACTATGCATCAAAAAATGAAAGTTTCCAGAAAAATACCAAAAATTAGGTCTAAGCTATATTTGAAATTAAGAATCCAAAAATGATGTCTATTTTACCAAATTCAAAACATATCAGTTGAATTAATTAATCTAAAAATTAATTCCCATCGTCAAAACAAATAGCGTGTTTTTAAGAGATAATAACTATCAAAAGATTGACACTTGTTTATGACCGGTTTATTTGTGAAATTATATACAATAAACCAAATTGTATTAAACGGTAAAAATATATTATAAATATACTTTAAACCCACTCAAATTAATAATTTATCAATACAAATTATTTCGATTAAAAAAGTTGTTTTTAATTAAAATATAGTAATTTTCACTATTCATCAAAATATAAATGTTATCTGAAAAGTTCCAAAATTTCACCTTAGGCTAAATTCGATACTCCAAATACAAAAATGAATTCCATTTTGAGATATAAAATTTATAAAATTTCAAAAAGTAGGTATTACTATTCATGACGGCTAGTTTGATTGGTTGTGGTGTGTGTTAGAACTCGAAGTTGCGTATAACACACACTACTGTATTATTCATTAGAAAGCATACCATGGAAGCTTGGGATGTTTCATTATAAATTTTTGATGTCCCCATTCTAAAAAGTAAATTCATTTAGTCAAATTGAATATATAAAAGTTTAAAATATTGGATTTAAAAAGGGTTCAATATTAAAAGTTGGTAAAAGTGCAATACTGAAAATGAATTTGTTCTTACATTATGTCTAATAAACTCATAATATGGATTCTAAAATTATAAGGATTATATAATGTTTAAAATTTAGTTGATACTATTCATAACCTCTTTTGAAAGGCTTTTTTGGTAAGTCATGGTGCGCTTGAACTCGGTGTTGCGTGTAGTGCAAGTTATTGAATTATTTTGAAGAAATAACACACTATGAAATCTTGGGGTGTTACATTCTCCACTCCTTGAATAAATTGCGTCCTCAAAATTTGAAATTGTTCTTCGAAAATAAAAGGTTGAATATAGAAAATGTCTTTGTGGGGAAAACCAAATCAGAAATTGGGTTAATAAAATTTAGTATTAATAAGAGGAAAAGAGAAATCAAAGGGTCACCACCAAATTACGATCTTTATTCGGAGAAATTTGGTGAAAATTAGAGACATATAATTTGATTAAAATGTAAATATTTATAGGTAGTGATTGAGGTCATCAATCACAAAAAAGTGTAAAATTGCGGGCCTTAAATTCATCAATATATGATGATTTAAAATACCATTGGTTTAGCAAAAAATATGGTATTAGGATAACATTTTTTTTGGTTTTAAGATCCCTTCACTAATGTATAATAATTAATTTCTTCATTGAATAAGAGAAGAAGAAAAATATATACTTTACATGTAGAGTCTCATCCTTTAACTAAGTTCTACCACAAACTCATCTTTCACTCAAAAAGATAATAGAACTTAAAAATAATATTCTATTTGTATAGGGTTAAAAAATGAATTTATAATTCATCTAGATGAACCATTAAAAAACGAAATTATTCAATCCAGGATATCACGTGGGTTAGTGGTAGGTGATACACCATTTTCTCCCTTCGGTTGTGGGTTCAAGTCTCGCGGCCTTGCCGGACGCGACGGGTTGCCGCCCGACCTCCGGGTTGTCCTTTTATGGCAATCCAAAATAATCCAAAATACTTCTGTCCAAAATTTATAAGGAAGGTAAACACAATGAATATCCTTTTTGCCGCGTAATAACATGTGATCACCTTCATCATGTATTCTTTTAAAACACTGCAACATCCTGAATTACCATAAAACCTTATTGATTACATTCATGATCCCTTATTCTATAACGAATAATAGATATACTCCTTCAATACGAAAATGTTGTAAACCCCAACAATGATGGAATATACAAATCATTATTCAGTTTCAAGGTAGTCAAGAATATCCAATATAATTTATCCAAATCAATCATGTATTATTCAAAAACCACTACATCGGTATCAGAACCATATTATGGTTTATCTTTCTCTCAACCATATATTTCCCAAAAATTTAACCTGCTATTGAGTCACTTTTCATTGTTCCACACAATCTCTAGTCCTTAATGAAGTAGTACTTCAGTACAATCCTTATATACTCCATAATTATTATAATAAGTACATTGTTGATACAACACTCAAATGACATAATCAACATAATAACTCTAATCATTCCTCTTCATCTGTGGTAGTATCATAACATGATTATTATCCAATAGCATCATTTGCGGCATAGTCTGATGACTGGGACATAGGTACGCATAGTGTTCAAACTCCTTGCAAATGAAGCATTGTACATTTGAAACCATTTTCTTACCCTTGCATTCACGTACTTTGTGCCCTTTTCCTCCACACTTATAACAAAGTCCCATTCCTTTCAGGAAAGTTTCAGGGTGTTTCTTCCCACAGTTATCACATATGGGAAAATTATTCTTTTCCCTCTTCCCTTTATCCATCTTTCTCTCTTCCATCCTTTTCTTCTCTTGCTTCCCTTCAAAGCCATAGGACTCAGTAAACTCTTTACTTATCTTATCAACACATGATATTATTTCATCATATGATGATAATACATGGGAGACTATTTCTCTTATAAATTCTAGCTTAAGACCATGAATGATATGATCCTTATTTCTCTTTGGATCATGTTCGTTGCTGGAGTTCTCATTCCTTATACTAGGCGCCATTTCGAAACAATTTCATACACTAGATTAGTTTATTAATAACAATACCTAATCCTAAACATGTAAAACACATAACATAAATTAAATAGTTTATTGATATAATCCATGATCATAAAAATTTCTCCTTTGAGGATGTATATACTAATAAAACCTTCATAATGGTTTGTAAAGAAAATGAGAATTATCCTAAGCATATCCCCCGGGAGTGTCGTAACCAAGAGTGCAACAAGGCCCGTTGTCATGCACCAGTTCCCGTTCGAGTCTAGCTCAAAGCGGTATTTTCCGGTTTTACCCCTAGGTACATTTGTGCCAGAGCCGCCTCTACCTTCTCGTATCCAGACAGGGATGTATTGCATGTAAAACTCACAAAATCTCTACAATACCAAAATTATTGGAAGTTCTTCTATACTAATCCTCAAAGTTCATCTTAGGTCAAAATGCTCTAATCAGAGATTATCTAAATCTATCTTCCAAGGTTTGTACTAAACTTTCTCTGATACCAACTGTAATGCCCCAACCCTAGTTACCCAGAGTCAGTGCATTATTACATAACATTTTCATGATCACAAGAAAGATCAAATCTCGAAAGGATGATTCGTTTAGTAGCCTTGGAATAAATAGATACATTAATAAAGTTTACATTACATCATAAAATGAAAACTACAACAATATAGTCTCCACAGTACACACTCTTATCCCCTCATACTATCCCTACAAGTCATTCATAAATTTCTTCTTCACATACTGGGAAAAATAAAACATAGAAAATGGGTGAGCTCAAATGCCCAGTAAGGATAAAAATATAGCGGAAACTTTCATAAATAACAATAATGATTTAAGGCAATTTATAACTAAAATAAAATTCTTTTAAACTTGAACATAAACATAGTATGGAAAAAATAAAATGAAATAATGTCATTTACTTATTCACATGGATATTCTACTAATCGAATAATCACATGCAATATCAATAACCACTTTCATAATGATGGAATTCATAATGCCAGACTATCATAACCACATAGCCAAGGCCTCGTGCCAAGACTACAAATAAGATTTTCCCAAGGCCTTGTGCCAAGACACTAGTTTGTCTCATGACACCTACCGATGCATCAAGGAGCTATAGTGGGATCCACCCGTCATTTACTAAGTCCAACGAATTCCCATATGAAAAGGTTTAAACATAACATAAACATTCGTATTAAAACTCGCATACGAAATGTCAATACTTTCTCCATAAACCATGAATGGTATAAAAATAACACATCCACAGTAAAACATATCACAAAACCTTCAATACAATACAAAAGTTATGTATCATAATAAATCAACTTCAAATAAGCTTAAACTCCATCAAAGGATGTTGACATAGATGAAATCAAAACAATTTTAGAGAAATATCTCTTTTCTCGAAATCATTGAAAAGTCACACATTTATAAAGGAAGTAATTTAAAATAGATTTTTGTGTCCCATACCACTTTGAAACTTTTGAAAATAAATATCATTTCAAAACATTCATGTCCATATAAATAAATCATTGAAATAATATTTAAAACATGGACATTAATTAAAAATATTTAGAAATATAAATCTTTAAAACATTTAAAATTATGATCTTGATAAAGGGTACCTTTCAGAATTTCTTAAAATATTCATTTTGAAATCATTTAAAAGTCACATAATTATAAAATAAATCATTTACTTTGAAAATATTCTTATAAGCTTGTAAGGGAATCTTTGACAATTTTATAATGGCGGTAAATAGACGCACCCGCCATATAAGTTAAAAAAATACATTCTTACCTTAAATTTGTCGAAAAGGTTAAAAGTGCCTTGTTTGGAAAACAATGGAAAGATTCCATTCAAAACAAATAAGGGTATAACTGAATTTAACCCATTGTCTAGTAAATAGTAAAAATGTTTTTAAATACATTTCTAAGGAACATGGATGTGGATGATAAAGAGGTCCCAGTAGATTATTACGTATAAATAACCTCAGATAATGAAGAGATTGTGAAATAAACCCTTACCAATTTGGTAACTTATGAAACATACAACCCATGAAAGTGGTATCATACAATGAATATGTAAATACACATAAAAAAAGTGTATTACACAATGAATATAATTATGGGCTGTACATATACCATACAAAAGGTAATAGTGGCAATATGGCATGAATCTCACAGGAATAATGTGTGAGATAAAAACCCCTTACCTTGTACCTTTCCTTGGATGGGGGTAGGTTAAACTACTGTATAATGGTGAAATAATTGTGATTAAATTATAAAAGAATCATATACATTAATATGATATCATATAGGATCTTTTAACATTTCTTTGTTAATAATATCTTAGTATTAGCGTCGTTTCGGGTGTTAACTTACTCATTTTCATTTAAATGTTTTGTTATGTAAGTCATGGTTTTAATGGATAGGTTGTATATTATTCATATAAAAAATGATATCAAGTCCTTAAACATTATTTTTAAATCATAAAATGATAATTATACTTGAATGGATACGATGGAGAATGAATCTCATCGCGTTCGTGGAGACGGTAGTCCGTACGTACGCACAAGCGACAATATCATTATTTTGATATTAAAATAATATATATTTGGATGGTATATCATATATACAGAATCATTATCATGTTATATTTGTTATTTACATGAATTATAAATCATTATTATACCCATCCACATAATTATATATTGAATATCAATTACACCATGACGTGGAGACGACAAGCCGTACGTACTCACGTATGGTGACATGTTTTTAAAAGGGTGAAAAGAATACTGAATATGGTTGTTACATATTTATAATAACATCACAGTATATATATGATACTGGATTTATTATTTTAGAATAGTAATAACAAATAAATAAGAAGTGAATGAAGAAAGGAACTTGAAAAAGGGTGGTGAAATTATTACCTCTTCTTTGGGTTCTTCCTTTTGATTTGATCATAATGAATCCATAGGTTGTCTTTCTGATCAAAATACGACCTCTAGGTTGTAGTGAGGGAAGTTTAGAGAGTATTTGGGAAGGGTTTGGCCGAACCAAAAGGCTTTTAATGTGTGAATTAGTGAGAAGGGGGAGTTCCCTTTTATAAGAGGGGTGAGGGGCATCTTTGGAAAAGCTAGAAATATTATTTTATAATAAATTCATATTCGGTTTATAATGGCTCCAAAGTGGATTATTTAAGGTTTAAGGTGGGGATAGGTCAAAAAACTCTCAACCAATAGGATTTAGATAGGTTTGGGTTGCTATATTAACCTTATCTTTAAGTATTTACTCTTAGTTAATTAGTTTGAAACTTACCATGTCACATTGTATTTTTATATTTTATAGTTAATAAACATACTATATACATCCAAGAGTCCCCCAAGTGGTCCATTAAAGATACACCTATCATGATATAAGTCACTTGGATGAACCTTATATTTTTAGAAATTTAATATCAATTAATAATATAATATTTGTTTTAAAAACTCTTTTATGTCAATTTTGACACTATTCAATAGTTTATTTTTTCAAAAATCATAACAGAATGATTACTTCTTAAACAGTTAATTAAATCACCCCTAACATGTCATATTAACCTTTAAAATTAGTGTAATTCTTAAAATGTCTCAAATTATGTTTATATGGGTATTTATAATATCAAGTATTTTAATTTTTCACTATTATGGTAATTACTGTATCATCATTGTGTCATGAATAAATTAAATTATATAGTTTCTATAAATTATAAATAAAATATAATTATGTAGGAAATCGTTCTATCTTTCTAATGAATATTTATAATCGAATTTATCTTATGTTTATCACTATATTAAAAATGTTTTAGTAAATAAACTTTGATTTTAACTCTTTTAACTCTACTTTGAATTAAATAATAATAAATGTCCTAATCTAATTCATGTGGACATAAATGATAATATTTTTTTCCTAAGGTTGTTTTTGGTCGAGATACACTTGTCCAATAGAATTAGGACATGTGTTAGGGTAATATTAATATCATTTTTACCCTTAATTACCCTATTTACTTTTAACCGTGGTAAATAAAAGTACAAAGTTACTATTCACCAAAAATTATTTTCATCTCATTGAACCACATTTTACTCCTTGATATTAATTGTGTCTCTCGGATATTCGAAATTCCACTCACAAAAGCAGTAAAATTATGTTTTATGAAAAATTCTGTTTTTAACTACCACTTAGTGGTTTCACTATTCATCAAAAAAAATGAATGTTTCCAGAAAAATACCAAAAATTAGGCCTAAGATATATTTGATATTATGAATCCAAAAATTATTTCTATTTTACCAAATTCAAAACATATCAGTTTCTTTAATTAATTTATAAATTAATTCCCGTCGTCAAAAAAAATAGCATGTTTTGAAGAGATAATAATTATCAAAAGATTGACACTTGTTTATGTCTGGTTTAATTTTGAAATTATGTACAATGACCAAAAGTTTATTAACTGGTAAAAATATATTCTAAATATACTTTAAAACCACATAAATTCATAACTTATCAATATAAATTATTTCAATTAAAAAAGTTTCTTTTAATTAAAATTTAGTAATTTTCACTATTCATCAAAATATAAATGTTATCTAAAAAGTTCCAAAATTTCACCTTAGGCTAAATTAGATACTCCGAATACAAAAATGAAGTCCATTTTGAGATATAAAATTTATAAAATTTCAATAAGTAGGTATTACGATTCATGACAACTAGTTTGATTGGTTGTGGTGTGTGCTAGAACTCGAAGTTGCGTATAACACACGCTTCTGTATTATTCAAAAGAAAGCGTACTGTGGAAGCTTGGGACGTTTCATTGTAAATTTTTGATGTCCCCATTCTAAAAAGTAAATTTATTTAGTGAAATTGAATATATAGAAGTTTAAAATATTGGATTTAAAAAGCTCTCACTATTAAAAGTTGGTAAAATTGCAATACTAAAAACGAATTTGTTCTTACATTATGTCTAAGAAACTCATAATATGGATTCTAAAATTATAAGGATTATATAAAGTTTAAAATTTAGTTAATACTATTCATAACCTATTTTGAACGGCTTGTTTGGTAAGTCATGGTGCGCTTGAACTCAGTGTTGCGTGTAGTGCAATTTATTTAATTATTTTGAAGAAATAACAGACTATAAATCTTAGGGTTTTTACAAATTGAATAGTGAATAATTCGTCTTGATGCTAATTTTTTTAGTAGTGGTCAAGAAATTGATGTTTGAGGACACACTTGAAGATATAGATTTTCGGAGGCCCAAAATAATGAAATATAATTATGTGTTATGTGGTTTTAAACACTCAATTTTGCAAAACATAGAGCATAAATATGAGTTGAGAACCTTGATTGATAATTTTAAACTTTATTAATAAAAATATATAAATAAAATAATTGATCTCATGGTCAAAGTGGATTATTATGACTATATCGTTGATGCTTTGACTGACATGGTGAAATATATACTTAAAAGGATTGAGGAACATGAATACAATGATATAAAAATAACGTGAAATTTTAAGGATCATGTAAGATCCAAAAATACTAGGATAGATATATTTATTATACTATAATCTATATAGAAAATTAAAATGGAAACAATGAATAAGGAAAAAATATTTATTGAATATCCTATGGAAATGGTGGTCATATTAATGGGAAATCATGTGTGTTATTACAAAATAAGATAAAATCAACCACAATTATTGCAAGGAAACATACAACCACTCCATATTGGATTTTAAATTTGGAATAAAATTATAATATCAATAAATTATCAATACAAAAGAATGAAAAACATACCTATAATTATATTTAATTAAGATGGAATGTCTGGACATATGGAACATATGGGTCTATGTCAAATAGTTACTCAAACGTCCAGTATCATTGAATAAAGATGATTAGAAATCAATATTCATGGTAAGTGTCTGATTGTTACTATTGTTTTAATATGAAATATATAGACACAAACCCATATATTTCAAATTAATGTTGAAAATGAATTTCATAAGTGAGACTTACAAAACGGGAATATAGAATCATAAATAATAATTAAGTAATCAATAAATATAAAATTGATTAACCACATTCTAATATGAGGAGATCACATAATTTTTATATTATTAACATGAAGATAAATCACTAACATATGTGAAGAATAAATGGATGAAGAATAAAATTCAAGAGTTGGTTGTTTTAGTGGATATTTCATTTCATATAATATACTAAGTCAAATTATTGATCCTTAGAAGTGGATTAACATCCCACACAAAAATAAATGAGCACCATTTAGTAGAAATAAAATACAATAATTAAGGATATGTATAGTTTAACAATGATTGTATATTTATGACAATTTATTAGTTTAATTCAATAATTAGTTGAAATACATGATTGAAATGGATGTATTGGTTTTTATATGACTTGTTAACAATTTACTAAGGGTATGATTATCATCTTTCATCAGGTATGAAATAAATTTCATCAATAATAAGTATACTATTAATTGAAATGAGGGGAAAAATTTTATGTTGATAAATCCCAGTAAAGAGAATTTATAACTTATTGGTATAGAATAAGACATTTTATTTCTATCCAAGGAAGATGTAAATAGGTTTCGAAATAAATAACTTATCTAAAAGAAAAAATATCCTGAAAAGATATGTTGAACAATGAGGTACCATATTATTTCCTTAAAAATATATTTCACCATAATTATATATTAAATAATTTTTAAAATTTGAATATATTTTAAAATATATACAAAATAAATGATAGGTAGTCAATAATTTTTATAGAATTTTTGGATTTCAAATTTAAGTTTCAATATCACCATTATCCCTTGAAAAAAGTGCCAAAATGTTTTATTCATTGATCATTATAACATCATTTTATGATTTATATTGATTATACACAAAGATAATGTGTTTAACTATATTAAATGTTACTAAATATTTTTGGATAATATCCCTACATAGAAAATAATAAACATATGTGCTCATAATAGAATAAAATTAAGTAATTTGCAAGTGAACTACTATATAAATAAAAATTGGATATATAATTATGTATCAATGGGGGGAACACCTTAATAAAATGTTTTATATGGGAGGAGGAACCATATAATAATTCACATATCTCAAACACTATATATTGAAAAAGGAAAAGTATTTATATTTTTTAAGGACATGGTCTTGACATTGTTCTATATCAAAAATTGAGCACTCTTATGTATGGGTGGGAAAACTTATCTATGTTAGATGTATTGTGAGAAGAATCTAACATTGATATAATTTTGAATCATGTGATGTAAATTATTTGTTCATAATAAATAGAAAAAGACAAAATCTATTTAAATATAACAGTGATGAACTATATTTTTGTTGGATTCTACACAATTAATACATAATACAATTGTTTAAATAAACATATTTATTTTTTTAAAATATATAAAAATATATTTTATAGAAATTGATATTTTTAACAAATTAGTGAGTGGAATATGATGGAAAATATTAATTAATTATGTTACTCAATGAGATCCTAGGGGATGGAGTTTAATTAGATGAAGAAACTAACAACATGGAGGAAGAAATAATTTCTGGACCTATATATATATAGGAAAGTAGGGATTGATTTTGTCAACATAACATTATTGGTGACTAAAAAGACAAAGTGATAATGAGGATAATGGTTTCTATACATAATAAATTACTCCTTTCATAATAAGAGCCAATTTTTTCAGCCGAATGTAATTAAGATATTTAGATCATGGATGTTATAAAAAGAATTATAATATAAAGGATAATAAGGCCAAGGATATTATTTAAATATTTAAGGAAAATTATATTTAACAAGTATTTTTATATAAAACCTGAAAAAAGAAGGATATTTTTTTAAAATAAAGAACCTTATGGTTGGATAGTTTACTCTAATTTTATAGGGATTGATGTAATAATTTATTTGAGTAAATTGAATAATTGAAAATGAATTTAATATTTTATCAATGGATGTGCAAGAAAAATCTAGGAATCCCAAATGGAAAAAAAATTTAATTCCTTAATATTTATCTATAAGAATTAGTAATCATTAAATAAGTGGATAAATTTATAATTGATGAGTATAGTAGGAAAGTGTTCTAATTGTAGAAATCACTTTAAATTATGAATTAATTATTAAGAGTGTGTTATTTTTTCCTTGTTATATACTTAAGAAAGCATGGGTTTCAATATGAACATGGTTTACATAATCAATATATAATGAATGTGAATGATCAAAAGAATGTATTATCATATATTATTATAAACTAATCATTATAGGTTTGATTGAGGATGAGTAAAATTAATTTTCAGCATTTATTTACAGTGACATAAAAAATCAATGATTGGTGTGTTGATGGTTTTACTTGATTTTCATTTGATACAAGGAAGTTGTTTAAAATTTATTTCTTAAAAACATATTGATAAATTGTTTGGGAAAATATTTGTGATAATGGATTTTTATAATGACCTATTAGATTTTCAAAACATAAATATGTATTTAATAACATGTATTTTATAGTTTACATTCCAATTACCATTTTGGTAAAAAAATTTATAGAATTTATAAATACATTAACAAAAATATTAAAAACTTCCACACATGGTGGATTTTGATTCCAGAAAAACAGGTTTTTAATTTTACACCTTTATTTCAATCGAGAAAAATTTTCTTCTTTTACAACGATTCAATAGTTGAATGGTTGAAATTTCTATATATCATACTAATCCTTAGATATGAATTAAAATATTTGAAAATGATGGATGATCAAAGAAATGATAGTATAGTTTATAAAAATAATGTAATCCTATTAGTCTAGTGAAACATGATAAGTTGTGAAAATGATAACCATTACCTAGTAAAACATATACCATATAAATAAAACATTTAAATATACAAAACTATTCCTTTTACCAATGAAAATATTTTAGAAAAGATTATTTATAATAAGAAAATTATGGAGGCATCTGGGGCACAAGGGACAAATGAAGAAATTTAAAACCATTTAACTTTAAAATATTATAAACATTACATACCTCAATAATGAAAATGTTTTCCAAAAAATAAAATTTTAAATCATAATACATGTGTATAGGATAGAAAAATCCATAAACTATGTTCAATAATGTTTACCCCATGTTGGGAATAAACTATTCATATTTAATTTAATATTATTAACGCCCCAGATTATCATTCTCAGTCTTCCCCTTTAAAGATGAATCCTTACCAAATGCATTGGGGAGTTATATCGAGATCACCTATAAGCATGAGCTATATCAGGATGAACCATGATAATAAATGATCCTCAGGTACCATATAATGAAAAGTTTTCTAATAACTAACTTCTTTTTATATAATTGTTCATAATATCATTTGAAACCATAAGAAATACAATATCCCTTTAGAAATAATGATAATTAGAAATATACTTTTTCTCTATAAAATCATAAAAATGAAAAATTCCAAAAAGAGTGGTTATAAGATATATTCTGAAATTCCTTATAATATTATAGAGTAATCATGATATTTGATTACAATCATGATCCTCAGAAATAGAATTCATGTATTATATATTAAACAAAACATTCACTTTTACTTTTATATAAATTATAACATAACCCATACATTAAATTTTAAAAATATTCATCAAACATTGATTTAAATAATGATAAATATAGTAAAATTTAAAATTTATAAACATCTAAATTATAAAGAATAACATTATTTGGGAATTTAATATAACTTCTTCATTGAAGAAAAATATTTTCTATAAAATCAATAAAACATGGTTTTCAAATGAATGTATGTTACCTTATTTCTCATCTAGCTTAAAACATTCTATAAATTCTAAAAATTAAAAATATAAAAATTATTATATTTCATAAGAATCTTATTTTCATTCATTCAATTATAATTATTCCCAACATTTCATTTATTACCAAGTTTTATTTGTTTACTAAAAGGGATATGTTCACATTGGAAATTTTGGTGTTGTTCAGTTTACAACCTCAAAAAGACATTAGTTCATTAGCGATGATAAAATGGGATATAGTTCCATTAACTCCAAAATATTAAATAATTATAATTATAATATTTATTATTTAATCGTCACTTTCAAATAAAAAAATTTTACTGGTAGATAAAATGAATTTCATTGTTTCATTTTGATGGTAGATTCTAGTACACATGAATGATATTTTCGGTTTTATACTAAGTGAAAAAAATAAAGTAATTAATATTAAGATTTTACAGAATTATATGTATTTTAACCATCTAATATTTATTTATTTATTTCATCCTTATGACCAACCATGTGACGTGGTAACAAAAAATTAATCCACTCACTTCATAGATGAGGTAGCCTATACATACGCATGAGCGATGTCATCATTTTCCAACCGATATAAGGTAATGAATCAGAGAATTATATTATCATTAAATAATAATAATTATATCATAAGTATAAAATATATTAATTTGATCCATAATTTTAATCAGTATTTTTATCTGGTGCTAGATAAAAAATCACATATTTATGTGGATGTAGTAGTCCATATGTACACATAAACAATTTTTTCATTTCTCAAAGGTGGAAAAAGAAGATGAAATTGTTTTATACAATAAAAATAATAAAATTAAAAGATTATATAATATATTAGTATTAGTATATTAGTATTTTTAAATAGTATTTTATGGAGGTATATGAAAAAACAATAACTAAACGGTCATTTAATAAATATATATAGTCTTTGGACCCCCCCATGGGTTACACCTTAAGAATTATTAGGTTGGAATTTTCAAGATACTTGGTTATATAGAACATGTGGAGAAGTGTTATTATGGTACTGGGATAGGTATTGGTTGATCTAGAGTGCTCAATGTCTTTGAATAATAGATGATAGGAGGCTCCCTTTTAAAAGTGTGGGGAGTGGCAGAATTGTTAATACATAAAATGTTCAAATATATTACTTGTTTTTAGATAATAAAAGTGGATCCAAATCTAATAATTTTAAATATAATATGATTAAGATTATAAATCCACTTATACCATAAAATTTAAACCTTTTTATGACTTTTTATATCTTATGTAACAGTTTTAACACCCTTATTATCTCTTTTAACCATTACCGTGGTGACAATGAGTTACAGATATTATTATTCTCAATGACCAAAAAAATAAAAAGAAATTAATATAAATTTTAAAATAAAAATTCAAAATATAAAATATATATTACCATATTTGATTTATAGAATTGGTAACAATTAACTGTAATATAAATATGGAAATAGTTATGAATTGTTTTTTAGAAAATGCCTTTATAAGAAAAAAAAAACAGGATTTTAAAAATTCAATTATAATAATTATTACTGTGGATTTAATTTAAATATATTTAATCAAATATAACTCATTTATATTTATATCCAATATCACATATATAATGACTTTTTTAAATACATTAATGTATATGGTAGTTTTAATAAAAATCGGTATTTTTCACTATTCACCCAGAATATAATTATTTAAAAAAATAACAATAATAAACCCAAATATAAGGGCATTATGTTGATTAAAGTAATGAATTAATAATTATGAAACTAAATTTATAATATGAGGAAATTTATATTTTAAATAAGACCATATAATTCTTGGAAAAACTATTTAGATAAATTAATCTATTCCATTTACTTTGGATATTTTTTTTAAAATTATTTATAGATCTATGATGAATAATAAAACATAAGATAAATAATTACAAATCCGAATATTGATTTATTTAAAGTAATTCCTATGTTTTCAAATTCATCCCCCGTTTAATAAATTTCCCTCTCTCTATTTTATTCCTTGCAGTACCATGTGTGGGTATTTTTACCACCTTGATTTTTCTGATTCACATATTGTTTTATCAATATTGCGATTCCTCCAAAAAATATTAACCCAGTAAATGTCATTATTTTTGGTCTACCAACTATTTTTATTAAAACATTTGAGCACCATTTTCTTAATAAGATATACTCTCTTTCAACTATACTACCATATGGCTCAAAACATAAGACACAAGAGGTACCAAGTTTTGACTTAATGAAACATAAAATATATCATATACCAAATATGAACATAAAGTAAAGGATGCTCCGAAAGAAATCACTACAAATTTTCTAGAAATATATATGTTATATAAATTAAATAATCAACTATTCCTTTAAGGATAATTACTTTGGGAAATACTGAACATAGAGGGGGTCATATTAGCATTGATGTCATTTTATATCAATTTTACCCATTATATCCCTTTACCTCTTTGACCAGTTAAGGTATAGATTCATTCATTATCATACCTCTCTTTTAGTTCTCAGTACACACCGAATATTTATAAGATATTTAAAATTATTCCCTTTCAATAAGATAATCTTTTCCTTTGTGATATTGATAAACAATCCCTGACCACACGAACTAGTGAAAAATATAAGTGAGTTTTTTCATGTAGGGTATGTCCATTTGTTTGTTGCATAGTAGTATCTTAATAGTCCCTCAATGATACTCACTATTAGGTTCCTTTAGCACCTTATTATTATTATTGGGTCTTATTTATAACATTATGTCCTCTCTTACATGTATTACATCATGAAATAAAAAATTATTTTTATGAATGAATAATATATCAAACACTCTCTAATGAAATATGTTCGACCTGGCAGGCTAGGCCAAATGGTTTGGTCCCTCAGGCCAGGCTGACCCAGAATGGGTTGGGTCAGTTCGGGTCAGCTGGACTAGTTCAGGTCAGATCAGGTTGGCCTAACCGGGTCAGGCTGAACCTCGACCTCACCAGCCCCTTTTTTACTTAGAACCCTATATCTCTCAGACGATGTGTCTCTTTGAACTACTGGAATTTGTTGTTTTCCCAATTGGAAGATACCAATGGTTTCTTCAAACTATTGCTATAGTGCAAAAGAAGACAAAATTTTCCAACGATTTGTTCAAACTATTGGCAATGTGTAAATATAATTATGATTTCCCAACAGTTTTCCAAAACCATTGGGAAATAATTAGTTTCTCAATTATATACCAATAGTTTTGATAAATCGTTGGTAAATAGAGGCTTTTCCAATGATTTTTAAAAACTGTTGGGAATGTTTTCTCCAAATACACATCACCCCAGCTCCCACTTATCCTGAATGTAGACCCTAATCCAGAGCACCTCCCGAAGACTTCTCAACCACAAAACTCCTTCTAGCCATAGATTCATCTTCAATAAAAAAAAATTTATTTCTACTCTTCAAATTAGAATGTTTTACCTTAGTTGTAATGTTATCCCTCTTTTCTTTTTCTGTTGGATATTTGGATTTCAGCTAAATAAGAGTTCATGTTGTCTGTGGAGTACTGAACCCATTGATTTGTTTTATGTTTTTTGAGCTACACCTCAAACATGGTAAAGGGTTTGTTTAGTGGGGTGAAATTGTAATTTTTGTGGACTTTAGTTTAGTTGGAAATTGGATTTGGATTCTAGCATTGGTTGGGTGATGGATTGGAATTGTGAACAGCCCCCACCCCCACAACCCTGGACACCTCCCACCCCCTGGATAGCCCCCACCCCTGAACACACCCTCCATTGGACAACCCCCACCCCCTGCACCCCCATGGACACCCCCACCCCTTGGAAAGCTCCCTCCCCTACCCCTGGACACCCCCACCCCCACCCTCCCTGTACAGCCCTCACCTCCCAGAGATAGTCCACCCCATGGACACCCCCACCCATTGTACACCCCCACCCTTTGAAATCCTCCTCCCCCACCCCTGGACACCCCCACCCCCTTGTACACCCCCACCCTTTGGACAACCCCTCCCCCCACCCCCTGGACACCGCCACACCCACCCACCCTGGACAACCCTCACCCCCACGGACAACCCCCCTGTATCCCCCCCCCCCCCACCACGACCCATTGACTTCCCACCCCCGTGGACACCCTCCACCCCCTTGGACAACCCCCCCCCCCCCACCTACTTAGACACCCCCCTGAACACCACCACACCTCCAAGACACCACCTAACCTCTTAAGTGACTGACCCAATTTTTAAATTTGAATTTACAATATATTTTATTTCCCCTTTCACCAATGACATTTTATATGTGACCCAAAGTGCCTTATAAATTTAATTTTTCATGTTTTGATAAATTGAATTTGTCATGTTTTGATAAATTGAATTTGTAAGGTTTTGATAAATTGAATTTGTCACGTTTTGATAAATTGAATGGGTTTTTTGGAATGAAATAGATAATTCATGATGTTTTTTCCTTTCTTAATGAATACAATTATTTTAAATAAAACTACCCTAAGGAGGTTGTAGGAGGGGTAGGGGATGCCCAGGTGTTGGAGGCTGTCCAGGTGGGTGGTGGGTTGTCCAGGGGGAGGGGGTTGCAGGGGGTAGGGGGCTATAGGGGTGTGGGGGAGGGGGTTATGGACTACCCAAGAAGGGGTGTGGGCTGTCTAGGGGGTCAGGGTGGGGTGTACATATGGGGAAGTCGGTGTGGGGTGTCAAGGGAGGGATGTGGGTTGTCCAAGTGGGGGAGTGGTAAGGGTGGGATAACCCGGTGTTGGGGGGGCTGTCCAGGTAGGGGGTTGTTTAGGTGGGGGTGTAGGGGAGGGGTGTAGGTTGTCCAGGGAGGGAGGGCTCACTTGGGGGTGGGTGTATGGGTGGGGGAGGTGGTATGGGATGTCAACTGGGGGGTGTCTAATGGGGTGGGGTGTGGGATCTCCAGGTGGGGGAGGGGGGGGGGGGTTGTCGGGGGGGGGGGGGGGGGCTGTTGGGGAGGGAGTTTGGGCTTTACAGGGAGGGGTTGGCTATCTAGGGGTGGTGGTGGGTGGGATATCCTGGTGGCGGAGAGGTGTCGGTAGTCGGGGGTGTGTCCAAGGTGGGTGGGGTGGGCTATCTAGGTGGGGTGGTGGTGGTGGGGGGGGGGGGGTCCAGGTGGGGTGGGGGATATCTGGGTGGAGGGGATATAGTGGGGTACGGTGCAATAGGGGTGTGTGGGTATGTTCTATCAGAGAGGGGGTGGTTTGTCCACTCCGATACACTACAATAAAAAATTGGAATCAAATATAACTAATGTATAGTTTCTTACACATGTTAAGACTTTTCATGAAGTTCCATACTAACACTCACTCTTACCCTTCAAAGGAGAAGTGATCTCAATAAAGAAATCTCACTCAGGTTCTTATCCACTGTCTATATTGATCTCATACAAATTTAACATTCTTATAACTCTATATTACCTATAGATATATCAAGGATCATACTACTATGAGTAGTGTCCCATCAAAATATGGCTCATAAAATCCGATCCATGTATGATATTTGGTGGGGTGTTCACAGTTGTGTGTGTTGAGATTTATATGTATGATATTCATGGTTTAATCCAATAGTCTTATTGGTTATCTATAATAGGCTTGAAATCATTCCTCCATTGGATAGATATTGGATTTTACGACCCATGTTTGGGGGAGGACACCCCCAACCCCTTGGATAGCCCCCCACCACCTTGGAAAGTCCCCCATAGACACCACCACCCCCTTAGATAGACCTACCACCCCCGTGGATTGCCCTGCCACCCCTGTGGACAGCCCGCCCACCCCCGGGGACCACCTGGCCACCCCCTGGACACCCTGTACCACCCTGGATAGCCCCACCACCCATGTGGAAATCCTTCCCTCCCACCTTGTACCCCCTAGAAAGCCCCACCACCCCCTGGATTTCCCGCACCCCCCCCTGGACACCTCTTACCCCATGGACAGCCCCCACCCCCTAGAAAGCCCAGACCCAATGGACCCCCCCCCTCGACCCCCCTGGACAGCCTCGCCACCCCGGTGGATAGCCCCCCACCTCCCCTGGACACCCCTTACCCCCTAGACAACCCCACCTGTTTATACACTTCCCACCCCCTACACACCCCGTACCCCCCTGGACAGCCCTGCCACCCTCGTGGACAGCCCACCCACCAACCCCGTACCCCCTGGATAGCCCCGTACCCCCTGGACAGTCCGCCCACCCCCTGGACACTATGTACACCCAGAACAACCCCCCTAGAATGCCCCCACCCCTTGGACACCCCGACCCCCTAGAAAGCCCCTCCACCCACGTAGACAGCCTACCGACCCCCCTAAACACCCTGTACCCATTGGACAGCCCCCCACCACCCTTGTGGACAACCCGCCCACCACACAGGACACCCTCCCACCACCCCATGGACACCCCATTCCCCAAGACACCCCCAACCCTGGAAGACCCCCCCACCCCCCGAGACACCCCTGACCCCACAGGACATCCCCACCACCCCCGTGGACTTCCAAACCACCCCCGGTGGATAGCCCACCCACCCCCTTGGACACCGCATATCCCCTGGACAACCCTTGAACCCCCTGGACAACCCACCCACCCCTAGGCACCTCATACCACCTAGAAAGCCCTCACCCCCTTGAAAGCCCCCCACCGTGACCCCCCTAGACAGCCCCACCACCCTCGGGGACAGCCCGCCCACCACCTTGGACACCCCGTACCCCCTGGACAACCCCCGCTCTAGTGGAAAGCCGACCCACGCCACCTGGATAGCTGCCCACCACCGCCAGACACCCCCATCCCCCCAGAAACCCTCACCCATGAAATCCCCCCCCAACACCCTTGACAGCCTGACTCCACTCGACAACCCTGCCACCCCAAAGGACAGCCCGACCCCCCCCCCTATTGAACAGCCCACCAACCGCCTGGACACCCTATACCCCCTAGATAGCCCGGCCACCCCCATAGACAGCCAACCCACCCCCTGGACACACCGTACCCCCCTGGACAACCCCTCCCACCCCCTAAACACCCCCGCCCACCCCCATGGACACCATGTAACCCCCTATACAACCCCCCATGGAAATTCCCCCACCCCCTAGACACCCTCGACCCCTTGGATAGCCCCACCACCCCCATGGACTACCCACCCACCCCGATGGACACCCCATAGCCCCTTGACAGCCCCACCCCCTTGGATCACCCTCCCACCTAGACACCCCGACCTCAGAAGACATCGCTCACCCCCTGGACACCTCCAACCCCCTGGATAGCCCTGCCACCCCTTGGACACCCCGCACCACCCCTGGACACCCCACCCCTCCCTCCATAGACATCCCCGACCACCGTGGACAACCCGCCCACCCCTTAGACACCACTACCCCTGTGGACATCCCACCCACCCCCTAGACACCCCTACCCCCTGGACAGCCCTACCACCCCTGTGGAAAACCTTCCCACCCCTGGACACCCCGTACCCCCTGTACATCCCAACCCACACCCGTGGACAGCCCCGCCCACCCCCGTGGAGAGCCCTGCCCACCCCCCTGGATAGCCCTGCCACCCCTGTGGATAGCCCCCTCCCCCTGGACACCCACGACCCCCCCTAAATAGCCCCCACGCACTTGAAGAGCCCCGTCCACCCCTGGATAGCCCCACCACCCCTGTGGACAGCCCCCACCCCCTAGATAGCCCTCCACCCCCATGGATTATAGGGTTTCTAACAACTCGAAGATCCCATTAATCATAGATACCAAAGTCGTTTCCTCCAAGGATCCTTGATCACTCATAAAAAATAGAGGATGGTATTTTAAAAACTACCATGCATAGTAAATGATCCGAGAAGAACATTATTATTCCACTTCCACATGAGTTTTAGTAGAGACAAAGACTATGAAGACAATAGCTGGATCACAAGAATGACTACCTGAGATACTCCCATATGGAATTTTTGATTCATTTATAGTGGTAACATTCTAAAGAATTATAAAAAACAAAACCATTAGTCCAATAATATAATGTTCTAAAATTAGGGACACAAAATCACAAATCCCGTAAAGATACATCATAAATAATTCTTCATAAAAACATTTCAAAATCACATAATAGAGACTTCTTTCTATTTAAAACTCCCCAATGGTTTATAAAATTATTTTTAAGATTCATTTCAAAAATCATATAGTATTTTCATCCCAAAATAAAAATGTAATCCATTTCCTAATAATAAAACCCACCTTTCTACCATCCACACCAAAGACATTCATTTTGTTTCTAAACAAAATCATACTATTGAAATAAACACTATTCCAAAAAAATTAAAAATACCAATGATCTTAAAATTCATGAAATTAATTCCATTAAACCCATTACATCCCCCCTTAGACACCTCTACCCCCCTAGATAGACCTACCAACCCCATGGACATCCCACCTACCCCCTATAAATCTCCCACCCCCGTGGACAACCCCCTTGGATACCACTTCAGCCCCTTGGACAACCCCCCCCCCCCCAACCCCCTGGACCGCCCCCACCTACTGGACTCCCCTAGCCCCTTGGACCCCACCCCCTAGTTACCCCTTACCCCAATGGACAACCCACGCCCCACCCCTTGGACAGCCTCCAACCCCCTAGATAGCCCCCCAACCCCCTAGGCACCCCCAACCCTATGGACATCTCCCACCCCCTGGACACCACCCCACCCCCATGGACACCCCTACCCCATTGGACAGCCCCATGGACACCGCCACCCCACACCCCCTAGACACCACTACCTCTTGAAAATCCCCCCCTGGACACCCCCAACCCCCGATAGACACCCCTACCCCCTAGACAGCCCCACCCCAGGACAACCCCCCCAGACAACCCAAAAAAGGGACCCCCTGGACAGCCCAAATATTTCCCCATATTGTTCTATTTTTTATATCATGTATTATTTCAATCATGTTCATTTTCATCAAATATAATCTCTTTTGGAAGAAAAATGAGGTTACCAAACTAGAAATAGGGGTGGATTAGAGTGATGGATTTAGTGCCTCGCCTACCCAGTCTCAAATGACGAATCACGTTAGTTTTATCAATTGTAATATATAACTTCCATAAATTAATATTGTCCACATGCACCCAAAAAGTAGTATAAATTCTTGGTTATAGTTTATAGGATGACCAAATTACCAAGACATAGAATTTGATATTGGTTGGAAGACTAATGGGAAAACATTTTGCTATTACAGGGTTTCAGTATTTAGTAATCTAGAAGGACAAGTTTTGGAAAGTAACTACTAGGACTAGGAGGACTATTATAAAAGGATTATCTTCTGGTGAATATGGAATATAATTTTCACAATATATGAAATGATGGAGTCTAGTGCATACAATATTGGATTCTGTGTGTAGGTTTATTAGCTTGTGTCTCTAGGTGTAATTTGATTTGCAGCAGGTTTATTGGAGTCTGGTGTATGAAATATAGGGGGCTTCTGCATATTGGATTACATGTGTAGGTGATATTGGATTTTTTGTGGTGTATAGGCCTAGGTGCACTGGATTCCTATAGGTGTATTGGTTCGGCATGATGCAGGTGTATTGGTTCGGCATGCTGCAGGTGTATTGGTTTGACATGCTGTTGGGAAATCTTGGTGAAGGATATAACTATAGTTATAAACCGTTGGTATACTACTAAAAGAAATTTTAATACTATACCAATAGTTATAAACCATTGGTACATGGGTGAATGAAATTTTAAAGGTATACCAACAGTTACAAAATTGTTGTTATATCAAAGGACTTCTATACTTTCCTAATGGTTACTTGCAACCGTTGAAAAAAAAATACAATGATTCAAAATCCATTGGTAAAAAAAATGCTATGTAAACCAACAGTTTTAAACCACTGGTATATATTTTCTTAAATGGGTCTATATAACCGTTGAGAACCTATGATTTTTGCAGCATATACCAATGGTTATTTAAAAACCGTTGTTATATATCTATCCCTATGACTAACTTACCAACTGATTGACAAACCATTGGTATATTTTATACCAATGGTTTTCCCTTTAATACCAATCATTTTTAACTATTGGTATAGTGTAACTTTATAGTAGTTTTGACAAACCGTTTATGGAATTTGGACCCTTGTGATGAGGCATACCTTTTTAAATAATCTAAGTGAGGTTCTGTGGATGTTGGAATATGGCCTATTTGATCGAGAAGGAAGTGCTATCGGAACGAGCGTGCTAAGGAAGAAATCATATGGCTGGTTGGACCTATAAGCTATCTGATTACCTAGATTGAAATGACTAACTGGACTGTGCATCTTACCTAGAGTAATAGTATTTTTTTTATTTTCTGTCTTACCATGACTGATTTGGTACTCCCATATCCCACTAGGGTGTGGGTCCTCTTGTCTTTGATGACACTTCATGTGTTATCTACACTATGTATGTTAGCTATACTCTATGTGGTACCAAAAATATGTGTGTTTCCTATAATCCATGTGTTAACGAAACTATGTCTGTTACCTACACTCCATATGTTAATACTTGATGGTACTAGGGATTGATAAGAATATCTTGTTTACGTACCATAGACCTATACTTTGTGTGAGATGACTCTAGTGATTCTACTGGCTGTGATATCTAGATTATCTGTCTTAGAGAGACCAGATGTTTGAGGGAAACATCATGATGTTTCAAAAATATGTGTTCCCTTCAATACTTTTGGTAGAATTATTCTACGTGCTTAATTTCAAATAACTCAAGGAGTGAGATCTCCTAGAATTGAGAATTCTACGAGCATAACCATATGACTAGTAGTGGATGAGACCATGAGTCTGGAATCCTTTTTGAGTATACATTGATATTCATTTCATATATTTTGGTGACATATACCTATGTTTATTTGAATATTTTTTCTAAGTGGTGTTTCATTTTTGGCCGATTACATTGTGTTTCAGGGTTCCCTATTGAGTATTGTTTTACTCACCCATTCATGAGCTTTGACCGCATGTGTTGTGCCTTGTACAAAAGTTCAATGATTTGATGGAGTCCTTAGTGGACTAGGGCTAGGTGGTTCTTAGAGTGACATGATAGGCGAGGTGTGATTTTGTGGCTCTAGGAAGATGTTTATGTACCAACCCTTCATGTAGGGTTTTCTATGGAGGTGTTCCAGAGACCTGTAATTTTATATTCCCTTTTGTTGGGTTTGAATTATGGCCTCATTTATCTTCATTTTTCAACTGTCGTACCTGGGTTTTTTATACATAGTGTTTTCACTTTCCTATATCAGTGGATTGGGGTTGTGTGAATGCATAAAGTTAATTTGGAAATGCCTCCCATTTGTTTAGGCCATTCCTACTCGGCAGTAGTCCCCAGCCCCTGACCTTCGGGAAGCCGGCATGGGGAATCCAAAGCATGGGCCATGAAGTTGGGGTCATGATTGAGCAGTATTAAAGGAGGTCGGTACTACCTTGAAA
Organism: Viscum album; assembly: GCA_963277665.1. Classification (NCBI taxonomy): domain Eukaryota; kingdom Viridiplantae; phylum Streptophyta; class Magnoliopsida; order Santalales; family Viscaceae; genus Viscum; species Viscum album. The sequence continues at coordinate 113,647,769 of OY728119.1, read as the reverse complement.
ACCCATATTCAAAGAGTTTAGTTTGGGGAAACAATGTTAAGTGTTTTGTGTTCAGATTTTAGGCCATGTAATCCAGTGTTAGTGCAGTGTTCAACGTATCCATACACCAGGTCCTTAAATTATTATTTTTACATGGTACATGAAAGTAATAGTTGTCAGGATAAAATTATTGTACATTCATTATATGAGAATGGGTTGTGTTTTACATGTACTTATTGAGCCAGCTCACCAAGTATACTCTATTGATCGTGGAATTTTTTTTTGGTTTCTAGATTTTTCAATGTATAAATAAATCCAACATTCCACCACATGATCATGAGGATGATCTGAAGGGTGACAAGATTGCAACAAATATTGGTTCTAGTTGAATTAGCTTTGGATGTAGTGCTAGTTTTACCACCACCTGTGGAGTAGCACAAGGTGCTCGTAGTACCAGAGGATGTGATACATGGTCTAAGTGCACTTCATGAGTTTTAGTGGCAGATACCCCTCAGGATCCGAGTCAAGACCAACTCTCAGGTGGTTGAGGACTATCTTTTGGTGGTGACTGAGTTTTACACCCAATCAAAACACTATTATATTTGATGATGGTCCTTGTAGTCAACATCCTATGTGGCTCATAAGGGTGATGTAAGGGATTAGAGTAGCCAACCATATGATGAGGTGACTCTTCCATGGATAGAGTATGAGAACCTTTCTTATAGAAGGTTCTATCCCCATAAAAGCTAAGGAAAATGTGTGCCCAAGAGCTAATACAAATTCAAAAAGAGGACATATCAATTTCTGAATATTCATCGAGGCATACTGACCTTTCCAGGTACTGCATGAGTATGATACGACCAGTGGTTTAGGGCTTGGACATCTGAGTGATGTGTGATAAGGGACATCTAAGACAAAATTATTCCTTTATGAATTCCCACTTAGCTAGGGTGTTAGAGAAAACCAGGTGGTTGAAATTCCTTTTGTTGAACGGATATAGATAGTGGATGTTAGTATTGGGAATAGAGCAGTAGAGACCTCAGGATCAGGATGCCAAAGTCATTCTCATAGACATATACTTATGAGACATTCCAAGAGGATGTCCCATGATAGTGTATATACAACTCATTGATCCTTGAGTGAGTCGTGTCGGCCTAGAGAGATCCAATGACATTAATGAGATGGTAGGGGACCTCTCGCAAGAGATTGTCTACCCAATCGTTATGGTGACAAGAAAATGGTGGGTGGGACACTAAGGCAGAGATAAAAACATGAAACAGTGGATATATAGGGCTGAAGATATGGAAGAGAGGCATGGGGAGGAGAATGAGGTAGTATACATTTCGACATGTCACCACCATCACCCCCATGTGGTCCACACCAGACTAATGGAGTTGGAGGAAAAAGGAATGGGAAACTACATGCGGTAAAGGTATATGACCCAAGGGATTTAGGATTGATTCTAGGTAAGGTCTATGCCTACTCATAGCTTACATATAAATAGAAAAGAGTTCAAATCATTATTCATTATCAAAGATCATGTCTGAGACCTAGAGTTTCTGGTTAAACCATTGACATGAACCTATTATCTAGAGATACCTATGGGTGGAGACTCGGTAATCATAGTTATGCCAAAAAAGTGATCTAACCCTAGAGTCAATAGTTTTAATTGGGAAATCTTGGTGATAGTGTCGAGGCATTATAAAACATTCTTGGTATGTATTTGTTATCAACTATTTCATCCGTCCTTTTTATCACATAAATTTTAATTACATTTCACAAAACTGAGGATCTTTAAGGTTTGGTGTCTTGGAAACCAGGAACTTAAAACATGAAAACATAAAACATTCTTCTTAAAAACTTGAAAGGCTTCTCCTCATGTTCATCCTAGGTTCATTACTGCATCTCATAACCGGGGGACATACATCAAAAAAAAGGGTGAGTAGAAGGCAAGTAAGGGAAACCAGATAAACATTTAACAAGTGAACTTGAGATACATCAACTATGTCATGAAAAAGAACATTAAGGCATGAGAAAGAATCATGTGGAATATCATAATAAAAATAAATTTTTTTATAAAATGAAGATGTGGCTACAACATTTAATATTGACAATCATTTCATTTCACCAAGGTCTATCCCCAAGGTGTCATTAAAAATTACCAAGGTTATTTACCAAGGTATCAGTCTAAAAGGTTATATCTAGAGATTAAGCCTTTACCCAATGCATTGAAGCACTATCTGGGTGTTTCCTTGACATGTCTTTATTATCATGTGAGCCAAATATATAATCATCAATCATTTCATAAATAACCCATATAGAATAAAATAAATGGGTTTCATTTCATAATCATAATGTTTTAAAAACTGCTTTAAAGACACGATCTCCATGTCACTTTAAACCCACGGAAAAGGAAAAGCAGGTTTCATGTATGTAAATCCCAGAATTTAAAATAGAAAATTTTGATATATATGTGAATAACCCTATAGAAATAAGAGATTTTAGTATTCACTTAATAACATAAAATAATTTTGAGATAAAGAGGGAGGCATTTTGAGACGAAAACTATGCAGCATAACGTCTACGATACATGGTTTTAGAAAACATTTAAAAGAGAGGGCACATGGGTCACCCACTCAAAAATGATACATAAAACAGTAGGGGAACGGAATATATAGTATTTAAGAAATTGGTAAAGAAATTTGAATGATATACCATATGAAACGAAGAACTTGAAAGGAAGACAAAAATAACATGTCTCTTATGAGAATTCGGCAGCCTAACGGCGTCACTTAAAACTTCCCAAAAATGGATTGACGAGATCAAATAGGATCTCTCATAATATTGAAATAAATGATCAGTATGATAGATATAGATATCATACCCCAAAATAATAAAAATGAACTTGAGAGACTTGACATTAAATTAGATCTTCAAAACGAGAAGGGTGAAAGAACACCTTAGAAATTCGGCAGCCTAACGCCGCCACTTAAACTTCAACAAAAATGAATTGATGAGATAAAATAGGGACTCTCATCATATGATCCTAAAATATCAGTATAATAGATTTAGAGATCATACCCCAAAATAATAAAAATTAACTTGCAAGACTTGACATGGAATTAGAACTTTGAAAAAGGAGAAATGTGAAAGAACCACTAAAAAATTCGTCAGCCTAACGGCGCCACTTAAAACTTCAAAATACTGAATTGAAGAGATAAAATGAGGTCTCTCATCATATGATCACAAATGATCAGTATGATAAATTTATAAATCATACCCCAACATAATAAAAAGTAACTTGAAATACTTTACATGAAAATAGATCTTGAAAAATGAGAAGGGAGAAAGAATTCGTTACAAAAATTTCGACAGCCTAACGACGCCACTTAAAACATCATAAAACGAAATAATGAGAGAAGATGGGATCTCTCATTATATGAACTTTAAAAGGGAATTAATAAGAGTATAAATAACTTCCTTTAACATAAGAACATGGAGCAAAAAAGAAATTACATAAAAGAGATTTCTTGAAAAGAAAGAGAGAGGTCGGATCCCTTACCTTAAAACGTAACTCTTGAAACTCAATGGTTGGGACCTTGAGGGCTTGGGGGAACCTTGGGAGGACTCTTTTGGAGGTAATGAGACCAGAACATTGTTGGGGGAGAGTGGGGAGTCTAATGGATGGGAGGATGGCTTGGTATTTATAGGGAAAGTGAGGGGACAAGGCATTAATGGCCAAAGGACACCTCATTAGTGGTTTTGGCAAAACCATGGGATTTCCCAAGGGATTTCCCATGGTATTTTCCCAAGGTATTGGCCACAGGGGACACCACATACCTTATCTTACTATTCATAAGTCGACCATATTGATTACATACTTAATACATCATTTAATGATGTCATTAAACACCCGTAACTTAAAAATTGTATTTTCACTATTCATCGAAAATTCAACTTTCTCAGAATAATCCCAAAATTTCACCTTAACCAAATATCAATGATCTGATTTCAAAAATGAAATCCATTTAAAAAAAATTTCTAAATATTTTTAAATAAATTTTTAATTAAAAAATCACTATTCACCGAAAATTCATTTTTTTCAGAAAAATCCCCAAAAATTACTCTAACATAATATCAATGCTCTGAGTTCAAAAATGAAGTCCATTTTATGAAAATAATTTTCTAAATATTTTTAATTAAATTTTTAATTAAAAAACACTAATCAACCGAAAAAACTATTACTTGAATAATAATTTATGAAACCATTATTTAACCAATTTATTGAATCACATTACTTAATCAAAGTGCCTAGATTATTTTAATACTTTCATTAAGTGATATTACTAATCCATTTGGTCACATTACTAATCCTAAGCATAAAATAACTATTCATTATTTATTATTCATCAAAAATTAGGTTGATCTTATTAGACTTTAAATTTCGTACTGAACATAATTGTAGAAGATCATTTTTTGAAAATCATTACACATTTTTAATTATTTAAGGTTTACCTAAACATTTTTAAAATATCCTTTTTCTAAAATTCATCAAAATTATGCATACTATAATTATCCGGACACTTGAAAATTCATAAACTTCATCATAAGAAGAAATCAAAAATTTTATTTAAAACAAAGGATTACACAAGGCAATTACGGTCTCCTTACATAGCCCCTTATCACACTAGCATAGGACCTAAGTGTAAGGTGTGCTTAGGTGAGAGAATCTGAGGGAGGCTCGGCCAACATCGCATGAGTAGTAATTTCTATCAATTTGAACTTCTCGCAAAGGTGATCCCGTTCTAGCTTCACATGATAAAGTTCAACTTGGGTTTGGTCCAAAGCAAAGCCCAGTGGTGCTACCTCCTTCCCAAGTTCTGTTTGATGGCCTTCGATCGGTCCAAGACTACTGGGTGAGGCCATCAAATCTTCTTTCTATATTAATTAACCATGATTACTTGTATTTAGAGAAAATAATCGAAACGTTTAGTTTACAGCGGTTATATTGACCAATGGTAATATAACAGTCAAAACCCAATAGTCTCATTTTAATTAAACTCATGTTATCAAATGAAACATTTTTGTTGAGTATAAAAACAAAATAAAATAAAACAACACACAAAATTAGGAAACAAGATTTATTCAAAATTTTGGGTTGTTACAATCTTCCCCCCTTAAAAAATTGCATCCTCGCAATTTTTAAAATTGGGTTTTGAAATTTTATTGAAAGCCCCACATCAGAAAAGGAGTCAGTAAAACTATTATTTTAAAAGAAAGAAAGGGAAGTACAAAGGTCACCCGAGTTAACCCATAATAGGATCCCATGTAGGAAAACATGGACATGGAGGAAAAAACCAAGGGTCACGTTCTAAGGGAGAGGGATAGAAAACACGATTAGGAGAAAGTTAACCATAAGCAAATCCCAAAAATATGATGTGTGTAAACGGTCTTTGATTACCTAGTAGGAAACATAAACCAATAACGTTTTTGTTTTACGTTCCTTTTCATAATTTTGAGGAATTCATTTACTACATAGACCAAAAACATAAGAAAATATACCTACCTTCAAGTAGAGTTTCATCCTTTAATAAGTCCCCAACAACACTAATCTTTTCTCCAAATGATGAGAATTAAAAAACAGTTGGTCTCATAAAAAGCACAAGAATCATCTTCTAGAGAATCACATAATCCACAAAAGATTAACTATCTATTTCTTCTATCTTTAAACATTATCCCAAAAACAGAAAGGTTAAGGTAAAACAACACTTCAAAAAGGAATAATCCCATAGGAATGGAAACTACTTTTAAATCATCAAAGTTCCATGGTACTACCCAAAGTTTATCATAGACCATTCCATAAATAACGGTCCTTAAAATTCCTCAAAATAAACAAAACTATGATTGAAACCCAAATACAAGAAGGATTTGATAACATAGTCTTCTAAAATAAACTTCATTGTTCATCTCCAAACAACATCAACCACTCCTAACATCTTATAACAAATGGTGCTAACCTAAACATATTTTACTCAAGATAGGTTGATCATTCCCATATGTAACCTAAATTACTATAAGTCCACCATAAATTCATCGATTCTTTAAAATATTAGTCAACCTTACTCCTCAATGAAAATACCGTAATAATCTATTTACCTCGATCTTATAAGGTCCCCAAAATAGTGAACATCTTCCAAAATAAAAATCATCTTTTAATCCCCTAATCATCCCTGTCATATTAATACGGAAATCATCACTTTTCTTATCACATTGGTTGTTGGGACATGTTCTTCCATTTCCCACCATTAACTAAGAAGAAAAAGCATAATTAGGGGCTTAAGTACTTAGCCAATAATCATGAAAAGAAACTGAAAGCATATAAGGATAACTTGTAGAAGATAAGTATACCCTAACTTGTGATCCCCTAGGTTCCCATATAGGTTATCCATGATCATATATTATTATGTGAATCTTTATTTTATTTCATCTTTGTTCCTTTAACAATGGTTCATACCAAGCTTATGAATTTACGAAAGCATATCCCCCGGGAGTGTCATAACCAAGAATGCAGTAAGGCCCATTGTCGTGTACTAGTTCTCATGCGAGTCTAGCTCAAAGTGGTGTTTTTGGGTTTTACCCCTGTGTACATCTGTGCCAGAGCCACCTCTACTTGCTCGTATCCAGACAGGGATGTATTTGATTGGAAACCCCTTACTCAATACTCACCAAAATACTAGGAAGATTTCCTATATTTAAACTTTTCTATAGGGTTCTTCCTAGAGTTTTCATATCCTAATTTCCACAAATAACTAAACCATCCTTTGATACCAACTATAGCATCCCACCTTTTTATCTCATAAACTTTAATTACATTTTACAAAACCGAGGATCTTTCAGGTTTACTGTCTTGGAAACCAGGAACATAAAACATGAAAACATAAAACATTCTTATTAAACACTTGAAAGGCTTCTCCTCATGTTCATCCTAGTTTCATTACTGCATCTCATAACCTGGGGACATACATCAAAAAAATGGTGAGCAGAAGGCCCAGTAAGGGAACCCAGAGAAACATTTAACATGTGAACTTGAGATACATCAACTATGTCATAAAAAAGAACTTTAAGGCATGAGAAATAATCATGTGGAATATCATAATAAAAATAAAATATTTTATAACATGAAGATGTGGCTACAACATTTAATATTGACAATCATTTCGTTTCACCAAGGTCCATCCCCAAGGTGTCATTAAAAATTACCAAGGTTATTCGCCAAGGTATCAGTCTAAAAGGTCATCTCTAGAGATTAAGTCTTTACCCAATGCATTGGAGCGCTGTCTGGGTGCACCCTTGACATATCTTTATTATCATGTGAGCCACATATATCATCATCAGTAATTTAATAAAGAACCCATGTAGATTAAAAGAAATGGGTTTAATTTCATAATTATAAGGTTTTAAAAACTACTTTAAAGACATGATCTTCACGTCACTTTAAACCCACAGAAAAGGGAAAGCGGATTTCATGTATTTAAATCCCAGAATTTAAAATAGAACATTTTGATATATATGTGAATACCCCTATATAAATAAAGAGGGAGGCATAAAATAATTTTGAGATAAAGAGGGAGGCATTTTGAGATGAAAACTATGCAGCATAACGTCTACGATACATGGTTTTAGAAAACATTGAAAAGGGAGGGGACATTGGTCACCCACTAAAAAATGATACATAAAACAGTAGGGGAATAGAATATATAGTATTTAAGAACATTGTAATGAAATTTTAATGATATACAATATGAAACGAAGAACATGAAAGGAAGACAAAAATAACATTTCTCTTATGAAAATTCGGCAGCCTAACGGCGTCACATAACACTTCCCAAAAATGGATTGACGAGATCAAATAGGGTATCCCATAATATTAGAATAAATGATTAGTATGATAGATAGAGATATAATACACCAAAATAATAATAATGAACTTGAGAGACTTGACATTAAAGTAGATCTTGAAAATGAGAAGGGTGAAAGAACCCCTTAGAAATTCGGCAGCCTAACGGCGCCACTTAAACTTCAACAAAAATGAATTGAAGAGATCAAATAGGGTCTCTCATCATATGATCATAAAAGATCAGTATGATAGATTTTGAGATAATACCCCAAAATAATAAAAATGATCTTGCAAGACTTGACATGGAATTATAACTTTGAAAAAGGAGAAAGTGAAAGAACCACTAAACAATTCGGCAGTCTAACGGCGCCACTTAAGACTTCAAAATACTGAATTGCAGAGATCAAATGGGGTCTCTCATCATATGATCATAAAATATCAGTATGATAAATTTAGAGATAATACCCCAACATAATAAAAAATAACATGAAATACTTTACATGAAAATAGATCTTGAAAAATGAGAAGGGAGAAAGAATTCGTTACAAAAATTTCGGCAGCCTAACGGCGCCACTTAAAACTTCATAAAAATAAATAATGAGAGTAAGAGGGGATCTCTCATTATATGAACATGAAAAGGGATGTAATAGGAGTATAAAAGAACATAATTTTACATAAGAACATGGAGCAAAAAAGAAATTACATAAAAGAGATTTCTTGAAAAGAAAGAGAGAGGCCAGATCCCTTACCTTAAAACGTAACTCTTAAAACTCAATGGTTGGGACCTTGAGGGCTTGGGGGCACCTTGGGAGGATTCCTTGGGAGGTAATGAGACCCAAACATCGTTTGCGGAGAGTGGGGAGTCGAATGGATGGGAGGATGGCTTGGTATTTATAGGGAAAATGAGGGGACAAGGCATTAATGGCCAAGGGACACCTCATTAGTGGTTTTGGAAAAACCATGGTCTTGCCCATGGTATTTGCCCATGGTATTGGACACTTGGGACACCTCATACCTTATATTACTATTCATAAGTCTACCATATTGATTACATACTTAATACATCATTTAATGATGTCATTAAACACTCGTAACTTAAAAACTGTATTTTCCCTATTCATCGAAAATTCAACTTTCTCAGAATAATCCCAAAATTTCACCTTAACCTAATATCAATGCTCTGATTTTAAAAATGAAATTCATTTTATAAAACTAATTTTCTAAATATTTTTAATTAAATTTTTAATTAGAAAAATCACTATTCACCAAAAATTCATTTTTTTCAAAAAAATCCCCAAATATTACCTTAACATAATATCGATGCTCTGAGTTCAAAAATGAAGTCCATTTTATAAAAATAATTTTCTAAATATTTTTAATTAAATTTTTAATTAAAAAACACTATTCACCAGAAAAAACTAATACTTGAATAATAATTTATGAAACTGTTCTTTAACCATTTTATTGAATCACATTACTTAATCAAAGTGCCTAGCTTATTTTAATACTTTCTTTAAGTGATATTACTATTCCATTTGGTCACATTACTAATCCTAAGCATAACATCACTATTCATAAATTACTATTCATCAAAAATTAGGTTGATCTTATTAGACCTTAAATTTCATACTGAACATAATTGTAGAAGATCAGTTTTTGAAAATCATTCCACATTTTTAATTATTTAAGGTTTACATAAACATTTTTAAAATATCCTTTTTCTAAAATTCATAAAAATTATGCATACTATATTTATCCGGACATTTGAAAATTCATAAACTTCATCATAAGAAGAATTAAAATTTTTTATTTAAAATAAAGGATTACACAAGGCAATTACGGTATCCTTACATAGCCCCTTATCACACCCGCATAGGACCTAAGTGTAAAGTGTGCTAAGGTGAGAGAATCCGAGGGAGGCTCGGCCAACATCGCATGAGTAGAAATTTCTATCAGTTTGAACTTCTCGTGAAGGCGATCCCATTCTAGCTTCACACGATGAAGTTCAGCTTGGGTTTGGTCCAGAGCAAAGCCTAGTGGTTCTACCTCCTTCCCAAGTTCTGTTAGATGGGCTTCGATCAGTCCAAGACTACTGGGTGGGGACATCAAATCTCCTTTCTATATTAATTAACCAAGATTACTTGTATTTAGAGAAAATAATCGAAACGTTTAGTTTACAGCGGTCATATTGACCAATGGTCATATAACAGTCAAAACCCAACAGTCTCATTTTAATTATACTCATGTTATCAAATGAAAATTTTTTGTTGATTAAAAAAATAAAACAAATTAAAACAACACACAAAAATTAGAAAACAAGATTTATTCAAAATTTCGGGTCGTTACATCAACAGTCCGTGCTATGAATTACTATTTTTGGAAAAAGGGGTGTGGTAGTTCTGTAGTGATGGTATAGGGTTTTTCTTGGTTAGAAAAAAAGGAAACCCATGCTACACAAGATCAACTTAGGTATACAAGGGTGAATCTGATCAATCTTGAGTGAGCTAGCCTTACCCTCGTGATAGTGGATGTTATGAGTTTTCAGTTCCCAATAGAATTGGAGTACGAGGATATCTTCCATGAAGATGTTCTCTATTTACCTCTCTGTGGGGAGATAGGCTTCTTCATTGTAATACACCCTGTGATGGCACCAATATCAGTATTAGTATATATAATGGCTTTCGTAGAGCTTCTCGAGCTGAGGGTGAAGGTGGAGGACTTATAGAGAAAGGGTTTAATAAGACCCAGTGTTCAAGGTTATATGGGGATTATTGGAACATTAATGAAGTGACCATGGAGAATGTGTATTCACTACCAGAGGGTCGATAAAAACATCGATCAGTTGAAAGGGTGATTTTTGCATGGATATAATGGTACCCACATGCTTTTTAGCAGTAAAGAATGAGTTTGATGAGTTCCCCAATTATGAGTTTTACATAGGGGTCATGTATGAAGTGTTATGTGATGAATTAGGGACAATAATGGGTTGTTTCCAGATGTAGTGGAAAGTGGTGATTCCCTATGGTTTTCATCAATTGAGACCACATGAGTAGAACTATACGATGAACAGTCTTGAGTTGGAAATAGTAGTCTTCGGGGGGACCGTTTATCTTTTACTAAGACCATAAGAGCCTCAAGAATGTATTCTCTTAGATGTATTGGGGAATGATACAATGACAATGCCTAGAGTTATTTTAGCACTATGAAATAGGGTAGGGCTATACTCCTAAGAAGAAGAACATTGAAGAAGATAATCTCAACAGAAGATCTAGTTCATGTTCCTGAACAATGTAACAAAGTAATTGGACTCATTATATTTATCCTTCATGGATAGAGATGATACATCTTACCTCAAATTGATGGTTGTTACCCCTCCACACTGTTAGTGAGTTAGGGAGGAAAAGCTCAGTGACACTGGCAATGAGACTTTATGAGATTTTTTGTCCACAGGGATTGCCCTTGAATGATATTTGAATGGAGGGGAGAACATCATTCTTTTTAATTGATGCACAGTATTAGTAGTGGATTAATAGATAGGAGAGATGCATCAGGTAAGGAATGTTGGTGTCATGGAAGAACCCATGGATGATAGAATATGTTTAATTTTGTCGTACCTGTTTATTTAAAAGATGAGTGATTTTTTGAATCAATGTTTAGATTTTCCAAATCTCTGTGTCCAGCCCCTATTCATGGAATGGGTTACTCTTTTCTTAATTGGGGTGAAAATAAGGGAGTGATAAAGTATATCGACGGACTTGATGATAGGTTTATCACATATGTCTAGAGGACATAATACCATCTGGGTGATATTGAAAATACTAACCATGTCATCCACTTAATAGATTTTTTAGAGCATAGTTTCATGGATAGCTAGGAATTCCTCTATGTGCATGAGATAACTCGACTCTATGGAATCCCATAGATTATAGTTTCTGATCAGAATGCTTACTTGTATCCTGGTTGTGGAAACCACAGATTGGAAGAAGAGGTCCCTCGGTAGGAATTTTATTCCTTTATTGCATTCCCAATGTCAACATGATCATCTCTTGAAGAGAATTTGGGAGCATGTAGATTAGGTTCTTGTTCATTCCCTCGTTAGTTGGGTTATTCCTTGATTTTTGATTTGGGGACATAAATACTTAAGGTTCGGAGAATGTAATAACTTGGATTTTTTGAGTTTTATTTTTAGAAAATTTCTTGGAATATTATGAAAGTAGGTTCTAAGACGTTGTGTACTTCCAATGTCTGGTGTGACCTGAATTGTTTAATGAAAAATGTTATGTTTTAATATCATGTGTGAGTGGTTTTCCTAAAAATGTGTCATAACTCTAAAATGGGTACTAGAATTCGAAATCTGAGGGCATAGTTGTGTTCAAGAAAGCGGTTTTACCATATGAGCGACTTAACATTAGTAGGCATGAGTCTCTTGTGAGGAACCCCAAAAAATATGTTACCATAAATAAAGCAATAAAATAATATTATATTATTTTAAAATATTAATAACTCATTAATGGTTACTTGTATTGGAAATCTGATACCACTATTGAGTTTATAATGTGGTGTTTTCCTAAGGCGGGGCCTAACATCATCCAAAGTAGGTTGAGTACAGAAGTTAATTTTTTTTGTTTTAAATAAGAATATAATAATATTAAAAAAATTAAATTTATTTATTTTTAACATTTCATAGTGTGGAGACACTACGATGTAGCGACAAAAAAAACATGTTCTCTTTCATGAATGAAATAGCATGGCATCATTGCAATGCTGCAACGGTGATGTTGAAACTCATTTTCCTCATTTAATGGATTGACTGGGATATGGTATTATATGGAAAATCCTATTGAATTTCCCAGGAAGGTCTCATGAAAAGCATTAGAGAATGGTGGAAGATCAACCACCTCAGGATCTGGAGAATTGAGGATATATGATTGAGGATCAAGATTCAAGGATTGACAAACGACAATGACGCAATATCTCATCATCAATAATGGAACCGAATCCAGGTAGGGTGTGGTTTCCTTTGTGATCTATTCCCTATTCATTATTTCCTATAATGAAATTTAATCAATCGATGAATGGATTGATTCATGGATGGTGCACATTTTACGAGATTGGTTTTTGATTCGGGATGTTGTTGTGAATTTAATCCATGATATATTTTAGATGGAATTGATTGTGTTTAAGCATGATTCATGAATCCTAACATGGATGGATCAATGTCGACACCAAAAAGGCCCATATCCATCCAAACTAGGTGTTCTTGTGATCCATTTATCCCCCAAATTCTTTCCCGCTAAACGTTGTCAATCGATCCATGTAGAACCGGTAGAATGACTGTTGGCTCGACGGCAGGTAGCATTGTCTTGTGGTCTAGGCATGACTGCCAGGATGGATTTTACCTCAATAGGATATTGTGGGTGGCGGAAGGAAGAGCCGACAGCTCGACAATCGGTGGAGGGGAGACCAACAGTTAGATGTCGTGGGTGGAGGTAGTTTCTGGTGGCCCCCTGCTTGTCAACTAGTGGAAGAGAGGCCCCTTGTGGTGCAACCATGGGTTTCATATTGGATTAACGGCTAGGAATTCCATAGGGGTGGCATAAATCCCTGATAGGGGGCCACAGTGGAGGGACGCAACCTTCCAGAGCCTTATCAATTGGGGGAGGGACCCGCTATCGAGCGGTGGGATATGGTGGTCACACAAATAGACTACAGCTTGCGGTCAAGCTGCATAGGACCCAAAACATGCAACTGAGATGAGTATAGATGTTTTAGGGGTGGGAGTGGGGGTGGGTTTGGGGGTATATGGTTGGTTGGGTGAGACCAAAATGGCTAGGCTAATCCAAAAACCTAGTGGTTTGGGTCTAGGAGGCCCAAAGGGATGGACCAACCTAGATCTAGTCTTGTCGGTTCGACCAGTTTGGACAGGTCCCAGACCCAACCTGCACCTTTTTACATAAAGGCCATAACTCATAAAACATGTGTCCATATGAGGATATGTATACAATGTTGGGACCCTTGTAACGAGGCATTTCTTTTCCGATACTCTAAGTGATTTTCTATGGAAGTTGACGTACACCATATTGTCTTATGTAGGTGGTAATCTCGGAATCAGCATCATAAGGATGAAATCTTATGGTTGGCTGCAACCTAGAAGCTATGTGATTACCTCAAATATGTGTCTTACCTTGACATTGTGTCTTAACTATAAAATTTGTATTATCCAGAGTTTGTGTCTTCCCAAGACTGAGTTGGTACTTTTCTATCCCACCAAGGTGTGGGTCCTCTAGACTTTGAAGAAACTCCTTGTGTTATCTACACTTCGTGTGTTAGCTATAATCCATGTGTTACTAACACTCCTTGTGTTACCTTCAATTCATGTGTCACAAACACTCTGTGTGTTACCTACACACCGGGTATTAATAACACTCCATGTATTACCAAAACTCATTGTGTTAGTACTTGAGGGTATCATAGATTCTTACGACAATCCTTTTTATGTACTATATAACTATACATGGTGTGAGGTGACTCTAATGACTCTAATGGATGTGATATTGAGACTTCATGTCTTAGAGACACCATATGTCTCAGGAAAACATCATGACATATCGATAATGGGTGTTCTGTCGGATACTTGTGGTAGACATATTCTATGTGATTACATTCTGATAGCTCGAGAAGTGGGATCACCTATAATTGAGCATGCTACGAACGGAACCATATTGCTGGTAGTGGATGAGGCCCCAAGACATAGAATCCTTTATGAGTATAATTTTGTTTTCTTTTAATTTGTATTATGGACATTTATTTGTGTTGATCTGACTGTTTCTTATTAGTGGTGTTTCTTTTGTGGTCTTTTACATTGTGTTTTGGGATTCCCTACTGATTATTGTTTTACCCACCCCTCCTTGGTATTTTCCCACACGTGTCGTGTCTGGTGTATATAGTCAACACTTTGATGGATTCCATGGTGGATTTGGGCTAGGTGGGGCTTAGAGGGACCCGACAGATGATGTGTGCATATTAGGGATCCATACATCTGTTTCAGTACCTACACTTCAAGTAGGATTCTCTGTAAAGGAGTTCGAGAGACATGTACTTTAACTTTTTCTTTTTGTTGGAAATGTATTCTAGCCCAATTTTTCTTGAGTTTTATACTATCATACCAGATGATTGTTTACTGAGTAATCTCACTTTCTAAAATTTGTGTCTTGGAGTTGTGTGCGTGTGTACAAGTACATAAGAAAATTTCTCCTATTTGTTTGGGATATGCCTACTCGGATATAGTCACTAGCCCCTGGCCTATGGGAGGAAGACCTAGGTTAGTCACAACACATTCCATATAGGACAGTTCGTGACACCATTATCTACTTAAAAAAACTAAAACATATATCCTTGATTAGTGTACTATTTTACGATGTAATCTTCTTTAAAAACTTCTCCACCAAGGGAGAATGGGACTTCATAATGAGGGAAACTACCAACATTTTTTCCTTCTTAGGATTATAGACTTCCCAAAAGTAATATTCGAGTATAAAATCTATCCAACTACTCTAACTCGGGTTTAGATTAATATTTGAGATGATTTTTCAGAGACTCTAGTGAAATATGTAATCATGACATTTCTATCCCAGAAGATAGTTCCACCTCATATTAAGAGCGAAGAATACCAAATCCAACTTAAAGACACGATTCACATAGTTCTACTAAATTTATATCATCTATCTCAACCCACATGTGATCTATGGATTCCCCTACTTAAATACACTCCAAATCCTAGATCTAGAGGCATCATAGAACACTAAGTACTCCAAATCCTCATTAGATAGTCACTAAACATAACCACTAGTCATCCACAACCTCAACTAATTGATGGATCATTTAAAATAATCAGTCTTGAGAAATGGATTCTTTTTATTCTTAAGGGTAGTCAATGGTTCAACTATAATAGAAAATTCGAGCATGAAAATCGGGTATTATCTTTCCTTGATAGGAAAAATCTTCACCTTTTAAAATCACCTGGATGGATTATAATAATGAACTATATCAATATTTATTAGGTTCATAGATAATCCATTATTATTTATGAAATATCCCGGAATGAGAACCTCACGGATCAATAACTGGATCTTCGAGGTCATACTATGAACATGGTACATCTATTATAAGTCTAGGACCATCATAAAATTGTATTCTTTCTTCTCTTATAACAATGAGTAAATGGGAATTTAATTAATGAATAAAATTATAAATCATTGCATGTATGTCTGGAAGATCTAGTTTATCAAATAAAAAAAGGGGAATTCGTCACACCGAAAGGCATCACCAAAAACTCATAGTTACTCTAGCGACATCAGAATTCACTAATTGTTATATCATTCATGAAAACCCTCATATCATGGTAGCAAAACCAGAGATCATTCATCGCAAACCAAATCATAGATCACTACTAGAAAAAGAGGTCATCACAAATCGGTAAGGGGAACATTTTCTTTATCAATACCCAGTTCATGCAACAATATTCAACACAAAGCTATAAGATCCCTTCATCATTTTTCATGAACAATACTAGAGCTTCCTAGGATCAAAAACTGAGTCTGATGAAAACATTCTCTTAAAGGTACTCCAATTACACCCTTAGGTGTTATAGATCTATTGGGATAATCTAATACACAAATTTATATATATTTATGGTCATGGGGTGCATTTTAATGAAGAAGTCTGTCCCCCACCATAGAGGTTATACTGAAACATCCTCAAGGATGATGTCAATAAATTCATCCACTATTTATGGAATCTTGATGCTTAAAGATACCATTTTTCGGAGGTATAAAATTTCCAACTGGTGGGTGATGAGTTGTAGAATCCTACTCACAGGGTCTACTCACTAATCTATGATATCCTTCTCACCATTAAGGGGAATCACATCCCATCTGTCTTGAATAATGTATTCCATCGGTGATGGTAGTCAATCCAGGATAAAAATTTGGACTACCAGTTTATACCAATAGTGAAATTATAAGGTTTTAGTATGAAGACCATGATTTCTCATGATAAATTATCTGTATTTAATTCTATCTCACACTTCCAGCTGATAAGTGATATTAAATAATATAACGTAGTCAGAACCACCAAAAAATGTTGTTGGGTTATGGTCTCAAAGGGGATATCAAGATACCACACAGGGGATAAAAAAATGAGTGACTCCTATATGCATAAAAAGTTATATATAATGTATATAAATGACATTCATCATTCCACATATCATCTCGTGGGATGTCAGGTCATAATCCTCTATAGCGTGTAGGTTTCCATGGCCCAAAATACTAGCTCCCTTAGCCTGGAATGGGGTCACATGGTGTAGGTGGTTGAAGTAGATAATATAATCTTCCTCCAACACTAGATATTACTCCTAGAGACCCACCTTATCAACTGTGATAACCACCTCCCTAGTGGTAACCCTATCCAAACCTGGGAGAATTGTAAGAATGGTGTTTCATATTCTGTGGTAGTCCATATGCTGCCTAATTACCCTCCTCATCGTGTTGGGTTAAGAAATCATGTTCCATGTAACCTATACCCTCAAATTCTTAATATAAATCCTCTATGTAATGATATAATCTCTTTTAATAACCCCACATATCATGTCAAGATGGATGAAACTGTCCATGTGTAAGTCTCCTAGCCCGAGTCCCTAACGACTATCACATGTTAGTCGTAGTAAACACCTCATCCCCTTGACGCCCACTGCAAGAACCAAGTACATATATTTCTTATGAAAGGATTTTATCCATAAACAGTACCCTCTCATTCCCTCCATCATAAGTGGGAATTCACAAGGGGGTCATACGTTTATATATGTCATTGTGGAGATGCTGGTTGTACTTTCATTCCTAAAAGTAACCATCCCAAACCCTATTGAGGATGTTTTGTGTGTGCTCAATTAACCACATAGAAAAATTAATAACCATCATGGTACTCTACTACAGTTTAAGAATATATTTTATCTGAATTATTTGTAAGAATGAGGGGTAATAAACCTCATTAAATAGAAAATATATTTTTTACCATGAGATAATTGTCTCATCGTCATTCTTCATGAATCGACTCCACATGTGACCTATTATTCTAGGGAAAATACTTGCTTCCATTGCCACCATCTGACCATTCAAGTTTTTCATGAGCCAAATAATCAGATAACTATATCAAGAGAATCATCAATTTACTAGGGATCTAGACCACTACTAAACTTCTACATCCTCTGGATCAATAACAGATGGAGTGCACTAATCCCACATCCATCCTAATCTTACCATGATGGTACTAACAACTTATTGACATGTGGGGGTGCCTCTACCTTCCGACATGGAGTAAGAACCTCATGGAATGGACCCTAAATTAAGGCTTCATCACTCCATATATCATCTCAATGATGATGAATCAGTAACATATTTGTCTTTCTTTGAGAAGAAATCCATAAATTTAGCAATATGAAAAATTGTAAAATGAGAATTTATATATATATGGGGAGATAACACAATAAGGATAGTAAAATTACTCAATAATATATAATTAATATACTCTTTTTTACAGAAATCAATATCTTGGTATTTTTATTCAAATATAAGTTAATCAGAGTCTTTCTATATGGAGACATCAAACGTTGAATCGAAAATGGGTTCCCTAGCCTGAAATTCACTTTGGAGATAAATTTAATTATTTTTATAAGTATTAACCAATCCACATAAGGTTAAAAATCCAAAAACCATAAAAATGAATGAAATTCTATAATACCAGTTTATAATGAACCATCTGACCAGGTCCCTCCTAGCCAAAAAAATTCCAATCTTCCTTAAACCTAAGATCACCTCCAATAGTGTAGGGGATTTCGATAAGCACAAAAAATCCATATTGTAAATGGGATGAATTTTATTAGTGAAACTGTACAAACATGCCAAAGAATATACATATAATAGTGAGGTGCTATAATAATAACTAAAAAAACAAGTGTAATCCATGCATGAAATATTTATAGTGAATATATCAAAGTATGAAAGAATAAATCTATAATTTATAGGGTCAAAATACACAACCTAAAATAAATGAAGTCCCATAGTCAAAACATATAGAATAGAAAATAGTTGTGAGATCATAGCTTCTAGTCTCCAAGACTTTCCACCATATATAGCCTATTAATATTAAGATAAAAACACTCCAACAATTTCACATCCAAACTGTCTGTCTTCTTGATAAGGAACAACATGTTTTGGATAATCCCCTGCATGGTTGAGTATAAACATACCCAATAGGACACCTTTAAATCCACAAAATTCAAAATATAATGACATAGTAGAAGATAGATCAACCCAAATGAAGAGGTAAAAAAACACACACACACACAATATATATGGAAAAAACCTCAGTTGAGAGAGAAAGGGGATATCCATATCACTACCCAGCCTAAGATGTTGAGTCTACCTGTAGCTACAAAAGACCCTCACTGGTGCCCAAAATCTTTTGTGTCTATCTACGAAATCCATA
The DNA here is from genome assembly GCA_963277665.1 of Viscum album. Taxonomy (NCBI): domain Eukaryota; kingdom Viridiplantae; phylum Streptophyta; class Magnoliopsida; order Santalales; family Viscaceae; genus Viscum; species Viscum album. The sequence goes on along the minus strand of OY728119.1, from coordinate 113,628,352 downwards.
TTTTGGAACCAAAACATGATACTACTCCTCATCTTGACCGGGTACATTATCTAAAATAGGACTCACACCCTAGTATGAAGGGGGTTTCCACTATGTAAATGGATTGAGGACCTACACCCTGGTCTGAAAGAGGGATGAAACTCATATCATAGAGGACCAAAAACCTAGCATGTAAGGGGATACCAGTCAAAGAAGTAAGGATCCATGCCCCTGTTTCATAAAAGGTTCCACTTGTGGGTATTGATAGAGGAATCATGCCCTCATGCATTATGAAGTTCCAAAGCATGCTGCTAAAAAGCGTGTAATACACTTCTAAATGATTCATCATCCTCTTTCAAATAAACCCTAAGTTTATAAACCAGATAATGCTACTAAAACCATTATTCTTAAAAAACACACAAACAACTACTAGGATCCGTAACCAAAACAAAAACATGGATTTCCTAATATAAGTCGTATGTAATTTTTATTATGATTTATTCAATTATCATCTACATTTTTGAATCCCAAAAACCTACTTAAAACCTGAAATCATGTTAATAATGATTCATGTACCACTCATAGGTCTCTTCCCCATAAGAAAGTCCACCTTAATTGGTTATTTAATAAAAATAGAGCTTGTGAACTAGATCATGGTGTCCTTAAAATCCCCTTTCCAAGCCAATATCCCAGGTCTATGCTACACCACAAGATGAAATGGAACTAATATTAAACCAACTCGTACAATCCACACTGTGAATAACTCCAAAAAACATCATATCTCTCAACTATCGTCACTGATAAAAATCATTTATGACCCCTCCCTCCAAAGATACACTAGTGAGGGAAGACAGATAATGATCCCACAATTCCCACATCCAGCAATCCTTGGGTTGCCGACTAGCAGTGAGGGTATATAAATCTCCAAATAGATGGAATTAACCTCAGTAATATATGAATATTTATGAGATATGATATCATTAATGAATCAAATACATGACACAACATAGGATAAAATAAATTAAAACTATCTAAAATATTCATGTATAATTAAAATAGATATAGATAAAGGTATTCAAAATTAAATAATCAAAATGAAAACATAAGGGAGAGACATACCAATAGTCCATGGGCCTAAGATAGTAAATTCCATCATGGTCCATGTAATCCTACAGGAAACCTAAAAATAGTTTTATATAAATAGGGTGATAAAAAATGTATACACAGTAGGAAAACCAAAGTCTCTTGTGCATAGAAGAAATAATAATCCTATTACACCCGTGAGAAAAAACAAAACCAATAACACCTAAATAGGTCAACTAACTAAGACCATTCCACCCAAGGACCACCCAATAAATTATACATAGATGTATAATAATCTAATATGAATCATATTTATAAAGGGTTACTGACACAAATTTCCAATTTATTTATTTATTTTCACACCCCATTATCTTAAGTCCTTCCTCTCCCATAATTTACATATAACATATCACATAACATCAAACAACAACAAGGTCACATTATATCTATCCTAAAGTAAACTAGTCCATAACATTACATCAATACCCTATATCATGGTTGCATTACACCAATCCTAGAGAAACAAGCTCCATTGCATCCCATTACAATCCCACAGCATGGTCACATCACATACCCAAAGTAGTAGGGTATCTGGAAGAAAATGTAAATCAAAATTGTTTCAATCTACGTCTATGAATAACCCACACTACAATCCACATAGTAAAATCATATATCACATGAATACAACCATTCCATAAAATAACAACCGTATCTCAAAAATGAACTTTTTAATTCTGTCCATCATAACCTATGAGTATCATATTCTACAAGGAGAGAGATCATTAACATGGGGGTAAAAACCAACCAATATCACTACTGGGATATTGGGGAAAAAACCCCCAAATAGCCTCACACAATCCCAATGTATTGGTTCTTGATGCTATTGGGTTGGATATCGCGAATCAAAAGGAAATAAAATGTATATACATATAGCCTCACACAATCCCAATGTATTGGTTCACAACAAAGGTTAAAACCATCCCACAACATTTCCCACATTCATTGCCACCTCTATATGAAACACACCACACATTAAGCCAAAAACCACAATTTCATTCTTGTATATCTCTATAGGATTAATATAATTCATTTCATTATTTCCAACACATTTGTTTTCCTATTTTTTCAAAAATAAATATGTTTACTTCAAAATAATCCCAAAATATTTAATTGACACTTAACACTTTAGTTTATTCATCAAATAATTCATTACATTACTAACTAGGCACTAATAATAACACATCACTACACAAAAAAAATCAAATCTTCTCACCTTCCCATGAAATCATCCAATACATCTCCACTATCTCATACCCACTTTAACTCATTCATCACAATTACAATGTATGGATATCATTCCATCAAAATCTTCTCATAGCATAACCACAAAACACATAACATGATCCACTCAATACACACTACACAATTATATATCTAGACACAACAAATACCATTCAAATAATATTCACGTAATATATTTTAGATTCATCGAATTGGATTTCTTTAGATTTAACTTTTTAATTTTATGGCTATTTTGAACCAATATGATTTTATCTATGTTAAACCAATTTATTCCTCAAAGAATATGTGCTTGAATTTTTTCATGGTAGTGTCACCAAAAATACATGTCATGTTCCTTATAGAAAATATAAATGAAACATAGTAGGGGATATCAACATACATTATTTTCACTGGTATAATAAGAATTGATCATCATAAAATCTTAATAACAAAATCTGTAAAAGAATGTCAAATTACCACCCTTCCAATGTAATTTAAATTAAACTGATTATCAAACATTATTTAAACTATACGTGACCATACAACGAATATATAACATAATAAATCCCATATCGCATGATAAGGTGGGACAGAAATTAATAAATCCTTACCTTGAACAACGCTTTCTGATTGGTTGTGCAATAATGGAAGGAGAAAAAAAATCCGCCACAAATCACCAAAATGAGGGAGATAACCTTTACCTGTCCAGGACACATCATCCATTTATTATCCCATCATAGAAACACTCAAAACAGATGATATACCATGGAAGATCGATTTCCTAGGAGCAAATTGGAAAGTAAAACTGGTGAAAAAAAGAAGGAAACTAACATAAAAACTATGGATTTATCCGCTTAATCTGAGGTATAAATACACTGATTAGGGGTCCAATGTTCTCCTTGCTATGAAAGTGATTCATTCAATAAACAAGAGAAATAAATGGAATGTTTTGGAGTTTGAGAATCTTTTGGATTTGATACCCAATATAAAAAATACAGTAAAATGGCACATCTACCTAAACAATGACGCAACCCAAATAATAATTTAGAGTACAATGATTTCACAAAACTCACCATGTAGAATCCTTGATATTCAAGTCGGCCACCGAGATACATGGATACCCTTGTGTGGTATATCTTATAAATGGATGAAGGAAACCAAAAATAAGTCTATTATCCATGGCATAACATGGTTAAAATTGGATGAACCACTGCAAACCCACCCCCAGACCACTCTAGCACTATTCGAGTCTCTACCCTATTGGCCTACCTAAAATGGAAGTAGTTCAAATCCACACATCGATGATCCCATATAGAAAAAACATTTGAAATAGTTGGTGTTTCATACCCAACAAAAAAATAATTTTCAATTATTATCTTATGTGCTTAGTGATTTATAAATGATGTAGACTTACCATTTTTGCCTATATATTATTGTGTCCCCTATATAAATGGTAATTTCAATATATTATTAATCATATAAAAAGGTTATAGTAGTTCTTAATAGATAATTAAAACTTTAAAATAATATGAAATTGATCATAAATATATGTCCAATGGTATATTCACATCATACTGACTGGATATAGTTGATGTATAAATATCATCTGTTGAGGACTCATAAGACTTGAGAATTATACTCATGATTTTTTTACTAGGTGATCTATAGTAGGTGAGATCTTGATTATTGTACCAATAATAGGAACCCCAAATGTTTCATGTGTCATTGATTGTTCCGATATATTGACATGATTATTGGTCTTCATAAATTGAGATCTTTATCAATTTTTACCATTTAATTTAATACATTTATTCAAGGGAAAAACCATGAAAATAAATTCATGGTGAGGTAGCTTGTGTTGGGTGCGTCATTAGTGGTATGACATTTTTTTAAAGGTCAAGATTGGATTTGGAATCTCCTCTATAAATGAAGTGATATCTTAGGCCATGTTGATCAGGATGGTAGTGTTGGAATTAAATCCATGTCCATGACAATCAAAGGTAAATCTATACCGTTAGATCAGAAAATAGAAAAGAAATAATTGATGATGACACATGTTGTGCTTACTTCTTTTTGAGATATCACAGGACAAAGATATTATATTACATATTATGTGTTTATAGGATGGTTGTTGCTATGAATATTACTTATCCCATGAAGGGAATTGATGTGTTCCATGAATCTACCCTTGGTATATTAATAAGATTCACTGCTATCAAGATAAGGTACAATAGGGTCAGAAATAGTGGTGTTTTCAAGATTCATTCCAATTCCAGTGAATTGGTTTATATGACAACATTAACCCCATCACAGGGTTTGAGAGTTATCAAATTTTTAACAACCATTAAAAATATCATTATTATTCAATGATAGAATAATTTAGATGAATTTATTTATTAAAATTATTTATAATCATTCATGAAAAATATATGGAATAATATTTTTTGATAGAATTTTATTTTAATAATCAAGATTTGTTTAATATTAGTAGAAATTAAGTGTCCAATTAATGATTAGGGTTTATGATATCCTTAATGTTAATAATATTGGTTTTATGATCGTTTTGAGATTGATTCATGGGGAGTTTTTGTGTTTTTCAATGTTGTATTGTTTTACATTTTTTGAAGCACCTTGAGTGATTTTTTATCAAATATAGACTCAATAGGAATGAATATTTGGGTTCCTTTCCGAAATAACTAGTGTTTTTGAGGTCGATCAATAAATATTAGAAAATAATCACTTAAGTGAGCATTCATTTGATATATCATAGTATAATTGAGGTGCCTAATTTTGAAGAGGAGTTCCAATGGTCCTCATAGAAGGTGAAAACAAATATTATCTATTAAATGGTCATATTTACCTTTTTGGTAGATGAATCATGGTATCATGAGTTATTTCATTAATTAGTAGGTATGGGATATAAAACCTCATATTATAATAATATTATCTTGTTCTTGTTATGTTTGGTAAATGTTAGAGTTGAATATAAATGAGTAGATGAGTATGGTGTTTGGATCAATGGCTTCAAATATGATGATAGAGGGACGAGTGAACTAGATATATGGGAAAATTAAAAGGAATTTACATGTCAGGATGGCTAGTTGGTAAAATAATACCGAACAACATGAGGTCGTAGAATCATGGTAGAACTATGGATAACAGGGACTAGATACATAGTTCAAGCAGATAAATAAGAAACAATCTATCCTGTTTGAAGTAAGAATGCATGTGAAAGATCTATACAATCATGTTGATGAAATCATGGAGTACCACAAGTTAGAGGTTATCATGACAAGTGCCTTAAGTTACCTTTATTACCTTGATATAATGTTAATTATAGGACAAGAAACATGTCTAGAGTTCCTTATGGTTTGATGAAGAAACCCCAACAAATGTACACTCTATAGGATTTTTAAGAGAAGTCATGTTGTGTGTTGTACACCATCGACCATTTAATGGTGATGACTATTATTATGATTACATTTTTGTGATAACCATGTAAAACATTAGGATAAAGTTGGAATAGTTGATGGCTGATGATGGAACTAGAACTTGAAAAAAAGTGAGACCTTATACATTCCATTCTAATGTTCAATATTGGTGGGGAATGGGTGGTAATAATCATTTCCTCTTTTCATTGGAGTGATGACATGGATTTCCATATTTTGGGTAAAAGGACATCAATTGTTAGCGAGTGACCACATTGTGATAAGGGTAATGGGAAATTGATATTGGTTATATGATAGTCATTATAGAAGTCATATTACATTAAATGCATTGATCAATGTACAGATGGTATTATTGTTTTGTTCCATATATAATTTCAATTAAGGGTTTGTGTGGGAAAAAGGTTAGTGATAAGCCCTTAGTAACTTATAACAATCCATATATGCTCGATCGACATAGTTTTTGAGCAAGTCTAATTGCAAAAAATTTATTTTGTTTCAGATATGATTGTTCTAATAGATATAACTATAATTCAGATGTAGTATTTGGTGAGAATTCTCAGAAAAATATCAATTTGCAATGTAATATGTTTTTAGAATATGTTTTTAGTGATGTATTAACCAAAGGATGCTAATAGGGTCAACCTAATTTACAAACGTGTTTTCAACTTGATTTCTCTCAAATAGTAGATGGGGTTAGTGGGGAATAAAATTTTATACACCATTTGGATGAGACAGGTGCACCATAAAGGGTCAGTTGGGGGATTTAATGGAAAATACGATGTTACATAGATGTTATTGGTATATAGGGATTAGAACACTATATTGTATAGATAAAAGAAAAGTATATGTGATCTTTTCTCAGGTTATATGGATTCAATTTAGTATATTTTTAACATATGAATTTTAGATATGAGCATTACCTTTGTTCGGGAGATTTAATAAGCATATGATTAAAAATGTCTCATGAGAGTATGATTCATATTCCAAAATGAAATTAATCAATTTGATAAATAATTAATTACCCATTTATTTTAGGTGATATTTTATTTTCTCCAAGGATACTTGGGGATTAGACGTTATAAACTAGGGAGATTACAACATTCTATGATTGAACTCGGTTGAAAATTCCAAGAGAATTTGTTCTTTTTTTTCGATAGAATTCTAAAAAAATAAATTGTACATTAGAACATAATTCCACAATTTGGAAACATTAATACTGATTTTATATATATGGTTGATGTCCGAAGATGTTTTGTGAGAGTTTGAATGATTTTCGGGAGCACTGCCTCAGAAAACACATTTTCGAGAAAATATAGTATGGGTGCACGGTACACATGGAACTTTGTGGAACACTAAGAGAAACCATGTGGAACTAATGTGAATTCCACATGGTTTGTTAAAAAATGAAATCTTGTGTTTACAAATGTGCAGATAGTATGAAAAAAATTACAAAGTTGTGTGCACTGGTAGCAGATGATTTTTCAAACTGTGTTCCTTGCCCATGTGTTCAATGCCAAATAACTAGAAACACCATATTGTTGGAACACACTATGACCATAAATTTTATATGTATGTATTTTGGGTTGTGTGAGATTCATAGTTGGTGCAAGGTTAGTAAAAATGTGATTCCTAACTATCTACCTTATTAAAATTGATAAAATTGTATTTCCCTCTGATTCTTTAAGGGTTTACACAATGTTTTCCTCATTCATTCTCCAATGAGACATCTTTTACATGCACCACTCATTCTCCATTTCATACTTTGGCGGGGTATCCTCTATTCATTATCCAAATAAAACTCTGTTAAAAACATTTGTAGTGCATTAGTATGAATATGAATCCTTATTTTCCTTTTCATTTTTTATATAAACATCTTCAGTACTATCTCTACATGAACTAATTTAGCCTATTTTTAGGGTCTCTATCTACTATTGAAATTTATATCATTTTAGATTAAATGAAATACAGATATTGGATGAGTGAACCATTCTAACCATAATGTAGGTTGTGTATATTATTTTCCATTAAATTTGTGTTTTTATTTGATATTCTTATTGCACATCACATCATACATTTCTTGGTGTTTCTTATAAAATGTTAAAGAAATTAAATTAAATCATTTCAAAAATTCCCCAATAGTTTTAAGAAATCCTTTCAAGGTTGTAAGTTGACCAAGACAACCTGAACAACCCAACATAGTTGTGTTCTTTAGATATTGTGAAACATTTATAAATTACTTAAGATGTTTTAGATTAATCTTATAGACCTGGAAACCCTAAAAATTATGAGGGAATGAGATTGTATACTCATTTCAGTTGGATAACATTATAAAAAATGAGGGAAACATTTTATAATAAAAACTACATTTGAGCTGTGTTTTCTTAATTAATGAAAAGGTGATCATTGCACAGAGATAAACGAAGTGTGTTTGAGCATGTGAGTATCCCGTGGCCTTATTATTTATTATATAAGAAATGGGACAATTACTCTCTCATAATTGATAATAGATCAGTTGTTTTCTTTGTCCCCATTTATATTATAAAATATATGATTATCATGGCCTATATGTAAAATATTTAAATTAATTATGATAATAAAGGAACCCTAAAACTTCAATGATGTAAAGGTCCTCTTTATAGAAGGCCTTGGATAATGACTCATAGGGAAATGGAGACTACCTTCTAATGGGTTATTTAATATGGAACTTATTTGGGGTAATGGAAATGGATTTTCAAACCCCCTTGGGAAAGAGAATCATGCATGGTGATTCACGTCACATGGGTTTTTCATCATGACATTTCACACCCCCTCGATTATGATATTGGGAATAAACCTTCTCATTATTAGTCATGACCCTCAACATGGAACCATATATTATTTTGATACATGTATTTCTATATAACATTATTTATGATACATATTACAATGTGCAATATTTTTTATGAGAATATTAATATTATACATGGATGCTTTAGTTACACCTAAGGTCTAAGGTAGTAATCTGTATCAATATATATAAAAATATATGTTAATATGTATATAGTTCACATATATACATTAATGGGTTTTATATATTTATTTATATGTATAAATGACAACACTAAATCCTATACATTTTGTATTAGTTTGGAATGGGCAAAGTAAACATAGTTTCATTGAGGAACTTGATCTTGAATTGTTTATATTTATCATTACTGCAAGACTTTACATCAATGTGCTTCATAACTTATTTATTTTATATAAATGAATTGGATTACACAGTAGTATCCATTGATGGTGGACTAATAATTATATCTAAAAACCTATTTCAGATACCATTTGGTACATGAATATATATTAAATTGTTGCAGGTTTATAACCTTGGGATTTAGTCTATATAGTCTTTCTCTATGGAACTTTTAGATTGTGAGAAGCTGCTAAGCATGTTCTCAGGTTTCCATTCATAATTGGATTATTATTATTTTATAATTCTTTTTCATTATAGTTTTGTATATTATATCACATGATGTATTCATGTTTTATATATACTGTATCATGTTCATACATTGTTAGTTATTCATTATTCTGATTGGATTCCACTAATCAGTTTTTCAACCACTTGTTTTTTACATTATTATATACACCATTGTTATACTATGATCATGATGATATTGTATCACCCAAATACTAAATTTAGACCCTCATTACTACTCAACAGTCTCTAGAATATGAGGAGGTTCTCTTGAGTCTATGTGATTGATCGGCTTGGTAACTATTTTATGTGTTCACCAGTCGCGTTGTTACAATTTATATGGAATTCATAAAGATTACCATCCTTTATAGCATTTAACCTTTTTAAAAATACAGATCATACCTAAATGCCCCCAAGATCTTATATGGGATTGATGCTTAGGAAATCATTTTTAAAAAGGTAGGATATATTCCATATCATTATGATTTATAGATGCATTGTTTTCATATCCAATAAGATTGTATCATTCTCAATCCATATCCTTGATAAATTAATTGTTTATTCTATACTAATAGAATCATATACCATATTTAAATTTACTGGATGTTAGTGAATAGATAAATTATTTTCATTGATTATATCTAACCATCTTCTTGGAAACATGTTGAGATCCTTTAGTGTAAATATATAATTTAAAATATTTCGATAAGTACATATGTCACAGTTCTCTTGGTAGAGGTTTTACTTCTAAATATTCAAAGTGAATATCACAGCTTCTAGCTCCAGATCATTAATTGGACAGTACAACTCATAGATCATCAGTTTTAATGAGGTTTGGGTTATCACTTCTTCATTCAACGTGAGTATACCATAGAATCATTTCTTCAAATAATTATCATATCTCATAAAACCTTCTCCACATAATGGTGGTTTGAGTATATGTGTAGTGATTAGTATCTACAGGAGCTCATTAATTTTTTCATCTCATTTTTTTCATACATACATTACCCATTTCTATGTTATCATAGTTAGTAGGATATAAAATCATTATAAAGTTATCACAGAACATCATTAGTACCCTACTAAGAAAATAAAACTACATATTTTCAGGACACTAGTGGGTGTAAGCCATTTTACATTACCTTTTTCATTGAATTGTCTAAAACATTCACCCACTTATGGTCACATAATCATATAATGTGACTTTCTACATCCAATATGATCACATTCTAAAATTATAATATATTTTCTCCTTTACTAAATTCATTATTAAAATCTTTATACACTCTTCATGTTACTCCTTTATCTTTTAGTAAATGAGAATATTTTCAATAAACTCAACCAAAAATACGCTAATGCAGTGTCTAATGTCTATAATCATCAAATCCATTATGATCGAAGGGGAATTAGTAATTTTTAAGGGTATACCTATGAACTATTAGTTTTGATACCTTGTAAGAAAAAGTTACTTATGAATTTCTTCTAGTTTAACATCAAATAATGATATCAAGAATAAATATCCACCTTTGGGATGCATTTAGATCTTTGTAGTTTATAAGCCAAGTCATCAATCCTTGGCAGGGTATACTTGTACATTATAGTGATCTTGTTAAGCTCCCAATAATATATACCCAATCATGTTGATCCATCCTTTTTGTTTGAAAAAAATCATCAACGCACCCCATGGAGATACACTAGATCATGTGAACTCGTCTTTCCAATTCTCATGTATATGGATATTTATGTCCGCCCATTCTACCTAGTCCATTATATAGGGTCATTTCAATATAGAAGTGTCTCTAGGTATTAGTTTTATTGATATCTCTACCTCAAAATTTCATGGATGTATGGGAACTCCCTAGTACATACATCCATGTACTCTCTAAAATGGGAATTTACTAAAGGTTGATGCTTTACATCAACTCAAGCATTTGAGAATTATAGGATTCTTTATTGGGTATAATTACCCACTCAATGGAATTAATTTATAAATGATTCTCATTATCGTAATTAATTTTCATATGAGTATTGGATGATTTAGAATATAAGAACATACTTTATTTTCACAATAGTTGGAATGTGATCGATATAATGGGATCCAATCCTTACCTAGTATAAGATTCAATTCCACCAAGGGAAGGATTAAGATATTTTCAAGAGGAATCCCCCCACAAATTATAATAGATTAAGAGTCCAACACATGGGTTGCATTGATGTCACCAATATCCAATTTTAAATGTATCTATACTACATGGAATTGAGGATACGATTCAATAGTTCTTTAAAAATTATAAGATATAAAGTAAATATTTGATACTGAATCAAATATTTTCTTTCCATTAATGTGTGAATAACATGTGTGCCTTTTACATATTTAGTTTCACGCTCTATCTTAGTAGTATTCATTGCATAATAATTACCATTCTTATTTGGATTTGGTGGTTACTGATGTTGATTACCATCAAGAACCCACATGTTAGTTCACTTCATTGCATATGGAATTTACGTTCAATTGTTGAAGCATTAGAACTTTGGTATTTCATAAAGAGTTTCCTTCATTTCCTCTACCATCTAGGCCAGGTTATTCATATCCCTTCAACATTAATGATTTTATATTAATTTTGTGGCATAGTTGAAGAATTTCAGCATCACTTTGAGGAAATTTCAATGATGATTTTCCAAAATTTTTGGAATGTGGATGTTTGGATCAAGTTTCTTCATTTTCATTTGACACAAAAACATAAAACTATATTATTATATATTTTTTTATATAACCATGGTTCCATTCATAAATCTCCATTTCTATATTGAGAGTACATCAAACTACTTCATCATAACTCTAAATGTCTAGGATAGGAAGATCCATTCAAAGGTGTGGTTTTAAACAACAAATGAATCAATCTATTTGTATATAATTATTGATAAACATTAATAGGGTGTATCATTCAAGCCTTTTAGAGTCTATATATAAATCAATTGGAGATTAAGCTTCCATGAAACTCAACTATATGAATTATTACTATATATTTTTTTGAAAAGTTTTATGGAAATACATAGAATTATTTTAATAAAGTCTTTAGAATTTGTATATTCCATTTCATCATTTGTCTTGGTTTCCGTAATCAATTTCAGCAATTTATTGATGTCCATATCAAAAATATATATTGTCAGAGTCACCTTCTCTTTTGTAGAACCATAAAAAAAATAAAACATCTTCTACGTTGAGTTAACCCACTATTTTGTGAAAAGTTGATGAGAAGGTTCACTAAGAATCAGAGGTATTGTCCTTGTAAAGGACACGTTATGTAGTGTAAATATTTTCAAGGAAGAAATTTCATTTTATTTGGGTTATGTATCACAGATATATACTATTGGGTAAGAATCATTGTGAATTTTTTAGATCTAATCCCCATTACATTCAGAATATCATTCAGAAATGGTTGTATTGTCCATTGCATGGGATATTGTCCTGGTTTCTCTATGTTCCCACCATTTTATAAAATAGAAAATATATTAATTAAAGGTATATAAATAAATAATGTATAAGAAATTTATTCTAATGTTAATATTAACTATGAAGGAATATATTAAGGGATTCATAGGTTTATATTTTTTATCAAATTATTCTTCAAGGAAGGTTACCTATACATAAACATATACATAAGTTTTTACTAATGTTAATTAATCATACATCCCAAATTAATTGAACCATTAAAATAAAACCAATTATAGTTACCCCAAACATTTTAAAAAATTAACATTACTTAATTTTTACGATAAAAACACAATAATTTTATAATCTAAGATCATATGGTTTACTATCATGGGAAAATTAGGAATTTAAATCACCTATAAAAAATAAAACATAAACTTTTATTTTAATCCTGATTTATTATCCTTGAAAATTTTCGCATTAAATTTAGTAAATGTAGTGACCAAATGATATACATAAATAGAAGGGGTAACCTAAAATCCTAGTAATTGGAGGAATAAGGGTCATCATTCAAAAGTATATGGGTGAGTATAATAAAAATTTTCATATCATAAGAATGAGATAAACATAAACCCTGGGAGGGAATCATTTGATAAGGGTATCAAATGTTCTTTATTCAGGATAATGGAACATCAAAAAATAGTGTTCAAATACAACACATAGTTGTGATCAATGAAAGCATCACGTTCATGCATAACATATGTGCATAATCATGAGATCAAAATCATGAAAAAATATATAATAATTTTCTTGATTAATACAAATTATATCCTGATATTCCTCATATTAAAAATTGAATTGGAGGTTAATAAAATTATGTGACCACCCATCATATCCTAAAATTCTCATAATCATGTATTCCACATGGATGGAAAATAATTATATTCTGGAAATAACCCCTGGAAAGGAATGGTTCTCATAAAATATTTCACATTTTAGAAATCATGAAATGAATATTATTATTCACAAATGAATAAGAGATATCATATGTTTACATAAAATATAATTTTATTCATTGAAAAGATAATCAAATCAATATGAATTAAGATATATGTTTTTGGAAATTTAAGTCTTTGGGAAAAATAATTGTAAATTGCATAGAAAATATTTTGGAAGGGTAGAAACATGTATATACCAAAAATAACAAATAAAACCTATTTAAATGAAATTTAATTGAGATTAGTGAAAATTCATACTAAAATAAATTTGAAATAGGAGATATCCCAAATGAAAGAGTTCCAGTTTGATAATAACCTTTCATTAAATCCAACATTTGTTTGGAGTTTTCCCCATCCTTAATGATAAAATAATGTTCATTAAGTAATTATATCACAAGTGAGTTTTTATCATTTTATCACTATTTATAAACTATAATAATTGGATTTTATTTCTTTATATTTAATTTTTAAGTTAATGCATTTCAATGTCATTTTTTTCTTAAAATTTATTGTTTTTCGTTGATATCTCTATTTTGTTCTACGTAATTTATAAATAAGTGGAATCAATTATAGGACCATATTATCAATATATTTATAAATTTATATAGAATAAAAAATTTATTCTGACCATCCATATGGTAGGAGATAAGGAATGAATTTGAAACATCATCATTAGTGGCTAACCATCCATTAATAGGGAATTGTGGAGAAGTGATTAAATAGATGTATTAAATATAAATACATCATACCTATAATTTTAAAAATATTTTCAACGAAATAATATAATTCAAATAGACTATCACATTCATCTATGTTGATTTTTCTGAAATGGAGAGTGACAAATATGAGGATAATGTCAAAATGTAAATATGAGTTGATGAAAACATACCCTATTATGGGAGTTTCTGACCTACTACAGAACTAAAAACATTGATTATTTTAGTTTTTTACTATAGATTATCCTTATAGATTCTAATAGTATTAATAGAGTCTTTTTTTGGAATATTTTAGGATTCTTTATTGAGGGACGTGTGTTTATCCAAGGGGAGGGAGAGGGGTTATATATACTTGAGGGGAGGGGTATTTTATAATAAAATATTTAATAAAATACTATATAAAATGAAATCCTTTTAATAGTGATATTTTTTACATATTGAATCATATTTAAATGCTATAGAACATTTTTTAGACATTAAGCCCTATTATAATTCAAATTCATTATATTTTTAAGAAAATATGGTAAATGAAAAAAACCATCAAAGGAATACAAACAAATTTAGATTTCCGTAAGTAATCATTATATTATGAAACTATTTTTATTATATTTTATTGACTCATTTATAAAATTAAACATATTTTGGGGGAGAAATATTTCTATACTTTATTATATCACGAATGATGATATTTATAATCTAATGTAAGGAAAAAACTATATTTCTACTATTTACATGAAAATTTATGTATATAAGAAAATTAACAAAATATAAACCTTGGAAAATATTGACATTATAATTAAAAAAAATTAATTTTATCAAAATAATTTCATAGAATATTTTATATTAATATTTATGAAAAAATAATAATATTTTAGGAAAAACATTAAAATATAATTTATAAATAATAATTTTATACTTTCATTGAGTTTTTAATCATGATTTTTATTTTATGGAAGTAATTTTTTTAAGAGGTGGTGTTCTTGTCAAAGACCAAAACACAAATTTTATTATAAAATAAGGAACAAGAAATGATTACATGAGTCTAAAGTAAGGAATTTTTTGAACATCTCTGACATAAAGAGGGTGTAACTCTATAAGAAGGTTATCCCACAATGAGACCTTTTGATTAACTCTGATGTTGGTAAGTCCATCAGCGAGATTGTTTGCTTCCGGTAGGTATGGGTGATAATGAAGTTGAGATTTGATAGAGAGTGAAAACATTCCATGCAATGGGGAGTAAGAGTCCATGCTAGGTGAACGACGCCATTCCAAATGGCCTAGAATATAGAAGTTTAGTCATTCTCGATCTAGATGATGTTTTAGTTATGCATCTTGGAAAACAAAGTAGTGTGAATCAAAATCATCATCTCATCTTCTAGGGAATAAAATAAGCTACAGGATCCATAGAAGTAGCTATGAACCTGGTCCATATGGTTTCTGAAGATGGAACCACATCCCGCGGGGCCTGGGTTGCCTTTAGAAGCCCCATCAAAGTTGATTTTAATCCAACCTAGATGTGGAGATTTCCAAAATACTTCCATGGTGTATTTAGGTCAGGGGTACCTCCCATTTACACCGATGTGCCTGAGAATCCCACGATCTCTAACCGAGTGGTTGCGATGATCCTTCTGAAGTTGAGCAGCCTCTCGAATAGCAATTATAATTGTCATTTTACCTACATTAACCTTAAAATAGTTATTGGCATAAATATATTCATTTATGCCATACCAGATCACATGTAGGTGCTCCACTACAGTTGAAATAAATAGGTTGTTGATTTTTATGGAGTCAGATAAGTCCACACATCGTTGTAACTGAGATGTTATAGAGTTATAAGGAAACCATCTACACTCAAAAATTTCTAAAATATAATGCCAAAGGGTAGTTGTTGTATCATAAGAAAGGAAAAGGTGATTAATATACTCACGATGCTGATTACACATAGAAAATTTGGAATAGAGATTAATCCCAAAATCTTGTAAATAGATATCAGTGGGAATCCTACTATGAGAAATACACCAAATGATAGTGAATTTTGAGGGATTTAACAAATATTTATTAAAATAATTTAACCATCTTAAATTATTATCAGAATTTTTTAATAAATGGTTATATTAGTTTTTTTAACCAATAATACCATTATGATAAGGATACCAAATTAGAAGATCATTGGTAATAGTGAAGGGAAAACTGTCCACAACGTGCCTTATATTATCGGGTAAGCAAGGATTTTTCATTTGTAAAATTTTATTGAAGGTATCATTAGTATGTTATGGAAGTTGAGTGTTTAGAACCAAGGAAATGTGGGTTGTATAAGACCAGTTATAAAGCCATAAATTTAAATTAGAGTCTTTGCTAACCATCCATATGGAGTTAGTCATAATAGAAATGAATGTATTCCTGATGGAGGGCTAGATAGAGGTGGTCAAATAATTGAAATTTTTATTTATTAATTAATCAAGGAAGCAAGAAGTAATAAAATATATAGAAGGAGAATTATTTTGAAGGAGGATCCAAGTGAGCTTAGCTTGAAGGGATTCATTAAAATTATTGTGTTTTTTATGCCAATGCCTCCTTTTTCAATTGGTTTGCAACAAGAGGACCATGGAACAGTAACCTGTTTTCTCTCAATAGTGCTCCCTGCCCAGAAAACAGTTTTAATGGAAACATTAATGTGTTTAAAAAGACCAGCTAGCCGTTTATGGATCATCATGGAATAAACTAGTTTGGAGACAATGGTAGATTTGAGAAGGCAAATTCTTCCAGCCATGGAGAGGTTTTTACAATTCCATGAGGAGAGTTTTCAAAGGGTTTGGTTAGTGATGTGGGAGAAATAGGTAGCCTTAGTCCTACCCTAAAAGACAGGGACACTGATATTTTTGAAGGGTAGAGAACCCTCCTTGATCCACAAATCACTGATAATGTTTTTATTCTTCTTGTGGGATATACATTTCCAATGTAAATAAAAGATTTATGCCAACTGACATGCTTACCATACACCTCTTTATAGTAATTGAGAATACTTTTAAGGTTATTAATATTTATATTCAACCCTAAAGAAAAAAATAATGTCATCCGCATATAGAATATGTTAGGGGGCATTCAAGTTTCTGGGGGCATTGATCGGTTTGATCTTACCTTATTCCATAGACTTAGTGAGTAATATACTCAAATAGTCCTCAACAATTGAGAAGAGAATAGCAGAGAGAATGTCTCCTTTCCTGACCCCCTTAGTGCATTTGAAATATCCTCTAGAGGAACCAATTATTAGAATGGAAATATGAGATGAGTTAAAAAGAGGTTTAATTCTGTTGATAAAGGTGTCATTAAAACTGAAGTGCATAAGGACCATAAAAAGAAATATCGAATCTATGGTGTCAAAGGACATTGTAATGTCAATATTAATGGAAACAATCCCAACTTGATTTTTTCTTTTTAAAAGGTTGGTGGATTTAGAGGCAAGGCAAATGCATTCCTGTATCGATCTTCCTTTTATATAACCGAATTGATTCCAAGAGACAATTCTATTGCTGATGGAAGTGATTCTATTAGAAAGTATTTTAGTGATAATTTTTATAAGGGAATTCACTAGAAAAATATGTACGAGGAGATGTATTTCATCAACATTATCCATTTTATGAATAAGGGTATGAAATTTTAATTTTAAAAAATGAGGGAGATTTCCTTTAGAAAAGAATGTTTTAACCATGAGACAGACATCGTCATGAATAACATCCCAATGATTTTGGTAAAGACCATTATTGAAACCATCAGGTGTAGGAGAACTTTCAGGTTTGAGGCTAAAGATAGTGTCTTTTATTTCCTGATCCAAAGGGATGCTATTAAGTGAAGAGTTTTCATCTCCATACACCGTAGTTGGAATAAAATCAGGTAGAAGATTCTTATCAATACCAGGACCATTAAAGATATCACATAAGTAAGAGACCACAAAATTGGAAATCTCTTCATCAATGTCAATAAGATGCCCCTCATATCTATGATAAGAAAGAGGCCGAAACTCCTTTCTAACTTTGTGAAGAGAGTTATAGATCTTAGTGTTCATATCTCCATCACTGAGCCATTTGGTTTTAAAAATTTGTTTTTTGAGGTTATCCTTAAATTTATGTAATGTGACCAGCTTAGAAGAAATGTTGATCTCATGCTTGGAATTATTGGTGAAGTTTGACGAGGTATTTTTATTTTGAATTTGTGTGAGTTCATTATCCAGAAGGGTAATTTCATTGTCTTTTTATTTAGATTTATTTATACACAAATTTTTTAACACTTGCTTGAGAATTTTCAATTTCAAAGGGAAAACAACTGGGTCTCTATGATCATCCATATTAGTTCATGAGATTTTTATAATGTTCACATGGTCAGGATCAGTGGACCAGGAATTGTATTATATAAAAGGAATCCTATATTTGATGAGATAATGGGAAAAATTAACCAATATAGTGTGTCTATCAGTGGAAACTTTCGGAAGGATGATACATGAAATGTTGTCCCATTTATCTAGGAATTGATCATTAGTAAAATCCTTATCAAGCATATGGGCCCATACCCTATTATAATGACGTCTATACTAGGTAAATTTGGCACTAGTAAAATTTACCTCAATGAGATTATTAGTTTCAATGAATCTTTTGAATCCTATAGAGGAAATAGTTGAGTGGGAAGGGCCCAATTTCTCACTAGGGGATAAAATGGCATTCAAGTCACCAACTATGAACCAAGGATTATGAATAGTGCTACTATGTTGAGTGAGCTAATTCCATAGGGGCCTCCTGTATTGATATCTATAATTTTCATAGACAAAAGTAGTGAAAATATGATAATGTTCAAATAAAAAATCACAAGTAAAGCCTTGATTCATGATAGTATGAATGTTCAAATTTTTCATGGAAGAATGAGCAAACATCCAGAGGATTTCAACATCCTTACCATTAGTACATGCTCCTAGAAAGGAATTACTAAAAGGACGTAGATACATGAATTTAGAAGCATAATTAATTTTGGGTTCAGTAATGGAAAAAAATTAGGACGATGAGTGTTAAGAGATATTTTTAAGATATTAAAGGTTTCGGGGTTCCCAATGATCATGTTACTATTCCAATGGTGTCATTTCCTCTTATCAATTCCACTTCTTTCCATAATTCACTATTCAACTCAATTTCTATAAATTATATATAAAACCAATTGTTTCTAATATCGATTTCTTTTCATAAATTTTTTATATATTTTTGGTTGTGGAGGTGATAATTATAAAAAATTGGATGGATCCATATTTTCCCCTTATAATTTTCATAATTAATATATATTTTTGATTTTTTTATAATTTTCTTTGGTTTGGTTACTGATTAGTGTAAGGATATTTATTAATAAAAAATTTGGTTTCTGTCTATTTATGTGATGTATGCGTAAAAAAAGGTATAATACAATATAAAACACATTTATTTCAAGAAAAAAAATATTAGTTATAAACTATGGGTTGTTACATTTACCCCTCCCCAATTTAGAAATTACAACACTAAAATTTGAACTCATGTTGTTGGTTGAGATTAGGTGAGGGTGCTTTTGTTCCATTTTTTCCTATTGATCCCACATCGCCTTCTCATATTTGTAGTCTATCCATAACACTTCTATGAGTTCTATTGTTATTTTTAATAGAAATTTGTGTCTATGGTCACTGGTTTTCACTGGGTGAACCTCATAAGATAGGTAATTATCTAGTCGTACCACCTATAAATTCGATACATGCGAGGGATAAAGTATGTACTTCAACTGGGGAGATTTTTTGTTATGCATCATGAGTTTTAGAAATATTTTTGTAGAAGTGTAAGATGAAAGTACACTACTTATATGAGAAAAATGATCTCAAATAGGCTAGTGTACCTTGGGTTATACTTTACTTTCATTCCAAAACACATGACTATCATCCATGGTGATATTTTATGGGAATCCTTATCTAAAAACATCAAACTACAAGTCCCTTTGATGGTTGTCAGTATAACTCTTTATCTAACTCTGAGGAGATCTTATGTGTTTTTTGGATGACTTGAAAATTATCTATCATCTATTAAATAATATCGAGTCCAATTATCTTTTATTCACTAACTTCATCCCAACATGTTTGATTTCAACATCACTTTCTATAAATATCTTCATATGGGTCCATTTTACTACATGACTAGTAGTTTTTTTTGTACGAGATCTGAACGAATGAGAGATGTTGATCCCATATTCCATTAAGATCTATTGTGAAGGCTCTCATCATGTCCTCGTGGTTATGAATAGTCTTTCCATATTCTCCCGTAGTTTATGGGTACAAGACCATAGTGAAATTCAATACAATATTTCAATAATATTGGGAAATACACATCAAATTAGTTGTTAACATTAGATCATGATCAATGATAATATAAGGTGACTCTCCATAAAACCTCAACACTTCCTTTGTTTATATATTATCATGTTATTATGTTGAGAAATCTTACGGATTACAGATGAAGTGTGCAGTCTCGGTGAGTCGATGCACCACAACCTATGTAAGATCCCAGACTTTTCAGGGGTCATCTTCGGTGAATTTTAAAGAATTTTTTTAATCTTTTAAGTTCCTTCTTTAGAGTAGTGGCTTGGGGTCTGTTTGATTGAATTTTTATAGAAAACTAAAGGACAGTGGGATATGCACGGTTTGGGCATGACTTCAAAAACTGTGTTACCAATCAATTCCAAGAATGAAAAACTAGATAGAGAGGTTCATTGGATTTTT
Source organism: Viscum album (assembly GCA_963277665.1). Lineage (NCBI taxonomy): Eukaryota > Viridiplantae > Streptophyta > Magnoliopsida > Santalales > Viscaceae > Viscum > Viscum album. The sequence continues at coordinate 113,607,190 of OY728119.1, read as the reverse complement.
CTAACCAAGTGACCAATCTATGCCATCATGAAAAACTGGACAGAGTGGTTAGCACGGTTGGTGCATGGCTTTCACTACCCACGCACCCATGAATAGAAAACTGTGCGGGAGGAATTTAATATCAAAAAACAACTTTTAAAACCACTCAAACCCACATTACTACCACTTTATACATTTACTAAGTATTATAAAATTCTTATGGGTTCTCAGACTCTTTCAGAGGGATTCTAAGCTAATTCAAAGACCATTCTTCATGATCAAAAACTTGTATTGAAGATCTGATCTCTACCTGATAAGTTGATTTCATCCTGTTGCTTCTACTGTTCTTTCCTCTATATTTCCTTGATTATTTCATGGAATATTCCCACCATATACATCTTTTTAAACCTTTAAATTGATATTTATATCTTGGATTGTGCATCTAGATCTATTTTACATGATCTTCATGCCTTTGAACTAATGTTTGGTATAGGGATTTAGATCTAGAGCTTGATCGATGACGTTCTGCCGCTCGAAATTTTTGGATTTATGTTGGGTTAACTTCCATCAATAAACCATGGTATGTGGTCTAAATAAATATACCATTGTCATGGATTTGATATGTGAATGTGAGTTTGTGATTTTTTGGCTTCCAGTGATAATTTAATTCTTAAATTAGAGTAATATGTAATGTGGAATTGACTTGTGATTTACCTTGGTGATTATTGGATAATTGAATAATGAAACAAATGAAGGGGGTTTCCCAAATTGATATTTTTTTAGAGAATGATTAAGGTTTGAGATATTGTCTTCGAGATATTGAATTGATTTTGATAAGATAATTATTTGGGGGAAATTAATTATGAAATGACGTTGGCCATGGAAGATAGTTAATTGGGAGAATAATTTATGTGCCAAATTTTTTATCAATGATAATTAATTTTGGGAATTAATTTTGACATGTTGATATTTGATAGGGATAATTAATTATGAATAATTAATTATGGAATAAGAATTTTGTTGATTGATTAATTAATTGATGAATTAATTAATGGATTATTTTATTAGATAATTATTGAGTTATCTAATGGACTTTAAAATGTTTAACTAATTGATGGATTTGTAATATAATAATGCGTATAATTCATTTTAATTAATGATTGATTAAATGGATGAGATTTTTTTTGGTACTAGATATGGCATTCTAGACCAATTACAAGTTGGGACATGAACACGACATTCCTCCCCAATAGTTATCCATGCATGCGATTATAGAGTGAAGGAATGATAACCTACACTGAATGAAAAAAAGAGTGCTAGGCATGACGACCTACATTAAACACGATTTTAGGGTGCTAGGCATGGATGCCTACACCAAATTAAGTATTATAATGAATGATGATTCAAATGAAAAACATGGGTTGAAACTGGGCCTAATGTGAGGATTAATGATTAAATTATAATATGATAAATCATTACATTTTTCATTATATTTATTTTATCATAGAACAGAATACACTATATTTTTATGGACTTGTTTTAGAAACCCTTGGTGGTGCCCTACTAAGTTAAACTCACACCCTATTCAGGCTGCCTGATCGGCACCTGAGCAAACTTTGTTGTTGCCGGACATGATAAGGGAAAGGCCCTAGGATAGGATGTTGTATAGGATTAAAGCATTATAGATGGAACCAAATTTTGTTCAATACACACATTGGATTCATTGTATCTTTAATTTTAGTTGCATCATAGACACTTGACTATTGCATTGTCATATCATGTTTTACCTTTCAGTTGAGTGTTTTATTTTTCTGGTTTTAACTATCTTATTTCATGGAATTGTTCTAGTTTTTTATATGTGTCTGCACTTGGTTATTTTTGTCTACATCCATTTGTGTTTCATTATGATAAAAGAGGTTATAGTCTCCCCATAATATAATTACCAGACCCTTGCTTCTAGTCATCACCCTTTGGCATATAGGGAGGCACAATTTGGGTCATGTGTTTAACCAGCTCGAGGCACCATTTAGTGGCACCCGAGTTGGTACGTCACAAAGTTGTATCAGATGAGTTTTATTTTAGTCTAGTTAATGAGCTCCTGCAAGGGAGTTGTAAACCCATGTATGGGGGAAAATCCGAGTACTCAGAGTGGGATTGTTGTGATTGTTGTTTGTTGTTACAGTTGGATATTATTTCATCTTTGGTGATGTAATTGTGGTTTTATGTGATATTTTTATTTGAAAATTATTAAATTATGAATTTTCGATTAAAGAGGCATGACATTGGAGTCTTCATGCATCATTTTAGGCCCTCATTGTTGTTGTGGAATGCATCATTCTAAGAACTCTAGGGAAAATGGGTTATGTGTATGTTTTTAAACATGGGCGGTTCTTCCTTGTTGTGAGATTGAAATAATGATAAAAACTAGAATAAATGGGTGTCTAATGGGAACCTTGATTGATGAAATGAGTTTAATTAATTAATTATTAATTGAATTAATTAATTTTAAATATTTTAATTAATAAACGGTTGGATTAATTAATGAGAACCAATGTACCCTTGTTTACTATGTCCTTAGAGCATGATTGTTAAGGGTACTAAAAAGCCTTTTTGTTGACCATGTGGCACGAAAAGGGAGAAAATAAATGTTGAAACTTGTTGTTTTATTTTATACTCTTACGTAAATGTTTAAAGGTTACATTATGAGACCTAAGATGTGTGTTTGGCTTTTTAGAGATACGCCTTCATTATGTTTGTTGAGGGAGAGACCTAGGGGCGTAGCTCGGAACGGACTTCCAGAAAGAGAACACGAGGTACCATTGGTTTATGTTGAGGAGGAAGGAGAGATGTTCCAAGAGAACACTGATCATTTCATGAAATTCATGGAAAGATACCTAGGCTGCATTCAGAAAAAAATGTCAAAGTTGACAAGGGAGTTTTAGCTACAACACCTTCCTACTTTTACTGGAGAGGGTGGACCAGAGGAACTGAATTCGAGATTGAATCCATATAGATGATACATATCCATTTGGATACTCCTTCTGGGTGGAGGTTCATGTTGGCTGCTTATATTTTATGGGGTTCAGCGAAGCACCAGTGGTAAATTCAGGTATTTGCAGGACAGAATGATGATTTTTTTTGGAAAGACATTATAGAGAAGTTCATGGAGCACTTCTATCTAGAGATGCTGAGATAAGATAAGGCTTAAAAGTTTATGCATATGACCCAAGGAAGCATTTCCATAATGGATTACATAGAAAATTTCACAGATTTACTTTGTTTTTCTCTAACTTTGGCTGATGATAGGACTTATTCAGAAAAACGATTTTTGTGTGGACGTAGGTGGTAAATTAAGTCCCAAGTAAATATTCTTCGGCAGAAAAAATTCACATAATTGGTTCATCTAGCTCTCATTTCAAAGGGGAACCTAAAGGAGGATTCTAGTACTAGATAGGTAGATGTCGCTGGATGATCATGGAGTATCCCTTCTTAGAGTAGGAATCAATATTTTTAGAACCTTAGTCAGGACAGTGGAAAGAAAGGTGGAAAATAAAGAGGAACAAATTCAGCAGATCGTTCTCATGTGCTTTTACACCAATATTGTATGAAAGGACACTATCGTACACATTTTCTTTGACCACCAGTGGAGTTATGGTTTGGTGGTAATATGGGTAACCTATAGAAGTTCTGCAGGAATAATTGACAAACCGGTGCTAAGGGAGTAGCTGCTCAGAGTCAGAGTGTGTGAACATGGTATTCTACAACATATATTTATGGCATATGGAGTTCTACTGGAAGATGCGGTAGAGGTAGTGGATGTGGTGTATTAGTGTCTGAGCACCCGTATCATCAGCATGGTGCTACTCAAGGGAGTCAGACGATACGATAGGGAATAGATGAAGTAAAGTTATATTGTAGTGTATCCTACACATGGGAAAACTGAGGTTAGTCCGTCAACAGTGAGAGGTACGATTCTGTTTGATTATACTCTAGCTAGTTCCTTATTTGATATTGGGTCCTCCCATTCCTTTATATATAAAAATAATGTTTTTGGATTGAGCCTGTAGGTCGATTCCGTAAGTGGGGTGATGAATATTGATACACCATTTGGAACACAATATACGGATATTTATTTTTGTAAGGGATGTTTTCTAGAGATTAGAGAGTATTGCTTTATTTGGGATAACTTTATCTTTGAAATTATGGGATTCGACCTAATAATGGGTATCGACTGGCTAGTCGCATTCCAAGCCCACATAGATTTTTACCGTTGTAGAGTGACATTTGTATCTCCCAATAGTGACTAGTATGTTCTTTATGGATAGTGGGATATCCATGCAAGAAGAGTGGGGGAAATTACTCAAAAACTAGGAGAGATCACATCCCATGTTGATAGTATTTTTCTAGATTATGGGAGTGGTAATAATGATATACTTCCATCCCATGTAGAAATATTTCAAGATGTGTTTCCTGATGATTTTTTATGGTTTCCACCAGAGAAATATGTGGAATTCACTATTGAGATCAGGCCGATAGATAAGATGGTATATATTCCACCATATAGAATGAAATTGACTGAGATTCAAGGGATAAAAACATAGTTGAAGGAGTTGTAGGATAAATGGTTTATACGACCAAGTACCTCTCCTTAAGGATCACATGATTTGATTGAAATGAAGGATGATAAAATTTTACTCTTGTGTGTTGATTAATAAAAGTTGAATAAAATTACCATGAAGAACTATTACCCTCTTCTATGTATCGATGATCTATTTTTCTTGATGAAGGGGGATTGTGTGTTCTCAAATATCGAACTGAGATCGGGATATCATCAGGTGAGAGTTTGGTCCTATGATATACCAAGAACTACATTCAAAACTATGTTTGGACTTTATGAGTTTGTTATAATGGTGTTTCGGTTGGAAAATTCTCTAGCAGTATTTATGGAATTGATGAACATGATGTTTCTTCTGTACATAGATCAGTTTTAGGCGATGTTAGTGGAAAACATCTTGGTGTACTCTAAAACTCATGACGATCATGACCAACATCTTAACATATTCTTGGGTACACTAAGAGAGCATCATCTATATTCCAAGCTATCTGAATGTCAGTTTTGGATTGACAAGGTACACATTCTGTAACACCCCGGGTAAATAAATAATATAACATCATTATATTTATCCATATTTGTGAATCAAATATTAATATTACTTTAAAGGGGATTCAATGCTCGATGGCGTACCCAATACGCAACAACGAGTTTCTTGGGAATCTTACGTTGCACTCTAATAATAAAATACTATTATATTAAATGGTAGTTAACGCCTAGCCGTTGTAATGGAGGGAATGAACAGAACTAACTACCAAATGATTATATATGTTTGTCAAATATTTTTACTTTTTACAATAAATGTTAGAGGATTAAAAATGCGAATAAATCCAATTTTAAGCGTAAACATTCTAATATTCTTTAAAAGGACGATTAACCGCCTTTTGATAGAGAACCTCTTTTAAATCCACTTTTTGACAATTTTATGTGTTATATTTGACAAAATAAAATTATTATTTAGAATCGGGACATCAAAATTTACTTTGTGTAAATATTTGGTACCTTTCCGATAAAGTTCATTTTTTAATGAATAGTGTAAAATGTTGTATTTTAATTCAAAAACTCTCTTTAATCTAATTTATTTATATGATTAGATTATCTTTTGAATTGGTTTTAAAGTGAAATTAGAAAATATTTTTACCATTAAATCCAATAGTGGTCCTTGGAATTAATTTCACTTTGAAATCGGACTTAAACTAGTGTCAATCTTTTGATACTTATTGTTTTATAAAAACATGCTATTTGCTCTGACAGCGGGAATTAATTATTAAATTAATTAATGTGACTTATATGTTTTTAATTTTGTAAAATAGACTTAATTTTTGAATTCGTAATATCAAATATATCTTAGGGTGAATTTTTGGTAATTTTCTGAAAAAATTCAATTTTTGATGAATAGTGAAACCACTAAGTGGTACTTATAAAAACTGATTTTCCGTTTAAATGAAATTTTTCCATATTTGTGTTTTGATTTTCAAAAATATGACATACATGGTTGTCATTAAGAAGTAAAATGTGGTTCAATGAGATTAAAATAATTTTTTGGTGAATAGTAACTTATTAAGTTTTTAATCGCGATTAGTGGTAATTAGTGTAGTTTAAGGTAAAAATAATGTTTTAATAATATGATATGAGCTTGAAACATGTCCTACCCTCATTTTATGTGGCATGGCCGACCAAGACAAGCCATGGGTCAACTTGGGGACCCCATGGAGCCACTTAGGTTGGGAAATGACATAAATAACTTTTTATTTAATGTAAAAGTAAAAATGACACAAAGATAATATGTTTTACGAAAAAAAAAATTACATGGGATTATAAAGATCTGATTTTTTATTATAAATAGTCATTGGAAAGATAAAAAGATTTCCTACATCATAGTAGTTTTTTTTATAATTTTTAGACTTGAAATAAAATAAATTATTTATGGCATCATGATGATGCAAATATGACCACATTATTTAACGATTTAAATAAAATGGAAAGAAAATGTAAAATCTACAACCTACACATGGAAAAAACCAATTGGATTAGTGTATTTAGAAGACTTATCACCTTATCCTAGAATTATAGAAATGTGGGACCTTTTTAATCCGAAACTCTTTTTAAAATAAAGTAACATAACTTTACTTTCCAAGAGTGCCCCTCCTCTCCTCTTATAGAAGGCCCCCACCTCTACCTCTTTTCCCACACTCCCAAAGCATTTGGCTCTGCCAAACCCTGCCCATTTTGTCTCTCCACATCCCTCTCTTACTCCTTGAAGCCTCACTTTGGGCAGAAGACTTCCCAAAGAAGCCTTTGAGCTCAAACCAAAGGGAGTTACCCGATTTTTAAGGTAAAGTCTTCACTTGAGTCCGTTTGTTTTATTTTGCTTCTCCAACCCCCTAAAACCTTTTTATTCATTTCTTTTGTAACAACTCCAGTATCTTAAATATACTAGGATGTTGTTATAAGAAGTATTCGAGCTACACTTACACACACCTACATCTAATTGTTAACAAACATACTGTTTCCGTGGATGGTGAATTTATGCCTCTTGAAACGATGATTGTTCAAAATTCTTTTAACACCTTCAAAGGTGGCCATTAAGATGTCACTATATTTATATATGATATATAATATGTTTATGTTTTCCTTAAGCTTCTGTATTTTTCATTTTGGTCATACCTTTATGGTTTCCATTATGGGTAAACGCGATATCTTCATTTAAGGAAGTGTGGACTACCGCCCCCTTAATGTGAGTTGATTCGTTAAATACCATATGTGGGACATATAAAGGATGTAACTCTGATATTATATATGATATTATACTGGAATTATAATATACCTTTATATAATTATGATTCCATACTATAAAATATGAAATAGAAATGAAAGTAGCGTTCATGCGTACGTACGGCTTACCGTCTCCATGAACGGTGCATTTCATTTCATACCTCTAAATGATTATGTAATATTATAAATACATGTATATGCTGGATATATATGACATATATGATATCCAAATCAGGAATGTCATTCTAGATATAAAGAACCTTTGACCACATGAACAACATGCAATTGTAAGAAGTCCACTTTCGACTTAAGAACCAAATATTTAACAAACAAGCATTATTAACTTAAATGGTTACATAATGTTTATAACATGGAAATAAGTGATATAAAAGGAATAATGAACTTTAAAAAGGTTTTTAATCAAGTATAAATTAACTCAAGTTTATTATTCAGGACGTTAAAGAACGATTGAGTCAAGTCGGACCCAAGGTAAGGGACTTCGTCTCAATCTCCTTTCATTGAGGCATATTTCGTTTTATACACAACTTTCTTTTATACGGTGTATAAACACCTTTTACGTTTACTTTTATACAAAAGGAATCTTTTTCTACGAAGCGTTTTACTAAACGACAAAAAGGAATGTTTTTTTAAACGTACGCAGTGACAACGACCTTTTCCACCGCTGCGAGTATTATTTGGTCTTTGGATTCCTCAACAAGCCGTAATGATTTTAAAATAAAATAAATACCATAAACTCTTTTATGTATTTTGGTATTGAAAATGGTTTTGATAAAGGATTATATTATTTCAATATATTTATGATATATTGTGATTGAAATGTGGAAATGTTATCATTCCTTTATATTGGTTTTCTGTTTTATGATTTTATATTGGTACTTGGACATTTTAACGGGTGGTTACATTATAAACCATATGACGGGTGGTGCCGTGAATACAAGGACGGGTGGTTACGTTATAACCTCCAATGCATTGGGTATGGAAGTCGACCGTATGGCTATTCCATTAAGTATGTATGGAAATTGGCCATATGGATATTCCATTAAGTGATATGTGTGGAAGTTGACCGTATGGTTATTCCACATAAGTATGTTTATGTCCCAAGTTACCTTTATATATGTTATGTGTTCTTTATATGGGTTTTATGGTAATCCTTTGGTTACAAAAGGTAAGTAATGATACTTTTTTTCAGTGAAGAGTTTTTACTACATCATGAAGGTGAAAAGTATTACATTGATAAAGTATTCATGGTTTACTTGTTGTTTTAAAAAACTAACAGTTTTCATTCTTTGTGTATCCCTTACTGAGCTTCTTATGCTCATCCCATGTTTTTGAAATGTTTTTCACAGGACTTAGCATGGAATAGGGTCAAGGATGGGATCAAGGAAAAGTCATGCTACCTAAAACATGGAACTATACATGTTTCTTTTTAAGAGTTTTTATTTTATGGAAATTTAGTAGAAGCGACTACTTTGTAATCTTTTGAGATGTAATAGGTATGTCCTAATTCTCTAAAACTCTAAACCAGAAACGATCCTCAATGTGAATCAATCATTTAATTCAATATTAAGTAAGGTTTAAGGCTGGGGCCTTATAGTTGGTATCAGAGGTCGGTTTAGACAACTTTAGGGATTAGGAGTTCTTATGAGACACATGATTAGTCCCTATATCTATTATTTCAGTTAAATCCTTGTTTTATAACTTTTTTTTCAGGTCAAGTAAAGTCGGTTACGAATGGAAGGAGAAGGATCTCAAACGACATTCATATCTCTTCCTGATGACATGCTTGAAATAATTATTGCAAAGTCATCTTCGGATGATTGTGAAACTTTTTCTAGCATACAACTCACTTGCAAGCAGTTGTTTGAGATATCAAACACCTCCTCTATACCTCGTTATCATCGTGGATCATGGGTTGTTTTTAGACAAATAATATTTTTACAATATTCTCATATTTTCAAGAAAGGTTAATATTATCAAGGTATTTTCAAATATTTTACCTTATCACAAGAATTTGAAGCATATTATGATTTTAAAAATGGTGCTGAGGAAGGAGACCCTTGTGCAACCTATTTATATTTGCTTTTAAAAGATAGTCTCACATCACATACTTATGGTATTTTAAAAGGACCAATAATAGAAAGTTTCAACTCAATTTCCGTCCAATTATTTTATAGAAATCATATTTTATCAAATGTTTTGGAATTATATGTCATACACGATTATTTTCCAAAACTGTTTTTCTGTGAACACCCATATGACCCATGTTGTACGAGGTGTATTTGGATGGAGGAAGCAAATTATTTTGAAGGATCTCTAAATCATTATTGTAATGCATGGGACTTCTACCTACGTGAAAAAGATGACGATGAAACCGAGTGGACGCCATGATCAAGGTATGCTATTATGAGTTTTTGTAAGAAACCTATAAATTGTTAAAAGTCAACATGACAAGTAAGTGTGTTTCCTTAAGATCAAAAATAAATTCCTCAATGAAAAGTAACTTAAAATAAAAATGTTGTCTATTAACTTTTCCTACTGGGGAATCAAATACTGTTTAACCCATCACAAGTTTGTGATTTTCTTGTGGTTAACTTTCTCCTAAACATGTTTTCTATCACTCTCCCTCGGAACATAACCCTTGGTTCTACCCCCCATGTCCATGTTTTCATACTTGGAATCCTAGTATGGGTTAACTCGGGTGACCTTTGTACTTATCTTTCTTTTTTTTAAAGTGATTGTTTTACCGACTCTTGTTCCGATGTGGGACTTTCAAGGATGTTTCCAAGCTCAATTTTTAAAATTGCGAGGACGCAATTTCCGAAGGGGGGGAAGGATGTAACACCCCAGGTAAATAAATAATATAACATCTTTATATTTATCCATATTTGTGAATCAAATATTAATATTACTTTAAAGGGGATGCAATGCTCGATGGCGTACCCAATACGCAACAACGAGTTTCTTGGGAATCTTACGTTGCACTCTAATAATAAAATAATATTATTTTAAATGGTAGTTAACACCTAGCCATTGTAATGGCGGGAATGAACAGAACTAACTACCAAATGATTATATATGTCTGTCAAATATTTTTACTTTTTACAATAAATGTTAGAGGATTAAAAATGCGAATGAATCCAATTTTAAGCGTAAACATTCTAATATTCTTTAAAAGGTCGATTAACCGCCTTTTGATGGCGAACCTCTTTTAAATCCACTTTTTGACAATTTTATGTGTTATATTTGACAAAATAAAATTCTTCTTTAGAATCGGGACATAAAAATTTACATTTTGAAAATTTTTGTTACCTTTCCGATAAAGTTCATTTTTTAATGAATAGTGTAAAATGTTGTATTTTAATTAAAAACCACTCTTTAATCTAATTTATTTATATGATTAGATTATCTTTTGAATTGGTTTTAATGTGAAATTAGAAAATATTTTTACCATTAAATCCAATAGTGGTCCTTGGAATTAATTTCACTTTGAAATCGGACTTAAACTAGTGTCAATCTTTTGATACATAATGTTTCATAAAAACACGCTATTTGCTCTGACAGCGGGAATTAATTATTAAATTAATTAATGTGACTTATATGTTTTGAATTTTGTAAAATAGACTTCATTTTTGAATTCGTAATATAAAATATAGCTTAGGGTGAATTTTTGGTAATATTCTGAAAAAATTCAATTTTTGATGAATAGTGAAACCACTAAGTGGTACTTATAAAAACTGATTTTCCGTTTAAATGAAATTTTTCCATCGTTGTGTTTTGATTTTAAAAAATCCGACTTACATGGTTGTCATTAAGAAGTAAAATGTGGTTCAATGAGATTAAAATAATTTTTTGGTGAATAGTAACTTATTAAGTATTTAATCACGATTAGTGGTAATTAGTGTAGTTTAAGGTAAAAATAATGTTTTAATAATATGAGATGATCTTGAAACATGTCATACCCTCATTGGATGTGTCATGGACGACAAAGACAATCCATGGGCCAACTTGGGGACCCCATGGAGCCACTTTGGTTGGGAAATGACATAAATAACTTTTTTTTACTATAAAAGTAAAAATGACACAAACATAATATGTTTTACAAAAACAATTTTTACATGGGGTTATAAAGATCAGATTTTTGATTATAAATAGTCATTGGAAAGATAAAAAGATTTCATACATCATGGTAGTATTTTTATAATTTTTACACTTTATATAAATTAAATTATTTATGGCATCATGATGATGCAACGATGACCTCATTATTTAACGATTTAAATAAAATAGAAAGATAATGTAAAATCTACAACCTACACATGGACAAAATCAATTGGATGAGTGGATTTCGAAACCTTATCACCTTAGCCTCTAATTATAGCAATGTGGGACCTTTTGAATCCGAAACTCTTTTTAAAATAAAGTAACTTACCTTTACTTTCCAAGAGTGCCCCTCCTCTCCTCTTATAAAAGGCCCCCACCTCTACCTCTTTTTCCACACTCCCAAAGCATTTGGCTCGGCCAACCCCTGCCCAGTTTGGCTCTCCACATACCTCTCTTACTCCTTGAAGCCTCACTTTGGGCAGAAGACTTCCCAAGGAAGCCTTTGAGCTCAAACCAAAGGGAGTTACCCGATTTTTAAGGTAAAGTCTTCACTTGAGTCCGTTTGTTTTATTTTTCTTCTCCAACCCCCTAAACCCTTTTTATTCATTTCTTTTGTAACAACTCCAGTATATTCAATATAATAGGATGTTTTCATAATAATTATTTGAGCTACACTTACACACACCTACATCTAATGGTTAACGAACATACTGTTTCCGGGGATGGTGAATTTATGCCTCCCGAAACGATGATTGTTCAACATTATTTTAACACCTTCAAAGGTGGCCATTAAGATGTAACTATATTTATATATGATATATAATATGTTTATGTTTTCCTTAAGCTTCTGTATTTTTCATTTTGGTCATACCTTTATGGTTTCCATTATGGGTAAACACGATATCTTCATTTAAGGAAGTGCGGACTACCGCCCCCTTAAAGTGAGTTGATTCGTTAAATACCATACGTGGGACATATAAAGGATGGAAGTACGATATTATATATGATATTATACTGGAATTACAATATACCTTTATATCATTATGATTCCATACTATAAAATATGAAATATAAATGAAAGTATCGTTCATGCGTACGTACGGCTTACCGTCTCCATAAACGGTGCATTTCATTTCTTACCTCTAAATGATTATGTAATATTATAAATACATGTATATGCTGGATATATATGAAATATATGATATCCAAATCAGGAATGTCATTCTGGATATAAAGAACCTTTGACCATACGAACAACATGTAATTGTAAGAAGTCCACTTTCGACTTAAGAACCAAATATTGACAAAACAAGCATTATTAACTTAAATGGTTACATAATGTTTATAACATGGCAATAAGTGATATAAAAGTAATAATTAACTTTAAAAAGGTTTTTAATCAAGTATAAATTTACTCATGTTTATTATTCAGGACGTTAAATAACGATCGAGTCATGTCAGACCCGAGGTAAGGGACTTCGTCTCAATCTCCTTTCGTTGAGGCATATTTCGTTTTATACACAACATTCTTTTATACGGTATATAAAACCCTTTGAATTTTACTTTTATACAAAATGAATATTTTTCTATGAAGCGTTTTACTAAACGCCAAAAAGGAATGTTTTTTTTAAACGTACGCGGTGACAACGACCTTTTCCACCACCGTGAGTATTATTTGGTCTTTGGATTCCTCAACAAGCCGTAATGATTTTAAAATAAAATAAATACCATATACTCTTTTATGTATTGTGGTATTGAAAATGGTTTTGATAAAGGATTCTATTATGTCAATATATTTATGATATATTGTGATTGAAATGTGGAAATGTTATCATTCCTTTATATTGGTTTTCTGTTTTATGATTTTATATTGGTACTTGGACATTTTAACGGGTGGTTACGTTATAAACCATATGACGGGTGGTACCGTGAATACCAGGACGGGTGGTTACGTTATAACCTCCAATGCATTGGGTATGGAAGTCAGCCGTATGGCTATTCCATTAGGTATGTATGGAAATTGGCCGTATGGCTATTCCATTAAGTGATATGTGTGGAAGTTGACCGTATGGTTATTCCACTTAAGTATGTTTATGTCCCAAGTTACCTTTATATATGTTATGTGTTCTTTATACGGGTTTTATGGTAATCCTTTGGTTACAAATGGTAAGTAATGATACTTTTTTTCAGTGAAGAGTTTTTACTACCTCATGAAGGTGAAAAGTATTACATTGATAAAGTATTCATGGTTTACTTGTTGTTTTGATAAACTAACAGTTTTCATTCTTTGTGTATCCCTTACTGAGCTTCTTATGCTCATCCCAATTTTTTGAAATGTTTTTCACAGGACTTAGCGTGGAATAGGGTCAAGGATGGGATTAAGGGAAAGTCATGCTACCTAAAATATGGAACTATACATGTTTCTTTTTAAGAGTTTTTATTTTATGAAAATTTAGTAGAAGCGACTACTTTATAATCTTTTGAGATGTAATAGTTATGTCCTAATTCTCTAAAACTCTAAACCTGAAAAGATCCTCAATGTGAATTACTCATTTAATTCAATATTAAGTAAGGTTTAAGGATGGGGCCTTATAGTTGGTATCAGAGGTCGGTTTAGACAACTTTAGGGATTAGGAGTTCTTGTGAGACACATGATTAGTCCCTATATCTATTATTTCAGTTAAATCCGTGTTTTATAACTTTTTTTTCAGGTCAAGTAAAGTCGGTTATGAATGGAAGGAGAAGGATCTCAAACGACATTCCTATCTCTTCCTGATGACAAGCTTGTAATAATTATTGCAAAGTCATCTTCGGATGATTGTGAAACATTTTCTAGCATACAACTCACTTGCAAGCAGTTGTTTGAGATATCAAACACCTCCTCTATACCTCGTTATCATCGTGGATCATGGGTTGTTTTTAGAGAAATACTATTTTCACAATATTCTCATATTTTCAAGAAAGGTAAATATTATCAAGGTATTTTCAAATATTTTACCTTATCATAAGAATTTGAAGCATATTATGATTTTAAAAATGGTGTTGAGGAAGGAGACCCTTGCGAAACCTATTTAGATTTTCTTTTAAAATATAGTCTCACATCACATACTTATTTTATTTTAAAAGAACCAATAATAGAAAGTTTCAACTCAATTTCAGTCCGACTATTTTATAGAAATCATGTTTTATCAGATGTTTTGGAATTATATGTCATACATGATTATTTTCCAAAACTGTTTTTCTGTGAACACCCATATGACCAATGTTGTACGAGGAGTATTTGGATGGAGGAAGCAAATTATTTTGAAGGATCTCTAAATCATTATTGTAACGCATGGGACTTCTACCTACGTGAACCAGATGACGATGAAACCGAGTAGACGCCATGATCAAGGTATGCTATTATGAGTTTGTGTAAGAAACCTAGAAAGAGTTAAAAGTCAACATGACAAGTAAGTATGTTTACTTAAGATCAAAAAAAAATTCCTCAATGAAAAGTAACTTAAAAGAAAAATGTTTTCTATTCACTTTTCCTACTGGGGAATCCAATACCGTTTAACCCATCACAAGTTTGTGATTTTCTTGTGGTTAACTTTCTCCTAAACATGTTTTCTATCACTCTCCCTCGGAACATAACCCTTGGTTTTACCCTCCAAGTCCATGTTTGCATACATGGAATCCTAGTATGGGTTAACTCGGGTGACCTTTGTACTTATCTTAGTTTTTTTTAAAGTGATTGTTTTACCGACTCTTGTTCCGATGTGGGACTTTCAAGGATGTTTCCAAGCTCAATTTTTAAAATTGCGAGGACGCAATTTCGAAATGGGGGAAGGATGTAACACCCCGGGTAAATAAATAATATAACATATTTATATTTATCCATATTTGTGAATCAAATATTAATATTACTTTAAAGGGGATGCAATGCTCGATGGCGTACCCAATACGCAACAATGAGTATCTTGGGAATCTTACGTTGCACTCTAATAATAAAATAATATTATTTTAGATGGTAGTTAACTCCTAGCCATTGTAATGGCGGGAATGAACCGAACTAACTACCAAATGATTATATATGATTGTCAAATATTTTTACTTTTTACAATAAATGTTAAAGGATTAAAAATGCGAATGAATCATATTTTAAGCGTAAACATTCTAATATTCTTTAAAAGGTCGATTAACCGCCTTTCGATGGAGAACCTCTTTTAAATCCACTTTTTGACAATTTTATTTGTTATATTTGAAAAACTAAAATTCTTCTTTAGAATTGGGACATAAAAATTTACTTTGTGTAAATTTTTGGTACCTTTCCGATAAAGTTAATTTTTTAATGAATAGTGTAAAATGTTGTATTTTAATTCAAAACCGCTCTTTAATCTAATTTATTTATATGATTAGATTATCTTTTGAATTGGTTTTAAAGTGAAATTAGGAAATATTTTTACCATTAAATCCAATAGTGGTCGTTGGAATTAATTTCACTTTGAAATCGGACTTAAACTAGTGTCAATCTTTTGATACTTATTGTTTCATAAAAACACGCCATTTGCTCTGATAGCGGGAATTAATTATTAAATTAATTAATGTGACTTATATGTTTTTAATTTTGTAAAATAGACTTCATTTTTGAATTCGTAATATAAAATATAGCTCAGGGTGAATTTTTGGTAATTTTCTGAAAAAATTCAATTTTTGATGAATAGTGAAACCACTAAGTGGTACTTATAAAAACTGATTTTCCGTTTATATGAAATTTTGCCATCATTGTGTTTTGATTTTAAAAAATCTGACATACATGGTTGTCATTAAGAAGTAAAATTTGGTTCAATGAGATTAAAATAATTTTTTGGTGAATAGTAACTTATTAAGTTTTTAATCGCGATTAGTGGTAATTAGTGTAGTTTAAGGTAAAAATAATGTTTTAATAATATGAGATGAGCTTGAAACATGTCCTACCCTCATTTTATGTGTCATGGCCGACCAAGACAAGCCATGGGTCAACTTGGGGACCCCATGGAGCCACTTTGGTTGGGAAATGACATAAATAACTTTTTATTTAATGTAAAAGTAAAAATGACAGAAACATAATATGTTTTACGAAAAAAAAATTACATGGGGTTATAAAGATCATATTTTTGATTATAAATAGTCATTGGAAAGATAAAACGATTTTTCTACATCATAGTAGTTTTTTTATAATTTTTTGACATTAAATAAATTAAATTATTTATGGCATCATGATGATGCAACGATGACCTCATTATTTAATGATTTAAATAAAATGGAAAGATAATGTAAAATCTACACCATACACATGGCCAAAACCAATTGGATGAGTGTATTTCGAAGCCATATCACCTTATCCTCGAATTATAGCAATGTGGGACCTTTTGAATCCAAAACGCTTTTTAAAATAAAGTAACATAACTTTACTTTCCAAGAGTGCCCCTCCTCTCCTCTTATAAAAGGCCCCCACCTCTACCTCTTTTCCCACACTCCCAAAGCATTTGGCTCGGCCAACCCCTGCCCATTTTGGCTCTCCACATCCAAATCTTACTCCTCGAATCCTCACTTTGGGCAGAAGACTTCCCAAGGAAGCCTTTGAGCTCAAACCAAAGGGAGTTACCTGATTTTTAAGGTAAAGTCTTCACTTGAGTCCGTTTGTTTTATTTTGCTTCTCCAACCCCCTAACCCCTTTTTAATCATTTCATTTGTAACAACTCCAGTATCTTCAATATAGTAGGATGTTGTTATAAGAAGGATTCGAGCTACACTTACACACACCTATATCTAATGGTTAACGAACATACTGTTTCCGTGGATGGTGAATTTATGCCTCCCGAAATAATGATTGTTCAACATTCTTTTAACACCTTCAAAGGTGGACATTAAGATGTAACTATATTTATATATGATATATAATATTTTTATGTTTTCCTTAAGCTTCTTTATTTTTCATTTTGGTCATACCTTTATGGTTTTCATTATGGGTAAACGCGATATCTTCATTTAAGGAAGTGCGGACTACCGCCCCCTTAAAGTGAGTTGATTCGTTAAATACCATATGTGGGACATATAAAGGATGGAACTATGATATTATACTGGAATTATAATATAACTTTATATAATTATGATTTCATACTATAAAATATGAAATAGAAATGAAAGTAGCGTTCATGCGTACGTACGGCTTACCGTCTCCATGAACGGTGCATTATATTTCGTACCTCTAAATGATTATGTAATATTATGAATACATGTATATGCTGGATAAATATGACATATATGATATCCAAATCAGGAATATCATTCTGGATATAAAGAACCTTTTACCACACGAACAACATGTAACTGTAAGAAGTCCACTTTCGACTTAAGAACCAAATATTGACAAAACAAGCATTATTAACTTAAATGGTTACATAATGTTTATAACATGGAAATAAGTGATATAAAGGAATAATGAACTTCAAAAAGGTTCTTAATCAAGTATAAATTAACTCAAGTTTATTATTCAGGACGTTAAAGAACGATCGAGTCAAGTCGGACCCGAGGTAAGGGACTTCGTCTTAATCTCCTTTCATTGAGGCATATTTTGTTTTATACACAACTTTCTTTTATACGGTGTATAAACCCATTTGAATTTTAATTTTATACAAAAGGAATCTTTTTCTACGAAGCGTTTTACTAAACGACAAAAAGGAATGTTTTTTTAAACGTATGCGGTGACAACGACCTTTTCCGCCACCGCGACTATTATTTGGTATTTGGATTCCTCAACAAGCCGTAATGATTTAAAAATAAAATAAATACCATATACTATTTTATGTATTTTGGTATTGAAAATGATTTTGATAAAGGATTATATTATGTCAATATATTTATGATATATTGTGATTGAAATGTGGAAATGTTATCATTCCTTTATATTGGTTTTCTGTTTTATGATTTTATATTGGTACTTGGACATTTTAACGGGTGGTTACATTATAAACCATATGAAGGGTGGTGCCGTGGATACCAGGACGAGTGGTTACGTTATAACCTCCAATTCATTGGGTATGGAAGTTGGCCGTATGGCTATTCCATTAAGTATGTATGGAAATTGGCCGTATGGCTATTCCATTAAGTGATATGTGTGGAAGTCGACCGTATGGTTATTCCACTTAAGTATGTTTATGTCCCAAGTTACCTCTATATATGTTATGTGTTCTTTATATGGGTTTTATGGTAATCCTTTGGTTACAAAAGGTAAGTAATGATACTTTTTTTTCAGTGAAGAGTTTTTACTACATCATGAAGGTGAAACGTATTACATTGATAAAGTATTCATGGTTTACTTGTTGTTTTGAAAAACTAACAGTGTTCATTGTTTGTGTATCCCTTACTGAGCTTCTTATGCTCATCCCATGTTTTTGAAATGTTTTTCACAGGACTTAGGGTGGAATAGGGTCAAGGAGGGGATCAAGGGAAAGTCATGCTACCTAAAACATTGAACTATACATGTTTCTTTTTAAGAATTTTTATTTTATGGAAATTTAGTAGAAGCGACTACTTTGTAGTCTTTTGAGATGTAATAGTTATGTCCTAATTCTCTAAAACACTAAACCTGAAATGATCCTCAATGTGAATTACTCATTTAATTCAATATTAAGTAATTTTTAAGGCTGGGGCCGTATAGTTGGTATCAGAGGTCGGTTTAGAAAACTTTAGGGATTAGGAGTTCTTGTGAGACACATGATTAGTCCCTATATCTATTATTTCAGTTAAATCCTTGTTTTATAACTTTTTCTTCAGGTCAAGTAATGTCGGTTACGAATGGAAGGAGAAGGATCTCAAACGACATTCCTATCTCTTCCTGATGACATGCTTGCAATAATTATTTCAAAGTCATCTTCGGATGATTGTGAAACTTTTTCTAGCATACAACTCACTTGCAAGAAGTTGTTTGAGATATCAAACACCTCCTCTATACCTCGTTAACATCGTGGATCATGGGTTGTTTTTAGACAAATACTATTTTCAGAATATTCTCATATTTTCACGAAAGGTAAATATTATCAATGTATTTTCAAATATTTTACCTTATCACAAGAATTTGAAACATATTATGATTTTAAAAATGGTGCCGAGGAAGGAGACCCTTGCGCAACCTATTTATATTTTCTTTTAAAATATAGTCTCACATCACATACTTATGGTATTTTAAAGGGACCAATAATAGAAAGTTTCAACTCAATTTCGGTCCGAATATTTTATATGAATCATGTTATATTAGATGTTTTGGAATTATATGTCATACATGATTATTTTCCAAAACTGTTTTCTGTGAACACCCATATGACCCATGTTGTACGAGGTGTATTTGGATGGAGGAATAAAATTATTTTGAAGGATCTCTAAATCATTGTTGTAATGCATGGGACTTCTACCTACGTGAAAAAGATGACGATGAAACAGAGTGGACGCCATGATCAAGGTATGCTATTATGAGTTTGTGTAAGAAACCTAGAATGAGTTAAAAGTCAACATGACAAGTAAGTATGTTTCCTTAAGATCAAAAATAAATTCCTCAATGATAAGTAACTTAAAAGAAAAATGTTGTCTATTGACTTTTCCTACTGGGGAATCAAATACCGTTTAACCCATCACAAGTTTGTGATTTTCTTGTGGTTAACTTTCTCCTAAACATGTTTTCTATCACTCTCCCTCAGAACATAACCCTTGGTTTTACCCTCCATGTCCATGTTTACATACTTGGAATCCTAGTATGGGTTAACTCGGGTGACCTTTGTACTTATCTTTCTTTTTTTTAAAGTGATTGTTTTACCGACTCTTGTTACGATGTGGGACTTTCAAGGATGTTTCCAAGCTCAATTTTTAAAATTGGGAGGACGCAATTTCCAAAAGGGGGGAAGGATATAACACCCCGGGTAAATAAATAATATAACATCTTTATATTTATCCATATTTGTGAATCAAATATTAATATTACTTTAAAGGGGATGCAATGGTCAATGGCATACCCAATACGCAACAACGAATTTCTTGGGAATCTTACGTTGCACTATAATAACAAAATAATATTAATTTAAATGGTAGTTAACGCCTAGCCGTTGTAATGGAGGGAATGAACAGAACTAACTACCAAATGATTATATATGTTTGCCAAATATTTTTACTTTTTACAATAAATGTTAGAGGATTAAAAATGCGAATGAATCCAATTTTAACCGTAAACATTCTAATATTCTTTAAAAGGTCGATTAACCGCCTTTTGATGGAGAACCTCTTTTAAATCCACATTTTGAAAATTTTATGTGTTATATTTGAAAAACTAAAATTCTTCTTTAGAATCAGGACATAAAAATTTACTTTGTGTAAATTTTTGGTACCTTTCCGATAAAGTTCATTTTTTAATGAATAGTGTAAAATGTTGTATTTTAATTCAAAACCTCTCTTTAATATAATTTATTTATAAGATTAGATTATCTTTTGAATTGGTTTTAAAGTGAAATTAGAAAATATTTTTACCATTAAATCCAATAGTGATCGTTGAAATTAATTTCACTTTGAAATCGGACTTAAACTAGTGTCAATCTTTTGATACTTATTGTTTCATAAGAACACGCTATTTGCTCTGACAGCGGGAATTAATTATTAAATTAATTAATGTGACTTATATGTTTTGAATTTTCTAAAATATACTTCATTTTTGAATTCGTAATATCAAATATAGCTTAGGGTTAATTTTTGGTAATTTTCTGAAAAAATTCAATTTTTGATGAATAGTGAAACCACTAACTCGTACTTATAAAAACTGATTTTCCGTTTAAATGAAATTTTGCCATCGTTGTGTTTTGATTTTCAAAAATCCAAAATACATGGTTGTCATTATGAATTAAAATTTGGTTCAATGAGATTAAAATAAATTTTTGGTGAATAGTAACTTATTAAGTTTTTAATCGCGATTAGTGGTAATTAGTGTAGTTTAATGTAAAAATAATGTTTTAATAATATGAGATGAGTTTGACACATGTCCTACCCTCATTGGATGTGTCATGGACGACCAAGACAAGCCATGGGTCAACTTGGGGACCCCATGGAGCCACTTTGTTTGGGAAATGACATAAATAACTTTTTATTTAATGTAAAAGTAAAAATGACACAAACATAATATGTTTTACGAAAACAATTTTTACATGGGGTTATAAAGTTCAGATTTTTTATTATAAATAGTCATTGGAAAGCTAAAACGATTTCCTACATCATAGTAGTTTTTTTATAATTTTTAGACATTATATAAATTAAATTATTTATGGCATAATGATGATGCAACGATGACCTCATTATTTAACGATTTAAATAAAATGGAAAGATAATGTAAAATCTACAACCTACACATGGCCAAAACCAATTGGATGAGAGGATTTCGAAGCCTTATCACCTTAGCCATGAATTATAGAAATGTGGGACCTTTTGAATCCGAAAAGCGTTTTAAAATAAGGTAACTTAACTTTACTTTACAGGAGTTCCCCTCCTCTCCTCTTATAAAAGGCCCCCCACCTCTACCTATTTTCCCACACTCCAAAAGCATTTGGCTCGGCCAAAACCTGCCCATTTTGGCTCCCCACATCCCTCTCTTTCTCATTGACGCCTCACTTTGGGCAGAAGACTTCCCAAGGAAGCCTTTGAGCTCAAACCAAAGGGAGTTACCCGATTTTTAAGGTAAAGCCTTCACTTGAGTCCGTTTGTTTTATTTTGCTTCTCCAACCCCCTAAACCCTTTTTAATAATTTCTTTTGTAACAACTCCAATATCTTAAATATACTAGGACGTTTTTATAAGAAGGATTCGAGCTACACTTAAACACACCTACATCTAATGGTTAACGAACATACTATTTCCGTGGATGGTGAATTTATGCCTCCCGAAACGATGATTGTTCAACATTCTTTTAACACCTTCAAAGGTGGCCATTAAGATGTCACTATATTTATATATGATATAAAATATGTTTATGTTTTCCTTAATCTTCTATATTTTTCATTTTGGTCATACCTTTATGGATTCCATTAAGGGTAAACGCGATATCTTCATTTAAGGAAGTGCGGACTACCGCCCCCTTAAAGTGAGTTGATTCGTTAAATACCATATGTGGGACATATAAAGGATGGAACTATGATATTATATATGATATTATACTGGAATTATAATATAACTTTATATAATTATGATTTCATACTATAAAATATGAAATAGAAATGAAAGTAGTGTTCATGCGTACGTACGGCTTACCATCTCCATGAACGGTGCATTTCATTTCTTACCTCTAAATGATTATGTAATATTATAAATACATGTATATGCTGGATATATATGACATATATGATATCAAAAACAGGAATGTCATTCTGGATATAAATAACCTTTGACCACACGAACAACATGTAATTGTAAGAAGTCCACTTTCGACTTAAGAACCAAATATTGACAAAACAAGCATTATTAACATAAATGGTTACATAATGTTTATAACATGGCAATAAGTGATATAAAAGGAATAATGAACTTTAAAAAGGTTCTTAATCAAGTATAAGTTAACTCAAGTTTATTATTCATGATGTTAAAGAACGATCGAGTCAAGTCGGACCCGAGGTAAGGGACTTCGTCTCAATCTCCTTTCATTGAGGCATATTTCGTTTTATACACAACATTCTTTTATACGGTGTATAAACCCCTTCGACTTTTAATTTTATACGAAAGGAATCTTTTTCTACGAAGTGTTTTACTAATCTACAAAAAGGAATGTTTTTTTTAAACGTACACGGTGACAATGACCTTTTCCGCCGCCGTGATTATTATTTGGTCTTTGGATTCCTCAACAAGTGGTAATGATTTTAAAATAAAATAAATACCATATACTCTTTTATGTATTTTGGTATTGAAAATGGTTTTGATAAAGGATTCTATTATGTCAATATATTTATGATATATTGTGATTGAAATGTGGAAATGTTATCATTCCTTTATATTGGTTTTCTGTTTTATGATTTTATATTGGTACATGGACATTTTAACGGGTGGTTACGTTATAAACCATATGAGGGGTGGTGCCGTGAATACCAGGACGGGTGGTTACGTTATAACCTCCAATTCATTGGGTATGGAAGTCGACCGTATGGCTATTCCATTAAGTATGTATGGAAATGGACCGTATGGCTATTCCATTAAGTGATATGTGGGGAAGTCGACCGTATGGTTATTCCACTTAAGTATGTTTATGTCCCAAGTTACCTTTATATATGTTATGTGTTCTTTATATGGGTTTTATGGTAATCCTTTGGTTACAAAAGGTAAGTAATGATACTTTTTTTCAGTGAAGAGTTTTTACTACATCATGAAGGTGAAAAGTATTACATTGATAAAGTATTCATGGTTTACTTGTTGTTTTGAAAAACTAACAGTTTTCATTCTTTGTGTATCCCTTACTGAGCTTCTTATGCTCATCCCAAGTTTTTGAAATGTTTTTCACCGGACTTAGCATGGAATAGGGTCAAGGATGGGATTAAGGGAACATCATGCTACCTAAAACATGGAACTATACATTTTTCTTTTTAAGATTTGTTATTTTATTGAAATTTAGTAGAAGGGACTACTTTGTAATCTTTTGAGATGTAATAGTTATGTCCTAATTCTCTAAAACTCTAAACCTGAAAAGATCCTCAATGTGAATTACTCATTTAATTCAATATTAATTAAGGTTTAAGGCTGGGGCCTTATAGTTGGTATCAGAGGTCGGTTTAGACAACTTTAGGGATTAGGAGTTCTTGTGAGACACATGATTAGTCCCTATATCTATTATTTTAGTTAAATCCTTGTTTTATAACTTTTTTTTCAGGTCAAGTAAATTCGGTTACGAATGGAAGGAGAGGGATCTCAAATGACATTCCTATCTCTTCCTGATGACATGCTTGCAATAATTATTGCAAAGTCATCTTCAGATGATTGTGAATCTTTTTCTAGCATACAACTCACTTGAAAGCAGTTGTTTGAGATATCAAACACCTCCTCTATACCTCGTTATCATCGTGGATCATGGGTTGTTTTTAGACAAATACTATTTTCACAATATTCTCATATTTTCAAGAAAGGTAAATATTATCAAGGTATTTTCAAATATTTTACCTAATCACAAGAATTTGAAGCATATTATGATTTTAAAAATGGTGCTGAGGAAGGAGACCCTTGCACAACCTATTTATATTTTATTTTAAAATATAGTCTCACATCACATACTTATGGTATTTTAAAAGGACCAATAATAGAAAGTTTCAACTCAATATCTGTCCGACTATTTTATAGAATTCATGTTTTATCAGATGTTTTGGAATTATATATCATACATGATTATTTTCCAAAACTGTTTTTCTGTGAACACCCATATGACCCATGTTGTACAAGGTGTATTTGGATGGAGGAAGCAAATTATTTTGAAGGATCTCTAAATCATTGTTGTAATGCATGGGACTTCTACCTACGTGAACAAGATGACGATGAAACCGAGTGGACGCCATGATCAAGGTATGCTATTATGAGTTTGTGTAAGAAACCTAGAAAGAGTTAAAAGTCAACATGAAAAGTAAGTATGTTTCCTTAAGATCAAAAATAAATTCCTCAATGAAAAGTAACTTAAAATAAAAATGTTGTCTATTAACTTTTCCTACTGGGGAATCAAATACCGTTTAACCCATCACAAGTTTGTGATTTTCTTGTGGTTAACTTTCTCCTAAACATGTTTTCTATCACTCTCCCTTGGAACATAACCCTTGGTTTTACCCTCCATGTCCATGTTTTCATACTTGGAATCCTAGTATGGGTTAACTCGGGTGACCTTTGTACTTATCTTTCTTTTTTTAAAGTGACTATTTTACCAACTCTTGTTCCGATGTGGGACTTTCAAGGATATTTCCAAGCTCAATTTTTAAAATTGCGAGGATGCAATTTCTGAAAGGGGGGAAGGATGTAACACCCCGGGTAAATAAATAATATAACATCTTTATATTTATCCAAATTTGTGAATCAAATATTAAAATTACTTTAAAGGGGATGCAATGCTCGATGGCGTACCCAATATGCAACAATAAGTTTCTTGGGAATCTTACGTTGCACTCTAATAATAAAATAATATTATTTTATATGGTTGTTAACGTCTAGCCGTTGTAATGGCGGGAATGAACAGAACTAACTACCAAATGATTATATATGTTTGTCAAATATTTTTACTTTTTACAATAAATGTTAGAGGATTAAAAATGCGAATGAATCCAATTTTAAGCGTAAACATTCTAATATTCTTTAAAAGGTCGATTAACCGCCTTTTGATGGTGAACCTCTTTTAAATCCACTTTTTGAGAATTTTATGAGTTATATTTGACAAAATAAAATTCTTCTTTAGAATCGGGACATCAAAATTTACTTTGTGTAAATTTTTGGTACCTTTCCGATAAAGTTCATTTTTTAATGAATAGTGTAAAATGTTGTATTTTAATTCAAAACCTCTCTTTAATCTAATTTATTTATATGATTATATTATCTTTTGAATTGGTTTTAAAGTGAAATTAGAAAATATTTTTACCATTAAATCCAATAGTGGTCGTTGGAATTAATTTCACTTTGAAATCGGACTTAAACTAGTGTCAATCTTTTGATACTTATTGTTTCATAAAAACACGCTATTTGCTCTGACAGCGGGAATTAATTATTAAATTAATTATTGTGACTTATATGTTTTGAATTTTGTAAAATAGACTTCATTTTTTAATTCTTAATATCAAATATATCTTAGGGTGAATTTTTGGTAATTTTCTGAAAAAATTCAATTTTTGATGAATAGTGAAACCACTAAGTGGTACTTATAAAAACTGATTTCCGTTTAAATGAAATTTTTCCATCGTTGTGTTTTGATTTTCAAAAATCCGACATACACGGTTGTCATTAAGAAGTAAAATGTGGTTCAATTCGATTAAAATAATATTTTGGTGAATAGTAACTTATTAAGTTTTTTATCGCGATTAGTGGTAATTAGTGTAGTTTAAGGTAAAAATAATGTTTTAATAATATGAGATGAGCATGAAACTTGTCCTACCATCATTGGATGTGTCATGGCAGACCAAGAAAAGCCATGGGTCAACTTGGGGACCCCATGGAGCCACTTTGGTTGGGAGATGACATAAATAACTTTTTATTTAATGTAAAAGTAAAAATGACACAAAAATAATATGTTTTACGAAAAAAATTTGTACATGGGGTTATCAAGATCGGATTTTTGATTATAAATAGTCATTGGAAAGATAAAAGGATTTTATACATCATAGTAGTTTTTTTATAATTTTTATACTTTAAATAAATTAAATTATTTATGGCATCATGATGATGCAACGATGACCTCATTATTTAACAATTTAAATAAAATGGAAAGATAATGTAAAATCTACAATCTACACATGGCCAAAACCAATTGGATGAGTGGATTTCTAAGCCTTATCACCTTATCCTCGAATTATAGAAATGTGGGACCTTTGGAATCCGAAACTCTTTTTAAAATAAAGTAACTTTACTTAACTTTCCAAGAGTGCCCCTCCTCTCCTCTTATAAAAGGCCCCCACCTCTACCTCTTTTCCCACACTCCCAAAGAATTTGGCTCAGCCAACCCCTGACCATTTTGTCTCTCCACATCCCTCTCTTACTCTTTGAAGCCTCACTTTGGGCAGAAGACTTCCCAAGGAAGCCTTTGAGCTCAAACCAAAGGGAGTTACCCGATTTTTAAGGTAATGTCTTCACTTGAGTCCGTTTGTTTTATTTTGCTTCTCCAACCTCCTAAACCCTTTTTATTCATTTCTTTTGTAACAACTCCAGTATCTTCAATATACTAGGATGTTGTTATAAGAAGGATTTTAGCTACACTTACACACACCTACATCTAATGGTTAACGAACATACTGTTTCCGTGGATGGTGAATTTATGCCTCCCGAAACGATGATTGTTAAACATTCTTTTAACACCTTCAAAGGTGGCCATTAAGATGTCACTATATTTATATATGTTATATAATATGTTTATGTTTTCCTTAAGCTTCTGTATTTTTCATTTTGGTCATACCTTTATGGTTTCCATTATGGGTAAACGCGATATCTTCATTTAAGGAAGTGCAGACTACCGCCCCCTTAAAGTGAGTTGATTCGTTAAATACCATATGTGGGACATATAAAGGATGGAACTATGATATTATATATTATATTATACTGGAATTATAATATACCTTTATATCATTATGATTCCATACTATAAAATATGAAATAGAAATTAAAGTAGCGTTCATGCGTACGTACGACTTACCATCTCCATGAACGGTGCATTTCATTTCTTACCTCTAAATGATTATGTAATATTATAAATACATGTATATTCTGGATATATATGACATATATGATATCCAAATCAGGAATGTCATTCTGGATATAAAGAACCTTTGACTACACGAACAACATGTAATTGTGAGAAGTCCACTTTCGACTTAAGAACCAAATATTGACAAAACAAAAATTATTAACTTAAATGGTTACATAATGTTTATAACATGGAAATAAGTGATATAAAAGGAATAATGATCTTTAAAAAGGTTCTTAATCAAGTATAAATTAACTCAAGTTTATTATTCAGGATGTTAAAGAATGATCGAGTCAAGTCGGACCCGAGGTAAGGGACTTCGTCTCAATCTCCTTTCATTGAGGAATATTTGGTTTTATACACAACTTTCTTTCATACGGTGTATAAATCCCTTTGACTTTTACTTTTATACAAAAGGAATCTTTTTCTACGAAGCGTTTTACTAAATGACAAAAAGGAATGTTTTTTTTAAACGTACGCGGTGACAACGACCTTTTCCGCCGCTGCGAGTATTATTTGGTCTTTGGATTCCTCAACAAGCCGTAATTATTTTAAAATAAAATAAATACCATATACTCTTTTATGTATTTTGGTATTGAAAATGGTTTTGATAAAGGATTCTTTTATGTCAATATATTTATGATATATTGTGATTGAAATGTGGAAATGTTATCATTCCTTTATATTGGTTTTCTGTTTTATGATTTTCTATTGGTACTTGGACATTTTAACGGGTGGTTACGTTATAAACCATATGACGGGTGGTGCCGAGAATACCAGGACAGGTGGTTACGTTATAACCTCTAATTCATTGGGTATGGAAGTTGGCCGTATGGCTATTCCATTAAGTATGTATGGAAATTTGTCGTATGACTATTCCATTAAGTGATATGTGTAGAAGTCGACCGTATGGTTATTCCACTTAAGTATGTTTATGTACCAAGTTACCTTTATATATGTTATGTGTTCTTTATATGGGTTTTATGGTGATACATTGGTTACATAAATGTAAGTAATGATACTTTCTTTTCATTGAAGATTTTTTACTACTTCATGAAGGTGAAAAGTATTACATTGATAAAGTAGTCATGGTTACTTGTTGTTTTGAAAAACTAACAGTTTTCATTCTTTGTGTATCCCTTACTGAGCTTCTTATGCTCATCCCATGTTTTTGAAATGTTTTTCATAGGACTTAGCATGGAATAGGGTCAAGGATGGGATCAAGGGAAAGTCATGCTACCTAAAACATGGAACTATACATGTTTCTTTTTAAGAGTTTTTATTTTATGGAAATTTAGTAGAAGCGACTACTTTGTAATCTTTTGAGATGTAATAGTTTTGTCATAATTATCTAAAACTCTAAACATGAAAAGATTCTAAATGTGAATTAGTCATTTAATTCAATATTAAGTAAGGTTTAAGGTTGGGGCCTTATACATTCAGGGTCATATCATCTTGAAAGAAGGTGTAGCAATGGGCCTAGAAAAAGTGTAGGCTGTGATTTCTTGGATGCATCCCAATAATGTTTTTGATATATGATGAATTTTGGGATTAGCTTCTTTCATCAAGGACTTTTCCTGATTAGAAGCACCACTTTCAGGTTTGACAAAGAAAGGGGTAATGTATGATTGAAAATAATCATGCAAGATTGATTTTCAGGAGTTGAAAAAGCGCTAGACATTGGTACAAATTTTGATCTTACCTAAGTCGGGTGAGGATTACATGGTGTATTGTTAGGATTTTGGGATTGGACTCAGAGCTGTGTCCAGGCAAGGGGATCAAGTCTTTTCTTATGGGTCTTAGAAGATGAGGCCACATGAACAGAAATTCCCCATACATGACCTTGTGTTCGAAGTAGTGGTTTATACTCTTATGTACTGGAAAAAACTATCTTTTGGGTGAAAAGTTTATAGTTTTTATAGATAAAAAAATCTTAAAGTATATATTTTCATAGCGTGACGTGAATCTTAGGCAATGAATATGGGTAATTTATATCTAGTCCTCTTATTTTGAACTAGAATGTACTCCCGGAATGTGGAAGAGTGTGGCTCATTACTTGACCCTGAAAACTCAGAATTAGTTGGTACATGAGTTGAGTATAGAGTGGAAAATAATGACCTTACTGGCAGAAATTCATGTCGTAGTTTAGGAGAGTTAAGAGACGGTGAATCTTGTTTCTATAATAGTGGAGTCTACACTCTTGGGAAGGATTAGGGACAGAATATAAGAGGATCTGGAGTGTTTATCCTTAAAGAAAATTCTGGAAGGGGGAGATCCCTTCAGACTAGATAATATAGGAGGATGAGATCATTTATGTTAATAATAGGGTTGCTGTGTCTACGAGTATGCAAGAGAAACTCATGTGAGACATTGATGCTTCATAGTGGGTGGTGCATCCTGGGGTGAAAACAATGTACCATGACCTATTTCTATAGTTTTTGTAGCTAGGCATGAAAAGGGAGATAACAAGATTCATAACAAGATGTTTCACCTATCAGATACTAACGTCAAATAATCAACGACCTGGAGGCCTATTGTATCCTTTGAATATCCTGGAATGGCAGAGAAATGATGTGAATATAGATTTCGTGGTCTGATTTTGAAATATAATTTGGAAGAATGATTCTATTTGGGTCATTGTGGACTGACTAACAAAGGTCTCACATTTCTTTCCTATCAGAGAAACCTTTAGTGTAGAACAATTTGGAGAAATGTTTATATGAATGTTCATTTACATGGGGTTCTGTAGACTGTAGTTTCAGATCATGATTCAAATAGTACTTCATTCTTCTTGTAGGGCTTACAAAAGGCGCATGGTACACAGATTCTGTTACGTATAAACATCCACCCAAAGACAAATGGGCATTTGGAAGTTATCATACATGCGTTAGATGAAATGCTTCGAGATTGTGTTCTAGAAATTGGTGGTTCTTGGGAGAAGCACTTGGCATTAGTGGAGGTCGCATATAACAATAGTTATCAGGAAACTATATAGATGGAACCATATGAGGAACTTTATGTCAGACCTTGTAGATCACATCAATGTGTGTTAGAGGTGGGTGAGTCAGAGTTGTTGGGACCGAGTCTTGTTCCAAAGACATTGGAAGAGGTGCAGTTGATTCAGAAATGTATGGCTTTACAGCTTAGAGTAGACAAAAGTCGTATGATGATAGACAGAGATGAACCCTAGAGTTTACATAGGGTGGTTGTGTATTCCATCAAGTGTCTCTTAGATTGGATCACCACTGGATATAGAGGCAAGAAATTTTGGTGCCTAGGTTCGTAGGACTGTTTGAAGTGCTAAAGAGAATTGGGCCAGTGGCATAAAAATTAGAACATACATAGAAATTCAGGTTTAGGAATTATGTTTTCTATGTTTCACAACTATGGTGGTATCACCTCAACCCCTTTAATTTAATTGATGTGGAGGAGGATGATCTCGAGATTGATGCATTCTTTGAGGGGCATCTGATACATGTGCTAGGACATAGTGAAAAAATATTACAGGGAAATGTCATGCTATTAGTTCATGTGTTGTGGAAACATAGAGGTGTTCAAGAGGAAAATTGGGAACGAGAAGAAGACATTAATCCTCAATGGCCTAATATTTTTGGCTCAGAATCATAGAGAAGTTAGGGAGTGCATCTCGAGGATGAGATGTTATAAGGTGGGGAGATTGTAAGAACTCAACATTTTCTAGAGTCATCTCTGGCGCGTTTGCAGGTAAATTTTGATGATTTTAAATCTTTTTTGTTTTGGAGTTGTGGATTGGGGTGGGTTTGGGTGAATATTTAAGGAAATCTCAGGGAAAGTGGGATCTACATGGTTTGCACATAGTTTGACAAACTAGGCGACCAAATTGTGCCTAGCATGCGAAACAGGTAGAGAGGTCTACGTGGTTTGCACAGGGTTTGTCTAATAGTGTGACCAAACCATTCCAAACATAAAAACATGGATAGAGGGTTCCAAATGGTTGGTGCACGGTTTACCCTAACCATGTGCCTCATCCGAGGAAACAAATCATGCAAAATTTAATATATGAAAATCCTTTTTAAAACCACCCAAACCACCAGAGACTCCCATATTCTGACCTTGGCTCAGGCTTGAAAAATATTCGGTTCTTGCATATCCTTTTCTTGGGATTCCAAGCTGATTCGAACACTCTTATTTGATATTTAAATATCAGATTGATGATCCTCTCTCTTCCTCGTAATTATATTTCATCTCGTTTCATCTCCCATTTTTTCCTCAATGTTTCCTTGATACATTCATGGATGTTATACACTATTTCTATGCATCTAAACCTATGAATCGATATATCGATCTTGGATTATGGATATAGATCTAGTTTTGAATGATTTTGATACCTTTGATCTTAATTTTGGTATAGGGATTTAGATCTGGAGCTTTATCGACAATGTTGTGCTGCTCAGATTTTGGGGATTTCTGTTGGGATAACATACATCCATAAACCGAGGTATGTGGTCTATATCAAACTCCCATAGTCATGTATTTGATATGGGAATGTGATTTTATGAATTTATAGGATCCCTTAATAATTTAATTCCTAAATTGGAGTAATTAGGAATGTGGAATTGAATTGTGATTTAACTTGTGGATTAATTGATAATTGAATCAGGAAACAAATGTAGGTGGGTTTCCCAAATTTATATTTGTTTTAGAGATTGATTATTGGATGAGATATGATGTTTGAGGTATTGAAATGATTGTTATAAAATAAATAATTGGAGTAAATTTACTATGAAATGATGTTGGCTATGAAATACAATTAGTTGTGTGAATAAATTATGTGCCATAACTTTTATCAAAGATAATTAACTGTGAGATTTAATTTTGACATATTGAGATTTGATATGGATAATTAATTTTGAAGAATTAATTATGTATTGAAAATTGTATTGATTGAATAATTAATTGATGAATTAATTAATGGAAGATGTACTTAGTTAATTTTTGAGTTATCTAATGGCGTTTGAAATGTTTAACTAATCGATGTATTTATAACTGAAAAATGTTTAGAATTCTTGTGAATTAATGAATTATTAAATGGGCGGGATTTGTTTCCTTGACATGGTTCTCTAGACCAATTAGTAGTTGGGCCTTAGACATGGCCTTACTTCCCAATAGTTATCCATGTCTGAGATTATGGAGTGCTAAGAATGATGAGCTACACCAAATGAGAAAATGTGTTATAGGAAGGACAACCACCATTCAACAAGATTTTATGATGTTAGGCATGACGACCTAAACAAATTAATGATAATAATGAATGATGATTCAAATGGAAAACCTAAGGGGAAAATAGGCCTAATGTGATGATTACAGAATAAATGAAAATGTTATAAATATTTAAATTTTTCATTGAATTTATTTCTTCATAAAACTACAAACACTCTCTTTTGACTAGGCATGTTTTATACACCATTGGTGGTGGCCTACTCAGTTATAATCACACCATATTCGGGATGCCTAATCGGCACCCGATCATACTTTGTTGTTGTAGGATGGGATAAGGACAAGGCCCTGGAATAAGATACTATTTGGGATTAGAGCTTGGGAGAGGGAACCAGATGTGGTTTGGGACCCACATTGTAGTCGTTTTCTCTTTATATTTAGTTGAATTTTAGACACATGACGCTTTCAGAACTATAACATGTTTTACCTTTCAGTAGAGTGTAGTATTTTATATTTTTTTATCATAATCCATGGTATTGTTCTATTTATTTACACACTTACTCACTTGGTATTTGTTTTCTACTTGCATTGGTGTTTTATTCTGATAAAGGAGTGTACAGTCTCCCCAATACTAACTTACCAGACCCTTACTGCTAGTTGGCACCTTCTAGCATACGGTGTGGCGTGCTTGAGGGAATGTGGCCAACCATCTTGGGGCATAATTTAGTGGTACCTGGGTTATAACATCAAAAACCATATTGCATTGTTCAATTACATGTCTTTGGGAGACTTTTGAAAAATTATATGGTGATTTTATATCATTTACACGTGGGTATAAAAATATTTTCCATAACCCCTTGGAATTTTGTCACTCAACATTAACATGATGACATAAAAACCACTTTATGGTGTATTCATATATCTTATTCTTTATGATTTCACACCATAAGTGATCTATAATATCATGATAAATCTCATTTTTTCAAGGATTAATGGAGAATAATGAGCTATATGCATTATACAGGCCCAAATGGCCCAACGACCTTCTTTTTATTGATTTTTATAACCCCCTTTCAAGGGATGAGGGGGAACCCTTTCATGGACCGTAGTCTTAGAGATTACCTGAATCATAGGTATCAGTAAATTTTAAATACTATACTTGGAACATCTCCTCCCCATCTCCTTCATCATGATATCATCTCACCACCTTTGCATTGCTTGTTCGGCTAGGCTTCCCCCTACTTGCATAGGCTGGTCCCGATGGAAAATCCATAACCTCCTTTTCTAAAAATCATATATCTTTTTCTCTGGTGAATATTCCTTCTCTGAATACCCATATAGAGTCTTATACTTGTAGATATTGTCTTTTCATTTTAAGCACAATATATAGGTGGCTGAAGACCTTGAGGTGGCCTGAATGCCTTACTGGCTCAAAGGCATTTGGTGGACCGATGGCCTTAAAGGACACAAGACCCAAACCTGTAGCCTGAATGCCCAAACATATGAATAGTTCCAGCTACTACAGTAACGAATAGTGACTACTAAAGTACATGCTACAATATTACTATAGTAACACAGAAATTATGTCTCCACCCAGTTTTGAACTTGGGTCTTTTGGATGCACTTGTCGAGTCCTCACCAACTGGACTGAGGTTCTTCTGCTATATTCATTTTATATGATCTCTTTCTTTATATCAGGTGATAGAGGAAGAAAAAGAAATATTCTGAACTGAATTACCGCATCATCATCAATAAGTAATTGAATAATCCAACATTATTTTACATATTTCACAATTTTTTTATTCTCTAGATCATATTTTTGTGGCTCCTTGGTATTCTCTTGGATAAATGGATGGTTAATAATTTGTTCGAGGTAATATGTATTACCTCTCAATATGATTTTCATATACCTAATTTTTCTATCCATGAATATAGGTTCTTTCTCAATATTAATCATAGATAGAATAGTGGGATAATTTATGATAATAGAATTCGCTACCTTATTCACCTTTCTGGGATGGTAGTGAATATATAAATCATAGTCCTTCATTATATTTTACCAAATTCTTTAAATATTTATTATCTCCTTCAATCTAAATATATATTTTTCACTATTGTGAACAATAAATATTTCTATCTTCTCTACAAATAAGTAGTACTAAAAAATTGTAGAATAAAGATCAAAACTACTTCCTCCAAATCATATGTCAGATAGTTTTGTTGATAGATATTTTGTTTTTCTAAGGCTTAGGCTATAATTGTTTCATTATTCATGAGTACACAACATAATATTTTTATTGAATCATCAGAGTATATGAATAAATATTCTCCACTAGATGGTATTATGAGTATAGGTGTTGTGATTATCCTCTTAGTGAGCTCCTTAAAGCCTTCCACAAATTATTCCATTCAGACATTAATTACACATTTCCTTGTTAAGATATTTATTTGAATATAAAATCATGTTAAATATCAAAAAAAACTATTTTAGTAACCTCCCAATCCATTAAAATTACAGATTTCTATGACACATGTTGGTCTAAGGCATTCCTCAATTTCCTTTTTCTTTGATGGGTCCAAAAAAATTCCCTCACTTGTCATCATGTACCCCAGGAACATGATTTTCTAAATCAAGAAGTTACACCTAGTAGACTTAGAATAAATGTTATCCTTTCAAAAATTTTATAATAAAATAATAATATTCTTTTTATTTCCCTAATTAATTTTTGAGTAAATGTGATTATGGTCAACAAACACAACCAAAAATTTATTAAGGTAGTCATTAAACACTATTCATCAAATCCCTAATGATCATAGGGGATTTTTTTTGCATGAATGGATTAATTATGAAATAATTTTGTCTATATCATTTATGATAATATATCTTCTAATTATCTTCATCCTTCACCTTTAATTTATGATATATGAATAAATATACGCCTTTAAGAAGCAATGATTTTGTCATAGTTTATCACACAAATCTATCAATTTGTGATAAAGGATACATGTTAATTATATTGATATTATTGATCTCCTAGTAATCAACTCACAAACACATTGATCCATTCTTTTTCAGTAAAAATAAACATATTCCACCCTATAGTGTGTCATTAGAAAATATGATGAAGTTGTAACATTCTATTGTATATTATTATCTAACTCCTCTTGAATGATAAGGGGCCATACTATAGTAAAATTTAGATATAAGAGTGGCTCCATTTATATATTTTATGGAAATATTACCACAAAATCTAAGGGATGTATAAAAAAATCATTTGGAAATACATAAATGTATTCCCTAAAGATGGTAATTTCGTCAAGCTTGATACTTTCTTTCAACTCAACCATTTGGGGATTGTTTATTTCATTATAGGGTATCATCCGCCACTCCATTGATGGAATTTAAAATGGATAGTTATGATATTCCTTTAATTTTTACAGGCTCATGGGATAGTTTGAAATATAGAATGAGACTTCCATTTCCTAAAAATTGATTTACATTTTATATAATGAGATCCAATCCATGCACAATATATAATATAATCTAATAAAGTGAAGGATTATAATATTTTTTTGGAATAATCCTCCCATGTATGCTAATAGGTGATGTGTTAAACTCATGGTATTCCATTATCACAGCACTATGTCTTTTTAAATACATTTATACTTCACGGTATTGGGGATTCAATTTACTAGTTCTTAAAAAAATGCAATATATAATAGAATGTTTATGACCATAATAAAATAAATCATTTTCCATTCATGAGTGAACATTAAATTTACATTGTATGAATTAATTATGATTATCCACCTCATTAGTATCGATGACATAAATTTTCACTTATTTAATTATCTTTGGGGGTTTCTAATGATAATTTCCCTCACAGGCCAGTGGTTTTGTGCACTGGAATGCTTAGTGCCCTTGAAATCTATTATTGATTCATTGGAACAGGGGTGGTTCAATAAGAGGTTCCTTCATTCCTCTACTATATTGTCTAGATTCTTCATGTCTCTTAGACATTCATGATCTCTGTGGAATTATATAGTGATCCAAGTTTTTCATACATGTCTATCACAAAATTATAAATACTAAACAACATAAAAGATATATGATCAAGGATTTATATGTTTACTATATTAGGAAAATTAGAATATTATATTACATCACATAAAAATATAAAAAATTATTTAAATACTACTTCATTTTTCTTCAAAAACTTCACATTCACCATAGTACATGTTATCAACTGATGATATAAAATAAAAAAAATGGAGTGACCTAAAATCCTATTAAAAGGAGTAATAAAAAATGTGAATCATTATAACATGGGTGAGAATAATCATCACAAAAACATTATAAGAAACATATCATCAATATAATAATGAATAATGTTTTTGATAATGCCTTGGAATATAGAGATGAAGAAAAATCAAACATCATGTCACAGTGGTCAAAAACCACATAAAGATATAAAAAATCTTGCATCAGGTTCACGTATAACATATGAGAATAATCAAAACATGATCATTTTGAAAAAATAGAATTATCTTCACACAAAATCCATATTAACTCTTTACATACATTGAATTAACCAATTAATTAGTGGAATATATAATGTTATTTCCACTTGTCACATTGTAACATTCACATAATCATGAATTCAGCAAAGAGCATATAATAATAATAGTCATTTAATAACCCATGGAAAGGAATGAGTTACCTAAGAATCTCAAAAATAAATATTTCATGAATAAAAAATGGGGTTACCGAAGAGTTGTAAGAACATATATTTGATATAAACATCATACTTCTCAAGATAATAAGAAAAAACTCAAGAGGACTTAGTGATGCATTTTCGAAAGAAAAGTATTTGTATAAAATCATTGAATTTGGTATAAATATCATGATGTAAACATGTATATACCCAAAATTTAAATGGATTAATAGTGAAACTATATTTTGGGAACATTATAAGAGAATCCATAATAAAAATTTCATGAAATTTGGATAACCTAACAAAAATGAGTTGGGTATGCGAATCCACTTACATTAAATCCTTCTTTATTTCATTGCTTTTCCACCTCATGAATAATAAATGTAATTTTATTCAAACATTGATACAAAAGTAAATATTTTCCCTTTTTACCAATGTTTATCAATTATAATTATTTTATAATATTTTTTAATTTTCATGGTAAATGGGATATTGTTTTGATATAATGTTTTCCTTTTAAAATCCCCCCTTTCCCTAAATTTTGATATTTTTGTTCATGGAAATTTAAATATTTTTGTAGAATTAGTTCCATGAAAAATCATAGAAATATGTTTCCACCCTTATATATTATAAAAACATTATCATCATCAACCATTAGATTAGTTTTTAGAGATTTATTGGAAATTTCCCAATTGGAGGATAACTGACTATTAATGGGATCATTGTCCAAATATAAAGAAAAGGTGGTATAAAATATAAACAGATAAACAATATGAATTTCATATTAATTTATTATAATTTATACAATGTTAATATTATACATAATTAAATCCAATAAGATGTTATTTTAAATGAAATTGTTAAAAATAATATAAGAATAAGAAAATAATAGATGAGTTTGAATTATATCGTCTTTCCTTATCGTGTCTTCCCTTATAGGGCACTAAACATATTTGATGAATATAGTTGGTTTACTCCAGAATATCCCAAAGGCTAATAAGGTCATAATATTGATTATTTTAGTATAACTTTGGATTTATAAAGTGAGGGAGGAGTGGTTTTCTATGGCCCAAGAGAGGGGTCATATATACTTGAGGAGGGGCATTTTTAGAATAAAATATTAAATAAAATAATAATCAAAGGTGAAAATTATAATAGTTAGTCTTTGAAATTATACAACTTATATCAATATAATTTAGTTGTTTTTTTTACTTTAAACCCCTTTATAATATTAATTCATTTATTTTATTAAATATTAATTTCAAAAAAATAAAAATTTATATTTTAAGGGATCACTTTTGAATTTAGGTTTTGGGAAATGAATTTATGGTGTGGAAATTTAATTTATTTGATTTTAACCACACTATTATGAAATTAATTATACCGTTTAGGATCCTCATGTAATATTAAAGATTGGGTTCCAATTAAACTATGAATTGTGTTATTTAAGATACACTGGTTATGTGAAAACTAACTTTTTACAATTCATAATAAAATTTAAGGATTTGAGAAAATTACATAAAAATAACCCTTGGAAAAATTTCAACATGCTTGTTTAAATAATTATATTCATTTTCTCAAAATAAATTTCTGAAATTTTTAATTTTGAATCTTAATATAAAATATATATTTTTTAAATAGATTAAAATATATATTATTAAAAATTTGGTCATATTTTATTTATGTTTTTTAATAGTGATATTTATTTTTAGCATGTTAATATTTATATTTTCTTTATTTTTTCAAGGTAAATATTATTTATTTTAAAACTATTATTTTGAGTTAAAATTAATATTCCAACAATCATGTAACTATTCCCAATGATCATGTTATTATTCCCAATGGTCATATTATTATTCTGATGGTCAGACTATTATTACAACATTCACATTACCTCCTTTAATTACCTCTACATACCACCATTCATTAATCAAAATAATTCATCTGAAGGTTATATATTTCTAATTTCTAAAATGTTGATTGGTTTGATAATATTTTGTTTAGTTTTTATAATGTTGTTAATGATAGTGACGATTATTCCAGATTGGTTAGATCTATATTTTCCAACTATGGTTTTTCTATTATCTATTTTAAGGCCAATTTTAATATTTGGAATCTTAATGGGATTATATACTGATGAATAAGAAGATTTTAATTAATGACAAAAAATGTGTTTTTGGTTTCTCGATGTGTTTTTGTGTATAGAATTGTATAATATCATACAATAAACATTTATTTATTGAAATAAGTATCATATATAAACTATAGGTAGATACAGTATTACCCCCTTATAACTTTTCTCCATGGAATTTAAACTCATTTTCTCAATTGGTAATAACTTATGTTTCAATATTTCATATGATTCCCATGTCACCTCTTAATATTTTGGTTCCTCCATGACATATTGATAAGGTGAGTTTTAGTTTTTCCTGGAACATTTTCTCTGTGGTCGAGGATCTACACGAACAACTATTTAAGATGGTAGGTGACTAGTCCTATGTGATCAAGAATCGAAAAGGGTCCAATGTACCAATTTCTAACATTCCATATATTTCCAAACTACATGAATCCCATCCATTATGACATATGATGGAAAACATCATCTCCAAATCTAAACTCAAAATCCCATAAATTTTTATTCTCATAACTATATTCATGACCCAGAAAATATTTTTCAGGTTTCTATATGTCTGAAGACATCTATATCATCTCATTCATAAAATCATGTCTAAGTATCTTTTATTTTCTAACACTATCCCAACAAGTTAGAGTTTAACATTACTTCCCATACATAGCATCATGGGAATCTATTTTAATAGTTGAGAGAAAACCGTTGTTTCATGAGAAATAAACTAATTGGAGGTGTTGAACCCATAATTCAGAAATTCCATTTATTAATATCTTTATATACACCCAAGTGTCTAAATGGTCCGCCAAAATTATTCTTTAGTTTAGAGGTGATAGGGTATACTGAAATTCAATTATGTACTCAAATTTTATGGAATTATTCTCCATATTTTATATGTGAAACATGGATCATGATCATAGATGATCAAAAGTGGTACCCCCTAGAGCCCCAGAAATGCATTCATATATATCATGGAATGTTTTTAATGTGAGTAGTCATCATAAATAGTGATGATGTGGGAAGTCGTTTTGAGTTGATCCACCAAAACCCATATCAAATTGTTTACTTTAGATTTATTCATGAGACTGGTGACAAATTCCACATTTATATTCTCCCATTTCCAATTGGGTATAAGAAATATATTCATAACCTATTTATGTATTTGGGGTTTGGATTAGTGGTAAGCACCCCGTAATGCTACATGAAAAATGGGGGTTCAAAACCCATTGGGCGCAGGTTACTGTAGTAGTACTGTAGCGGTATTGTAGCAGCAGCGACACTATTCATCAGCGGGTACAGTAGCGGCGGTAGAACACTGTAGAGGTGGCGGTACTGTGCGTGTACTGTAGCAGGCGGGTTACTATTCACAGAATGTGAATTGGGCCATTTATTTGGGCCTACAGGCTATGTAATGGGATAAAAGCCCTTTGGGCCTTCGGTCTATGTAATGGGTTTCCTTATACCAAGTTAAAAGAGGTCTTTTCTTTGATTTAATAATAAAAATGAGGCTTCAGCCCCAACTTTCAAAAAAGAAAAAAATATTCATAACCTATTTCGACTTTTGTCTCTGTGATTTAACATGTTATCTTACCAAGAACATTGATGTGTAATCAATGATATCCTTCTTCATTTTTTCCCACCATAAGTGTTCTCAAACATATTGGTACATTAATTAGTTTTGTATAAAGATGAATTAAGATCATGTTTCAAAAGGTAATTATTTGTATCAAGTGATCTAGGCATTCAATTTCCTATTCTAAATTGAATGACTCCATCCTCTTTGATTTGGATCCCATGTAACTTCCCTTCCATTAATTATTTTACCATCTTTTGAAGATATAGATCATTCCATTGTACCATATCGATTATCTATTAGAAAAATGGATGGGAAATACTTTATTAATGTTATAATGAATTCCGTGTAGTAATTATTTCTAAATCCATCCTATTTATAACCATGAACATATTGTCTTTCTCAATCTATATTATAGATAATGTAGCTTATTATTTTATTTTAATAAAATATGCTACATTGATGGCCTTTCCCTGATGGAAGAGAATATAGGAATCAAAGTCCTTGATTAGATCTCACCAATTCATTGAAACACGTAGATATCCTTATTTGTGACTATATACATTATACTCTTTCAATTGGCATATGTGTCACACTTCTCATAAAAGTTATAAAGCCTCCAAATTGATAGGATTAAGTTCACAACTTATACCTTTATATCATTAATAGTTTAGTTATTTTCAAGGATATTCAACAGTTTGGAGGCAAATGATATCCCCTTCTTGTTCTTCAGAATTAAAAAAAAATAACCCTTTCTTGAAAGAATCACTACAGAAATAAAAAACCTCACCACTTGTTTGTAGTGTGAGTAAATGAATAGTGAGTAGCCTATTGTTGATCTCATAAAATATTTCCCAAAATTTTTATATCATGAAATACATTACCCTTTACATGTTAGTTTAATTAATGCAATATAAAATCATGATAATTTCCTCAATAAATTTCCTCAGTACCCTGATAATCCATGAACAATAC
Organism: Viscum album; assembly: GCA_963277665.1. Classification (NCBI taxonomy): domain Eukaryota; kingdom Viridiplantae; phylum Streptophyta; class Magnoliopsida; order Santalales; family Viscaceae; genus Viscum; species Viscum album. The sequence continues at coordinate 113,564,663 of OY728119.1, read as the reverse complement.
GGATTTCTGTGATACTAATGGTTCTAGTCCATTATTCAATAAACTTTATCATTGTAGGGCCTATAAAAATTATAACACCTATGATTACCTTCCCCATGAATGTGACTTGATACATCCAAAATTCACACTTAATGAATGTAGCATTCAATTTATCCTTTTTTAATGTTTCAAGAACTTTCCTTAGATTGTCTACATTTTTCCTCACTCTTAGAGTAATATATAATATTTTCAATAAATAATACCAATATTTTTGAGGCAGTCTATAATTAATATATTAATTTAATCTATAAATATTATAGGAGAATTAATAATTACAATGGGAATCACTATGTACTCATAGTGTCCACACCTTGTATGGAATGAAATATTTTGATCATATTCCATTTTAACATTCAAATGATGATATCAAAAATAAACCTCAAACTTGTAGAAGTACTGAGATCTGGACAGCTGATCAAATAAGTCCCCAATACAAGGTCAATGATACTTGTTCTTTATGGTTAACTTGTTGAGGTCTCAGTAATTGATGCATATCTTCAATGATCCATCTTTGTTCTTAACAAATATCGCCAAAAAAGTCCCCCGTGATGCACTATGGTGTATATACAATTTTTCCAAATTCCCTAGTGGATACTTAGGTAAGGCATGCATCTTTACATGGAATTAAGCCCCACACCGATAAAGGATTTTATAAATGATATAAATGAACTCCCTTTCATTTGTATAGGATAATGGGATGGTTCAAAATATGAAAAGATATTTCATTATCATGATAGTTTATGAGTTCTATATATAATGAATGATAATATATTCCCAATATAAAATCAAATTACACTAATGAAATCCTTGATAGATTTTATCCAAGAATTTTCCCACATACTCTAAGAGGATAATATTCCAACACACGGTTTTCAATGATTCCACCTCTAATGTTTTTTAAAATATTTATAATTCAACATTTCATGGATGTGATTCAACAGTTTTAGAAAACAATTCGGATATAAATGAATGTTTATAACTCTATTTAAGTTTAAATTTTACTAGAAATGAGTTAATGTAAATTATACCTTTCACCATTTACATTTATTAAATCTAGTTACACTATTTTCATAGGAATATTTTTTAAAAAAAAATCAATGCATGAATAATTTATTTTTATGAAAGAAATAACTCTAACATCACATGTAATGGGATCCCACTATTAATCCTTTATCTATAATTATTATTCAAGTATGATTTACAAATACATTGACATATACTTTTGGTTTTTAGAAGCATTTTATAATCAACATTCCCAAATTAATTAAAATGTACCTATTATGCCAGATATAGTGACACTACATTTTCATACATTACTATTACATCATTTCAAAGATTAAAAAAATAAATTTAATACATTATTTGATAAAATGGTTGAATATCATAAAAAAATTATGATCCTAAATCACTTGTAAGTAATAAAAAATAAACACTTCTTTAAATACGTCTTCTTTATCCTTTAGAGGTATCATGTTCACATTGGTACATGTTGTCACCATATGATATACATCAAAGAAAGTGGCTGAGATAAAATCATAGGAAGAAGTTGAAAAATAGGTATGAATCCATATAAAATGGGTGATAATAATAATAATCATTATATCATAATCATAATATTATCATCATATTCCCAAGGTAAACATTTAAAAATTTCTTGGACTATGGTGATCCATAAAAATGAAACATCATGTCGTAGTGGTCAAATAACAAACAGTTGTGAACAAAGATAGCTTCAGGATAACCAATAACAAATGTGAAAAATCATAACATCATCATTTAAAAAAATTATTTAATCATGATAATTAATAATTCACATTATATCAATAGATACATCACATTACCCAATGCATTAGATTACTATATAATTCGAGACCCACCCGTCACATCCTAAAATTCACATAATAATGCATGCCATGTAGAATATATAAAAACCATAGTCATGAAATAAACCATGGAAAATAATGAGTTTCATAAAAAATTTAGAAAATATAACTTAATGAATAAAAATCATTGTTTCCAAATAAAATAGGGGAAAATATTTGGTGTAAGAATAATCAATTGTGAGAGAATAAGAAATAACTCAAGGGGAGTCAAATATATGTTTTAGAAAGAGAAGTTATTAGGTAAAATATTTTAATTATGATTAAAAATCAATTTGGAAAAATTTATATCCCAAAAAAATAAAAGGTCATAATAGTGAATCTATATTTATCTAACATTTAAATAATATCCAAACAGATGATGTTGTGAATGAGGGTTAAGCCAAAAAAAATTTGGGGTTAGAGAATCCCCTTACCATAAATTTATCTTTATTTCATCACCGTTTAACCTCCCGAATAATAAAATATTTTTTATAAAACATTGATCTAGAAATGAATTATTTATATTTTTCCACTATTTATCAATTGTAATCATTTTATTATAATTAAACATTTTTTGTAGTTGATGGTCTGTGATTTTGAAGTCATGTTCTTCTTATAAATTTCTTATTTTTCTTAGAATTTTATATTCTTGTTCACAGTTATTTATAAATTAGAATATCTAATTAAATATTCTTAAAAAATAAATTTTTACATTTATATATTATAAAAAAATTCTCATTAATTAGGTTGATAATAAGAAATAATTTTGAAATGTACTCATTAGCGGTTACCTTCTTGTTAAAGAGAAAGATGTTGAAATATAAATAAAAAGAGGTCTAATATATGAATACATCTAAAAAATAAATTTCACTACATGATCAAATCATTAATACAATGTTAAAATTATGTGTCATTAAATCATAGAATATTTTATTTTGAAATAAATTGGAAAAAGGGAGAGAAGAAGAAGAAAATGTGATAAGATTATGAAAAATACATACTATTTCCTTGGTGTGGATTCTCATGTACGACACTAGACATTTTGGATGAATGGAGTTCATTTAATCTATAAATTCCCCAAGGATTCTATGGGATATAGAGGGAGTATTTGGGATAAACCTTGGCTTTTTAAAGTGAGAGAGTATTGATTTTCTATGGGGAGGGAGATGAGTTATTTATATTTGAGGGGAGGGGAATTTTAAAAATAAAATATGAAATAAAATACTATATAAAAGCTATAACATGGAATAATGATTTTTTCACAATATAAATATGATGTAAATATCATATAATGGATATATGAATAAAACCAATTTATAATTCTGATTAAAGTATTTTATTAAAATTGCCAAAAAATATGTTTTTTAATGGATCACTTTGGACATTTGGTTTTGAAAAAAGCTGTTTTTTGGTATAAAAAATAAGTTTACTTTATTTTAATTATTTTTTTGAAATTAAAAATATTGTTTCTGAATTTAAATTTCTGGAAATTAGTAATTCATTATTACATTAGGAATTATGTAATTCAATATACTCTCGTTACATGAAAACCCGTATTTTTTCTATTCATCTGAAATTTTTGTATTTCAAAAAATTAACAAAATAACACCCATAGAATATTTAAAATTTATAATTTCAAAAATGGTAAAAAATTTTAAAAACAAAATTCATTCGTAGGAAACTTTAAATTTTAATACAAAAAATATGATTTTTTAGAAATACTTATGATATATTTTTTAAAAAAATTTGTTATTATTTTTTCATTTTTTTTAATCCTAAAATTTATTTTTTGGAATAATAATATTTAAATTTAAATTCTTTACTCACAAAAAATTGAATTTATATCAGGAAATTTTTTTAAGGTAATAATAATATTCTAATTATCTGGTTACTATTCCCAATTGTGGGGTTACTATTCCTAATGATTAGGAATTTATTCTAATAGTCACATTAGGATTTTAGTAGTCACATAGGGTCCTATTAATACCTCAAAACTCATTAATTCATTATTAAACTTAATTAGTCCCATGGTTTATGTTTCCATTTTATATAATGTTGATTGAATTGATGATATTGTTTTCTTTTCTGTAAGGTTTTTCATGGGAGGGATTATTCTAGTAGATTGGGTTGATCCATATTTTTCCAATGTGGTTTTTATATTATTTATTATTTTTCTCTAGTAATATTGGATAGTTTAATAAGATTAGATTTGAATAATGTAATGATTTTTATTTGCAAAATAATGTGTTTCTCATTTCTTTATACGATGAGTGTTTATAATATTATAAAATATAATATAATACAAATTTATTTCTATAAAAAAATATCATATATAAACTATGGCTTGTTATATATTATCTCTCACAAATTAATCATTTCCCCACCCCTTTGAGGAAATATCCATGATGCTTGTTCGGATATTAGTGTCATGTCGGTGGTTGGATGCTCTTTCCCCCTTTTTCATTTGACCCAACATCATGGAACTCCATTATTCTCATTTTACATATAAAACCATATGTATGTTCTCTAAAGTTATTATATTATTTGAGATATTCTAACACAACTTATTAGTTACTCCCAAATTATAAAATAGTTATATACTTTAATAGGTGCTGTTTCAGACCAATATAAAATCTATCTATTTTTCTATCATTATTGATAATAAATATTGAGGTGTATCCAAAAAGACTTGTGATATTTTCCATAAAATACATGATAGATTCCCCTTCATTTTCTTCAGTTATACTAAGTCACTCTTCGATGTTTCATATAGTTCTAGGGAACTAATTATTAAACAATATTTTCCAAAAGTTATCAGAATCCATCTCTTCCATTTTTTCATATGACTTGGTGTTATTTATATATTCCCACCATTGTTGAAATTATACATGTAAATTATATAAAAAAAGAGTTACCTTTTCCTTATTATGATTTTATAAAAAATTAAATATCTCATCCATTGAGTAAACCTATTGTTCCATGACAAGTGGATCGAATGATCCACTAACTGATGGAGTTGGTTGTGCATAATAGAAACAAAATCCATTTTCTATTTATTGGATAATGGAATAAATTCAATGTGGTTAAAGTTATTGTACATATCTTGAGATGGTAGGGTAATAATTAAAATGTTATTTTGAATTCCATATCCCATATAATTGGGATTTACAATAAAATAGTCATTGGATTTTCCACCACCTAGGATGTTGGCTAGGTATCTCATAGTTCCCACCACATTAAAAAATATATTTCTTTTAAAAATAATAAGCGAACAAAGAATGGATAATTAATTAATACATATTAACTAGTTAACTATAAATTTATATTTTATCAAATCTCTATATTTATCCTTTTTCTAAGACAATACTTCTTGGATGTTTAAAAATACATATAATTATACATATGGTTTTGTCATTTTTTTCATATCCTAATTCATAAATGAGGTATGTCATAGCTCTTATACCAACTATAGTGACCGGGATTTTCATACATGTCTATTACACTTTTTATAATTAAAATAATAATTGTATTATAATGATGGATCCAAAGGTTTAGTATCTTAGGAAAATCAGAAAAATACATCACTTTTTGAAAGGAGATACCCCATGTTCAGGCATAAACCTTTTATTAAAAAGGAAATGGAAAAAAACAAAGGAGATGGATGGGGTTATACAAGAAGTCATGCCCTTGTGTCAAGAGAAACCAATGAATTTGGTGTGGTAAAAGATCCACAGGTAGATGAATAAGAGACATGAATCAATAGTACGTATGTGAGAAAAATAATCATTATCATATTATACACATAGAAGTGCCATAAACATCATGAGGAGATATTTTTATAAATCCACAAAATATGGGAAATCAATAATAATTAAAATTCACAACATATTGTTCTAATAGCACACATAGTTGTAAATAAAGAAAAAATTACTTTCAAGAATAACAGAAGTGCATAATCATAACATCATAATTGTGAAAAAAACTAGAATCAAGTTAAAAAATAATAGACATCAACTTATGAGATGCATCACATTTCCCAGAACATTATAGGGATATTTAATTCCATCCCAACCCATCACATTACAAAATCATGCATTCCGCATGGACGGATAACAATTTTAGTCATGAAAAAACCCATTGAATTGAATTGGTTTTTAAAATAAATTATATATAATTAATCATGAAATAAAAATTAGGATTAAAAAATAAATAATAAAGATCATAAAAATTCTTAAATTTTTTTCTTTGAAAGTAGAAACAACTCGATTAGATTTAAGAGATGTTTCAGTAATCGAATATATTTTAAAATTAAAATTTAATTAGATTGGAAAAATATTTGATGGATAGAAACACGTATATACCTAAAATAAATGAGAAATAATATTGAAGGAAAATATTTTGGATAGTATAGGAACTTTTATCTCAAATTCATTGTGAAATAAAAGATAAAACAAATAAATAGTTTCTGTTTTAGAATCCCATTACCCTAAATCCTAGTTTATTTCGTACTTTTTACTCCTCCTGAATAATAAAAATAGGACCATTTAAAATTTAAAATATAATTGAACTGTTGTAAAATTTTTCACTATTTATGAATTATAATCTTTTTTATTATATTTCTTCATTTACTTTTCTGAGTTTTATTCATTTTGATATCATTTTTCCCTTTCAATTTCATGTTTTCCAGAGATATATCTATTTTATTATAGGTAATTTTTATATATGTAGAATCAATTACTGAAGATTGTAAAATAGATAGGTAAAAATTTATATAGAATGATTAATTAATTATAATCCAAAAAAATGTTGGTGATAAGGTATGAATTTTCTATGTCCTTGTTGGCAGTTATCTAGAAATTATCTATATATTTTTTGAACTGTATGAAAGAGATGTATGAATGTAAATGCATCACAAATCCAATTCATAATTTTTTTAAATAATTAATACAATGTTAATATACTATTTAATTAATCTTAGAATTCGTTTATTTTAAAGGGATAGGGAAAAATAGGAGGAGAAGAGGAAATTATAAATATGTGTTAGTGAACATGTACCCTCTTCTCACTGTTGCTTCATTTGTATGGGACTAAAATGTCTTTATGATTGGAGTTGGATCAATCCATAATATAACTAATTATTGTAAGAGTCTTAATAAATATGATTTTTGATGATTTATGTCATTGTTATGTAAGGTAGGAGTGTTTTTCAAAAGCGAGTGAGGGGTAATTTATACTTGAAGAGAGGGGTATTTTTTGAATAAAATATTAAATAAAGTAATATATCAAGGTTAATAATTGTAGTAGTGATAATATTGAAATAATTATTAATATATTAATATAATATAATTGTTTTATGACTTTAAAACCCTTTATAATATGACTTTACTATATAATTAAAAAACTAAATTTAAAGATTGAATTATATTTAATGAAAACCTTTGAGTTTAGACATTAGAAAGTAATTTATAGATATGTAAAACATTTTTATTTTTTAATATATAATAATTTATAAAATTAAACATTTTTTTATGGTGGAAATAGTTTTATAAATTATTACATCATGAATGATAAAATATAAATCATATTGGTTATGAAAATAACTTTATTTTTTCTATTCAACTAAATTTTGAAATATTTCAGAAAATTACCAAAACACCCCCATGCAAAATTTCAATGTTATGATTTCAATACTGATACTAATTTTATAAAAATATTTCTAAAATATATATTATTTTTTAATATAAAAATTAATATTTTTTACTTGATATCATATAATATAAATTAATAAAATTGTGTTTATTTTTTCAATTAGTTTTTTAACATCATATTTATTTTACTGAATTATAATACTAAAATTTACAAAAATTACTCATGATAATAACAATTAATTTTAATTTTTGTGATTTTGAGGTCAAATTATGATTCCAATAGTCATGTAACTATTCAAAACAGTCAAATTACTATTTCAACGATCACATTTCCTTCTTTAAAAACCAACTCATTCCTTCATTAATTATACCCATCAATTCACCTCAACGTTACACATATCAATTTTATATAATTTCAATGGGTTTTCTAATATTTTTTATTCATTATATTTTTGGATGTGGGGGGGGGGGGGTGGGATTATTCGTGTATATTGTAGTGATCCATATTTTCCCATTCAACAATTCTGAAGATTTATTTTGTTCCAATATTAATGTTTATAATTTTCATGGGATTTTTTGCTAACTAATGTAATGATCTATAATAATGAAATAATTTTTTGTGGGTTAATTTATTATATGTATGAGTAAAATTTTATATAATAAAATTATAACTAAAATTAATTTCAATGAAATAAATATCATTTATAAACTTTGGGTTGTTATATTAACACATCTGTAACAATTCGCTGGTTCTATCCAAAATTCATTAAAATTTATTTTTCCATAGTTAAAACATTAGTAGATTACCTCTAGATTTATGGGTTTATTTACTCATTATTTCATTCTATAAGAACTAATTCTTAATATTATTGTCACTAGGAATGTTTTTTTCAATAAAAAATATATAAATTTTCTATGATTAATTATCAGGGTATAAATAACATTAAAATTAATAAAAGGAAAAAACTATTTATGAAGTTAGTTTTAGATGTGTGTTAAATCAATAAATTTAATTCTAATGTGCCAAAAATAAATCTAGTTGATAACTTGATATTCTTTGAAAATCTTATTCAGAAATGGCCAACTACTATTTTACATTTTTCTCCAAATGTAGAAATATATGTTGCATTCTATTTTGATGAAAATTAAGAAAATACTTCCCATGGAAAAGATCATTAAAATAAATTCATTTCATAAAATTAATCACATATCTTTACTTTTCATTATTAACTACTTACCACAGTGGATCAGATTCACCCTCAATGGAATAGATAAAAAGAATTTATTTTTTTATGTATTGTGTATCTAAAAAATTGAATGTTTTCTCCATTGTATTTATTGATCCATCAGCTTCAACCAAGTTTGGAGATGATCCAAATCATGAAGGTGATATTTCATGAAACTCCAAATATAGACATGTTGCTCTATATAGAATTCAGTTTTTCTTTTTCATGGGCTCCACCATTAATATCCAACATCAAGATACTTATCCCAACAATAAATTTCTCTTAAAGAATCATTACATATTTTTTATTCGAATGGTTATTATCCTCTAGCTTTCATCCTACAACAGTTTACATATTTAATTTTAGGAAAACAATTATGAATGAACATGGATTATATAACGAAATATGGAAATAGTTAAAACCTATCACACGCTAATGTCACCATAAATTAGGGTCTATTTAATGTGAAATGCCTGGATCGGTTGTGATCACTGAGAGGGGAGGGGTGAATCAGTGATAACTTTTTTCTTTTTATGAATTGTTCCCTTCGGATTATCAATTCAACCTCTGCAGCTGGTTAAAGCCTAGATCTACTCTTTTAGAGGTGCAGTAATAATGAGAGCACAGAACACAGAGATTTACAAGGTTCGGTACAAAGACCTACTCCTTGCCGTGTTGGTTACACCCCCCAACACGGATTCTTCACTATGCCAAAAGATGATTACACAGTAACTGGTTACCCCCCCAATTACAAGTTGGTTAAACCCCCCAACTCCACAACATCATCTTCATCATGGCTCCACTTCACTTCTTCAAAGGTGTTGTTCAAAACTTCAAGTAGCTTCAACAGTCTTCAAAAGATCTTGTTGGTCTTGCTCACCAAAAACCCAATCACTTAGAATGATTAGTTCTTTTGTATTCACACACATAAGTGTGTACTCCTATTCTTCTCAAAGTTGATCTTCTTCACATGTGCACACATACACTACTCATTCTTTTAGTGCACACACTTGACTTGTCCTTCTTCTTTAATTTATAAACACACAAAGTGTGGTCTTCCTTTTGCACCCAAAGCCCAACGGTCCTCGGCCTTCTCCTCAACTTTGCACACCCACTACCCGAGGTGCTCCTTCTTCACTTGGCACACACCCACTGTCCGTAGGTGGTCTTCTTCACCTGATATCAAAGGAGGCGCGCAAGGGAATGCTTGAGCCGCGACCTCCTCTTCTTCAACACTGCCACTCAGGTGTCTTGAGCCGTGGGGTGCACAGGATGCAACACCACGATGTGCACAAGCCACAAGGGTGCAAGGACACCTTGGGCACGCAAGTGCCTACCGCGCAGGGGGCGCGGTGCACAGAGGGAGTGCGCAAGGTCGCGCAAGCTCCTCTCCTTCCTGTCGCGCAAAGGATTAGCGCGCAGGGAACACCTTCGGGCCAAGGATGGCACCGAGGACTTCAGCCGTGCAAATAGATTGCACGGGGCTTCTTCGCACTAGTGATGCGCGGAACAAGACTTGAAGCCTCCTGTCGCGCAAGTGATGCACATGATTTTACTTCGCGAGGCAGAGAGCGTCGCGGGTCTTCACAAATGAACAACAAACTTCACTCGGCCTCGGACTCCTCTTTATATAGGCAGTGGAGGAGCATGGATGATCCGCGGGGAAATACGTTTTGAATGCCCGAAATCCGCGGGGTCTTTGAAAACTTCAAACGCGTTAAATATCTTCCACGTATCTCGTTATTCTTCTCTGTTTTAATGCGGGTTTTCCATTTTTCGGTTTCCTTCACGTGCATGCGACTTAGAACGCATGCACGGCCTTCGTTTTGGCCATCCCATGCAAAACACGAACACCCCGAGGCCTCGGCAGCTTTGCTTGCCTCGGCCGTTCTTCGAAGATCTCCATTTCTTGCATGCATGCATATTTTTATACATGAATGGGTTCGGATTGGCCAAACGAACTCATTGGTGCCTTCGGCTTCGAAAGAGACAGTCGGGAACTCGAATTCGTATGCTCGGAGGGCTCTGGTTCAGGCGGCGGCTCGCGGGAAGGCTCTGCATGGCCGAAGGTGGGAGACGATGCCGAGGCCGTCGGATCAGATCTTCAACTGCCTGGATTAGATCGCGGCGCCGCAGATGGATCGTGCGGCGCAGATAAAGCGCGCGATGAGACGGACGGCGGAGATTTGCTCCCGGGATTTTTTGCGTGTCCCACATCGAAGCCTTCCGCGGATTTTCCATGGTTTATCACCCTGGCGCTCCCATGAGCGGCCAGTTGAATCTCCTCCCCTCTCGGTGCCGCCCCGCACCGAGTTCTCCCTGCGGGCGCGCTCTGCGCCCACTCACTGCTCCTGTGGGCGCGCTCCTAGCGCCCACTATGCTCTCCGGGTGCGCGGGTTTCACCACCGCGTGCCCTCGGGGGCTTACACACGGCCCCTCTGCGCTCCTCCGGGTGTGCCCCAGGCGCCCATGCGGTGTCCTGCGGGTGCGCTCTGCCTCCCTGGCTCGCCCCACGGGTTCCCCTATGGGCGTGGTGCCTTAGTGCCCATGCCTTGGGGTTGAACCACCAAGGTGCCTTGGCTGGCCAATTTTTTGGCTAAGGCAAAGAATAATACTTTGTCAAATACAAAGTTCTTCCATAAGTTCAAGACAAATGCCACATTCCAAGCCATCTTCTTCATAATTCTTCTTCTTCTTAGGAATTACCCATCTCCTCCTCATGTTCTTAATAACTTTTCAACATTTCACAACTTAGGAGGGAATTCCGAAGTATCTTCATCAACCGAAGCTCCTGAATCAAATAATTCTTCAATGTCCTTCAATGATCCAATTAGAGGTCAAGTTGGATCACATTCACATTGTCATGCACTAAGGATTAGTACATGTTCTTCTCTTAATCTCCTCATGCATTGTGAAGACAATTCATGGCCTTCTAAAAGTGTTGTGACTTTGTATCCAGTTGATACAAGTTCTTGGAACTTAATGATCAGCTCAACAATCGTCAGATTTAATGCTTCTGTAATCATCAATCTTCAAGATGTACTTCATCAGATGGCACACCATGACAAGTTATTGACAACAAATGCAATTACTTCACTTGGGCACAACAATCTCCCCCTTTGTATTTGGTTGTCAATACTCCGAAGCACACTGAGAGAATGTCGTGTGCCTGATGATTTCTCCCCCTTATTGGCCAACAAATGCAAAGGGATGAATGAAAGCCATACTCATAGTATAGAGCTTCTGGAACCTGCACATCTTCAACTACCAATGCTCCCCCTCAGGGGATGCACTCATCTCCTTCAATTCCCTGCATGTAAGTACAAGAATACAAAAATTTAGGGAATAAGGAGGGACCTTTTTCTTCCTCAAGTGAGAGTAGAAGGCTGAACATGAAGTTTCAGCCTCAATTCAACAAATCTTTCCGTAGGCATAGCTTTGGTGAAAATGTCTGCCACCTGATCTTGAGTAGGAATTTAGTCTAGCTTGATGTCTCCACTGGCGACCCTTTCTTTGATGAAATGATATTTTATATCAATGTGCTTGGATCTGGAGTGTTGGATAGGATTCTTAGACAACCCAATTGCACTTTGATTATCACATAAGATCCTCAATGGTTTTTCAGCTTTAATCCTCAAATCTGATAGCTGCACCTGCATCCAAATCATTTGAGTACATGCATGTGTAGCGGACACATACTCTGCTTCAGCTGTGCTCAATGTTACAGAATTTTGTTTCTTGCTGTACCAGCTAACACATCCTTCTCCCAGAAAGAAGGTTCCACCAGATGTGGATCTTCTATCAGTGCAATCACCAGCCCAATCAGCATCTGTGAATCCCAACAACTGTATGTTTGCACTGTGTTTGTATAAGAGTCCATAGTTGAGGGTTCCTTTAACATATCTCAGGATTCTTTTGGCTGCAGTTAAATGAGATTCTTTTGGGTCACTTTGGAATCTGGCACACAAAGTCACTGCATATGCTATATCTGGCCTTGAAGCCGTGAGATAAAGTAGACTGCCAATAATTCTTCTGAACTCTTTCTGATCAACATTGTTTCCTTCTTCATCCTTGCATAGCTTGGTTCCGACAGAAATGGGTGTGGAGACTTCCTTTGAACTTTCCATTCCAAACCTTTTCACTAAGTCCCTTGCGTACTTTTCTTGTGAAAGAAATATGGAGTTTTGTCTTTGTTCCACCTGAAATCCTAGAAAATATGTCATTTGACCAAGCATCGACATTTCAAAAGTTCTTTTCATCTGCTCAGCAAATTCTTCACATAGTCCTTCCTTGTTACCAGCAAAAATGATATCATCCACATAGATAATGACTATGAGGGTACCATTGGCCATTTCTCTGACATAGAGGTTACTGTCAACTGTTCCTTTGACAAATTTCATGTCTTTAAGACAACCATCCAATTTTGAGTACCAGGCTCTAGGGGCCTGCTTCAATCCATACAAGGCTTTTCTCAATCTGCACACCATACTACCATCTTTGTCTAGCAAAAATCCCTCTGGTTGTTCAATATACACCTCTTCTTCAAGATCTCCATTCAGAAATGCAGATTTCACATCCATCTGATAGACCTTGTACTACTTGTGTGCTGCAACTGCTAAGAACATTCTGATAGTTTCCAGTCTTGCAACTGGTGCAAAGGTTTCCTCAAAGTCGATTCCTTCCATTTGTGAATATCCTTTGCATACAAGTCTGGCCTTGTTTCTGGAAACTTCTCCCTTTTCATTGAGTTTGTTTCTAAACACCCACTTTGTCCCAATAACATTTTTATTTTTGGGCCTTGGCACAAGATCCCAGGTGGAGTTCTTTTCAATTTGATTGAGTTCCTCATGCATAGCTTGTATCCATTCCTCATGTATAACTGCTTCAGCCACTGTGTGAGGTTCAATTTGAGAAACCAGTGCAGTCTGATCTTCCAATCTCAATCTTCTTCTAGTTCTTACTGAGGACTGTAGGTCTCCAAGGAAATTTTCTGTGTCAACATGCTTCTTCAATTTGTTGTATCTTCTTCTTCCATTTTCATTACCTTCATCTTCATCACTGGTATATTCAGAGTTGATCTCACCAGCAGTTGGTGTTGGCTCAGGTAATTCTGCATTCTTCTGTTCCAAGGCTGTGTCATTCTTTGAGTCATCATCATTCACAGTGTATGGTTTGGTGTTGTTTTCAATTATTATGACATCACTGCAGTCAATTATTTTATTCAACCTCTTATTCCAGCATCTGTAGCCTTTTCCATTAGGTAGGTAACCCATAAAGATTCCTTCTTCAGCTTTTTCTTCAAACTTTCCCAGATTGATGTTTTTAATCTTGATGATGCAGGGACTGCCAAAGACTTTGAAATATTTAACAGTTGGTTTTCTGTTAAACCACATTTCATAGGTTGTCGTTTGTGTTTCTGGTCTCAGGAGACATCTGTTCTGTATGTGTATAGCAGTGCATACTGCTTCTCTCCAGAAAAACTTAGAGATATCATGCTCAGCTAACATAGTCCTCCCATTTCAACTATGCTTCGATTCTTTCGTTCAGCCACTCCATTATGTTGTGGAGTATATGGTGTACTATATTGATGTTTGATTCCATGCTTGACCAGATAGCTTTCAAAGACATCACCGGTATATTCTTTTCCGTTGTCTGATCTTACTTTCTTGATGCAGAGATCTAGTTCCTTCTCAGCCTGCCTTCTGAAAATCTTGAACATCGTGATTGCCTCTGACTTGTGTTTCATGAACATGACATTGGTCATCCGAGTGTAATCATCAATGAAGGTTATAAAATAGAAATCTCCTCTTGTAGACTTCTGTCTCATCGGTCCACATATGTTTGTATGGATGAGTTCAAGAGGCCTAGTAGACATGATATCAACTCCTTTGTGTGACCTATGGGTCAGTTTTCCCTTTTGACATGTGTCGCAGACTTCATCTCTTTCTCTTTTTAATTTGGGTAGATCTCGTACAACATTGTACTTCAGAAGTTTACTCATACTCCTTTGACCAAGATGGCCAAGTCTTCTATGCCAGAGGTTGTTTTCATCTTTAGAGCTAAGAAAACAAGAATTGATGGGATCACCAATTTGAAATAGATTTCCAGTGGTTCTTCTTCCTTGAGTGATGATTTTTCCATCCTTTGAACTCTTGATGATGCATGAGTCCTTCTGGAACAACACCTCATGTCCATCATCACATAATTGACATACACTCAGTAGGTTGTGCTTAAATCCTTCAACAAACAACACATCATTGGATTTTAGATTTGTTGTTGCAATCATAGACTTTCCAACTCCCTTGATTTTCAGAGAACGATCATTTCCAAACACCACGGTTCCTCCCTCATGACTTTCAATGTTGCTTAGAATTTTTGTATCACCAGTCATGTGGGATGAGCATCCACTATCAAGAATCCATGACTTGGTTTTACTGCTGGCTTTTAGAGCCACTTCAGCAAAGCATGTGATTTCATCATTGGTTTCTTGAATGCCTTTCCCTTTCATGTCTTTGACTTTTTGTTTAGGAAGAGTTGTCATACATTTATCAGCTCTATGACCTTGTTGGTCACATCTTCCACAAGCTTCACTCAGGCAGTCAAATGTGTTCTGAGTTGGTGTTTTTGATGCTTTCTGCAAAACACTCTGGGTTTCAGGATGTCTCCCCCTTGACTCATGCATCATGTTTGGACGAGACATGTTATACCAGCATGCATAGGCCTTATGTACAAACACACCACAACACCAGCAGTAGCCTCTGAACCTTGACCTTCTTTGTTGATAAGTGTCATGTTGTAATTTTCTGTCCAAGATTTGAGTAGTCCTTCCTGAGGATTTCCTTTCTTCCATTGAAGATGATTTTACACAGGTTGGTTCATGCCATGTTTGTCTCAATTTTATCTTTGAACCTGCATTGTTAGAATTAACAGATGTATTTAGAGATTTACTTAGTGGTAAATTGACCTGCCTCTGAGCACCAGCATAAGATGATTCTGCCTTGACTTCAACAGCCTTGTTGAAGTCTTCTCTCATCTTTTTCAAGCTATTATGTGCTTCAATCCACTTGGAATGTGTCACTGATTGCTCTTCTTCTTTGAGGTGAAGTTTCTCCTCAAGATCTTTTGCTATCTTGTCCAGCTCAGCTACCTTCAGTTTATGTCTCTTGATTTCATCAATGTACATTGTCTCTTTCTTCATACATTCTTTCAACTCCTCAGTCATTATTTTAGATTCCTTTTGTAACAATTTCTTCTCTTTCTTGAGTTTAATGTTTTGCTCAAGGCAAGCCTCTAATTCATCTTTCAATATGTATTCAAGCTCTGTTCGTTCACTTTCATCATCTTCACTGATGCAGGTATCAAACCCTTTTTCCACATGAGCCATAAAATTCGTTTCTTCTTCTGATTGACTGGATGAAGTAGAGTCTGATTCTTCCTCTTTGCTTACATAGCTTCTTCTTTCACCTGGAACGAACCTTTTCTTTCTTACACCTGATTTGTTTTCTTCTCTTGGGTATCTATTCCATTTCTTCTTTTGTGACTTCTCATCTTCAACTTCTGGAGCACTATATCTCTTCTTGGGGCAGTTTACAGCAAAGTGTCCGATGTTATTGCAATTGAAACATCTCGATGGTGATTTCCCTTTTCCCCTGAATTTAGTTTTTCCAAACCTTTTAGAAAAAAGAGAAATAATCATGTTGAGATCTTCATCCTTTTCTTCATTGTCAGTATCACTTGATTCTAGGACTTTGTCATCTTTTATCTTGAGTTGTCTCATGGCCTCAAAAGCCATCTCATCCTTGATCTTCTTCTTGAATACTGGGATCTTCCTCATTTCATATGCAATGAGAATGTTGTGAAGTTCATCAAGAGAGAGATCATCTCTGTCTTCTAATGCTGAGACTTTGGGGTCAAACCTGTCAGGAAAATTTCTCATTAGCTTTTTAACAATAGTGGAGTCCTCCAACTTTTCTCCAAAGCCCCGAATGTTACTGACAATTTCATTGACTCTTGTGAAATAATCATCAATATTTTCTTCTTCTCCCATCTTGACATCTTCAAACTTGCTTCTCCAAATCTGTAATTTGGCATCCTTGACTTTCATGTTGCCTTCATAACTACTTTCCAATTTGTCCCAAATTTCTTTAGCATTCTTGAGTCCCATGACTTTTGTGTATACCTTTTCTGAGAGTGACATAAGAATGGCATTTTGAGCTTTACCATCAACTTCCATATTTCTTTTCTCATCGAGTGTCATAGCAGCTTCATTAGCAAGAGGAGGGAATCCAAATAAGGCTGCATTTCTAACTTCAAGGCCGAGAGATAGAAGGTAGGGTAACATCCGATTCTTCCAACTGTGGTAATTCTTTCCATCAAATGTAGGAACACCCCTACTATTAACAGAATTCAGATTGTCCATCTTCTCAGAAGTAGATCCTTACCGAGGTAACCTGGCTCTGATACCACTTGAAATGCCTGGATCGGTTGTGATCACTGAGAGGGGAGGGGTGAATCAGTGATAACTTTTTTCTTTTTATGAATTGTTCCCTTCAGATTATCAATTCAACCTCTGCAGCTGGTTAAAGCCTAGATCTACTCTTTTAGAGGTGCAGTAATAATGAGAGCACAGAACACAGAGATTTACAAGGTTCGGTACAAAGACCTACTCCTTGCCGTGTTGGTTACACCCCCCAACACGGATTCTTCACTATGCCAAAAGATGATTACACAGTAACTGGTTACCCCCCAATTACAAGTTGGTTAAACCCCCCAACTCCACAGCATCATCTTCATCATGGCTCCACTTCACTTCTTCAAAGGTGTTGTTCAAAACTTCAAGTAGCTTCAACAGTCTTCAAAAGATCTTGTTGGTCTTGCTCACCAAAAACCCAATCACTTAGAATGATTAGTTCTTTTGTATTCACACACATAAGTGTGTACTCCTCTTCTTCTCAAAGTTGATCTTCTTCACATGTGCACACATACACTACTCATTCTTTTAGTGCACACACTTGACTTGTCCTTCTTCTTTAATTTATAAACACACAAAGTGTGGTCTTCCTTTTGCACCCAAAGCCCAAAGGTCCTCGGCCTTCTCCTCAACTTTGCACACCCACTACCCAAGGTGCTCCTTCTTCACTTGGCACACACCCACTGTCCGTAGGTGGTCTTCTTCACCTGATATCAAAGGAGGCGCGCAAGGGAATGCTTGAGCCGCGACCTCCTCTTCTTCAACACTGCCACTCAGGTGTCTTGAGCCGTGGGGTGCACATGATGCAACACCACGAGGTGCACAAGCCACAAGGGTGCAAGGACACCTTGGGCGCGCAAGTGCCTACCGCGCAGGGGGCGCGGTGCAAAGAGGGAGCGCGCAAGGTCGCGCAAGCTCCTCTCCTTCCTGTCGCGCAAAGGATTAGCGCGCAGGGAACACCTTCGGGCCAAGGATGGCACCGAGGACTTCAGCCGTGCAAATAGATTGCATGGGGCTTCTTCGCACTAGTGATGCGCGGAACAAGACATGAAGCCTCCTATCGCGCAGGTGATGCGCAGGATTTTACTTCGCGAGGCAGAGAGCGTCGCGGGTCTTCACAAATGAACAGAAAACTTCACTCGGCCTCGGACTCCTCTTTATATAGGCAGTGGAGGAGCATGGATGATCCGCGGGGAAATACGTTTTGAATGCCCGAAATCCGCGGGGTCTTTGAAAACTTCAAACGCGTTAAATATCTTCCGCGTATCTCGTTCTTCTTCTCTGTTTTAATGCGGGTTTTCCATTTTTCGGTTTCCTTCACGTGCATGCGACTTAGAACGCATGCACGGCCTTCGTTTTGGCCATCCCATGAAAAACACGAACACCCCGAGGCCTCGGCAGCTTTGCTTGCCTCGGCCGTTCTTCTAAGATCTCCATTTGTTGCATGCATGTATATTTTTATACATGAATGGGTTCAGTTTGGCCAGACGAACTCATTGGTGCCTTCGGCTTCAAAAGAGATAGTCGGGAACTCGAATTCGTATGCTCGGAGGGCTCTGGTTCAGGCGGCGGCTCGCGGGAAGGCTCTGCATGGCCGAAGGTGGGAGACGATGCCGGGGCCGTCGGATCAGATCTTCAACGGCCTGGATTAGATCGCGGCGTCGCAGATGGATCGTGCGGCGCAGATCAAGCGCGCGATGAGACGGACGGCAGAGATTTGCTCCCGGGATTTTTTGCGCGTCCCACATCGAAGCCTTCCGCGGATTTTCCGCGGTTTATCACCCTGGCGCTCCCATGAGCGGCCAGTTGAATCTCCTCCCCTCTCGGTGCCGCCCCGCACCGAGTTCTCCCTGCGGGCGCGCTCTGCGCCCACTCACTGCTCCTGCGGGCGCGCTCCTAGCGCCCACTATGCTCTCCGGGTGCGCGGGTTTCACCACCGCGTGCCCTCGGGGGCTTACACACGGCCCCTCTGCGCTCCTCCGGGCGTGCCCCAGGCGCCCATGCGGTGTCCTGCGGGTGCGCTCTGCCTCCCTGGCTCGCCCCACGGGTTCCCCTATGGGCGTGGTGCCTTAGTGCCCATGCCTTGGGGTTGAACCCCCAAGGTGCCTTGGCTGGCCAATTTTTTGGCTAAGGCAAAGAATAATACTTTGTCAAATACAAAGTTCTTCCATAAGTTCAAGACAAATGCCACATTCCAAGCCATCTTCTTCATAATTCTTCTTCTTCTTAGGAATTACCCATCTCCTCCTCATGTTCTTAATAACTTTTCAACATTTCACAACTTAGGAGGGAATTCCGAAGGTTCTTCATCAACCGAAGCTCCTGAATCAAATAATTCTTCAATGTCCTTCAATGATCCAATTAGAGGTCAAGTTGGATCACATTCACATTGTCATGCACTAAGGATTAGTACATGTTATTCTCTTAATCTCCTAATGCATTGTGAAGACAATGCATGGCCTTCTAAAAGTGTTGTGACTTTGTATCCAGTTGATACAAGTTCTTGGAACTTAATGATCAGCTCAACAATCGTCAGATTTAATGCTTCTGTAATCATCAATCTTCAAGATGTACTTCATCAGATGGCACACCATGACAAGTTATTGACAAAAAATGCAATTACTTAACTTGGGCACAACATAATGTTTCCTTTAATATTCAACAATCCACTAAAAGTATCTTAACCTTGATCTGATAAAAACAATACCTAAATTCATCATTAACAACCCATAAATGTTTTTTTAACAGTAAGGATTTCGAATTTCTATATTCATGTGCACTATTTGGTTAATATTTTCACAGAATTAATAAGAAATTACAAAAGAATGAAAACATCCACACAATATGCATTTTTTTTCCAAATGTCCTTAACATTACACCCATGTTTCATTCAATATACAATTTATTCTTACAAGAAGAGTCCAAAGAGTAATGTTTGTACTTTATATAGTTATTAGTAATAATTATATCATATACAAAATATTTGAAAATGTGATATGAGTAAAAAAATATTATTAAGGGATATAAAAATAAAAGAACCAGATTAGTCCTGTGGAAACATATAATCACTTTTAAATGTTTACCATTTTCCGAATAAAAAATTTAACAGAAAAATAAAATATTTTCACATATGAAAATCTATATTTTATCAATGAATATATTTGTGAACACATTACTAAGAATTATAAAAACATAAATGAATCTTGAGACACATGGGGAATCATGAAAACATTTCAAACCCTTTTTCTTTAAAAGTTCATAAACATTATACAACCACTTAAATTCAATATATTTCCATCAAACACACGAAGAATAATAATATAGGAATTTTGGAGAATCATATTGATAATTGAAGTCCAATGGTGATTAATACATACTATAAAAACATATTCCTAGTTAATTCAATAATAATAACATAATTCGTCATCTAAGTTATTTTTTACCATTGAAGGGAAATAATTCCTGAATGAATTGGGGATATATATTAGGATCACTAGTTAGCATGAGCTATATTGGGCTCACTTATCATCATATATAATTCCATAAAATTATTTCATTAAGGAAACATATTTAATATATCATCTTTCCATCATAAAACTCATGAAAAAAATCATTTTAACTGATAAGAAAAACACATTCCATTTTCACATAATCTTGTGCGGAAATTTAACTTTTCATGGAATATTTAAAATTTGTATAATTTATAGAATGGTGGGAACATGATTATTATTAAAAAACTATTTTCAATTATTGATTAATCGGGATAATATTTTATGTATATGATGGTGGAATATAGTGGTCCATCTGTATATGTTAATAGAATGATCTTTTTAAACATATTGAAAAATTAGAAAATATCCCCTATGAAAAAAATTTAAATGAATAATTTTCATGAAAATTCATGAAATTAATATAAAATTTAATATTAATTATATAATCCTTTTAAGTATAAATATAAACATTATTGAACCATTTAAAATAACATCGATTAATAAGAAAATTGGTAGCGAAGAAAACATTAAAACATGATTTTCAAATGATTTCCACTTACCATAAGAACTTTTAATAATTTTATATTAAATAAATCCAAAATAATAAAATTATATTAGTTATATAAATTTCTTACGTGACATCCGGGACATGGTTCACTCAATAGTAACCAAACCCAGTTGGCCACATGGCCTTAAGGGTACCTCCCCATAGGCCAGATGATAATGACTAGTAGTAAGGGTCTATAAAAATATGGTGGGGAGACAATAAAAACATTATCAAATTGTAGGGCATCATTATAATCATATCAATCAATAACGAAAGCATAAGAGACAAATGAATAACAATATAATAACATCAAGCATATAAAAAACCATTAAATCTCATAAAATAGTTCCTTATACAAATTATAATCATGGAATGATATTAAAAAGATAGGTAATACATTGAAACATACATCTAGTATGATATATATACCAAATGTTCAAAAAAGTAAAAAAGAAACTATCTATAGATAGCATCACAAGCTACAACCTGGTCATGTTCTCCCCTACTCCTATGCATCAAATAATCAGGCATCGCCATTTGGGTTTTTTCCAAAGTCCCTACCTACATCCATGATTCTTATTTATGTACCAAATGAAATACCTAATAAGGTGTGATATAAAACGAACTAGGACACCACCAACGATGTCTATAACATATCCATCCAATTCAAACATAATGAATTAGTGAGTAGTTATAACATGAGTAAAAGTAATAAAATAATAATTTTAAATTTAATACAAATAATTTCAAATTTTAAATAAGAAACTATAATACAATGGCCAACTAAAATCATGTAAATAATAAAATATTACCTAATATATGGATTCATGTATCCGAACAACTTGGGTCATGATCCATAGAGTAGAAAATTCCAATGCATCAAAATAAATAATGTAAACCAAATAAGCAAAGTAAACAAGATCCAAGGATAAGAAATGTACAAGGAATCCATGTCATCTTAGTAAATAAGATCCAAGTATTATAAATGTACAAGGTATCCAAGTAATCTAAGTAATCTGTATCCAATGATTACAAATGTCCAATGCATCCTAGTTGGTCATGTAATCTAGATCGAAGGAGTAGAAGTGTCAAAGGAAACCAAATATTTTGGATCCTTGGATTCCAAATGTCCATGGAATCCAAGTACTCTATGTAAATAGGATATAAGGAGTAAAAATTTCTTATGAATATAAAATAATTAAATTATGTAGGATTTAAGGATTATTTTAAGGCATCCAAATGGCCCGTCAATCCCATACCAGTCCATCCTTTATAAACATAACAAATTATTTTACTATTTTAAAAACCATTTCATTAATAATTTAATTAATCATCTCATAATATTATACAATATAAAGTATTTATCTATTTTAATCCTTTTAAATTTAAATTACAATGTTCGTTATGGTGCCTACAACATTTAACAATTAACATAATTACCATAATCAATTCTTAATAATGTAAAGAAACCTCATCACACCTAAAGAGTGGAATAATCATGGTAAGAAATAAGAACCCACCACATGGATGTTTTAGGATGAGTTTGACTATATCCAACCCTATATAAGGGTTCCAAAACATATCTTAAACATGTTTTAATCATTTATGTCAAGGTTCTGCTAATTTATGTAGAATCAAAATGTGTGTATGGCGTGTAGAGAAACAACCAAAATGAATAAAAACAAGAATTTTATGGATAAGGTATAGTCCACCTAACATATGACCATAGAGGAACAATCTCTAGTATCAACCCTTATCTCAACCTAGACTGCATTAAAAAATGATTAGATGAATGCCATGAAAATGAGTCACATTATATCCACCAAAATAATTTCACATATGAGAAGAGAAATGGGGAAATAAATAAAAGGTGAGAATAAATCATCGATGGATATACAATGATATTAATTCATCATGATTTGGAAATTAGATGGTGAAATAAGGTAAATGCATAAGAGGAATTTAGAAGTGGATCTCCAAAATAAGGGGAGTCATTTCATTGGATAAAAAGTAAAATGGATAAGGTTTATATGGTTATTAAAGGAAAACATGGCGTTTTATAGCTTAAAAACAAGGTCACGTGATTAGGAAACATGTTTGGCTTAAACGGGTACCAAAATCAACCATGAGAGTGCCTTGTGTGGCCATGGTGCATTGCTAAAAAAAGATTCCAGTGGCTATGTGTTTCTCTATATTAAAAGCATACACATATGCATGGGAATTCCGCTTGGGATGTATAGTATTTTTAAATTTTTTGGCCCCTAACTATGGACTGAATCAACTTGTATTGTTTAATCAAACCATGCCGATTAGGTGGAATGGTTTCTACTAGACATGGGGCCCACATGTCTCTTATGAACACTTAGGCTCTGGGATTTTAACAAGCTCCATAACCCTCTACATATTCTATGAACCAACTAGGTATTTAGATTATTTGTAAACCAAAAAATTAAACCAATAATAGAATGTTCAATTACATATAGAAAATACATGTTCTTAAAATATTTCCCACATAAATAGATTATTCAATCAATTTATGTTCATTGTGTTGTTAGGCATCATAATAGAACAACTCCAATCACATGTTACATATATTCCCTAACTCTCCCTAGTCTTATCATATAGAAGGATGTTCTTCCATAGAACCTCTACTAGAGGAACTGACCAGCCACAAGAAAAAAATTCCCTTATCAACAATACATATTGAATTCCCCTTAAAGAACACATATACCTCCAACCCATCCTCCTCTGGCTGAAAACCTGCGATATATTAGAATGATATTGGTGAAGATGAGATAGAAGGAATATGTTATTCATGCACTAGTTCCTCTAAGGAAACTATAACTAATTGGATACCATCTCAACTCTCTCTATTATCTATAAATTCTCAAATTAATGAGGCCGTATTTTCTATTATCATTAACTCTATCAATACCCCAATCTAGGTAATGCTCATAAGAAAACCTGACTCCCCACCTAAAAACTCAAGTAGTCATCATCAATGATTTAGGTATGAATTATTTCTAGATTAAGATGTAAAAATATACTACCTAATAAGATGAATCTACTCCTATGTCTCCTAATCAAGACAAGGATCTAGTAGGACTACCTCTCTCACCTCTAACCCACACATGGGTGAATGACATGACCTATCGTATAGGGCCTAATGGGGATCCATCTATATAGATTATAGAATCTATTATTATATTTGATATCAAAGAGAGGTAATTATTTTCCCCAATACCTCAAAAATTTCGTAATAATTTTAGAAGAATATCATCATAAACCTTTATCGTATGCTCAGACTGAACATTAGACAATGGGTGATAGGTTTTACTCAAAAGTAGCTATGAACCTCGTTCATTATACATCCACTTACAAAACCACAATGTGTATCTAGCATATCAATCTGATATAATTGAATATAGAACCTTGTGGAGGAATATGATCATATAAATGTTGAGACCCACGAGTTCATCCACGAATAAGTATTCTGAATTGATTGAAAATGACATACCTTTTTCATCCTATCCACAACCACCCATATGGTGTAACTGTTATGAGGTGACCTAGGAAATATCATCCCAACATAGATGGTGACATCATCCAACTTCCTCTCTAGAATAGGCAATGGATGTAAAATCTGTTCTTGTCATCAGTCATCTTCATTCACATGATGATTGGTGGAACACCGAGTAACGAACCCAACTATCCCATACTTCATCCATAACCACCAATATTAACCATGTAAGTCATAATAAATATTTTTAAAACTAGGATTCTCAACACATATCATGGAATGATACTATTTTCTCATATCGTCATGGATATATTTATGGTCCCATATTTTTCATTGAAAGTGTAAGATATCATTTTCATCAACTACCCTACTCATAGTTAGATTGTTAACTGCAATACTCTCCCATATGTACATTCCCTTCAAATATCGAAAAATCCCTATATTAAATATATCAAAAAGTGAAGTGGTAACTTATAATGATGCAATTGGAATATATCGATGATGTCCTTGAACCTATATGTGCATCTCCAAAAATAGGGGCATAAGTTTCCACTCTATACAAGACTCCTCAACCACCTATATCTTCTTCTTCCTTCTCCTCCTCAAAGCATCCAACAATGATCTTTTCTTTTTTAGGGTATTTTAAATCTTTAAATAAAAAATAATATAAATAATCAACCCATGTTTATTTTATAAGGTTAAAAATATGATTTCTAAGTCTGTATTTGTGTGTTTTTGTTGTCTGTATACACCACAAAATATTATGTCATCAAATAATAGCTTCAATATCACAAGGCATGAACAATAGTTTCTAACTCAATATCTTTCATCTGGTACTTCCTCTTGTTTGGCATCAACTAATGAATCCCATACACCATGTCTCTCTCTTGATTCATCATAGATTCTTCTAACCCAATGCCTGATGCATAAAAATACGCTATATACATTCTCTCCATATTTTGATGAATTAAAATTGACGCTGATGTCAATTTCCCTTATGTTAGTTGGAATGTTTTCTCATAGGTGTCAGGAAATATAAAATTCACACCATTTATAATAAATCCCATAATTAGTTCTGATAAGTTTGATAATTCCTATATGAACCTCTAGTAATAACCATATATCCTTATAAAATTCTATTTATCAAGGATGTTCTTATTATACTCCTAAGAAAATACAGCTCTCGCCTAATATAGTTCAACTGATCCTCATTTCGATAAGATAATATATTCTTTTAAGTGAATTTTAACTATCCAAAAGTGTTAATTTATGATATTGGAATATAACTAATTATTTTTTAGTTTATCCAGTATGATATCAATATGATTGGCATAGTAATGTTGAGTGTGATAATACAATAAGAAACTATACACTAATATCACTAAAAACAAATCGAGTTATAGATGTAAAACTCTATTAATTAGTTCCCTGAAACCAGATATTGTATTCATGAGGCCGAATGACCTGAAAAAATACTCATATGAGACATATATTCTATTGAATGATGTACATGGTATATCTGATGGTCTAACATGTATCGGATGATAACTCAATCAAAAATCAATTGTTGAGAAGACCTGAGATCCTCATAGTTGGTCGTAGAGATCATCTATATGGGGAAACATATACTAAATCATAAACATCAACTTATTCAATTTTTGGTAATCCATATAATTTAAGAGGGTACTATCTACCTTCTAGGTTAAAATGACTGGTGAACCCCTCATAGATGTATTGGCTCATATAAACACATTTTCTTCTAAGTCATTTGTTGCCTCCTGATGTCTTTTAATTCAGTAGTGGCAATTACATTTGGAGTAATTGATATCATTGTAGGTCATGGGACTAGCATGATGGAAAACTCCACCTCCCTCCTTAGAGGTAGTCCGGAAAAATAATCCATAAAAATTTCCAAAAATCTATTTCCAATTAAAGGGATTTCTTCATGATACATTCCCAAATAATTTGTGATAGAAGTAAATGTAATAATGAGAGGGAACAAAATATTCCATCAATATAATGATGCTAAACCCATTCATATCAAGAAAAAAGATGTCCCATAAGAAGTGACACCATCCTATCTCAAGGGGGAACTCCTTAAATTAGTTAACACTCTTGGATTATAACCCCAATGGAGTATCTTGTGTTATTATTCCATAAGGTAACAAAACATTGTTCTCAAGGTTCTCAAAAGTAGGCAGAAATATGAAGGAATGAGAAGAACCTATATAAACAAATAACAAAAACTAATGTATAGGCTACCGGACTTGTACATCTAATTAAAATAGGTCTGACACTCTTCTCCTCAGGTATTGGATGTAATGCATAACTCTGGGATGATCCTTGGCCTTGAGGTATAACCTCGCTAACATGGACATGTATTCTCTGTTGGTCTTGTGAGTGTAGTGTTTGACTGCCTCGGTCAAGACCAACACCTCATCCAGTCTGACTGTTCACACTCTAGATCCCATCCTGACGAGACAATTCTAATTTAAATCATGAATGAGGAGTCAGTGTAGATCCTCTCTTACTATATGTTTGAGTAAAGGTCTATAAAATGGTTGTAGATATCTCATCCTACCATTTCCTCGACACTCTACTAGGTTTTTATAACACTAGATCATCATATTACCATGCCTCCCACAATTATCAAAACATATATATCTACTATCGCCCATGATATGGAATATTTTACCTTGACAAGAAACTTCAAATTATCATTTCATGCTACCTGACACTGCACCACTCGGTTGAAAAGATGAACTATTACACTCTATAGCCACAGCTTACCTCATATTAATCTTATTAATCAGTTCCTAATTTACTATTTTCAATATGGTAGGAATCCAAAATACATTCACATTTGATTGGATTTGATCTAGAAGTTCATACCAAAAAACCAATATTTGGATACGTTTTTACCTAACCTAATAGGTACCAAACATTAGAGTTCCATGAAATGGAATTAATAGTCTAAGAAAAATAATGTTCCCTACTCCAACTACATAAACTCTCTATATCTATCAGACCTAAATATCATAGGATAAAAAAAATTATAGAATGAAATTTTGAAATCCTTCCAGGCTATATCTGTATAATGATTGGTCCGAGTAATCACGTCCCTCAATATCTTGCAGATATATTAAAACATATATGTAGATAGATTCAATATCCTATAGGTAGGTGTATTTATAATTTTGAAAATTAATAGCATGGCCTCTATTCATGACTCTATAGCCTATGGTTTTCCTTCACTCAAGAACATTGGTGGATTATACTTCAGAATATCATATGGAAGCACTTCCATAGTCAAGGAAGGTTATGGTACCAAATGAATAGTCTTCATAAATCATAGAAAATACTCTAGAAACTGGTCATTGTCACTGGTATCAGGTATTATAGTACGTACTACAAGTGGCACTTCTATAGGATCTACTTGTGGCTTAGGGCCCACCACCTCTATAGAATTATCACCAGAACCCTCTTGACACACTACTGGAGTCTGTTGTGGATCCATATCTCTAAAAATATCAAGATCACACATTAGACAAGATTTTATTAAAATAGAGTCATATATATAAAAATAGTATAAGAACAGGACTTCCAATTTAAGTGTAATAACCATCTGCCTACTACTAATTTCAGGTCTTTGTGAAATAAATATCATATATAATTCAACCGAAACTCCTTACTTCCCACTATATAAGATGGTTCACGCTATAGTTATCTTATTTAATTTAGGGTCCCAGTATAAATGTATCAATTCCAATTTATAGAGTAAATATCCCTTTAAATGGAAATTTGAATCCCAATGTATTGGTGACCATTCATTCAAAAATTCAAATTTATTTTAAAATCATTATCATTTTTATAGAAAATATTTAAAAAAATTTGAACCATATGAATAATCTATTCCAATATATTAAGGTATATACACATTATAAATTGATTTGTGGGATATATTTTATCACAACCACTCATTTATAAATTAAATAAATTAACATGTAGCATTATTTCATAGATATATAAATATATGAAAAAAAACATGCAATATGAATTAAACATAGTTAGTAATCATGGAACATAATAATGTCTGACATATAAATCATGAAGTGTCTATAATGATGCATGATGAAATAATTGCTTTCAATATCATCCAAGGATATAAAAATGTATATTCATAAAGAACATCAAACATCATGTGTATCGCCGAATGTTGAAATGATGTAAGCTATAATATGTAATATCATGATCTATATGTCCCATATGACCTAATTTGTCTCTTCACTATACAAGAGATAGCTGTCTCCAAGGATATTCTCCATACCATATCCTAACACATCTTATTTATCCTCTCTAAAATAAAAATGTTTTAAGGTAATGAAAATAATATAATGAAGACCTAATGATACCACTTGGTGACATCCCTCACTTAATTCACTCAGCAAGAGAAGGGAAAATTTAGCTACATGGACTCAATAGTGCCTCCCAATATCCAAGAGGTTGTCAAATAGTAGTGAGGGAATATAATGGTATGATGAGGATGTAATACACTCATGATAAGAGTGTACCACAAATATATAATCATTTCAATCAATAGCTTAATCATATGAGATATTCGAACTACTTAATAATAACACCCATTATATAAATAACCATGTAATATCATCCAATAGTATCATATAAAATTTATTATGCTAACATTCTATAAAAAGGATATGTAATACATGGAAGAAAACATCCAATAATATATATATATATATATATATATCAAAGTGAAAATGTTCAAAAGAAACTCTCTCCAGATAGAATCATGTTCCATATCTTGGTCATGTACTCCCCTACTCCTATGAATCTAACAATCAATTATCACCAAGCAGGAACTTTCCCTTATATCTAAATGAATCCATGTAGTCTATTAAAGTAGAAAAAGGCCGCCTGAATGGGGTGTGAGATAACACTGAGTAGGTCAATAATAATGGTGTCTATAACAAATTCATTTTTTTAGATAAGATAATGTAGTGAGAAGATGTAATTGGGGTAAAATTAATAAAATCGTAAGTGAAACTTTCCAACCTATCAAGGTTAAAAATAAAAAAGTAATGATAATAAAAGCGTTAACTAAACATTAAGGGACAATTAGATAATGGCCTAAGTCATTTAATCATCTATTAGACAAAAATATTCTAGGATCCAAGGATTATAAAT
This sequence comes from Viscum album, assembly GCA_963277665.1. Classification (NCBI taxonomy): domain Eukaryota; kingdom Viridiplantae; phylum Streptophyta; class Magnoliopsida; order Santalales; family Viscaceae; genus Viscum; species Viscum album. The sequence goes on along the minus strand of OY728119.1, from coordinate 113,534,652 downwards.
GTCCAAGGAATCCATGTATGGATATTAAACCAAATAATCCATGAGAACCAAATCCATAGAGTATAAATGTCAAAGCAATCAATTTATGTTATCTAAAAAATTATCCAATGTGTATAAATTTACAAATAATTATAGTAAGTCATATAATTTGATTCCAAGGAGTAGAGATGTACAAGGAATTATAGTGGGTCAATTAATTTAGTTCAAAGAAGTAGAAATGTCCATGTTTTCCTATTAAGTCATCTCTATGGAGTATAAATATCAACAGAATCCAAAAACAACACATAAATAGGATCTAATGATTAAAAATTTCCATGAAAACAAATATTTTAGGTAATTAGGATATAATGATTATAAATGTATAGGACAACCAAATGGTTCTTCGATGCAATACCATTCCATCCATTATAATCATAAATAATTCAAGCACTATTTAAAAAAACCATTCATTAATCATTACATTAATCCCTTCAGAATCATGCAAGATCAATTGATTATATATTTCAGACATTTGATATACAAATGGTAAGGTTCATTATGTTTCCTTTAACATTTAAAAATCAATTAAGTACCATAATTGATTCCCAAAAAATGTAAAGAATAATCATCACACACTAAGTGTGGTATAATCATGGTCAAAATAAAGAAGCCACCCCATGGGTGGTTACAGTTTAGGGTAATAACCTATAAACTAGTATAAGAGTGATTAGGCATGTCTTATATATTAATTTTTCATTTCACTCAAGGGTGTATTAATATATAAAGCATCCCTAGAATTTTTGGTTTGTGGCATAATAAAATAGTGTATAAACAAACAGAATTTGAGGGAAATGTCATAGACCACCTACCTCAATCCTATAGGGGAACACTAGTCTAGTTTCAACCCTTATTAATACCCATATCATAAAAAAATTGAATATAGTTAAAATACCATGAAAATATGTCCCATAGGTTTTTACTAAAGCAAATACATCTACGAAAAGTGAAATGGTGAATGGAGAATAAGGAATGATTAACTCACTAGAGGCTATTCAACGAGATGAATGAATCTTGATTCAAAAATCAAAAAACGATACGGTTTTAAATCAAAGGATTCCATCATAGGTGAACTCCATGTGGAGGGGTTTTGTGAATTGGAGAAGAATCAAAATGTATTAAGGGTACTGAGGTTGTTATGTGAACGAAAGCATTTTACCCCATTAAAAATAGGTCTCATAGTTGTTTAAAATGTTTTCTTACTAAGAATACATCCCCACCTTAGGAAATCTCTCACATGGAAACGGTGTATGTTTTGAAAAAAATGTGTACCGATGATGTGTTTTCTATATCTTACAAACATGCAACTCTTTCCTGGGCGTGCATCTTGGGTTTCATGGATTCCACAAATAGTGAGTCCACTGACCATGTAGTTAACCACCCCACATAGTTTAATGAATCCCCAAATTCTAGAAACCACAGTTTCTAATATACATGGGACCCATCTTCATCTCCCAATATTTTGGGCTTTTGGCTCCCAAAAAGCCCCGACGCACTATTTTCTTCTATGACCCTACTAAGAAATGATATTTGGACAAAATAAGCAATGAAAGTGCAATTCAAAGGTTTCATACCTCATATAAAATATAGCTTCTTACAATTCTTAAACATTTTCATGTTCATTATATTATCTTAATTATCTATATTTTATTTATCACGGTGTTTAATTATGTTACTATAACTGTTAATTCATTGTTCTACATTTTGGGGTAGTTTGATTGATAACATCAATAAAAAATTAGTTCAATGACCATGGTCAATTACTGTTATGATTTCATTACCTATTGAATAATGAAAAAAGATAAAATTACCATATTTAATCATTAATTTCACCTTTAGAACAAAAAATGTAGGTTGTTCATGAAAAAAGAATCATATCATTTGATGAAGAATATAGTTTGTATGAATGCATGAAAGATGTTTCCATTTAATATTGTTTGGAATATAAATAAATATAAAAATATTTTAATTTTATATTCATATAAATAAAATATATATGTCATATTTAGTCATTATCTCCATCATTATTACCAACATATCTTGTTGGTTTGTAAATCCAAACTTATCCTCTAGTGACATTTTCTATTTCCAATAAGGGGATGGTTAAAAAGGAGTGCAATTTCATATCTTTATATAATCTTAATTATCTCATAAATATAATATATAATCATTCTATCAATAATTTTACCATTCATATGATATAGTTTTGTAAAATTAAACATATCACTTTGTGGAGGTGGTACTCCACTTGTACACACATGTTATGTTTCCATTTTCCCTAAGACAGAAAATTATAAGAAAAAGTGATGTATCATAAAGATATATAAATATAATAATATTGGAGAAAATTATGTTATTATATCATCATGTATGAATTATATATTAAAGAAGTAGAAAAATAATAATTATGAAACACTTGTTTAATAATTAAACATCTTTTTTAGAAAACATTCATTCGATTGATCTTTAAGCCATCTTATGTTAGACTTTTGGTATGGATAGAAACTATAGGTTATTTAGATTATAATTGGGATGATTTATATTTATGTATTTTCAATTATTCAGATCTCAAAATATTTTAATAATTAATTATTGTATTTTCACTTTTATAATTGAGGGGAGTGATACACATGTGAATACTCACATCACTTAAATCTATTTTTTGTCTTAATAAAAGGAATGATGTAGAAATTAGTTATATTTTTAATATATTATGAAAATATATAAATATTCACTAATGAAATAATATTTATTATTTTTTATATTTTAAATCTTATCTCTTGGTTTAATCCCCACATAAAATCTTTTAACCATTACCGCAATGACAATTTTTTACCAAGGGTACTATTCCTAATGACAAAAACATTAGATTATTACAAAATATGAACCAAATAATTCAAAATAATAATACCATATTTTAATATTCAATTTACATAATTTATAATAATTAAATTTAATATAAATTTTCAAACAACAAGGAAATAAAATTTTATAAAAAATTCATTATAAGCAGAAAATCGTTTTTACCAAAATCATGTATAATTTTGATTATTATTGAATTAATTGGATTTTTATTAAAATGGAACCAATTTCATATCAGTTCCAGTAAAAAATATATTTATTCTTTTCGAATACATGAAAAATGATAGTTTTAATAAAATATTTATACTTCAAATTTCAACTAAAAATGTATCATTTTAGAAAAATACAAACATTCACTCAAAGAAAATATTATTAGGATAAATCAAAAAATGAAGTAATTTTTTTTGTTAAATTAAAATTCTAAAATCAGGAAATATAAATATTAAATAAAACCATGTAATATATAAAAAACTAATGTAGATATGTTAACGTATTTATTTTCTATTTGAAATAATATATAAAAATATTTATGAAGCTATAATGAATAAGAATCTAAAAAATAAATAATTTAAAACCATAAGATTTATTTATGTCGAGGATTATATTGGGTGTATATTTTATTAATGGGAATCCCTAGTATGAAACATCCATATCTATTTTTAAATGTATATACTTTTTAATAAATTATAAGAAATAAAACAAACTCCCAATATAAAAAGTTTGATGTATATGGGAACTATATGCATATCAATCTAAAATAATAATGATATTTTCATTTCATCCAAAAAAAATTATATACACATGTAATTAAATTATACATATAGATTTATTTTTAATTCCTAGGAAATGGTGAAACATAATAAAGGGTGATCTATAAAGCCTTATTTGGGATAAAAAAAGAAAAATGATGCATAAATTAACATTTTGGGTAAACCATGATTCATGAAATAAGAACATGAAAATAATAAAAAATTCCCTTACATGATCATAAAAACATGATTCAAAACATGATAATAAATAAATCAGTAATTACATGATCTTAAGTACATGAGGCATAACATGGAAGTGCAGCTACTGCATAAACATGAGATAGTGATAGACACATATTCATAGATCAACACTAAGGCGTCATAAAACATATTATCATGGATATTGTCCAAGTTGTTGTAAAACCTTACCGAGGGACGCTAAAAAGGTACCAAGAATGTGTGAACTTGAGAGGTAAATTTGGTACCCAAAGAATTATAATTTTACTAGAGTGCACCCTTCATATGCCTTATTTCCTAAAATTCTCTTAATGAAAACCCACATAAATCCATTAATAATCATTACTTTAAAAATAGGAAAATAAATGAGTATCCAAAGATATAAGAATATCTCGATTTAAAAACTATTAAATCATGGTAATCAATTATGGGGTATATAAAAAATGAATAATAAATTTTATATTGTTTAGTCAATCAGTTTCCTAGTCAATATAAGGTTGTGTATCTAGGTTAACACCATTCAATTAGATGAAGAATTCAAGTTTATCCATAGAAGAATTATATTAAAATAAAATTTGTACACAACAGATGATAAGGAAACAAAAAGTAAGTGATTAAACATTCTCCATATATATCATATTTCTACTATACCACATGTATATAAAAACTTGGACTTATTGGAGAAAGGTAAAATTAGCAACAATGAGGTATAGTGATATATGACATATTAATTAGTTATAAAATTTGTGGGAAATAACCCTATCAATTAGATTATTGTGGATATCCATGTGAATATGTTACAATATATTTTATGAACTGTAGAGTAATCAAAATGACATTGCTAATACCATAATCAATGAATTGTTATCTTGTAGTAGTGGAGTGTAATTTTAGGGAATAGGGATGTAAATTTGAATATAATCACAGTCCATATATTTTGATTCTTTATTATGGACCATAATGTTCATGTGAATTATCATTAGAAAATACCTTCGGTGTGTCAAATGAAGTTTGAAGGTATGCCTCAAAATTGTGCCCTAGGTAAATATAGAGTTAAACTTAAATACTCTTTTATTGTTTTTATTACCCAAATTCACATTTGTGCTAGCGAAACATTGAATTAAAATACATAAATGCTGATTTTACTAATAGAAAAATAGTATTCACATTTTATTAACATATTTATAATGGTTTTATAGACATCAGATATTTTGAGAGTTATATTGGCTTATAAAAATATTTCAATGATAGGAAATGGTTTTCTCACAGAGATGAAATAATGAGGAAATTATAATAATAATTTATAAAAGCATTTCCTTTTAAATTGAAAAGGAATATAAAAAGGATTGAAAATTTAATAGGAGAACTGGGTGAAGAATCCATATTTTTGTATAGTAAGATATTAAAAAGGATAAAATGGGAGGTAATAAAATAAAGTCTCATTTAAAATATATTAATTGGAAGATAATTCTATGCAATAAATTGAATTTTAATATATAAAAAAATAATTGGGATACAAAATATATTAAATATAATTAACATGAAAAGGAATAAAGCGGATTGTAGAAGCCCAAACATTGAGGGAAAGCTTCATAAATCAGTATAGGGTGACCATAGAATCATATAAAATACATGTGAGGTATTTAGAGATGTTTAGAGGGTGGAAATGAAAACTTAATATGTATTGAGTGGAGACAAAAGGGAGAAAGGGTAGAAATTTATAATAATGGAGGAATGATTTAAAGGGTTAATTTATATTATTATATAAGCCAACCAATTTTTTGTGTAATCATATACACATAGTTTTATATTTTATTAAACATAATAAGAGTTTTATTTGAAGATCAATGTTAGACTTTGTTTGACTTCACCATCCAACCATCCCATTTAATGAATATATTCCAATAAAAGTTTCAAGGAAAACCCTAATTAAGGATCCAAAATTTCAATTAAAACTATATAAATTCAAAAAAACATTTTTTAATTAAATAATATACCCAATGAATTTAAATTTTATTTAATAAATTAATTCATAAATATTTTATCATGATTACATCATAATGATATTACTATCATCATGGTACATGAAAAACATTATCTTTAACATTTTCAGCAACAAATAAATTTTTATATTAAATTATAAAATATAACCCTAAGTTAATTTATATATTCTCGGTCCAAAAGTTATTTCCTTTTTTTAAATATAATCAAATATAATTTTTAATTTAAAAATATTTATATTTTCCCAAATTGATCATTCAATGTGTAATATTTGAAATCACTACCTATAGAAAATTTAATTCCATTATGAGTAAATGTGTATCTGTTTTAAATTAAAATTATTATATTATAATAAAATGATTCTTTTATTTGTATGTAATAAATTTTTTTATTAACTTTAATTTAGTTTCCAAATATGTAATCGATGGAAACAATTTTTAGTGCAACAAGATTTATGTATTCTGATTTAAAATGAAATGTCACTGAAAATTTTAATTTTATAAAAAAAATTATTTAGACCTTATAAAAAATGTTAACAATAAAATTAACATAATATAATTTAAATTATCAAATAAAAATAATAAATATTTCAGAATATTAATTTTTTTATAAAATATATAACACGTTAAAATGAAATATTGGCTAAAGAAATATGTACATATAATATAATATAACCCATTTAGAAATAATTTCTACCAAATTTAGATCATAATGAATTATTTTGGTATGCATATAATATTCAAACATTAGAATATATTAACTTAATTGTAAGGACAATTTAAATTATTAATAATGGAAATGTATTTATGTAAAAATAATCTTAAAATAGAAAAAAGTGATAAATTTATTTACATAGAATGTTATTAGATGGGAAATGGATAAAAATTAGGCTATTAGTAGGTGATATTCGCATTTATCCCTTCGGTCATGTGTTCAAACCCCATGGTATTTTCATATGCGGAGGGATGTCATTCATACAGTAATCTACACTTTTTTAATATCATTTTAATAAATAAGATTAAATTATATGTGAAAAATATGTAATCTAATAACATATTTATTATTTGTCTTAAATAATAGGTTTATTCAAATAAATAAATTTCTTTATCATTGAATTTTATATTTTTAAAATATATTTTATAAAAATATTTACTAGAAATCATTAATGATGGATTCTACCCCTTAAATATATTGTGTCCCTATACATTTATTCATTTATTAACACTAAATAAACCCTAATTGTACAATAAATATACCTATATAAAGTATTTATTCTAAATTCCAACAATATGTTATACCTATGGGGTCATATTCTTGGTTAATTTCAGAGTAAAAGCACCAGGTGAAAAATGTTAAGAAGTTTTTTTTATTTAATGTTCCTTTCAAATTTTTTTACCAGATATAAACATCACTATTGATGATTTTTTTCCACTAAATATTAACATAAGAAAACATAGAACCTAGAGATAGGATCATTATATATTGAATTTATAATTTACTAAAATATTATGAGAATAAATGATTACCTCATCTTAGGATATTTATTCGATGATGTTTTTTCTCTTTAGAATAACTCCTTCTGATTACCATCCTTATGTAAGGAGGATCCATTTATAGAATCCCTCTAATAGTGATCTATATGTTCTCCTTTGATATTTAAGAATCACTGAATTATCATCAGGTTCTATTGCCAAGGGGTTATCTTATTGTGATGCTCACTTGGATTGCTTCAATTCCATTCGTGCATGATGGAATCTCTTAAGTGATTCTTATTCATGAGATAAATGATGGAGGAGGAATAGAGAGAGTAGTATTTCATATAGATGGATTTTTAAAAGTGGATTAATACTACATAATATACAGAACCATCTATTTATTTAACTAGGGTTTATGATAAAATATTATATAATAATTTAACAATTGATAAAAATTATAAAATTCTATTTTTTAACCCTTTCCATATAAAAATTATTTTATAATTCTTTTATGCCATCCACTATCTGAAACAACATAAAATATTTCACTGTCATCATGTAAATTAATATTAATCACCCAACACAATCTTCATATGTTCTGTATCCTCGGTAATTGTTGAATTCTATAATGAAAATTTTATTCTTGAATAATTATTCAATTCATAGTCTGGTGAATAAATAATTATTAAATTTTGATCCATTTAAATAAATATTTTATTCAAATTTTGAGTAATATATATTATTTAAATATTCACATAATCAAATAAATTATTAATTTATGGTTATCTAATTATTTATTACGTCATGAATATTAGTGATAAAAAAACAAGAATAAAACTTGTCATTGGTGCTATGAATAAATATTATTCCAATAATTAAATTAAAATCGAATTCAAATATGATCTAAAGAAACACATATTGCGTGACCTTCAAGGATTCATTCACATTGAAATTAGCTGGGCTTTCCTAAATTCCCAGATTACTATCTATTAATGGGTAAAGTGGTCCAAATGAAATAATATAATTAAATAAGGAAAAAAACTACATTAAAACACTTACTGTGAAATATAATGCTCCTATAATAATATCCATTGAATAATGTTTCACATTTAATTCATCATCCTAAATTCTTGATACCTATTTCAATGAACATTGGAAATAAACACATAATTACACTATGGTGATGGAATTTAATGTGGTGGCTCCATTCTAATCAAACGGTTGATATATCAATATTTATAGTGTCAACATATATATATAGCACGACATTTTTATTGGACAAACAATATTCTACTTCACACGAACATATTGAATAATGGTCTTGGTTAGTAAATATATGTGTCCAAGTCATGATATTCATTAATTATAATAATTACCATAATGAACTATTACACATTCTTGCATAGTGTATTATCTTATGACAATAAGGTGGAATTCCTACCAGGGTGTATTTTATGATAATATCCCATCTTCAAGATTATCAAGTGAAATGAATTTTAATTAGACTCATTCACATTAAATTAATATGATATGACAATAAAAATTTTATGATACCCATCATGAAAGGTTATCTCGCAAGAAAATAATATTTAATAATTTCATTATGGAATATCATGTTTCTCTTCATGATTTGGAATTATTATGAAATTATCAATGTGAACGATACTCTAGGACATTACTATAGTTAATTCATTCTGAAAAAATGAACAATATGTAAAAAAAATTAATTAAAATTAAAATCCTTGAATATAATTTGAAGTTAATTAATAAACAATTTTTTGAAGATCACATTCTCAAAAAAAACTCCCACTTCGACTGCTGCCAACTACCATTGACATTAAGTGTTTTATTCCCCAAATGATGTTCTTATTTCTACTGAGTTAAGGGTTTATTCAAGGGGTCTTCCACAATATCTTCTATGGATATTCTCCTCACATTAAATTCAATTCTCTTTGAAAAATCTCAAAAGAGATGATTCTCCCGATTAATATGCTTCATATTCTAATGTTAACTTGATTCATTGGTGAGAGACCCTACTCAATATTAATAAAATTTATTGTGGTTAGGTCATTATTCTAGGTTTCTCTCCAAACTCCTTCTATAGATTCCTCAGAAGTTGAAATATACTCATACTCTACTATAGAATCTGTGACTAGATATTTATTTTCAATATTTCAACTTACAACATCTCAATTAATTATGAAGATATATCCCATTTTATATTTTATATCATCATGATATTTTTGGAAACTATAATTTTCATATCCTATGATGAATTTTTCTTCAAATCCTCTATATACTAGGAACAAATCATTAGTATGCCTCATATACATAATGATAGTCATGACATGCACCAAATGATGGTTTCATAGTTTTTCTTGGTATCTTCCAACTATGGTCATCAAATATGAGATATTTAAAAGATTAAATAGAACAACATACATGACTATCACAGTCACGTACCCAAATGTAAAACTTACAAAACTTTAACTTTACTCACGTGTTAGAGGAAAAAGTTTCCTAGAAAGGTTAATTCAACATGAAAATGTAAATAATTCCCTCTAAGATTATTTCGTATAGTACATTCGCAATATCATGTATATATATTAATATTGAAATAGGCCATGAATCCAGCTTAGTATATTTTAATGGATAATGATCCTAATAATATATCATGATTTATATTTATCCTTTATGGAGAAACATTTATTCAAATAGGATTTAATAAATTTTAAGATTTTCCTTTCATTTCAAATAAGTAATATGCCACCGACATATACTATTATGAAAATGGATTCACACCCACTAATCCAGTTATAGTCATAAGGAACACTTTCATTCTTTATGAAACCAAATTTCATTATAGATTCATGAAACTGAATGTTACCTGATTTGGATGCTTCTTTAATCAAATAATTGTTCATTTCAAATTTAATACCTTATTAGATTACTTTATAGTCAAAAAAATCTAAGTTGTGTCATATAGAAATCTTCTTAACATTTCATATTAAAAAAATTACATCCATTTTATAAATATCATAGTAATGGTTAGTTTTAGTGGAAATTAAATTTCAAATGTATTTAAACATTTCAACTAGAAAAAAGAATTCATAATATTTAATGTCTTGATGTGATTTGAACTATTTTTTAACTATTCATGCCTTATATGTGCTGCATTTGCCATCCATTTATAGTTTTTTTGAATAAAAATTTATAACCAATATAATTTACTTCCACTATATGATCCACTAAATAGATACTTCAGTTTAGTGCATGGAATAAATTTTAGATTTCATGGATTCATTCCACTTAGTAATATATTTTCCTCTTGATACTTATTTATAGGTTAGAGGATTATTAGAAATAACTAATAATGAATGACCATCCTTTATGACTGAAAACACAAAATTATAGTTCTTTATCCTCTCTTATTATTCTAAATAGTATATGGTATCTATAATATTCACATCAGTGGGTTTTTGTGGAGTTTCTTTAGGTGAGAACTCTTTTGTACCTTGATCATTGTCTTTATCAAATTATACCATCATACCATAATCTATTTTATAGATTTTATCCATCAAAATTAATATGAAAAATTCATTAAAATATAACCCTTTTTTTTCTAGGTGATATTATATACGATTATTTTCTTGAAATATCTTATAAATGTTCACTTTCTACCTTAGTGATCATGTTCATTACCTAGAGAGGCCTTAACAAATGAATTTCAACAACAATCATGTAAATTCAACAACATGGTTTTTAATACATTTAAAACTTTCATGGAATTATATTAGTAGCTTTAGTTAGATCTTGGATTAGTATATGAGTTATTATATGTAAAACTTATACCAAAAAGGATAATGGAAGACACTCATGACTCATTATTTATCACATAATGTCTCACAAGGTGAGGTTCCTCATTTTTCGTTACACCGTTCCCTTGAGGTCTATAAGGATGTGTGAGTTTATATGTAATATCAAACTCCCCTAAATAATCATTTTATTTTTGATTAAGATATACTCTACCACTGTCTAAGGGTAGTTTTTAATCTACTTTACAAGGTGGTTCTCAACATTATTTTTTGTATTCCTTGAATCTGTTAAAGGAATATGACTTATACCTCTTCATGTAGAAAAATACACAAAAATTGAAATCATTAAAAAAATATTTAATATATGAGTACCTACTCCTTACATAAATTTTAAATAGTCTACAGACATTTGTGTGAACTAATTGAATAGGATCTCTAGCCCTTACACATTTTCCACTAAATGGGGATTAGGTCATATATTCATATAGTGACGCATGACATACTACAAGTGGTTTTAGTTAAGATGAATTATAATATCAATATTGGAATAATTTATACAATCACTTTTCAGTCACATGAATTATCCTGTGATTTCGAAGTTGAGTGTGGTATATGTCATGTGAACTAGTTTTATTACAAATTTCTATTACATGGTTCATGTAATACAACACACAATTACTATTATTTAACTATTCATTACTATAACTAATGATATAATTACAATTTCAATAACATGTATTCCGATATCTAAATATAAATACATTTTTATGATGTTTTTAGGAAGAAATATTGTTTTTATTATATTACACCAAATTGAAATATTTTAAAACCATGCTAATTCCCATCAACAATGTGAGGATTTAATCCCCAACATAATTAGTAAAACATTTGGATTTTTTTAATTAATATTAATTTACCTACCCTCATTAAATCATTAAAAATATAATTTTTTATATATCAATACATATTTGAGCTCTCCAAGCTATATCCAATACCATATCACTAGAAATAGAGATATTACACTCGAGAAAAAACCAAAATCTTCCCCTTGAATATTTCTCATTTTTTGGGTTTTCTTATAATTCCCCTTCATTCCCCACATAAAAAATATATCAATATATTCACATGTATTTCCCTTGATCATTATATTCTCGTAAGGGAATTGTGTATAATATTTTTTCTTAAATATCTTATCTTAAACATTCATTTTCTTCACTATATGGACAAAAGTAATTAAATACTGTGTTTCCATATAAAATAGGCAAAGAATCATGTGATGATATTGAAGATAATTCTCACAATTTTTCATATTTAAATTACTAAAATAATATGTATATACTCTGAGGATGTGATTATAGAATGATAGTGGTGTGTATTTCATCTTTCAGTTTAAACTATAGAACCTATAGTCTCTCAATATAAGCAATAGTTGATATTATTTGAGGCTGATCTAGGGAACTTTTTCTGAGAATAATCTAAAGAGAGACATGGATATATCAAAAAAATTCTGTCTACATCTCTTGATATAATACATTTTTTTCTCAATTATTCAATAAGAATCAACAATTTTTATCAGAATTCATGAGTTTACAAGACATGGACAAAAACATTAAACACAAAATATTGATGACATCACCAATGGTTTTATCATAGGTAGTGGAATTATCATCTATATGTTTACTGGTATGTAGATTAGGTAGTGGGGATTCTGTAAAATAATATTTATATTTATGGTGCAGCAAAACCATAAGGTGTATGTACTATTTCTAGAGGTTATTGGGATTAAGAAAATGGTCTTTCTCTAAAACTCATTATATGCATAATGTGGTTGATGTAATTTTAATTTGTCATAAATTTATAAAAATTACTATTATGAGTACTTTTAAGGATTATACCATATGTGGGAAATAATAATAATTAATTTTATTAATCCTGCCACAATTTTATCATGGCTGAATAATCCTCTCCATTGGACAAGGAATTTTTAGTTTTTAGGAAATTATATTGGAAAGGATTCAAATACACCTCCACATAATTGTAATAAGGGCTGACCATTATATTTTAGTACATTTAGATAGGTGGGTCTTTAACAACTGTGGGATTCTAGCATTATCATCTATTGAGTGGATCCTAGTCCGGAAATCCTCAATAATATTTTCTCAATTTCCCTTAATTAAGGCATATTTTATTATTGTGTACTAAATTCAATTTATATGGTCTTATTATTGACCCATGGACTTGAAAAATAATTATTCCTTAATAATTAAATATATTTTAGTGTAGCATCCCAACCTAGATTCCACTTAACTTGTGCCTTGAACCGGCAGGTCACATCCCCTCAATCGTGCCTTCCCATTTGCCAGAGGATACATACTATCAGTGAGGTTGTCAAGGTGGTATGGTGGGAAGATGAAAACATCATATTAGAGTGTCATAGTAGGTACAATAATAAGCACAAAGTAGTGGAAGAAAATATGAAGAGACAGAATAATAATATAGTGGAAAAAAGATAATTGAACAACTGAATAAATATCTAAAGCCACTAGGTAGTGTCATATACATGGATGTATTACAGGATGAAATAAAACAAGGGAACATGAAATAGATGTAAAAAAATTCTAAAAAGTAGAATAAGGAAAAATAATTGCTCCACTAGCATCTCGTGTTTATGTCCATCCCACTTATCATATGCTCCCTCAATATGAAGTCATACTAAAGGCCAATATAGGGGTGATTTACCTTATCAATACCTACATCTAGATACTATTCTATGGTACCAAAGGCAGCACAAGAATGGTTTGATATAAAATCATAGTATGCCACCACCAGTAGTATCTACCATCAATACAAGAAGAGCTCATAACTAAAAAGCGTGCAGGTATAATTGAAATATGCAACAAGTGATGTGATATATAACTATCATTATCATTTTCTTGGAGGACACACAGTGGCTTTACCTACTTCAACTCCTGGATAAGGGGAATTTTGGACCAGTCATTATTTATATAGTAATAATATATATATATATATATATAGGTGTATTTATATATTGTATCCACCTATATGGGCAAGTAGATGAAGATAAAAGTGGCTACAAAACCGGGATACTAGTATCTGGATAGGACGGTGTGTAACTTAGACATCCATTAATAGCAAAAATGACTAATGAAATAGTATACATGACATTCATCTCATAATGAGTGGGATATGTCAGGTTCGTCGCTTGACATAATGAGTATATCATCATGTAAACATTAAAAATAGGGGATGTTTCATAGTAATACCACCATCCAACTAGTGTCAATGGTGTGATACATCATTTTCAACACCTGATATAAGAGAGCATGATACCGTCATTCTCAACAGATCCCTTAATATCATACCATATCCCATATCAATGATTAATCATTTTATAGTATAATACAATTGGAAATACATCTCATTTTTCCTATTTATAACGCCCCGGCATTAAACCTTACTTAGTATTGATATAAATGAATAATTCTCTTTGAGGATCTTTTCAGGTTTAGAGTTTTAGAGAATTAGAACATAACTATTACATCTCAAAAGATTAAAAAGTATTCACTTCTACTAAGTTTCCATAATAAAAAAAAACTCTTCAAAGAAACATGTCTAGTTCCATGTTTTATATAGCATGAAATTCCCTTGATCCCATCCTTGACCTTATTCCACATTAAGTCCTTTGAAAAACATTTCAAAAAAACTTGGGGTGAGCATAAAAAGCTTAGTAAGGGATACACAAAGAATGAAAACTGTTAGTTTTTCAAACATCAAGTAAACCATGTATACTCTATCAAAGTAATACCTTCACCTTCATGAAGTAGTAAAAACTCTTCACTGAATAAAGTATCATTATTTACCTTTTTGAAACCAAAGGATTACCATAAAACCCATATAAAGAACACATAACAAATATAAAGGTAACTTGGGACATAAACATACTTAAGTGGAATAACCATACGGTCGACTTCCACACATATCACTTAATGGAATAGCCATACGGCCAATTTCCATACATACTTAATGGAATAGCCATACGGCCAACTTCCATACCCAATGCATTGGAGATAATAACGTAACCACCCATCCTGGTATTCACGGCACCACCCGTCATATGGTTTATAACGTAACCACCCGTTAAAATGTCCAAGTACCAATATAAAATCATAAAACATAAAACCAATATAAAGGAATGATAACATTTCCACATTTCAATCACAATATATCATAAATATATTGACATAATAGAATCCTTTATCAAAACAATTTTCAATACCAAAATACATAAAAGAGTATATGGTATTTATTTTATTTTAAAAACATTACGGCTTGTTGATGAAGCCAAAGACCAAATAATACTCGCGGTGGTGGAAAAGGTCGTTGTGACTGCGTACGTAAAAAAACATTCTTTTTTGCCGTTTAGTAAAACGCTTCATAGAAAAAGATTCCTTTTGTTTAAAAGTAAAAGTAAAAGGGGTTTATACACCGTATCAAAGAAAGTTGTGTATAAAACAAAATATGCCTCAATGAAAGGAGATTGAGACGAAGTCCCTTACCTCGGGTCCGACATGACTCGATCGTTCTTTGACGTCCTGAATAATAAACTTGAGTTAATTTATACTTGATTAAGAACCTTTTTAAATTTCATTATTCCTTTTATATCACTTATTGCCATGTTATAATCATTATGTAACCATTTAAGTTAATAATGTTTGTTTTGTCGATATTTGGTTCTTAAGTCGAAAGTGAACTTCTTACAATTACATGTTGTTCGTGTGGTCAATGGTTCATTATATCCAGAATTATATTCATGATTTGGATATCATATATATCATATATATCCAGCATATACATGTATTTATAATATTACATAATCATTTAGCGGTAAGAAATGAAATGCACCGTTCATGGAGACGGTAAGCCGTACGTACGCATGAACGCTACTTTCATTTCTATTTCGTATTTTATAGAATGGAATAATAATGATATAAGATTATATTATAATTCCAGTATAATAACATATATAATATCATTAACTTTATCCTTTACACATCCCACATATGGTATTAACGAATCAAATCACTTTCAGGGGGCGGTAGTCGGCACTTCCTAAAATGAAGATATCGTGTTTACCCATAATGGAAACAATAATGGTATGCCATAAATGAAAAATACAGAAGCTTAAGGAAAGAATAAAAATATTATATATCATATATAAAAATATTGACATCATTGTTTCCACCTTTGAAGGTATTAAATGAGTATTGAACAATCATCGATTCGGGAGGCAGAATTTCGCTATCCACGAAAACCGTATGTTCTTTAACCATTTGATGTAGTTGTGTGAGAGTGTAGCTAGAATAAATATTATAACAACATCCTAGTATATTGAATATACTGGTGTTGTTACAAAATAAGTAGATAAAAAGAGTTTATGGGGTTGGAGAAGCAAAATAAAACAAATGAACAAGAGAGAATGAATTACCTTCAAAAGTGTAACTCCTTTTGATTTGAGCCTAAAGGCTTCCTCTGAAAGGATTATGCCCAAAGGGAATCCTCTAGGTTGAGGAGAGGGATTTGGAGAGAGTAAATGGGCTAGGGATGGCCGATCCAAAGGCTTGAGGAGTGTGTGAAATGAGGTAGAGGTGGGGGCCTTTTATAAGAGGAGAGGAGGGGCACTTTTGGAAAGTAAAGAAATATTACTTTATTTGAAAATGTGTTTCGGTTTTAAAAGGTCCCACATTGATATAATTCGTTGATACTGTGATAAGGGTTCTCAGTCTACCCATCCAATAGTTTTTGGACAAGTGTAGGTCTTAGATATTACATTATCATTCCATTTTATTTTAATCATTAAATAATGAGGTCTCGCTGCATCATCACGATGTCATAAATAATTTAATTTATTTAATGTATAAAAAATTATACAAAAACTTCTATGATGTAGGAAATCTTGTTAGCTTTCTAATTACTATTTATAATCAAAAATATGAATTGTATAACCCCATGTAACAATTGTTTTAGTAAAACATGTCATGTTTGTGTTATTTTTACATTAACATTAAATAAAAAGATATTTATGTCATTTTCCAACCAAAGTGGCTCCATGGGGTCCCCAAGTTGACCCATGGGTTGTCTTGGTCGTCCATGACACAACCAATGAGGGTAGGACATGTGTCAAGTTCATTTCATTTTATTAAAACATTATTTTTACCATAAACTACACTAATTACCTCTAATCACGATTAAAAACTTAATAAGTTACTATTCACCAAAAAATTATTTTAATCTCATTGAACCACATTTTACTTCTTAATTACAACCATGTATGTCGGATTTTTGAAAATCAAAACACAATGATGGCAAAATTTCATTTAAACGGAAAATCAGTTTTTATAAGTACCACTTAGTGGTTTCACTATTCATCAAAAATTGAAGTTTTTCAGAAAATTACCAAAAATTCACCCTAAGCTATATTTGATATTACGAATTCAAAAATGAAGTCTATTATACAAAATTCAAAACATATAAGTCGCATTAATTAATTTAATAATTAATTCCCGCTGTCAGAGAAAATAGCGTGTTTTTATGAAACAATAAGTATCAAAAGATTGACACTAGTTTAAGTCTGATTTCAAAGTGAAATTAATTCCAACGACCACTATTGGATAAAATGGTAAATATATTTTCTAATATCAACTTAAAACCAATTCAAAAGATAATCTAATCAATAAAATAAATTAGATTAAAAAGAGGTTTTGAATTAAAATACAACATTTTAAACTATTCATTAAAAAATGAACTTTATCGGAAAGGTACCAAAAATTTACACAAAGTAAATTTTGATGTCCCGATTCTAAAGAAAAGTTATTTTTGGTCCAATATAATATATAAGATTGATCAAAACTATATTTAAGGACGGTTCACCATCAAAAGGTGATAAGTGAACCCTTAGTGAAAATTAGGGTATAAATGCCTAAAATTGAACTCTTTCCGTATTTTAAGCCTTTATATTTTATTGGGTAAATGTAAAAAACATTTAAAAACATATATAATAATATTTTAGTTATTTCTATCCGTTCCCGCCAGTACAACGACTACTTGTTAACTAACATTTAAAATAATATTATTTTATTACTTGTGTGCAACGTAAGTTTTCAAAGAAACTCATCGTTGCATATCAAGTACGCTATCGAACATAGAAACCCCTTTTAATTAAAATTAATATTTAATTCGTAAATATTAATAAATATGAAAATTATTTATTCTTTAATTACCTGGGATGTTACATTCTTCCCCATTTTTGGGAATTGTGTCCTCGCAATTTTATTCACTTATCAAAATAAGTGGGGGTATTTATCCCTCATAGCATTTTCAGATTTCCACGTTGCCTCTTCAATCACTTGGTTTTTCCACAAAACCTTTACCTGGTGAATCGCCTTATTCCGTAACACCTGCTCCCTGTGGTCAAGAATCTGGACTGGTTGTTCTTCATAAGATAATTTCTCCTCCAGCTAAACTACCTCTGGACTCAAAACATGAGATGGATCTGGCATATACTTCCTCAACATTGAAACATGAAAAACATTGAGTACCTGAGATAAACTCGAAGGTAAAGCCACTCGGTAAGCAACTAATCCAACTTTCTCCAGAATTTCATATGGTCCAATAAACCTTGGACTCAGCATTACTTTCTTACCAAATCTCATCACACTTTTCCAAGGAGAAACCTTGAGAAAAACATGATAACGTACCTCGAAAGATAGATCCTTCCTCTAGTTATCCGCATAACTCTTCTGCCTGCTCTGAGCTGTTCTCATGTGCTTCTGAATCAACTGAACTTTTTTTGCCATCTCTTCTACCAATTCTGGTCCCATCAGCTTCCTTTCACCCACTTCATCCCAAAATGCTGGAGTTCGACACCGCTTCCCATATAATGCCTCAAATGGTGCCATCTGTATACCGGAATGAAAGATGTTATTATAAGAAAACTCAACCAAAGAATGATGTTGGTCCCAACTTCCCTGATAATCCATCGAACAAGATCATAGCATATCTTCCAAGTTCTGAATTGTTCTTTCTGACTGCCCATCTTATTGAGGATGAAAAGCTGTACTAAAATTTAATTTAGTACCCAACGACTTCTGAAGGCCTTTCCAAAAGTTAGATGTGAACCTGGGATCACGATCAGATACAATGGAGAGGGGAACTCCATGTAACCTGACTATCTCTTTAAGATACAAATGGGAAAGTTGATCTAGGGAAAAATTATCTCGTATAGCAAGGAAATGAGCAGATTTAGTCAAGTGATCAACAATAACCCAGATTACATTATTACCTCGAGATGTACTTGGTAATCCCACAACAAATTCCATGGACAAGTTTTCCCATTTCCACTCTGGCACTGGTAAAGGATGAAGCATCCCTTTCAGTAACTGCCGCTCTGCTTTAACCTGCTGACAAGTCAGACACTTCACAGTAAAATCAGCAATATCTCTTTTCATTCCATCCCACCAGTAATAGTCCTACAGATCTCTATACATCTTAGTACTGCCATGATGAACTGAAAACAGGGAACTATGAGCCTCACATAACAACTCATTCTTCAACTTTGAATCATAAAGCACACATAAAGGCTTCCCAAACCTCAAAACACAATCATTATCAATGTTGAATTCAGGTAACTTACCTTTCTGAACCAGCTCTACCTTTTTCTTCAACTCACTATCTCGCTTCTGT
Source organism: Viscum album (assembly GCA_963277665.1). NCBI lineage: Eukaryota > Viridiplantae > Streptophyta > Magnoliopsida > Santalales > Viscaceae > Viscum > Viscum album. Next base: position 113,514,717 of record OY728119.1, on the reverse strand, counting down.
GCTTGCTTGATTCTGTCTGATAGAGAAGATTTCACTGATACCTGAAACAAAACAGAAGAACATCCTGTACCAACAACTTCTATGCCAAAGTTCAACAAATCTTTAACAAAAGGATCACGTTCCAAACGCAACATTTCTAATGAAGCATTACTTTTTCGACTCAAATCATCAGCCACTTTATTTTCTTTTCCTGGATGGTAATGAATTGTACAATCATAATCCTTGATTAATTCCAGCCATCTCCTCTGTCTCATGTTCAATTCTTTCTGAGTGAATATATTCTTTAGACTTTTGTGATCAGTATATATTTCACACTTTACTCCATACAAATGAGGCCTCCAAATTTTTAAAGCAAATACAACAGCATCTAATTCCAAATCATGTGTAGGGTAATTTACCTCATGAGTTTTCAACTGTCGTGAAGCATAAGCAATTACCTGATCATTATACACAAGGACACAGCCATGTCCCTTCAACAAAGCATCACTGTATATAACAAACTCACCATTCTTGGAAGGAAGTTCCAAAACTGGAGCATTCACCAATCTTCTCTTCAACTCCTGATTCAACTGAGCCATCACTGCAACAAACTGTTTAGTTCTGATTCTGACCATCTCAGGATACTGATTTGAAAGCACATTTCCCTCTGTATGCCTTCCCAGAGAAGCTGTTCTGTTTCCTCAAAGAAAAACCATTCTTAACACAGAAATATCTTAGGGGAAGCAACATGGTAATCCGTAAATGCTATATCATTTCAATCATATCATAAATTAACTTATAATTTAACAATTTTCTAACTCCTAAAGTTATCTAAACTGACCTTTGATACCAACTATAAGGCCTCGGCCTTAAACCTTACTTAATATTGAATTAAATGAATAATTCACGTTGAGGATCTTTTCAGGTTTAGAGTTTTAGAGAATTAGAACATAACTATTAAATCTCAAAAGATTACAATGTAGTCACTTCTACTAAGTTTCCATAATAAAAAAACTCTTAAAAGAAACATGTCTAGTTCCATGTTTTATATAGCATGACATTCCCTTGATCCCATCCTTGACCTTATTCCACATTAAGTCCTGTGAAAAACATTTCAAAAAAACATGGGGTGAGCATAAAAAGCTTAGTAAGGGATACACAAAGAATTAAAACTATTAGTTTTTCAAACATCAAGTAATCCATGTATACTCTATCAATGTAATAACTTCACCTTCACGAAGTATTAAATACTCTTCACTGAATAAAGTATCATTACTTACCTTTTTTGTAACCAAAGGATTACCATAAAACCGATATAAAGAACACATAACATATATAAAGGTAACTTGGGACATAAACATACTTAAGTGGAATAACCATACGGTTGACTTCCACACATATCACTTAATGGAATAGCCATACGGCCAATTTCTATACATACGTAATGGAATAGCCATACGGCCGACTTCCATACCCAATGCATTGGAGGTTATAATGTAACCACCCGTCCTGGTATTCACGGCACCACTCGTCATATGGTTTATAATGTAACCACTCGTTAAAATGTCCAAGTACCAATATAAAATCATAAAACATAAAACCAATATAAAGGAATGATAACATTTCTACATTTCATTCACAATATATCATAAATATATTGACATAATAGAATCCTTTATCAAAACCATTTTCAAAACCAAAATACATAAAAGAGTATATGGTATTTATTTTATTTTAAAAACATTACGTCTTGTTGAGGAAGCCAAAGACCAAATAATACTCGCGGCGGCGGAAAAGGTCGTTGTCACCGCGTACATAAAAAAACATTCTTTTTTGTCGTTTAGTAAAACGCTTTGTAGAAAAAGATTCCTTTTGTTTAAAAGTAAAAGTCAAAGGGGTTTATACACCGTATAAAATAAATTTGTGTATAAAACGAAATATGCCTCAATGAAAGGAGATTGAGACGAAGTCCCTTACCTCGGGTCCGACTTGACTCGATCGTTCTTTGACGTCCTGAATAATAAACTTGAGTTAATATATACTTGATTAAAAACCTTTTTAAAGTTCATTATTCATTTTATATCACTTATTTCCATGTTATAAACATTATGTAACCATTTAAGTTAATAATGTTTGTTTTGTCGATATTTGGTTCTTAAGTCGAAAGTGAACTTATTACAATTACATGTTGTTCATGTGGTCAATGGTTCATTATATCCAGAATGATATTAATGATTTGGATATCATATATATCATATATATCCCGCATATACATGTATTTATAATATTACATAATCATTTAGAGGTAAGAAATGAAATGCACCGTTCATGGAGACAGTAAGCCGTAGGTACGCATGAACGCTACTTTCATTTCTATTTCGTATTTTATATAATGGAATCATAATGATATAATAGTATATTATAATTCCAGTATAATAACATATATAATATCATTAACTTTATCCTTTATACATCCCACATATGGTATTAACGAATCAAATCACTTTTAGGGGTGGTAGTTCGCACTTCCTAAAATGAAGATATCGTGTTTACCCATAATGGAAAAAATAATGGTATGCCATAAATGAAAAATACAGAAGCTTAAGAAAAGAATAAAAATATTATATATCATATATAAAATTAGTGGCATCATAATGGCCACCTTTGAAGGTGTTAAATGAGTATTGAACAATCATCGTTTTGGGAGGCAGAATTTCGCCATCCACGGAAACCGTATGTTGTTTAACCATTTGATGTAGTTGTGTGAGATTGTAGCTCTAATAAATCTTATAACAACATCCTAGTATATTGAAGATACTTTTTTTGTTAGAAAATAAGTAAATAAAAAGAGTTTAGGGGGTTGGAGAAGCAAAATAATACAAATGAACAAGAGAGAATGAATTACCTTTAAAAGTGTAACTCCTTTTGATTTGAGCCTAAAGGCTTCCTTTGAAAGGATTATGCCCAAAGGGAATCCTCTAGGATGAGGAGAGGGATGTGGAGAGAGTAAATGGGCAGGTTATGGCCGAACCAAAGGCTTGAGGTGTGTGTGAAATGAGGTAGAGGTGGGGGCCTTTTATAAGAGGAGAGGAGGGGCACTTTTGGAATGTAAAGAAATATTACTTTATTTGAAAATTTGTTTCGGTTTTAAAAGGTCACACATTGGTATAATTCGTGGATAAGGTGATAAGGGTTCGAAATATACCCATACAATAGTTTTTGGACAAGTTTAGGTCTTAGATATTACATTATCTTTCCATTTTATTTTAATCATTAAATAATGAGGTCATCGCTACATCATCATGATGTCATAAATAATTTAATTTATTTAATGTCTAAAAAATTATAAAAAAAATACTATGATGTAGGAAATCCTTTTAGATTTATAATGACTATTTATAATCAAAAATCTGAATTGTATAACCCCATGTGACAATTGTTTTAGTAAAATATGTCATGTTTGTGTTATTTTTTACTTTAACATTAAATAAAAAGATATTTATGTCATTTTCCAACCAAAGTGGCTCCATGGGGTCCCCATGTTGACCCATGGGTTGTCTTGGTCGGCCATGACACAACCAATGAGGTTAGGACATGTTTCAAGTTCATTTCATTTTATTAAAACATTATTCTTTCCATAAACTACACTAATTACCTCTGATTGTGATTAAAAACTTAATAAGTTACTATTCACCAAAAAATTATTTTAATCTCATTGAACCACATTTTACTTCTTAATGACAACCATGTATGTTGGATTTTTGAAAATCAAAACACAATGATGGAAAATTTTCATTTAAACGGAAAATAAGTATTTATAAGTACCACTTAGTGGTTTCACTATTCATCAAAAATTGAAGTTTTTCAGAAAATTACGAAAAATTCACCCTAAGCTATATTTGATATTACGAATTCAAAAATGAAGTCTATTTTACAAAATTCAAAACATATAAGTCATATTAATTAATTTAATAATTAATTCCCACTGTCAGAGCAAATAGCGTGTTTTTATGAAACAATAAGTATCATAAGATTGATACTAGTTTAAGTCCGATTTCAAAGTGAAATTAATTCCAACGACCACTATTGGATTTAATGGTAAAAATATTTTCTAATTTTACTTTAAAACCAATTCAAAAGATAATCTAATCATATAAATAAATTAGATTAAAAAGAGGTTTTGAATTAAAATACAACATTTTACACTATTCATTAAAAAATGAACTTTATCGGAAAGGTACCAAAAATTTACACAAAGTAAATTTTGATGTCCCGATTCTAAAGAAGAGTTATTTTTGGTCCAATAGAATTTATAAGATTGATCAAAACTATATTTAATGATGGTTCGCCGTCAAAAGGTGATAAGTGAACCCTTAGTGAAAATTAGGGTATAAATGCCTAAAATTGAACTCTTTCCGTATTTTAAGCCTTTATCTTTTATTGGGTAAATGTAAAAAACATTTAAAAACATATATAATCATATTTTAGTTATTTATATCCATTCCCGCCAGTACAACAGCTACTTGTTAACTAACATTTAAAATAATTTTATTTTATTACATGTGTGCAACGTAAGTTTTCAAAGAAACTCATCGTTGCGTATCGAGTACGCTATCGAACGTAGAAACCCCTTTTAATTAAAATTAATATTTAATTCGTAAATATTAATAAATATGAAAATTCTTTATTCTTTAATTACCTGGGATGTTACACTATTCCCCATGAACATATATATAAAGGCATAACAATTTTGTTAAACATTTTATAAGGAAATAAATAATAGAAGTGGACCTTGTACCCTTTTATTATTTCATTTAAAACATTATTTTCATTTTATGAAATATAACCATCATGAATAATCCATTCCAAATTTATATTACATTTTATTTAGTGCGTAATGGAGATTCAACTTTATAATGATCAAGAGGCATTTAAATTGGGACATAGTAAAATAATGCAATTGCCTAAATGGGAAAAATCAATTATAGTTGGTCCAAGAACATAAGAGGCATCTTAGGATCCATTAAACATTTATGAAATAGGGGGAAATCCATTTAAAATCAATGTTAGAAGTTAAATAGTTGTTTTGGTCATTTCAAACAACTAACAATAAAAGAAAATTCACTTTGTCACACAGAAGGGGTATCTGTTGATGTGGTAAGCACACTCTAAACTATTAAACAATGATCAATGGACTTGTATTGTTGTGCATTGAAATATTTTACTTGAAGAAATAAATATAAAGGGTATACTCAGAAAAAATTAGAATACAAAACAAGTACATAGAAATAAAACATAAACAAATATGGGCGAAATAACGATACTACCTACCTAATGGTCGTATACAACTCCTCGCTCGATATAGTCCTAATAAACCAAAGTAATATTGAGGATATCCATGAAAGGGAAAAACACAATAAATTGGGAAAATAATATTGCATCTAAAAAAATTTATGGATTCAAATATAAAAATAGATAGTAAGGGAAATTATTTTAGAACATACATTAAGGAGTCCAACACCTCTGACATTTCTAGAATCTAACAATGGACGATGAAGATATATAAGATCCCAGGCTGAAGAAAATTTATGTTATTAATGGAATGAGGTGCTTCCCACCACTAGGAATTGAAAATGGGGAAAATAGGATGCATGTTTTTTAAATTACTGAGAGGAAAAAGGAATTGTCACCCTAAAAAACAAGGGGGGGGGGGGGGTTTGCCACAGAGTTGGACAAACCATGCACTAATTGTGCGCTATTCACTGATTTATTGGGGAACCCAGCATGATTAGGAAAACAATTTATATATCAGTGCCCAAAACATGATACAACACTATCTGAAAACCACTATAGGATTGCACAACCATAATCTTCGTTTAATATAGTGGTAGAAAAATCATGTGGCCCCATGTCTCCAATATCTAACGTCACATGATTTATAAAAATTGTTTGGGTGGGGATGCATAGTTTCTACTTACTGTGTAGCCCAGTAATATATTCTCATTTCAAGGCTCCATTATTTGAATGAGACCCTGATGAAATTAAGGCCTCCTGGACATGATTATGAATCATTAATAAGGAACTAAAAATGAAGTTATACAAAAAACAAAGGGATTCATACCTTCATGAAAGGAATGGTCTTTACACCATCATATATATAAAGAAACCCCCTCTATGTTGGGATTATAAGGGTAAAGACATATCATCAGAATTATGTTTTAGAAACTAAGTACATTTATTATATTTCTAATTCCAGGTCTCATCCAGTACTTGTGTGTACTACCATAACACACATAAAAAAAGCATTGACCCACCTTTTAGTGTCTTCACACTATAATCCACAATACAAAATGGATACTCCTCAAAGGATGAATAAACATCCAACCCAACCTAATTTGGATAAAATACATTTAAAAGGAATGTATGATATCTTCAAAGTTGAGACACAAAAAATAAATCAATAATTGTTATATATTTCTAAGGATGCTACAACTAGTAAGAAACTTGTCCAATATGCTTCAGAACATATATGGGTCTAATGAATCCTCAGAGAGAGATTACCCTATATTATAATATTTCTATGATCTAATCTGGGAAATACTCGCATGAAATACCAGTCTCTAACCTTGAACCCAAGAGGTCATCGGTGATTGTTGACACATTCCTACTGTCTTGACTGAGCTATCATCATGCTTTTTTTGATCAGCTGGAGCTACTATGTAGTCTCATGAATGGGAAGTTCTTGAATAATTTCTTCCTCCCCTTCCACACGGTAGAAAAAATTTGAATTGAAATTCCTTTCATATAAGGATTCATAAGGATCCATCTTAATGGTATCTTGAAAGCGATTATTATAGGAGAACTCAAGATGGAAATTGTGTTTCTCCTTAGAAACCCCCTATTCAAGGAAACATAAACTAGGATATTCTCTAGAACCCGAATCATATACTCCGTCTTTCCATTGGTCCATGGGTGATAGTTTGTGCTTCGAAGAAGATGTATACCCATGGACTTCTCTAAACCCAACCAAAACAATTATTTAATGAAAATTTATCAATAAAAATGATAAAACGATGTGTCCTCGGATAACGTACAACATCCCTAGCATAAAACATTCCAATATCATCTACAAATAATGTATATTATATAGGTAATAAGTGAGTGACCATCTTCAAGAGATCACTAAAAATCCACAGTATATCATTCCCAAAAATTGAATTGGGTAGACTAGTCACAAAGTCCATCAAAACATATTTATATTTACACTATATAATGGATAATGGCTACCAAATCCTTATAATAGTCTTATCCTCCTCCTTCACCTTCTCAAATGTGGAATAATGAGTGATAGAATATGCAATATCTTGTATAATATGAGGCCACCAACATAGGCATCACATATCCCAATACGTGTTAGTGACTCATGGATGAACCAGTTGTGTTGAGTTATGGAATTCCCATATCAAATACTAAATTATTTATATTAGAAACCCTACATTCCCCATAGAATAGTAAGGCTTCATTCACATACATAGTCCAACATGAATATGTGTCATCATCTGAGAGGCTTTCCCTTAGGATAAGGTCTTCTAGACTATAATTTCCTCATTCTCACATGTTCCAAAATTTTAGAGGTCACTTACAAGGAAATGAGGATATATTTTCAATGGACCTTCTAGAAAAAAATGTGAATTTATGAGAATAATTTCAGGAGTTCCCATTCTCTATTAGACTCCTGAACCACATATTCCTGAGTCTTCTGGATTAGTGCACTAGCCCCAACATTTCGCTTACCAGTCATATAGGCAAGATGAAAATAAAACTTCTATAGGTACTCAACCCTTCTGCCCTTCAAGATATGTATATTCCAATATGAAAATATGTACTTGAGAATTTTTAGATTTTTATAAACACAAAACACTCTCCATGTAGATAGTGTCTCCAAAAACATAAATCATTCACCTCAAATAGTGAATTCGAAGTCGTGTGTCAATTAATTATTCTATTCAGACCTCAACTGAAGAGACTCATAGACTAGACCCACTCATCCTACATAAGAACAACTCCAATACTAACACCTAATATGTGACATTATACTATATATCTTCATTATCAAATTTGATGAATCAATATCTGTGATGAATTCAAATGTTCCTTCAAAACCTCAAAGGATGCTTTACATGATTTTGAGTACATGAATTTCACAGGATTCTTGGTCAATCCCATAAGTGGTCATGAGAGATGTGTGAAATCCTAGATGAAGAACCTATAATATCAGGATGGCATCAGGGAACTGTAAATGTTAAATTAGTTGTTGGGATTAAAATGGGAAACTAAAACTCACACATTATATAGTTTTCCAAATAGTCTTTTATTCAAGATGATGTGACCCATAATGTGGACTTTGTTGATCTAAAATATGTATTTATTGAGCTAATCACATTGATGATTCTCTCTCAGTTTAGTCAGTACAATCTCAATATGGGTTGTAGGGACTTTTATGAATCATTAATACACTATGATATAATCAACAAAGACCACCAAGAATGAATACAAATATGGGTGGAAACCCTAGTTAATAAGGTCTATGAATACTGTAGGTGTGTTTGTGAGTCCAAACTGCATGACTGGGCACACATATAGCCAAACATGCTCTCGAAAGCTATGTATGATATTTTAGATGTATTGAAACACACCTATGATATATCAACCTCATATCATTCATTGAAAATAATTTCTCTCCTCGGATATTATAAAATAGGTCATTTATTCAGGGTAGTGGATATAGATTCTCTAACATGAGCTAGTTTATAAATGATAGTCCACACAAAGACTGGGGGTATCATATAACTTCATGAAAAAATGACCATTAAATCCCAAGGAGAAGTCCTAGTGGTGTATACATCCATCATCCTCTAGATCCTCAAATTCATTATAGCGTTCTAGAAGATCCATAGGTTCCATCATATAAGGGGGAATGAAAACTGGTGTTACTCCTAGAAAAAGATCAATAGTTATTTTCACCTCTCATACTAGAGGTAAACCATAGAATTCATCTGGAAATACCTCCCTGAATAGATCAACTAGATGTCGAAAAATAGTGGGTTGTCACCTCTAATCATCGAAGAAACGATTAGCGTTCTAGGATGTCACACTTCCTAGCATCTCATGCTCAGGTCTTAACTGTGTATCATTCATATCCCACTATCCCTTATGTACATTCATATGACCCTCTGGTGATGTGAACATCACCCACCAATTATTGGCGTTATTATGTTTACGATAGAGAACTAACTGATCTATCCCTATGATTATATAAAATCCTATCATGTTATGGATGACAGGATTCCAAACTAAGTGGTACCCACCAATCCAAAGGGTACAATCCCTAAAAATATGAACCCCCCATATCATATACTAACTAGGGAATCTAGAATAATAACACCATTAAAGGGCTCTATATCATTTCCCTGTCCTCCCAAAGTAGTCTTATAAATAAAAGAGTGAGATGCCCCTATGTTAAATAAAAAAGACACTAATGTGGAGGCTAATAGAATATCACCTCATAATGTTGAATCTATTGAACTTTCCTCCACTCGAATAGGATAGAATTCATGTAACTAGCATGTACTATATCCTTGACTAACATCAGAATTTCCCTGAGTAAGCCCACTCTGCTGGAACTGAGAATTATAAGTCTAACTACCTCTGATTCGACCACCAAATAAACCTAATAGGGCGTTGGTATTCCATATGCCCTCCAAGAATTATCCTTTTGGATGTTCTCATAATATTGGAGTGGGAATATATCCCTACTCACTAGGAACTGATGGAAAATTTCACTATTAATTTAGAGTATGGCCCATCATTCCATTGAAGATACCTTTTATAGGAACCTATAAACACTAAGGATTTATGTGTCCGGATTTCCTAATCTAGTGACATATCAGGAAGCTTTCTGCATGAGGAACTTGATTTCTTCTACCTCTAATAGTTTCCTCAAGACATATCTTTCACCAAAAAGAAGATATATTGAGAGATCTGGTTGATGAATTGTCCTATATCTCAATATCAACTTCATTGAAATTTTCCTGCATGATAAGGGCTTGGTTGACAACATAAAAAATAATTGTCAACCTGAACACATTGAACAATGATTTGATAGAGTGAACCATTCCAACCTAAAATCAACTAGTGGTGATAAGTTCATCACCTTCTCGATTAAGAGGCAACTAGTACAACTTAGTGAAACATACAAAGTATTACAAAAAAATGATCCCCTACTACAGGTTTATGAATTCCCAAGCTCTGTCATCCCTCATATTTAGGGGAAATAAATAGTCATTGATAATCATATGGAAATCCACCACAATCATATTATAATGATGATCCACTTGGGAGATAACATACCACCACATCTTAGATGAATCCTAAAGCATGTAAGCTAAAATCTTGAACCTCTACTATGGTGGCATCTCCCAATGCTCAGTTATTGAGAGAATAGCTTCGAACCATGCATCTGCTGTGTGTTTTTCGCCATCACATGAAAATTTGGGTGGATGGTGCTTTTGTAATTCCAAAGTCCACACTACCATACATGGGGGTTTTCAAGATACACCATATTTATTTGTCAGAAAATAAAGAAATCTCTCTCCAAATTGCGTGACAGTGCTTTTCTCAGTATTAGGAAGAGGTTCCATGGGAGGCATTATAGGAGGAATCAATGGAGGATCATGTAATTCCACCTTATAATAATGGTCTTCACCACCTTGAAGGAATGAAACTAGAGGACCTCATGGTGAAATTATACTACATTTCCAAATACCTGGATTAGAAGTGATTTTATCAAAAGAAGGGATTGTAGATAGATAACATGGACATGTGTATATCATTCCTATAGAAAGGATCATGCATATCTATATGCATTATAATCCATGTATATGTTGTATAAAATAGACCACAAGAGGCCATCATAACACAAGAGATACACATATACCCCATACAAAGGTCTGGTCTATGTATGATCCTCAATTTCACATATGATAACCAATTTCACTTTAAAAGTCACAATCAATTTCAGTTTGTTCTTATTCAAATTAGAAAATCATATTAAATGGATGAATTTTGGGGTATCAAAATTTTTAATAGATAATGGACCACTCTCCTTATGAAACAAAAATGGTATCCACTTATCCAACCCAATAACGTGTTCCAGACAATGCAACCAATGGTCCATGGATCAACATGTCATGATTGATTGCTTATGGTGTCTAACTTATCCTATGTAGAAAAATCAGTTTGGTTTTTTTATGAACCATATGTACCAATTATGTTTTCAATCCAATAAAGATTATTCATCATAATTCAATACATATTAACGGAACTAGTAATATGAAATAAGAAAACTCCCACTAAAATTAGACATGTTGTGGAAAAATGTGTGGCATATTAGATCTATTATGCCTATAGTTATGCTTAAATTAATGAAAATACCTCATTTCATTAGGTAATGTAAAATAAATTATCATTTCATTAATAAAAATATTAATAACACCATAAATCAAGTTTTGTTTACCAAAAACAAAGTTATATCAAGCATAATAGGAATATTCAACTATAAAATATTCCCTATCACAAGAGATTTGGTTTTCACTTGTATATGGGTTAACTGTGTTTAGGCATAGGGTCAATTCCAAATTATTTAAATTCCTAGTCTCCTATCTAATAATAAATATTTAGACAATGGGTAAATTTTATTCTCATTCCACTTTATAACATCCTATCCCGAGACAAACTTAACTTATGATACAATGGTTAAATTCATAAAAATACCGCAATTAAAGAAAATAAAAACATTCAAAAATAATAAAGACACCAGGCCATATTATATACATGGATGCATGGCATGCATTAAGAAAAAAATTAAATCATGATACATTCATATACAACATTCTATAAAATGTAAAAATAGATACAATGTTTCTATAGAATCCTGATCTTTTTCTTGAACCTCTGCTCCAATGATCCATTTATAAGAAGGCATATCAAGAAATAGTAGATAGGAACTTGTTCTTATCAGTACCTAAAGACATATAATCTTCTCTGGTAAAAACGTAAGCCCAAGTAGGGTGTGAGATAAAATCATAGAAGGACTCTACCAACAATTTCTTCCTGAAATTCATTAATTTATTGTAACTATATTGGGTGCATGTATAATTGAAATAATAATCATGTACCCAGATAAATGGCTGATTCACACAGGGTCCTAGAGGAAACCTGGAGGCTCCGCCTACTTCTTCTCATGACTGAGAGGAATATATGAAAAATTACTATTTATATAGTATATATTTATATATTATTGCTATATATTTCATAAACATATATGAGAAAATTACACTATAACATTAGTGTCCATATACCTGGAATAATAGTTGTTGGCTAGACTGAGGCATAACTCAAACATCCATTACCAGTTTAAATGAGTCTATAAGATAAATAAATAGTGTACATGCCTGGAATCTCATAATGAGTGGGATATGTCATTCCCATCACATGAGATAGTGAGTCTTCCATTTTTTCAACACTTGAAACAATGGATTTGTAACATCAATCCATCCACCGAACAAGTGTTAATGGTATATGATGTATAAATCAACACCCGATGTAATGGAGGGTGATACTTTCATTCTAAATAAAACCATTACCATCATAATATATCCAATATCAAGGATTAATAAATTTATAATATAATACATGATGAAATACCTCTCATGTTTCATTTTCATCAATCCCATATATATATAATAAAGGCATAAAAATTTAGATAAGAATTTGATAAAGAAATAAACAATAGGAGTGGATTTTCTAACCATAAATTATTTCATTTAAAAAATTCATTTAATTTATGGAATGAAAACTATATTGAATAATCCATTCAATATTTAAATTCCCTTTAATTCACTACATAATGGAAATTCAAATTTATAAGGATCAAGATACATTTAAAGGGTTCCATTGTCAAATAAGGTAATTTCCTAAATGGGAAGTTATAATTATACCTTGGAAAATAACTCAAGGGGTGCCTTGGGTTCCATTAAATAGTTATTTGAAAAGGGAAAATCCATTTAAAATCTATTTTGGAAGTTAAATAGGCGTTCCAAGCATTTGAAACAATTAACAATAAGGGGAAATTAAGATTACCACACATAGAGGGTGTCCATAGATGTGTTTCCCATCCTCTAAAATAATAAACAAGGGTCAAAGGATGTTTACCATGGTGTGATTATCAATTTGAGTTGATTAACTTAATTTAAAGGATATTTTAGGCAAAAAATCAGTGTGTGGAACAACACCATAGCTAAAAACGGTCAAATATTATGGGAAAATTGATGATACCACCCACCTCAAGGCCATAGATGACTTATTGCTCTATATCAACCTCATAATCGGGGTATGTTGGAAGAAATATACGAAACAGTACTATGCCATAAAAATATGGAAAATGATATTTCAACTAAAAAGCATGATGGCTTAAATGATAAAAATAGATTGGAAGGGAGAGTATTAAAGATCCTACATTTAAAATTCCAAATATTTCGAAATATATAGAATCAAATAATTGATGAAGAAGTTATTAGGGATCCTTGGTTGAAGGAACTTTTAGCTACATGAGGAATGAGGGGTTTTCTATAAGGCCACGACCTTAAAAATTACTTAATATTGAATTAAATGAATAATTCACATGGAGGATCTTTTCAGGTTTAGAGTTTTAGAGAATTATGACATAACTATTACATCTCAAAAGATTACAAAGTAGACACTTCTACTAAGTTTCCATAGAATAAAAAACTCTTAAAAAGAAACATGTCTAGTTCCATGTTTTATATATCATGAATTTCCCTTGACCCCATCCTTGACCCTATTCCACATTAAGTCCTGTGAAAAACATTTCAAAAAAACGTGGAGTGAGCATAAAATGCTCATTAAGGGATACACAAAGAATGAAAACCGTTAGTTTTTCAAACATCAGGTAAACCATGTATACTTTATCAAAGTAATACCTTCACCATCATGAAGTAGTAAAAACTCTTCACTGAATAAAATATCATTACTTACCCTTTTGTAACCAAAGGATTACCATAAAACCCATATAAAGAACACATAACATATAAAGGTAATTTGGGACATAAACATACTTAAGTGGAATAACCATACAGTCGACTTCCACAAATATCACTTATTGAAATAGTCATACGGCCAACTTCCATACATACTTAATGGAATAGCCATACGGCCAACTTCCATACCCAATTCATTGGAGGTTATAACGTAACCACCCGTCCTGGTATTCACGGCACCACCCGTCATATGGTTTATCACGTAACCACCCGTCAAATGTCCAAATACCATTATAAAAATCATAAGACATAAAACAAATATAATGGAAAGAAAACATTTCCACACTTTGATCACAATATATCACTTAAATATATTGACATAAAAAATCCATTATAAAAACCATTTTCAATACCAAAATACATAAAAGAGTATATGGTATTTATTTCATTTTAAATAAAACATTACGGCTTGTTCAAGAAGCCAAAGACCAAATAATACTCGCGGCGGCGGAAAAGGTCATTTTCACCGCATACATTAAAAGAAACATTCCTATTTTTCATTTTGTAAAACGCTTCGTATAAAAATATTCCATTTGTATAAAAGTAATAGTCAAAGGGGTTTATGCACCGTATAAAAGAAAGTTGTGTATAAAATGAAATATGCCTCAATGAAAGGAGATTGAGACGAAGTCCCTTACCTCGGGTCCGACTGGACTCGATCGTTCTTTAACGTCCTGAATAATAAACTTGAGTTAATTTCTATTTTCTTAAGAAAATTTTTCAAGTTCACTATTCCTTTTATATCACTTATTGTCAGGTTATAAACATTATGTAGTTAATAATGTTTCTTTTGTCGATATTTGGTTCTGAAGTCGAAAGTGGACTTCTTACAATTACATGTTGTTCATGTGGTCAATGGTTCTTTATATCTAGAATGACATTCCTGATTTGGATATCATATATATCATATATATCTAGAATATACATGTATTTATAATATTACATAATCATTTAGAGGTATGAAATGAAATTCACCGTTCATGGAGACGGTAAGCCGTACATACGCATGAACGCTACTTTCATTTCTATGTCATATTAATGGAATTAAAACTAAATGATAGGTATGTATATTTTAATTCCAGAATTATATTAATCATTTATATGTAACATACATCTTATATATCCATTATATATATGTACTTATAATAGTACATTACATTCGGGGATAAGAAATGAAATGCACCGTTCATGGAGACGGTAAGCCATACGTACGCATGAACGCAACATTCATTTCTATCTCAATCTTTAATGGAAAGAAAAAAATAATTATACAGAGGTATATTATAATTTCAGTATCACATCATATATAATAACTTTAAATCCATCCTTTATACGTCCCACATATGGCATTAACGAATCAAATCACTTTGAGGGGGCGGTAGTCCGCACTTCCTAAAATGAAAATATCGTGTTTACCCACAATGGAAACCATAAAGGTATACCACAAATGAAAAATACAGAAGCATAATGAAAACATAAACATAATATATATCATATAAAAATAGATTTACATCTTAATGGCCACCATTAAAGGTGTTTAAAAGAACATTGAACAATCATCGTTTCGTGAGGCAGAAATTCGCCATCAACGGAAACAGTATGTTCTTTAACCATTATATGTAGGTGTGTGTATGTGTAGCTCGAAATATTCTTATAAAAACATCCTAGTATATTGAAGATACTGGAGTTGTTACAAAATAAATGAATAAAAAGAGTTTAGGGGGATGGAGAAGCAAAATAAAGCAAAATAACACAAGTGAAGACGTCACCTTAAAATCGGGTAACTCTCTTAGATTTGAGCTCAAAGGCTTCCTTGGGAAGACTTATTCCCAAAGTGAGGCTTCAAAGAGTAATAGAGGGATGTGTAGAGAAACAATGGGTAGGGTTTGGCCGAGACAAAGGCTTTGGAAGTGTGGGTAAGGTGGTAGAGGTGGGGTCCTTTTATAAGAGGAGGGGATGGGCACTCTTGGAAAGTAAGGAAATGTTACTTTATTATAGAATGAGTTTCGGATTTTAATGGTCTCACATTGATGATTTTCAAGGATAAGGTTATAAGGGTTCGAAAACCACCCATCCAATAGGTTTTGGACATGTGTAGTTTTTAGAGTTTACATTATATTTCCATTTTATTTAAATCGTTACATAATGAGGTCATCGCTGCATCATCACGATGTCATATATAATTTAATTTATTTAATTTCTAAAAATTATAAAACAAATACTATGATGTAGGAAATATTTTTATCTTTCCAATGACTATTTATAGTCAAAAATCTGACTTGTATAACCCCATGTTAAAATTGTTTTAGTTAAACAACTCATGTTTGTGACATTTTTATTTTATCATTAAATAAAAAGATATTAATGTCATTTTCAAAATAAAGTGGCTCCATGGGGTCCCAAAGTTGACCCATGTATTTTCTTGGTCGGCCATGAAACATCCAATAAGGGTAGGACATGTGTCAAGTTCATTTCATATTATTAAATCATTATTTTTACCTTAAATTACAGTAATTACCCCTAATAGCGATTAAAAACTTAATAAGTTACTATTCAACAAAAATTATTTTAATCCCATTGAACCACATTTTACTTCTTAATGAAAACCATGTATGTCAGATTTTTGAAATTCAAAACACAGAGGTCGTAAAATTTCATTTAAACGAAAAATCAGTTTTTATAAGTACCACTTAGTGGTTTCACTATTCATCAAAAATTGAAGTTTTTCGGAAAAATACCAAAACGTCACCCTAAGATAAATTTGATATTCCAAATTCAAAAATGAAGTCCATTTTAAAAAATTAAAAACATATAAGTTGCATTAATTAATTTAATAATTAATTCCCGCTGTCAGAGCAAATAGCGTGTTTTTATGAAACAATAAGTATCAAAAGATTGACACTAGTTTAAGTCCGATTTCAAAGTGAAATTAATTGAAATGACCACTATTGGATTTAATGGTAAAAAATATTCTAAATTCACTTTAAAACCAATTCAAACAATAATATAATCATATAAATAATTTATATTAAAAAGAGGTTTTGAATTAAAATACAACATTTTCACTATTCATTAAAAAATGAACTTTATTGGAAAGATACCAAAAATTTACACAAAGTAAATTTTGATGTCCCGATTCTGAAAAAGAGTTTTATTTGGTCCAATAGAATGTATAAAAGTGACCAAAACTATATTTAATGACGGTTCACCATCAAAAGGCGATAAGTGAACCTTTAGTGAAAATTAGGGTATAAAAGCCTAAAATTGAATTATTTTTGTATTTTAAGCCTTTATATTTTATTAGATAAATGTAAAAACATTTAAAAAAAAATATAATCATATTTTAGTTATTTATATCCATTCCCGCCAATACAACAGCTATGTGTTAAATACCATTTAAAATAATATTATTTTATTACTAGTGTGCAACGTAAGATTTCAAAGAAACTCTTTGTTGCGTATCAGGTACGCTATCGAACATAGCAACCCCTTTAAAGTAAAAATAATATTTAATTCGTAAATATTAATAAATATGAAAAAATTTTATTAATTATTTACCTGGGATGTTACATCCTTCCCCCATTTTGGGAATTGCGTCCTCCAAATTTTATTCATTTATCAAAATAAGTGGGGGTATTTATCCCTCATAGCATTTTCAGATTACCATGTTGCCTCTTCAACCATATGGTTTTTCCAAAAAACCTTTTCCTGGAGGATTACCTTATTTCGCAACACTTTCTCTCTTCAGTCAAGAATCTGGACTGGTTGTTCTTCATAAGATGAGTTCTCTTCCAGCTGAACTACCTCTGGACTCAAAACATGAGATGGATCTGGCATATACTTCCTCAACATCGAAACATGAAAAACATTGTGTACCTGAGATAAACTCGGAGGTAAAGCCACTCGGTAAGAAACTGATCAAACTTTCTCCAGAATTTCATATGGTCCAATGAACCTTGGACTCAACATTCCTTTCTTACCAAATCTCATCACACGTTTCCATGGAGAAACCTTGAGAAAAACATGATCAACTACCTCGAAAGATAGATCCTTTCTCTGGTTATCCGCATAACTCTTTTTCCTGCTCTGAGCTGTTCTCATGTGTTTATGAATCAACTGAACTTTTTTTGCCATCTCTTCTACCAATTCTGGTCCCATCAGCTTCCTTTCACCCACTTCATCCCAAAATGTTGGAGTTCGACACCGTTTCCCATATAATGCCTCAAATGGTGCCATCTGTATATTGGAATGAAAACTGTTATTATAAGAAAACTCAACCAAAGAAAGATGTTGGTCCCAACTTCCCTGATAATCCATCGAACAAGCTCGTAGCATATCCTTTAAGGTCTGAATTGTTCGTTCTGACTTCCCATATGATTGAGGATGAAAAGCTGTACTAAAATTTAATTCAGTACCCAACGACTTCGGAAGGCCTTTCCAAAAGTTAGAAGTAAACCTTGGATCACAATCGGACCCAATGGAGAGAGGAAATCCATGTAACATAACTATCTCTTTAAGATACAAATGGGAAAGTTGATCTATGGAAAAAGAATCTCGAATATCAAGGAAATGATCAGATTTAGTCAAGCGATCAACAATAACAGAGATTGCATTATTACATTGAGATGTCCTCAGTAATCCCACAACAAAGCCCGTGGATATGTTTTCCCATTTCCACTCTGGCACCGGTAAAGGCTGAAGCATCCCTTTCGGTAACTGTTGCTCTGCCTTAACCTGGTGACAAGTCAAACACTTCACGGTAAAATCAGCAATATCCCTTTTCATTCCATCCCACCAGTAATACTCAAGCAGATCTCTGTACATCTTAGTACTACCAGGATGAACTGAAAACAGGGAACTATGAGCCTCACATAATAGCTCATTCTTCAGCTGTGAATCACAAGGCACACATAATCTCTTCCCAAACCTCAAAACACAATCATTATCAATGTTGAATTCAGGCAACTAACCCTTCTGAACCAGCTCTACCTTTTTCTACAACTCACAGTATTCCCACTGTGCTTTCTTAATTCTATCTAATAGGGATGATCTCACTGATACCTGAAACAAAACAGAAGAACTTCTAGAACCAACAACTTATATGACAAAGTTCATCAAATCAACAACCAAAGGATCTCGTTCCAAACATAGCATGGTTAATGAAGCATTACATTTTCGATTCAAAGCATCATCCACTTTATTTTCTTTTCCTGGATGGTAATGAATTGTACAATCATAATTCTTGATTAATTCCAGCCATCTCCTCTGTCTCATGTTTAATTCTTTCTGAGTGAATATATACATTAAAATTTTGTGATTAGTATATATTTCACACTTTACTCTATACAAATGATGCCTCCATATTTTTAAAGTAAAAACAACAGCAGCTAATTCCAAATCATATGTAGGGTAATTTACCTCATGAGTTTTCCACTGACGTGAATTATAAGAAATTACCTGATCATTCTGCATAAGGACACAACCAAGTCCCTTCAACGAAGCATCACCGTATATAACAAACTCACCATTCCTGGAAGGAAGTGCCAAAACTATAGCATTCACCAATCTTCTTTTCAACTCCTGAAAACAATCATCACATTCTTTTGTCCAGATAAACTTAACACCCTTTTGAGTTAGCTTAGTCATTGGACTAGATAACCGTGAAACATTTTCAACAAACCGTCGGTTGTAACCTGCCAAACCAAGAAAACTACGGATCTCGGTTACATTTGTGGGTCTTTTCCATTCATCAACATCTTTTGTTTTAGCAGGATGAACAGTTATTCCATCTTTTGAAACAATGTGACCCAGGAAAGAAATTTGTTATAACCAAAACTCACACTTGCTTAATTTTCCATATAGTTTCTTTTATTTTAAGGTTTGAATGATAATCCTTAAATAACTTTCATGATCCTCTTTACTTTTAGAAAACACCAAAATATCATCTTTAAAAACAACCAACATTTTTCACCTGAGTCAGCTGATCCATCACTACAACAAAATGTTTAGTTCTAATTCTGACCATCTCAGGATATTGATTTGAAAGGTCATTTCCCTCTATATGGCTTCCCAAAAAAGATGTTATGTTTCCTCTATGAAAACCCATTATTAACAAACATGTCTCAGATGAAGCAACATGGTAATATTAAAATGCTATATCATTTCAAAAAAAATATTTTTGGATAATCATTTAATAAAATTATAACTCCTAAAGTTATCTAAACCGACCATTGATACCAACTATAAGGCCCCGGTGTTAAACATTACTTAATATTTAATTAAATGAATAATTCACATTGAGGATCTTTTCAGGTTTATAGTTTTAGAGAATTAGGACACAACTGTTACATCTCAAAAGATTACAAAGTAGACACTTCTACTAAGTTTCCATAGAATAAAAAACTCTTAAAAAGAAACATGTCTAGTTCCATGTTTTATATAGCATGACTTTCCCTTGATCCCATCCTTGACCCTATTCCACATTAAGTCTTGTGAAAAACATTTCAAAAAAACTTGGGGTGAGCATAAAAAGCTCAGTAAGGGATACACAAAGAACGAAAACTGTTAGTTTTTCAAATTTCAAGTAAACCATGTATACATTATCAAAGTAATACCTTCACCTTCATGAAGTAGTAAAAAATCTTCACTGTATAAAATATCATTACTTACCCTTTTGTAACCAAATGATTACCATAAAACCTATATAAGGCACACATAACATATAAAGGTAACTTGGGACATAAACATACTTAAGTGGAATAACCATATGGTCGACTTCCACACATATCACTTAATGAAATAGCCATACGACCAACTTCCATACATACTTAATGGAATAGACATACGGCCGACTTCCATACCCAATGCATTGGAGGTTATAACGTAACCACCCATCCTGGTATTCACGGCACCACCCGTCATATGGTTTATCACGTAACCACCCATCAAATGTCCAAGTACCATTAGAAAAATCATAAGACAGAAAACAAATATAATGGAAAGAAAAAATTTACACACTTTGATCACAATATATCACATAAATATATTGACATAACAAATCCATTATAAAAACCATTTTCAATAACAAAATACATAAAAGAGTATATGGTATTTATTTCATTTTAAATAAAACATTATGGCTTGTTCAGGAATCCAAAGAACAAATAATACTCGCAGCGGCGGAAAAGGTCGTTGTCACCGTATACGTTAAAAGAAACATTCCTTTTTGTCGTTTTGTAAAATGCTTTGTAGAAAAAGATTCCTTTTGTATAAAAGTAAAAGTCAAAGGGGTTTATACACCGTATAAAATAATGTTGTGTATAAAATGAAATATGCCTCAATGAAAGGAGATTGAGACGAAGTCCCTTACCTCGGGTCCGACTTGACTCGATCATTCTTTAACGTCCTAAATAATAAACTTGAGTTAATTTCTATTTTCTTAATAACCCTTTTCAAGTTCATTATTCTTTTTATATCACTTATTTCCATGTTATAAACATTATGTAGTTAATAATGTGTGTTTTGTCGATATTTGGTTCTTAAGTCGAAAGTGGACTCCTTACAATTACATGTTGTTCGTTTGGTCAAAGGTTCTTTATATCCAGAATGGAATTCCTGATTTGTATATCATATATATCATATATATCTAGCACATACATGTATTTATAATATCACATAATAATTTAGAGGTATGAAATGAAATGCACCATTCATGGAGACGGTAATCTATACATACCCATGAACGTTACTTTCATTTCTATGTCATATTAATGGAATTAAAACTAAATGAGAGGTATGTATATTTTAATTAAAGAATTATATTTATCATTTATATGTAACATACATCATATATATCCATTATATATATGTACTTATAATAGTACATTACATTTGGGGATAAGAAATAAAATGCACCATTCATGGAGACGGTAAGCCGTACGTACGCATGAACGCTACTTTCATTTCTATATCATACTTTAATGGAAAGAAAAAAAATAATTCTATAGAGGTATAATATAATTTCAGTATAAAATCATATATAATAACTTTAAATCCATCCTTTATACGTTCGACATATGGCATTAACGAATCAAATAACTTTGAGGGGGCGGTAGTCTGCACTTCCTAAAATTAAATTATCGTGTTTACCCACAATGGAAACCATAAAGGTATACCACCAAAGAAAAATACAGAAGCATAAGGATAACTTCAACATAATATATATAATATAAAAATATAGTGACATCTTAATGGCCACCATTGAAGGTGTTTAAAAGAATATTGAACAATCATCGTTTCGTGAGGCAGAAATTCTCCATCCACGGAAACAGTATGTTCTTTAACCATTAGATGCAGGTGTGTGTATGTGTAGCTAGAACTATTATTATAACAACATTCTTGTATATTTAAGATACTGGATTTGTTACAAAATAAATGAATAAAAAGAGTTTAGTGGGTTGGATAAGCAAAATAAAACAAAAGAACACAAGTGAAGACATCACCTTAAAATCGGGTAACTCTCTTATATTTCAGCTCAAAGGATTCCTTGGGAAGAATTATGCCCAAATTGAGGCTTCAAGGAGTAAGAGAGGGATGTGGAGAGAGAAAATGGGCAGTGGTTTTCTGAGAGAAAGGCTTTGGAAGTGTGGGTAAGGTGGTAGAGGTGGGGGCATTTTTTAAGAGGAGGGGAGAGGAACTCTTGGAAAGTAAGGAAATGTTACTTTATTATAGAATGAGTTTTGGATTTTAATGGTCCCTGTTTCGCGCAGAATCCGGGGATGACCTCCTGGACGGGAGATTCAAATGTTCCGATCGGTTTCTAACGGGTTTGTTCGTAGAACCGGAAACATCCAATGATTCCACATCCGTTTGGACCTACTTTCCAAAGGCAGGCGCTCATTAGCTTGTGGGCTAATGAGGCTTAGGAATTTGCATTGTTCGAGAGGATGGGAGGTCGGACTCATCACACCTTTTTTGAGGGGAATTATTTTCTACTCCGGGACTCTCTTTATAGATTTAAGTTAAGTTCGTGAATCCTTATTACATTACCAAGTATAAAATGAGCTTTCCTTTAGTTTTAGCAATCAATGATTAAATATGCAAGAAATTTAGAGAATCTTTTATATGTATTCGAGGTTCTTCATCAATACAGAATCATCTATATTTGTTTAGAGATTCTTGGTCAATGGTATCCTTCAAAACATTTATATAAAAGTCTCTTGGTCATTTTGATGACCAGGCTGGTTTTAAAGCCACTCAGTGGGGCACTTGAAGTTTATCGTCATTCAGAAGGACAGAGATTATTTCAATGTTGGGATCGAACCCATAAATGGGCTACCTACGTATCCTTTGTTTTGAAAAAGGAATCAGAACCCACGTAGTTCGAGGAATGGGATATGATGTTTTATGATTGATGGCTCAAAGATGAATGTCATAATTACTTTTACACTCTAAGCTCACGTGAGTCATGCTCGGTGTGAGAAACAAGAGGTATTGGTAAAATTCAGACAATTGTGCCATAAAAGATGCAATCATAAGAATTTGTTTTGGGGATTATGTATAGATGACTGCCCAGATAGAAGAAAGATTAGGATTTACTTTTAGGGAGAAAATCCAAGAACAGGGTCCACAAAGTTATGTGTGCTTCATGGAGATTTGAATACTCTAATCTTGGGGCTTACTCCTAAGGAGGATGCCCAAGTTAGGAGGGGACTTATGATTGGGTTTTATTCCTGAAAAGGAAACCCAAATCAAAGGTAATTTATGACTGGTTAAGAGAAATTTTAAGAGACTTGGGGCTTACTCCTAAGAAGGATGCCCAAGATTTATGACTAGGATTTATTCCTGAGAAGGAAGCCTAGGTTAGGGGACTTGGGGCTTACTCCTGAAAAGGAAGCCCAAGGTTATGACTGAGTCTTATTCCTGAAAAGGAGACCCAGTTTAGGGATTAAGGTTTGGGGCCTACTCCTGAGGAGGATGCCCAAGATTAAAGGACTTGATTGGGGATTATTCTTAAGAAAGATGCCCAAGTTAGGTTTTTATAACTGGGGATTTATTCCTGAAAAGGAGACCCAGGTTAGGATTCTCTCATCTTAAAGGATGAGGTTGAAATGAATGAACTCTCAATCTTTGGTGATATAAAGATGTTTAAATCACTAGGTTTTGAGAGATATTTCACAGAATTCCTTTCAGATAAGGATGTCAAATCAAGAAATCATGCCATAAATGGCTTTGAAGAGTATCTTGAAGACTGAATCTTGAATAGGAAGGGTGAAATGGCTTAAGAGGGGAAAAAATGGGCAAGATGGGCACCCAAAAAGATAGGGGCGCGCAAGTCCTGAAAGGCGCGCAAGTCCTGCGGCGGCGCGCAAGTATTGGTCGCGCAAGTATACTTGCGCGACATTAGGGGTACTTGCGCGATTTTCAACCAGAGTTGAAATACTTGAGCGACTCTTTATTAAACCCTTTACCATTCTCTTGAGGTTATTCCAGAAGAGGGACGCGCAAGTTATATTGGAGGAATTAAGTCGGCGCGCAAGTGTTTGATAAGTTTCAACACTTAGGCCTTCCTTTTTCTCTTTAGATCTTCCGTTCTAGGTAAGAAATTACCTTATAAGTGTTCCGGAAGCTTTGAGAAGAGACTTGGGCGTCGGGAGCTTCAATCCGTGTTTCTGGAAAAAGATCTCCCTTCAATGGGGGGCCCACAGGGTCTATTTATAGGAAAAAGAAGACCCCGGGTGGTTACTAGGCGGTTACCAGGCGGTTACCACATATGTCGCGCAAGTCCCTTGCACGAACATGAGGAGTCGCGCAAGTATTGAGGCGGCACGCAAGTGTACTTGCGCGACCAAGAGGGAACTTGCGCGATACATGGGCAATGTTCTCCTTTTTTATCCCTTTGTCGATTTTTGATGTTTCTTCAAAGGATTAATCACTTTGAGCTCAGATATTCTCTTTTCCGAACTTTAGATTCCGTGACGAAAGGAGCGTCAACAAAAGTCCCCCCTCAGAGTTGGATCCGGAGAAAAAATGAGGATTTGACTCTGAGGAAATCGAATCCCTCTAAAGGAAAAGGGCGGCGCGCAAGTATTCAATGCACAGAAGTCGGCGCGCAAGTCTTCGTCGCGCAGGCATTGAGCACTCTGGATGCGGCGCGCAGATAGGCCCCCTGGCCTATAAATACACGGCTTCCGGCCGTAGATGGAATCTGAAGTTCCGGATTTCTCGAGCTCTGACCGCGCAAGTCTTCCTCGCCGCGCAAGTCTCTTGTTTTCGCTGTTTCTTCGCTGCCGCGCTACTCTCAAGGTAATAGGGCTTGTGCGGTAATACTTGCGCGGCACATTTACCACCTGCGCGACATCTCCATACTTGCGCGCCTTAATGCCTTAGCCATTTTTTTCAAATTCTTTCACAAATTTTATGAAAAAATAAAACCCATTTAAGAGTTTAATTTATTCAACTCCTGTGCAGATTCAATGGCTCTTAGACCTGGATTAATTGATGAACTGGCTAGCAAGCGGATAGATGATATGATGAATATCATTGGCCCTGATTACTATACTGTCAAAAACAGCACTCTTCCAGATTTGGCTAAGTATCTGAAGAAATATCATCACGACTTTCCTCACTCCACTTACCTACCTTTGTGTGGTCATGGTCATCTGCAAGAAGTCATTATTCCAGAAGTACAGAATTATCTTCCATTTTCTTGGTTTCAGAATTATACCAATTTTGCTTCAGCAAATATCTCAGGCGGAGGAACATTTCAAACTGCTGGAACAGTGGAGAAGGCTTATGTGATGCATCATAGCCCTTGCACACCAGATCTGAAAAAACATACACCTGAGCTTCAACCACATTGTCATCCTTCAATCTTCCGAAATGCTCAGATGGATCAATCCAAAGGCTGGAAGAAAAGTTGGGATTTCCGTCCTGGGGGAGGTGTGAAACCAACTTGGATGTGGGTATACTGGGTGCGACAGACTTGCGCAGAATTTATTGAGGATCTGAAGAGAGCTGCAATATATGAGGCTGTTTGGGTTGGGCAAACATATATTTACAGACATGATATCTTCGTGCCAGAGATACTCAGCCATTGGAGTCCAGCGACTAATTCTTTCCACTTGACTCATGGAGAAGTAGGTATCAGTTTGTGGGATGTCCACAAGATTTCAGGAGCTCCAATCTTGGGCGATATGTATGATGAATTCATTCCTCCCAAGGTGACTTGGAATGATCCAGAGAAGACTCCTGCTTTGGCTCGAGAATTATTCAAAATCTTTCACAAGTTCAAGAGTTCAGAGACCTCATAAACTCATTTCAGAAAAGATATCCATCTGGAAGAATGTATGAATGTGTTTCTTACTGAGAAGAAAGGGATGGAGCCAAAGGAAAAAGGATCCAAGAAAAAGAAATCCAAGGATACCCGGCCCAGACGTCCTACCACTTGTCCAAAACCTGAGAAGAGAGGAGATCCTGGCACATTCTGGCCAACTCTAGAAGCAGGAGAGTTTGAAAAATGGGGCTATGAAGTGAATCAAAGAATTCCAAAGAAAACTCGTCTGGCGGGTTTCTTGGCAATGTGGCTCAGTATCTATCTCTTGCCGGTCAGGTATTCGAAGGGAGGCGTTAGGCCAGGGACCTTCGTCATTGCAGCCAAGTTGGCTGAGGGAAAAATGGTTGGGTTAGCTACCCCCATTTTAGCAAAGATCCACAGGAGTTTACTTCACGTCTTCCAGGGTAAATCTCCTTTAAGAATAGTGGGACCATTCCAGGTTTTGTGGGGATGGATCGCCACTCACTTCAGGACTTACAATGTACAGAATGGATTACAAATTCCTGGAAGCTCTTTCAGACCGTCAGTGCAAGCATTCTCTGGAATTGCTCCATTAGATGTCAATGGTTATGACATAAAAGTAAGACTAATCATGTATAAGGAATTCAACTTCTTTCCTTATGGAAGTCCGCCATCTGGGCGGTTTGTTGATGATGGGAAAGCCCCTTTGGATTTGAGGGCATACATGCTAGCTTGCAGGGATGGCGTGTTAGTAGCCAGGATTGATGGAGAAATCATATGCGAGGCCTATGCTCCATATAGATTTGCACGCCAATTCAAATGTTTGCAACAGATTGTTGTATCCCCTCCAGTACATGTCAGGTTAGAGCAACATCCGATGGTTGCTCGACAACTATGGTTGCTGACATCAAGAGAGAAGACTGGGGCAGTATTTGATCTACCAGTTGAAAAAGCGGCACATTATCTGACTACATTTTATGCCGAACACTGGATAGCATCATACCCCAAAGGGATATTGAATCATCCTGTATATCAAGTGGGAAAGAGGAAGAGGACTGTAGAGAAAGAAACTCTTCCTCATGAAGGTGATGCTTCTCCTCCTGAAATAGGTTCAACAGACTCCTCCTCTAGAACTGATTCCTCGGATTATCAGGATGGGGATGATGAGGCACAACCGGCAGCAAAGCGGTTTCGTGCCCGATATAATCCTCCGGCCAGAGTTAAAAGACCCACTCCATCAGCTCCTGGTGAGTTATATGATTGTAATAACTTCAATCACTGCTACTTTATAAAGTAATAAGTCTCACTTTCTTATTCTCTATCTGTAGTTGCAGGAATCAGGAAGAAATTAAAATCAAAAATTGTAGGACCTTCCTCACAGCCTTTATATCTAAGACCAGAGGCTATTCAGCTATGGCAGAGCTTATACTGTGATACTGAGACCGCCTGGCTGGATTTGTGTGAGGGCCTACAACTTCCTGGGATAGGATATCTTCTAGCTTCTAAAGACCTTCAATACGGGGATAACCCCAATGAAGTGCGAGCTTATATCAGAGAGCTGGAAATGCTCATATATGCCACTGATAATTCGGTTCCTATCACCAGGCGGGTGAAGGAAATGATTGATCGTGGCACCACTAAGGGGGCTGGTGGTTCTGGAGATGAGGAGTGGCAAGAGTACGTGGCTCCTGAAGATGTAAGTTTTCTTTCCTTATTTTCTTTGCAACTTGATTTCAGTTGAAGCTTTGTTACTTAAGGAAGTTATTTTCTTCATCTTGCAGCTTGCAATGAAAGGGACCGGGGTTCCTTCGCCACAATATAGACCTGGTGGTACTGCTGTTGGGGCTGCTGCTGATTCTCCTCGCAAACCAGGCAAGATATCTCCAGGCCAGCAGGCCATGAATGAGGCACTGGACATAGCCTTTCATTCGCCAATCCAAGTGCCAATAAAGGAGACAACTGAAACTCCAAAAAAACAAAAGAAGCCAAGGCAACGAAGGAAGAAATCCTTAGCTAAACGTTTCATTAGCAGTGGTAAGTCCTTCGAACAATCATGAGTTTATACCCATAATCATATGGTTACTCATATTTCTGAGGATTTCAGGGGCTTCTTCAATTTCCCCCTTGAGGGAAGGGACTAATCCTTCTTCAAAGGTCGTGGAGGGTGCTGTAGAACAACCACAGACTCAAGCTAACTTGGTTGCTCCTAGAGAAGAGCTACCATCCATTCCCAGTATCCCTCCCACTACTGAAGATGTTGTCCAGGGTCCGGGGTTGCAGGACATAAGTCAGCAAGAAGACGTAGCAAATGCTCCCACTGGTGAGACTAACCAAGATTCTGAAGTATCATTAGATGAAATGATGAATCAAGGAATGACTTTTGAAGAATTTTATGATCATGCTAGATTGTCATGTGATTTAGAAGACCTTGGGCGTGAGTGTTACCCTTCGCCCAAATTTTTCTTTTAAAAACAAAACATATTTCTAATCATGATGTAAAATAATATGCAGTTTCTTCCGTAGAAGCTGTTGAACTGACAATGCCCGAAGAGGGTGTGGACACTGATGTCAACCCTATCATTGCAGAAACATTAGCTCAAGTAGAGCTAAATCCAATAAACTCTCCTGAGACCCATCTTGAAAATCCTGTTGAAACCGGGAAAGATGGGGAGAAGTCTTCTCATGTTGCTGAACCACCATTGGGTAAGGGATAACAATATTTGTGATTGTACTTTATTTGCAAGACAATCCATTCTTTTGTTATCCTTTAAGATTCAACTAAAATCTTTCAATTTATCATGTAGGGCCATCAACTGTAATGGCTAGATCCGGAGATGAGGCTTCAGCCTCTGCCCCAACGGGAATTGAAAGTGAAGAAGCCCAAGTCAGAGGGGAAAGAGCAGGACGAGGCACTTCCTTAAGCATGTTAATTCCAGATTACATACCCCCTTCTGACGAAGATGTTGAATCAGATCCAGAGATGCTCAAAGCGTTCAGCTTTTCACGACGTAAGGCATGGAACAACATATGGAACATCATATCGGGGGTGCCTTTAGAAGAGCTACCATCAAAAATTTCCCGATTGTCATCCCAATTTGTTATAATGGGACTTGGTGGTTTTGGGTATGAAAAGATCCATGCTGCGGTGAAACAGATTATTTTCAGGAGGGAGCAAATGCAGACAAGTCGCGAAGATTTGACCAGAGTGAAATTGTCAGTCAACATAGGCGAATTTGAGGCTGCGATATCCCAGGCTGAAGCTGATTATGCTGTCAAGATGAAGGATCTGAAGCAAAAAATCAAAGAAAAGGTCATCCAGCAGGTGCAGCTCCAGCAACAGTTAGATGCTGTTACTGGGGAACTTGATCAGCTTAATAAATCATTGGATGAAACTCATATGAATGGCATGAAAGCCATTGCAGATGCTAAAAAGGCACTTCAGCAAGCTGAGAAGAGTGAAGCTGGTCAAGTGCATGAGCTTCAAGTAACTGTTGATAAGGCTCAGGATGCTATACATCAAATGAAGACTTATGTTGACAATCTTCTGTAATTCTTGAAAAAGAGAAGAGATTCCAGTCTGTGGATGTCCTTCTAACTCTTGTGTATCAATGAAAAACACTTTTGTCTTCAATCATTTGTACTTGCATTCTTCCATTACCTGCTTCAAATTTACTTAAGCCAATGGGCTTAGTAAGCATAGTTTGATTTTTACTAGGATTATTACAAATAACCCTACAAACTTTGAACCTTTTAACTGCTCAATATTACCTAAATCATACAAAAAATGTATATTTAGTGAGCTGGAACTTGACTTTTATTCAGAGTTCCTTTGTCTTTTGTGTGGGCAGTTTAAATTCATGCAAGCCGGACATAAAGGGGCTAATGTTTAAGGTCGAAATAGCTTTGACCGGAAATTAAAAAAAAATGGATTCAATTCCTTGACAATTTATCTGAAAACATATTACCATACTCAAGTATGAGGGAAAAAATGTAAACTATGGCTTAAGAATATTTGAATCTGAGGAATGACATGAAAAAGAGCTAAAAGGCATTAGAAGAAGTAGTTTCCAAGAATGAAGTTACTATTATTTAACAAAACCCGTTAGGGGGTTGAAATATGCAGGGCCACCTATGGGCATTGGCTGCATAGTCAAATAAAATAGCATCTTTTGGCTGACAAGTCTGTTATGTGGACTGTTTATGCAAGGCCACCTATGGGCACGTGCTGCATAGTCAGGCAAAAGAACTCCCAGAAATTTTACTTTCCTAGTGCTAAAAGCTAGTGAAAGTTTATGGAGATTCAAATTTTCTAAAGCATAGAGTTTGTTGTATGGAAAGAGGTACTTGAATATGGAGAAGATATTTCCAAACAAGAATATCAAAGAACTTGATGAATATCACTCCTACGAAGGTCTGACCCAAACGTAGGGAAGAAGAATAAACCATAGACTTGAATACTTTTAGATCATGAAAAAAAGGATATGGGACAAATACGTTAAGGATGGCTATTTTTGCGGATCCCTACATACTGTCGTTTAAGACAAATAAGGACAAAAGAGGCATTCTTCCCAAGAATGAAGTAACTATTATTTAACAAACCTGTTAGGGGGTTGAAAACATGCAGGGCCACCTATGGGCATTGGCTGCATGGTCAAATAAATAGCATCTCTTGGCTGACAAGTCTGTTATGTGGACTGTTTATACAAGGCCACCTATGGGCACGTGCTGCATAGTCAGGCAAAAGAATTCTCAGAAGTTTGACATTTTTGTGACTATAAGTCATGAAAAGGGTTATGAAGATCTGAAAGTATTTAAGGTTAGGATTATAATACATAAAGATGGGTATTTTCCAATGTATATAGAGATACATAGGTCAATGAAAACCATAATCATGTTGTGGCTGGGTCCTGAATTGAAACTTGGACTTCACTACGTATCTCATAAGAATGAGAATCAAGCCATACGTAGTTCTTGAAATGCAGTTTAACGTCGTGCAGGACGAAAGTATGAGTGATCTTAGTTTAGGGTCATAGAATTCGGACCATAATAATGAATACACAGTGTGTGTTTTCATGAAGACTTTTCAGCCAAGGGACTGAAAGTGAAATTTGGGGTTAGGCCCAAAAGACTTGGGACTGGATTCGAGGGACACTCGAATGTTCCTACGTATCCCATAAGGATGGGAATCAAGTCCACGTAGTTCTAGATCTACCCTTTGTACAAATTTGGTTCGTACATGTGAAGGGTGAAAAGGGGACTTTAGTGCAATGATGGTTTTAACCTAAGATAAAAAGTTTAGGCATTACCATGTATGTACGTAGTCTTTTGAAAAAATGAAAACCATGATTGAAAAAAGAATCAATGTTAATAATGGTTCCTTCTCAAATGAGGAAATCAAAGAATATTGTAGTTTATTGTCGTACCGGACAAAAGTGTTGTATAGTTTAACGTCATATAACAAGGACGAAAGTGAATCAATGTAAAGATATTGATTCCAGGGGTGGTTTCACAAATCATCATCATATGAGATGGTGGTGAACCAATGTGAAGAGATTGTTTTTGGGCTTGAACCTTTGGGAGGTTGCCTACATACCCAGCCTGGAGGGCAAGGATCAAAGTCCGTGTAGTTCAATTAAAGAATGAATTAATGATCAAGTTGTTCTTGTGGACAATGATCTAAAAAATGTTGTTGGGACTTACACATGGTTAGTGGCCCAAAGGGAGTGTTATGGTTGATGTTCGCTCTAAGCTCACGTGAGTCATACTCGGTGTGAGAAACAAGAGGTAATAACAACCTTAACGATGCACAGTTTAATGTCATGTAGGACATATCAAGGACTTTCTGTACAGTTTAGCGTCATGTAGTTAGGACGATGGGGACAATACAGTTTAACGTCATATTGGACGAAAGGGGGATTGTGCAGTTTTAATGTCATGCTGGACTTTTGATGATTATATAGTTTAACGTCTTTCCGGACGTGATGGACTTTTATACAGTTTAGCGTCATGTAGTTAGGACGTCACAGTTTAACGTCTTGCTGGACATATTTGCAAATAGTTTATGGTCGTATACATGGACCAGGAATGATGCAGTTTAAAGTCACACGGGACCATTGTTGTATAGTTTAACGTCATATAGCAAGGACGAACTGGTGTTGTACAGTTTAAAGTCATGTAGCTAGGACTAAGGCGAACCAATATGAGGATATCAGTTCTGTGGATTTTTTACAGTTTAATGTCATGCTGGACGATGAAAGCGCCACACAGTTTTAATGTCATGTTGCTAGGACAAAATATAGTTTAATGTCATCTCGGACATATACAGTTTAGTGTCATGTAGGACATATTAATAACCAATGTGACATTTTAACATCATGTTGGACGATAAGGGAACTGACACAGTTTAACGTCATGTTGGACGATGAAAGTGCCACACGGTTTAATGTCATGTTGCTAGGACACAATATAGTTTAATGTCATCTCGGACAAAATATAGGAACTTCTATACAGTTTATTGTCATGTAAGACAAAATCAGGGACTATGCAGTTTAAAGTCTTGTAGTTAGGACTATTGGTGCTGCACAGTTTAGTGTCATGTTGCAGGGACATAAGTGCGAATAGTTTAAGGTCATATGCATGGACCGTACAGTTTATCGTCATGCTGGACGTATTATAGTTTAATGTCATCTCGGACAAAATATAGGAACTTCTATACAGTTTATTGTCATGTAAGACAAAATCAGGGACTATGCAGTTTAAAGTCTTGTAGTTAGGACTATTGGTGCTGCACAGTTTAGTGTCATGTTGCAGGGACATAAGTGCGAATAGTTTAAGGTCATATGCATGGACCGTACAGTTTATCGTCATGCTGGACGTATTATAGTTTAATGTCATCTCGGATAGAATATGTGACACATTTTAATGTCATGTTGGACGAAGTTGTAGTTTAAGGTCATACTGGACCATTGTGTAGTTTAAGGTCATACCAGACCTTTTCTGTATGAACCAATTGTAAGTCTTGGTTCTGGGAACAATATTTTGTGTTTATACAAAATACTTCTTCAGAAATCTGGCATTAGTTGGAGTCGTGATGTGTTCTCCATCCATTGAAATCAGAGAATACACTCCATTGGAGTAGACCTTATGTACTGAATAAGGTCCTTCCCATTTTGGTTCAAGCTTGGGAGGCTTCTTTCCTGGTATCATTGGTGTTCTGAGAACCAATACCAATTCTCCATGAATGAATGAACGAAGACGAACTTTTTTGTTAAAAGCTCGTGCTATTCGATTCTGATAGATTTCCAAGTGGTGCAAAGTGCACAATCTTTTCTCATCTAACTGTTCCAATTCATTCAACAGCTTTTGGGATTGCTCATCTGTTGATAACTGATCACAAATGGCTATTCTGAGTGAGGGAAATTGAACTTCAATTGGCAAGACTGCTTCTGTTCCATATACCAATGAATATGGAGTAGACCGCGTTGCATTGCGAGTGGTAGTCCGATAAGCCCATAAAGCATGATAGAGTTTATCAGGCCATGACCTCTTATCTTTATCCACCATATTTTTCAGTATATTTGAAAGAGTCTTGTTGAAGGCCTCTATCTGGCCATTAGCCGCTGCATGATATCGAGATGAATGGTTGGACATAATGTTGTATTCTTGATACAATCTCTTTACCTCAGAAGAACAGAAGTTGGTGCTGTTGTCTGTCAATATGGTATGAGGGACACCAAATCTAGTAATGATGTTAGACTTGATGAAGCTAACAATGCATTTAGAACTGACTTCTTTGAGAGGTACTGCCTCTTCCCATTTGGAAAAGAAATCAGTAGCAGTAAGAATGTACTTAAACTTCTTGGCCGTAGCTGAAGGGTAAGGTCCTACCACATCCATTCCCCATGTGGAAAATGGCCATGAGTATTTAGCTGTATGAAGCAACTCTGGAGGTTGATGAATGAAATTGGCATATACTTGGCATGAATGACACTTCTTTGTGAAATTAACACAATCTTGTATCATTGAAGGCCAGAAGTATCCATGTCTTCGAATTTGATCAGACAATCTATGTCCAGACTGGTGGGCACCACAGACTCCTGCATGCACTTCTTTTATGACAGCCATTGTCTCTTCACCATCAATACATCTGAAGAGAACTCCATCAAAACCATGTTTGTAGAGAATTTTCTCAAGGTGGTTTGGACCATCATAAAGAGTAAAATTGACCACACGTCGCCGAATTTGTTCTCTCTCGGCTCTATCAGGTGGAAGTGTTCCATTTTGAAGGTATTCCCTGATAGGTGACATCCATCCTGTAGTATGACCATATGGTTCAGGAATGGGACTAATTTCATTAATTTCCTCTGTTCTGACTTGAACATAAGGTGAAATTGCACGACGGTGGGCAATACCGATGGTTGTCTCGTCCTGATTTGGATCTGCTAAAGCTGTGGCTATATTAGCCAGTGCATCAACTTGAGCATTTTGTGATCTTGGGACATAAGAAAATGTCGGTTCTGAATGGAATTCCGACATTAACTCTCTGACGTAATCATACAAAGGGATTAATTCTTCTTTTCTGATGGCATAATCCCCATTGACTTGTTTGATTACCAGGTCTGAATCACCTTTCACCTTTAAGTGATTCACTTGTGCTTGAAGCGCTAACTCCAAGCCTACAATGAGAGCTTGGTATTCAGCTTCATTATTGGTACCACCTTCCCACAACAAAAAGGAATAAGGTAACACTGCCTTATCTGGAGAAATGAGCACAATTCCTAAACCAACTTTGTTGAATTTAGGATTTTCCATTTTCTTCCCTGTTGGACTTCTAGAAGCACCATCAAAATACATTTTCCATGTTTGAGGATTCTCTTGAATAGAAAAAACTTCCTCATCAGGGAGTTCGATATCTGAATACGTGTCTTCCACTGAAGGGTGTTCAGCCAGGAAATCAGCCAGAGCTTGGCCCTTAATTGCCTTTTGAGACACATACTGAATGTCGAACTGCTGTAGAATAACCGCCCACCTTGCCAGACGTCCTGTAAGCATTGGACGACTAAGGATGAATTTGAGTGGATTATTACGAGATACCAATTGGACCTCGTGATGTTGCAGGTAGTGTCTCAGTTTCTGAACTGCAAAGATTAATGCTAGGCAGCACTTTTCAATACTCGAATACCGGGTTTCTGCTTCAAGCATAGTTCTATTGAGATAGTAGAGACTATTTTCATTCCCAGCATCATTCTTTTGAGCGAGAAAGGCACCCAATGATCGCTCTAAAGCTGTCACATAGAGGATAAGAGGTCTACCCTCAACAGGTGGCATGAGTAATGGTGGACTTAAGAGGTATTTCTTGAGAACATCAAATGCTTCTTGACATTCTTTAGTCCACTGGTAAGTGACTCCTTTCTTCAATAATTTGGTAAAAGGTAAACTTTTGCCTGCCAAATTGGCGATGAAACGCCGAATATAGGCTAAGTGTCCTTGAAGTCCTCTTAATTCTTTCAAATTCTGAGGAGGTGACATACCAAGGATAGATTTGGTCTTCTCAGGATCGACTTCAATACCACGATGGCGTACAACAAAGCCGAGGAATTTTCCTGAGGTTACCCCAAAAGCACATTTTAAGGGGTTCATCTTCAAATTATGTTGTCGAAGCTTGTGGAATATGATTTCCAAATCAGCCAAGTGATCAAAACGTTGTTTGGATTTAACCACCAAATCATCTACATAGCATTCAACAAATTTCCCTAGAAAAGGTTTGAAGATACGATGCATGGCGCGTTGATATGTTGCACCTGCATTCTTTAAACCAAAGGGAATCACCCGGTAACAAAACACACCTTGAGGAGCTCTGAAGGCTGTATATTCCTCATCTTCTGGGGCCATTCGGATCTGATTATATCCAGAATATCCATCCATGAAAGAAAGTACTTCATAGCCAGCCGTCGCATCAATTAAGAGTTCTGTAATCGGAACTGGAAAATCATCTTTGGGACAATACCGATTAAGATCTCTGAAATCGATGCAAACCCTAATTTGTCCGTTCTTTTTCTTTACTGGGACAATATTAGCCAACCACTTGGGATATTGAACTTCTCTGACGAAGTTAGCTTTGATAAGCTTATCCACTTCAGCCTCGATTTTGGAAGCATAGGTTGGGTGTGTTCTTCTCGCGGCTTGCTTGAATCCTCGATGTTCTTTTGGCAAACCCAAATGATGGGTGGCAACATCAGGATCAAGGCCAGGCATCTCTGTATAATTCCAAGCAAAAATATCTTTATTTTTCTTTAGAAAAGAAATATACATCTCTTGTTCTTCAAGGGTCATGGCCGCACTAATTAAAGTGGGGTGTGGATCTTTCTCTGTACCCAGATTTACTTCTCTGAGTTCATCCACAGTGGTAGAGATACCCTCTTCAAATGCTGGAGGAGCATCTCTAAGATCTTCCTCTTCCTCTTCATCATGTGTTATATCTTCCGTTTCTACTTGCAAAGTAGATGAAAAAATGAAATTCTCATGATCATAAGAGATGTCAAAATTTTCACATTTTGAAGAAGAAGCTTCCATTTCCGACCCTATTGATGAAAAAGGGTCTTCTTTGGGAAATAAAGAGGAGATGATGGATTGAGAATCGACATTAACATTCACCTCTGGTGTTGCTATAACTTCTTCTGGCCTGATTAGCGAAGTATAGACTTGTTGGATTTCAGCAGACGAAATGAAAACGTCACCACTTATGCTTTCATCACTGCTTGGTAAGTTACCAATTTCTCCCATGTTGTCTGGCTCGATTGCCGTAATTGACATTATGGATCTTTCCATAAGAGTATTTTGATTTGGGACTATTTTGTCAATTTGACTGATAGGTAACACATAATCTGTACTCACATGTGAAAATGGATTTATTGGAATTTTTTCCAAACCATATGGAGCATTAACTTTGGTAATTTCCTTCATTGTAGATTTTTCTCTTCCCTTCATGTGATAAAATTCCGCCTCAATGTATTGAGACTCACATGTTTTGAACGGGGCCTTATCACCATACAATGTTCCAACTTGACCATCGAAACAGTATTTGAGACATTGATGGTATGATGACGGAATAGTTGCATGCTGATGTAACCAGGGTCTTCCAAGCAAGATATTGAAAGCTGAGTCTTGATCAACAATCAT
The DNA here is from genome assembly GCA_963277665.1 of Viscum album. Lineage (NCBI taxonomy): Eukaryota > Viridiplantae > Streptophyta > Magnoliopsida > Santalales > Viscaceae > Viscum > Viscum album. Next base: position 113,477,088 of record OY728119.1, on the reverse strand, counting down.
GAAATCTGAATTGGAAACAAGATCTCCAAACTGAGTTCTGAGCGTAACTTCTCCCAGTGGTTCTTATTCATTTTTATCATATCCTTGCAACATCATGGTAGAAGGAGATAAATCAGATTCCGTGAGGCCCAATCGACGAAGTGTGCGAATGGGCATGAGGTTGACTCCTGAACCATTGTCAATAAAAGCTCTTCGAACATCTATACCATTGACTTTGCCAGATAGGTACAAAGGTTTTATGTGCCCATGCACAACATCATCTTCATCTTTATCAGTAAAAGATATCACTACATGGCATTCTGCAGGATTATTCTCTATGTGATAAATTTCAGCTGCAGCAATTTCAGCTTCAAACTCCTGAGGACTTGACAAAGCTTCGATGAGTGCTTCCCGAAGATCTTTTGATAGATTCAAAGCATCCAAAATTGATAATTTGGCTGGTACTTGGGCCAAGTGTTTCAATATATCATACTTTTGATCTAGAGGCCTGCGTTTCCCAATAGGAATATGCGGTTTAGCAGGTACCTTGGAAGCAGATGCTTTGGAAGCTGATGCCTCTTGTATTGAAGTTGACAACATCTTTGGTTTTGGAAAATTAGACTGATTAGATCCATTTACTTGTTGAGATAAAGAAGATGGAACATTTAATCGGTCTTCCAAAATAACTGTGCCGAAGCTGAGTCGGCCATTGGCAGAAGAACTTGCTTGTTCATTTTGAGCACGCTGAAGGGCTCTACCACGAGTTTCTGCTGCATATACAGTGCTAGCAGGGGTAGAATTAGAGTAGTGGCTTCGGAAAGATCCACGTCTTCCCCTATATCCTGAACCTCTAGAACTTCCTCGGGTTCCTTTATTTGATACAGGGAATTCAGGCTCATCAAGACTGGAATATGAATCTGTTAATTGAATCATATTAACAGAACCAAAGATCAATTCTTCGTCTGATAAAGACTCTGCCAAGTTAGCCTGTTTAGGCTGTGCCGTTTGGTGGGACGGTGCCCGTGACTTTGAAGTAGATGGCATGAAATCTGCCAGAGTCAAAGACAATTTAGGCTTTGATACATACTCATCTTCTCCTGATTCCTCTTTCTTCTTTGAATTGCGCTGCCCTTTTGAGGATTTGCCCTTTGATGGAGGCTTTACTGCAGCTTTTGTAGGAGACACAATTGGCTTCTTCAATTGTGTTCGCAAAATGGAATGGGTTCGATTGATTGTCTTTCTGACCATCCAATCATCATATTTTTTTCGCAGTTTTGCTTTTGACTTCCTGCCACTCGCCTCCTTCCTCTGGATCTGTAGCGGTAATACACGCTACATGAGCTGAAGAACCCTTCAATTTGACTTGTCTCAAGTCAACCATCTTTTGTAGGAGGCCTTTAAAGACAAAACACTCCTGGATGGGTTGTCCCAACATTTGATGAAAGGGACAATAATTGGGACGGTCTTCATCTCCTTCCTTGTTTGGTCTCTTCGGCACTGGTAATTGAACCAAATTATTTTCCAGAGCTGAAATGAAGTAACCAGGAACTTGCTCACTTCGGAAAGAGTATGTTTTACTCTTCATATCCTCAAATTGTTTTCGTCGTTGATCTTTTTGATCATTTGGACGAAACAGCCTTTGTTGTTGGTGTTCAGGAGGTGGAGCCCTTCGAGAAGATGAAGGTTTTGAAGTAGAAATAGGTACAGGTGCCTGTTTAAGCATAACTGTAGCAGGTTCTGCTTTACCCATTCTTCTTCCTGGAGCTGATGGAATTACACGAGATTTAACCTTAGCCTGCATAAGGGAATCTTCAATCTGTTGAGCGATTGAAGTAAGGTCTCGAAACCCTCCTGTGTATTTCACAGGGATCAATGGCGTGCGTAATTCGTCACGCAAATTTGCCACACAGATTGGCAACAATTCCTCCTGAGGGAGTGATAAACTCAAGGAATACGTTAATCCCTTCCAACGAGCAATGAAATCAGAGACTCTTTCATTCTCCCTTTGCTTGCAGTTTGTAAGATCGAAAACTGTCGTTTTTGGCAAAGTTGAGCTGAACTGAAGAAGGAATTTTTGACGAAGATCCTCACATCCGATGACTGACCGGGATTTCAAGCTTGTATACCAGACAAAAGCTGGTCCTTGAATGGTTCGCACGAAGCATCTGAGTTTCACTGCTTCTTGTTGCTCTGGAGTTCCCATCATAGGATCACAAAAAGACACGTAATGCGTCAAATGTTGTTCAGGGTCACCTGATCCATTGAAAGTAGGGAAAATAGGGTTTCCAAAACTGGATGGAGGAGAAATTGAATCTACCCATTCAGGGTAAACTTTCTTTTCAGGTTGAACTTGCGCCCGTTTCCCTTCCATAGTTTCTAACCGAGCTGTTAATGACTCAATAGTAGTTATTAACTTTTGAGAAACGTCAGGTTGAACTTGGTTTTGGGTAGGTGCAATGAATGGGGCTTGGACAGCCGTGGAGGTTGGTGCTGCAACTAATGGTAGTGCTGCCAACCGTTGTTGCGTTTGACCCGTAGGATTAGACCTCTGTGGGTGTACTGATAAAGGAGGATATTCCTGATCCATCTCAGTAGTTACAACAAATTCCTTCGGCTGTCGGACTTCAGCATTCTTTAGAAGAAGACTACTCTGAAGTAGTTCTGCATTCAACCTTCTTAATTCTTTCATTTCTTCCTCCTGTTGTGCAACCCTTTGCTCTAATGAGAGCGATTGACCTCCTTCAGAGGAAGGGTGATAAGTAACCTGATTCTTTCATTTCCCCTTATTGGATCCTTTTCGGAGAGGGGGAAGTGGGTTACTTGAAGGAATACCCAGATTTTGGGTAAGCCTTTGATTACGTGTGCGCACACCTTCTTCATTTAGGTCTGTGTGCGCAACTTCTTGAGCAGGAACCTCTTCATCTGATCCCTCTGATTGAGCCTCATCTGGTGAATCAGCAGCAACGGCAGTGATGACATTAATGGATGCATATTTCATGGAATCCTTTCTATCAGAATTTCTGTGATATTGTCTCCTTTTATGTCCATGATAAGGCATGGCATTCCGTTGACATGATCCCTCAGGAATTTCTTGGAGAACCGTCACTTGTAGAGAATCTCCTGACATCTTGGCTCTTCGTTCCTCTTGAGGCTTATTCCCTAATCGAGAGAATACTGACTTTCTCTGAGGGAGGGATTGAAGATTTGAAAAAGTCCCCAGTCCGGTGGACTGGGGGTGTTCCTGTTGCTTCCGCTCAACTCCTCGAATCCCATTCGTTGATTCTGAGGGTTGGGTTAGAGAAGTCCCCAGTCTGGCAAGCTGGGGTGTCTCTTGACATGCTATGTCTGAGATCTTTTTAAAATCTCTCTTGATCTTGCGAATCTTAGTTCGGAAATTAGCTGGATGCATTAACCTGTATCCACTTTTATCACCTGGTTCAACAGACCGTTGGATGATTTCCGAAACTTCTGTCATTTGATGACGTGTTTGCTCCAGACGAGAGGCTTACGCAATATTCTCGCCTGCTTGATGTAGGAGCAATTCAACAACCTGTTCTCTATATACTTGATTTTGAGAGGAACTAGTTGAAGCTTGATCTCGAGCAAGATTTTGATTATGAACAAAGCCCATTGACTGTGGCCGGCCATGGGCAATAACATTGCATGAGACCATTTTCGGCGGGCTTTGCTGACCGGAAAGCACTGTGAAATGTAGTGCTCCGTGAATACCCCATCCTCAGATATGAACATTAGATGGAGCATTGGAAATTAACTGACGCAATCTTCTTAGTGCGCCAAGGCATGAACGTTGAAGGGTTCTCTGTTGCTTTTCAGCCTTCAGATACTGAGAGACTGATAGAGATGCCAAATCAATCTGGCGTTGTAACCCTTCTATTATCTTAAGATGATTTTCATATTCATCGTAAGATAATACCTTCTTCTTTAATTGACAAAGAGTTTTCCATATGTTAAGAAGAATATCATGGATTCCATCATCCGTCAACATCTTTGGAATGTCATACTGTGAATCAGCCAAAGGCCAAAACATGACTGGTACTTCACCTTTTGCCAGTTTTTTCCTCATGTTCAGCATTTCCTCTTTATCATTAAATGAAGATTCTTCTACCTGTTTGGACCAGAGTTGGTGTTTCCTTGTTGCTTCATCGGATTCAACAAGATTGGTAGAGGAATCACTATTCATGCTGGAAGATGAATGACCCAGGGAAGGTTTGGAGAATAACCTGAACCCCAAGCTATCTTCTGATGGAGAAAGAGTTTCACCTGCCGATAGTAAAACTTCAGACATGACTGGTTTTACGTTTGCAAGTGCCTCGAGATAGGAGGGCTTTCTCGTCACTACATTGCCTTCTGAAGAATTTTCAAGACAATGTGAATCACTACTGCGGAGAGGACTTTCGCAGCGAAGTTCATCACCATGGGGAGGACCTTCATGATGGGTTACAGCAAAAGATGAGATCTCTTGCTCCTTGGTCTTCTGACCACACAGAGGGTTCCTGTGGTTCTCATCTGAAGAAGAAACTTCAAGATTGACCGAATTTTCATGAAGCAAGTCTTCATGAGGAAGTGTCTGTTGAAGACCTTCGAGATTAATGTTCCTGTTATTGGGAACTGAGGGAGTAGAATCTTGAATTCCGACAGATAAATGTCTGAGGGCTTCAAGAACTCCAGCATCGAGCAAGGCCTTGTTGCAGATTGGCCTTTGATCTCCTGACTGTGCTGGGCGGATCTTTTTCTTAGATGCCTTCTTACTCGCTTTAGAAATCACTTGATGATGAAAGTGATTGCTCTGAGCAGGTGTATGTGCCTGATCAGGAATGATGGTCAGGTTAGGATGACGATCATCGCTCAAATCAGGTGTATGTGCCTGACTTGGTTGTCCATATGATATGGGGGAGTAGGCCCCACAACCCTCTTGGACTGGAACAGATGTGTGTATCTGTTCCGGAGTGAATTGTTGATGTGTCACTCCACTTCTAGGGATATATTTATGTGTCTGTCCCTGAGATGATGCTGAAGCTGTTATGATATCCTGGCAAGCATCCAGAATATGAGCAGGAATTTGCTTCTGCTCTTTCACCATTGACAAAATATGTTTGGTGACTTCAGCCGCCGGAACAGGGATATACGTCCATTCCGGGCTTGGAGTAGGTGTATGTGCCTGCTCCTGTCCTCCTTTTCCTGTCAGTGAATCCTGACAGTACTCAAGTGTGGAGGCAGAGAGTTTAGTCTGTCTCCTGTTTGTCGTCGGGGCTTTCCGACTGACTTCTCCGTGCGCTACCAAACGAGACTGTTGGTAGGCTTGATTAGTATTAGCAGGTGTATGTGCCTGCTGATTACACTTCGCCAAACGCGGTTGACGAGATCCACCATATGTAGTCAGATGAGCCTGCTGACTAACTGCTGATGTATAAGCAGGTGTATGCTCCTGCCTATGGTACTCCGCCGGAATTGCCTGGCGGGATCGGCTTGATGCTGCCAGACGAGTCTGCTGGACAGTGGGATTAAAACGGGTAGGTGTGTATGCCTGCTCGTTGTTTGCCACCAAGTTAGGTTGGTGGACTTCTCCGGAGATGGCAGGGATGACAACCTGCCTATTGTTAACCGGATTCCGTCTCTGGCGATTCATCTTGCCTGCTCGGGTTCGAGGAACCTGAGCTGAACGCCTGGAGTCGGTACCCTCATCATGTTGAGGGCGCACTACCGCACGATTCTGGAGGCGATTGTTGATGGGAGCCCTTGAGAAGGACTCCTGTCTTTTTGAATTAAGGTCCTGCGGGACCTGATCATTCACTTCCTCGGAGTAAGGGAGTGAATGGAAATTGCGTTCCGGGGATAACGACCCGAAACGGTTGGAGACGGTAGTCAGCACCGTCTGCTTCTTGATTGCTGGTCGCCGTTGTCCGGACGACCAGGTAGAATTGTTAATTTGGAGGGCTTGACGAGCGGCCTCCAGAGTTGGGATAGTACCGTTGCGACGGTACTCCTTAACCAGTGCATTAGAAACACAGCGTTGAAGACGCTGAGTTGGTGATGTCATCCTCAGAGCGGATGACGTTCCAGCAGGAGTAGCAGTATTGGTTTTCACGGCAGCAGACCTCACAGTAGAGGTGTTCCCAGCAGCAGTATTCACAGGGGTGAATTTAAGGAAAGCCATTTTTTGTAGAAGATCTTGAAAAAAGAGTGCCTGTTCCATGTAACAGACATAATCAAGATGAATCCGGCTACTGCATCTTTTGGATGATCATATGTCAATGATTGCCTTGTTGGCCCAAAGGGCCTAACAGATAAGAAGAACATCACTTTAACTTGGTTAAGGATTCACGTCGGGTTCACCATTTTTGTTTCGCGCGGAATCCAGGGATGACCTCCTGGACGGGAGATTCAAACGTTCCGATCGGTTTCTAACGGGTTTGTTCGTAGAACCGGAAACATCCAATGATTCCACATCCGTTTGGACCTACTTTCCAAAGGCAGGCGCTCATTAGCTTGTGGGCTAATGAGGCTTAGGAATTTGCATTGGTCGAGAGGATGGGAGGTCGGACTCATCACACCTTTTTTGAGGGGAATTATTGTCTACTCCGAGACTCTCTTTATAGATTTAAGTTAAGTTCGTGAATCCTTATTACATTACCAAGTATAAAATGAGCTTTCCTTTAGTTTTAGCAATCAATGATTAAATATGCAAGAAATTTAGAGAATCTTTTATATGTATTCGAGGTTCTTCATCAATACAGAATCATCTATATTTGTTTAGAGATTCTTGGTCAATGGTATCCTTCAAAACATTTATATAAAAGTCTCTTGGTCATTTTGATGACCAGGCTGGTTTTAAAGCCACTCAGTGGGGCACTTGAAGTTTATCGTCATTCAGAAGGACAGAGATTATTTCAATGTTGGGATCGAACCCATAAATGGGCTACCTACGTATCCTTTGTTTTGAAAAAGGAATCAGAACCCACGTAGTTCGAGGAATGGGATATGATGTTTTATGATTGATGGCTCAAAGATGAATGTCATAATTACTTTTACACTCTAAGCTCACGTGAGTCATGCTCGGTGTGAGAAACAAGAGGTATTGGTAAAATTCAGACAATTGTGCCATAAAAGATGCAATCATAAGAATTTGTTTTGGGGCTTATGTATAGATGACTGCCCAGATAGACGAAAGTTTAGGATTTACTTTTAGGGAGAAAATCCAAGAACAGGGTCCACAAAGTTATGTGTGCTTCATGGAGATTTGAATACTCTAATCATGGGGCTTACTCCTAAGGAGGATGCCCAAGTTAGGAGGGGACTTATGATTGGGATTTATTCCTGAAAAGGAAACCCAAATCAAAGGTAATTTATGACTGGTTAAGAGAAATTTTAAGAGACTTGGGGCTTACTCCTAAGAAGGATGCCCAAGATTTATGACTAGGATTTATTCCTGAGAAGGAAGCCTAGGTTAGGGGACTTGGGGCTTACTCCTGAAAAGGAAGCCCAAGGTTATGACTGGGTCTTATTCCTGAAAAGGAGACCCAGGTTAGGGATTAAGGTTTGGGGCCTACTCCTGAGGAGGATTCCCAAGATTAAAGGACTTGATTGGGGCTTATTCTTAAGAAAGATGCCCAAGTTAGGTTTTTATAACTGGGGATTTATTCCTGAAAAGGAGAAACAGGTTAGGATTCTCTCATCTTAAAGGATGAGGTTGAAATGAATGAACTCTCAATCTTTGGTGATATAAAGATGTTTAAATCACTAGGTTTTGAGAGATATTTCACAGAATTTCTTTCAGATAAGGATGTCAAATCAAGAAATCATGCCATAAATGGCTTTGAAGAGTATCTTGAAGACTGAATCTTGAATAGGAAGGGTGAAATGGCTTAAGAGGGGAAAAAATGGGCAAGATGGGCACCCAAAAAGATAGGGGCGCGCAAGTCCTGAAAGGCGCGCAAGTCCTGCGGCGGCGCGCACGTATTGGTCGCGCAAGTATACTTGCGCGACATTAGGGGTACTTGCGCGATTTTCAACCAGAGTTGAAATACTTGAGCGACTCTTTATTAAACCCTTTACCATTCTCTTGAGGTTATTCCAGAAGAGGGACGCGCAAGTTATATTGGAGGAATTAAGTCGGCGCGCAAGTGTTTGATAAGTTTCAACACTTAGGCCTTCCTTTTTCTCTTTAGATCTTCCGTTCTAGGTAAGAAATTACCTTAGAAGTGTTCCGGAAGCTTTGAGAAGAGACTTGGGCGTCGGGAGCTTCAATCCGTGTTTCTGGAAAAAGATCTCCCTTCAATGGGGGGCCCACAGGGTCTATTTATAGGCAAAAGAAGACCCCAGGCGGTTACTAGGCGGTTACCAGGCGGTTACCACATATGTCGCGCAAGTCCCTTGCACGAACATGAGGAGTCGCGCAAGTATTGAGGCGGCGCGCAAGTGTACTTGCGTGACCAAGAGGGAACTTGCGCGATACATGGGCAATGTTCTCCTTTTTTATCCCTTTGTCGATTTTTGATGTTTCTTCAAAGGATTAATCACTTTGAGCTCAGATATTCCCTTTTCCGAACTTTAGATTCCGTGACGAAAGGAGCGTCAACAGTCCCACATTGATGTGTTTCAAGTATAAGGTGATAAGGGTTCGAAATCCACCCATCCAATAGGTTTTGGACATGTTTAGGTTTTATATTTTACATTATCTTTCCATTTTATTTAAATCGTTAAATAATGAGGTCATCGCTGCATCATCATGATGTCATAAATAATTTAATTTATTTAATGTATAAAAATTATTAAAAAAATACTATGATGTAGGAAATATTTGTATCTTTCCAATTACTATTTATAGTCAAAAATCTGACTTGTATAACCCCATGATAAAATTGTTTTAGTTAAACAACTCATGTTAATGACATTTTTATTTTAACATTAAATAAAAATATATTAATGTCATTTTCCAACTAAAGTGGCTCCATGGGGTCCCCAAGTTGACCCATGGATTTTCTTGGTCGGACATGACACATCCAATAAGCGTAGGACATGTGTCAAGTTCATTTCATATTATTAAAAAATTATTTTTACCTTAAATTACACTAATTACCTCTAATCGCGATTACAAATTTAATAAGTTACTATTCACCAAAAACTATTTTAATCCCATTGAACCAAATATTAATTATTAATGACAACCATGTATGTCGTATTTTTTAAATTCAAAACACAGAGGTGTTTAAATTTCATTTAAACGAAAAATCAGTTTTTATAAGTACCACTTGGTGGTTTCACTATTCAACAAAAATTGAAGTTTTTCGGAAAAATACCAAAACTTCACCCTAAGATATATTTGATATTCCGAATTCAAAAATGAATTCCATTTTACAAAATTCAAAACATATAATTTTCATTAATTAATTTAATAATTAATTCCCACTGTCAGAGCAAATAGCGTGTTTTTATGAAACAATAACTATCAAAGATTGACACTAGTTTAAGTCCGATTTCAAACTGAAATTAATTGAAACCACCACTATTGTATTTAATGGTAAAAATATATTATAATTTCACTTTAAAACCAATTAAAATGATAATCTAATCATATAAATAAATTATATTAAAAAGGGGTTTTGAATTAAAATACAACATTTTCACTATTCATTAAAAAAATGAACTTTATTGGAAAGATACCAAAAATTTACACAAAGTAAATTTTGATGTCCCAATTCTAAAAAATAGTTTTATTTGGTCCAATAGAATGTATAAAAGTGAGAAAAACTATATTTAATGACGGTTCGCCATCAAAAGGCGATAAGTGAACCTTTAGTGAAAATTAGGGTATAAAAGCCTAAAATTGAATTCTTTTCATATTTTAAGCCTTTATCATTTATTAGATAAAAGTAAAAAAATTTTAAAAAATATATAATCATATTTTAGTTATTTCTATCCATTCCCACCAATACAATGTCTATGTGTTAACTACCATTTAAAATAATATTATTTTATTACTAGTGTGCAACGTATGATTTCGAAGAAACTCTTTGTTGCGTATCGGGTACGCTATCGAACATATCAACCCCTTTAAAGTAAAATTAATATTTAATTCATAAATATTAATAAATATGAAAATGTTTTATTCATTATTTACCTGGGATGTTACATTTTCCACCCCTAGAAAAGGAAGGAGGAGAAGAACTAGGTTTTCAGTATTAAATAGGGGAAAACAGACATTTCACTCAAAAAAGTGTGCATTATTTGGACATATGGTCGGACTAACCATTTGACATTCACCGCTATGAAGGGGCACCCTACACTATAGGGAACACAGTTTATTTAACTATTGAAAACAAACAATGGAAATACACTATCCAAAAACCCCTCCAGCATCTCAGGGTTGTGTTCTTATGTCCATACTATTACATAAAACCCATGCAGACCCTAGGTTTCCACTATCTGTAATGACGTGGTATATAGAAAATTTGCATGATGGGAAGCACACAATTCTGGAAAACTAGCCTATACCCATGGTTTCAAATCAAGAGTATAGCCCCAGAAACCATTGGTATAGGTTATACAGATGGTGTCTATAACTATGGATGATAGAGGAATAAGTATATACCTATACCCATGGTTTCTATACCAACACTGGGTATATGAAAATGATTTTCAGACATACCAATGGGTTTTCTTAAACCGCGGGTATCTATCTATACCAACTATTTAGAAAACCATGGATATTTCTTATCCCAACCAAAAAACTGTGCACACAATTTCAGAATCGTGGGTATAGGTGCCTCTCCCCATTTGGTAACATAATTAAATCATCTTCTACCTGAATCTGTAAGTCAAATAAAAAACACAGTACAAATTCAAGGCAGTAAAAATATTGTAAATTTAGCATTCAATCAACTACTTTATTAATTATCAAACCATTTACAATAATAAAAAATATATATACATCCATAAAAACAATAAATTAATGTTACTAACCATCTTGAAAATGATTCATTGGCTATGTAAAAAATGTAGGGGACTGATATCTCCCTCATAAAAAACATCCTCATACTCATCACCATTAGAAAAATCATCATCACTAGAAACAACATCTGGACCACCCCCAACAACATCTCGAGCATAAAAACATCATCCTCAACAGCATTATCATAAACAACATCATCAATAGTAGCACCATCGCCACTATCAGCTCTACCTCCACAACAACCCTCATTAGAATCACTCGCGCAATTATTTAAAGGATTAATTGATTCTATATATGAATAAATTGTAGTAGGAGCCTTAGATTGAAGTGACTGACTAACAAGTGACATTTATTTTAGGAAGTGTCTTGTGATCAGCTTAGTTATTTACCACTCTTACTTACTTTTTTATGCTCTAATAAAGGTATTTATTTTTTTCTTATCATCTTCTACACGAGACCTTTTCATGTAAGGGATATGTTAGTTTTGAGAAGATCCCAATGAGGACCAATACATAGTGGGATGATGTTTTTTATGGGTTAACATCTGACTCTCCACCAGTGATCTTCACCTGATATATGAATCAAGTGATGATTTGGCATGAATTTTTGAACATCATTTTCATTGCGGGAATCTAGGGCAGACTACTGAAAATAGAATCTAGTTATTTAATCATAAAATTCATTTAAATATTTTAAATATAAATAAAAAACAATCAATATTTTATTATGTTTGTGAATTTACTATACTTCCATTTTTTTCTTGTTACTCGAGTAAAATAATTTGGATTAAGGAACATAGCCTTCTACTTCCAATACAACTTACTAAAAAAGAAATTGATTATTATACAGATATTCAATATTTAATCATTTTAAAATATTTAATAGTAATAATAAAATGGACTAACTTTTAAATGGTTAAACAATTCATAAATTTAAACATGTTATAATAACTGATGAAAAAATCATAACAAAATCTAATCACAAACACTATGTAATTGTAGCACAATAGTGTTTTGGAATGATTTTTGCCGATGAAAAATCATATTATCACTTTTCTTCATAATTAGTATATAAAAAATCCTTTTTTTCACACCCCCCTTTGAATTATTATCCAATTTCATATAAAAAAATGTGAAAACAACTAAATTCAATTATCATATTAACAACAATACACTATAGTATTGAATTATAAGCTCTAAGAATTTCAAAACCACTTTTATAATGGTTTTCTTACCATTCTTCACAATGATTAAATTCCCAATTCCCACTCAAATTAGAAAATATCAATAATCCAACAAGAACTAAATAAAAAACTCCTATTAATACCTAAAATAAACTAACCACTTTTTTCCTTTTACCTAAACCATAATGATAAAAATATAAACACCATCCCATTTTCAACACAACCAAATGATTTTTAATCTTCCTAAATTATAAAATTTTAATTTTACATACTCTAATGTTAACTAAACATCAACAAGGTTTAACCAAATAAACTATAAATCCAATTATTTTTCATGTCTTTTTAACAAAATGTTGCACAAATAACTTTTATAATATTTATGGAAACAACAATTAAATATTTGATCATTTAAATAAGGCTTTTTACGCAAACCATAGTTCTCATTAACCATTTTTATACACAATAAACTGAACATTCTATGTAAGAAAATAAATTTTATTTATTCCATTTCTCATTGAAACATGCATATAACATCCACTAATCACAAAAATTGTAAAACTAATAATTAACAAACTATTCCTTCACATAACAAAATTTAAATATAATTTACATTAAACCAAATCAAAATACACACATAAAATCTATATTGGCTATAATATTTCATCAATATTAGTCAATGAGAAAGCTACCATGATTTTCCCAATATTGAACATGTTAAAATTAAATAATCAGAATATAGAATCCATATTGACATTGCATTAAGTATAGATGTAGGGAAATATTGAGCTTAGTAAAATTCCCAACCAAAAAAAAAATTCTATTAGGACATGGAAAACCATTAAAAAATTAAAACAACTAAATAATGTTCAACTGAAATCCTAAATTAAAAAAAATTAAAATAATCCTGAAATTCAACATGTTTGATCGACTTTAAATTTTTTTTTCAAATTTTCTAAAAAAATATCTAATATATATGATTTACTAATATTTAAATTACACAATGCTTCTCATGCTGAGGCATTGTGGTGTGACATAATGTGTGCAAAAATTTCTTTGACTCGTGTATTTTTGTTTTCCCTAACATTTCCCAAAATCCAAAATTATATACCAATAATAAGAATAAAATTCTATATATAGAATATTAAATATTGGTAATAATTAAAAGTCACCATTAGTCCAATATGAGACCATTGTTTCGTATTGAGATGTTAGATAGTAGGGGATTGCAGGTACAACCACTAAATAAGAAGTAACTATGCTCTTCCAACCAACATATAACTCATTATTGTATGAACGCGATAACTCCCCAAGATCCATACACCTTGAAACCATAGAAACATCACCCTAGGGAAAGTCAAACCAACTCTTCAACAAATTGTTAATTCATAAAAATAAGGCAACAATATAGATATAAATTTATAAAATATTTTTACCCAAATCTATGCCCATTCATTTTTTGTGATATCATTACTGAGATGTCGCAAAGAGACCGGGTCCACCAGAATAATATCCTAGTACCTGGATAATGTTTCCATGACACATCTAAAATTCCTAAACGTTTTACCTACTATTTATTTTTTCTTCACTATAATACACCAGTACTGATGTTTCAAATTTCCAGGTGTGCTATATGTAGGTTCTCCCACATCGCATACTATATTATCCCACACAATTAGTTGAAGTGGGGAGAAAAAACAATCATTCCACATTTCAAAAGGTAAAAAATTAAAGGATATAAATTGACACAATAAAAATGAAAAAAACATGATGCATACTGCTCAGTAGGATCTGATCAATATGTGGGTTGTCCTGGATCACTAGACTATGTCTGATGTTTCTACTCCAATATATGATCTTTAATATCTTCATGCACTTGAGTGAGATAATAAGGAATAGAACCCGCAAATCCTAGATGGATAGAAGGAATTGTAGGTGATGTAGGCATGAAAGGATATGGGTGGTAGGGTTTGGGAAACATTCACCGATATGGAAATGGTAAATGTGACTTCATCCTTATAGGTGATGTAGACATGGTATGAGAATATGTGGTTAAATGAGAGGATAATGGATGCATGGGTAGGAACATCCCTGAAGGTGATTTAGAAATGGTATGGGAAGAATAGAAAAAATGATATGATTATAGAGACATGGGTAGGAAAATCCATGTAGGTGGTGTAGACATGGAATGAGAATAAGACACTAAATGATATGATGATGGCATCAAGAATTGGAATTTTAATGGTGGAAGAAGAAGATTACGGGAAGGTCTGGTAGATGGTATTTTTTTTGGTGGTTCAGGGTGAGAATGTGTTAGATGGGTGCTCCATCTAAGAATAGGATCATCCCTACTCGGACCCATGTTGGTTGTGTGACACCCCTAAAATATAAAGTAAGAACTTTATATTCTATAACGTGTTTGAAATGTGACACTAATCACAAAATGTAATATAATATTTCGGTAATTTTTAATATATTCACTATTTTAAATAGATTATATATATTTCAATTCATGGAACATTGAGTCAGCAATCATTACACAAATGAGTGATCTTCCTGGATGGCTTATATTGCACACAAGAACAAATTTTATTGAACAATAATATATTATTAAAATATAATGAGATATAAACTTATCGTTAAATTTGTATTTATAAATAGTAATCACTAACTTATAAAAATTATGGTTTATACAAATACATTATTAATTAATAGGTAAAAATCAATTATAAAATAATATAAGAATCAATTTAATATAAAGTGAATATTTTTATAAAATACTATTTTTACGATCAAAACTTTTTGTGCTAATAGATTAAATTTATTAAAATTATTGAGTTATTTTAATGTAATCTATATATTATAGATTCAATAAAATATTTATTATATTTAAACATTTGGTTAGATAGACATTAGATAAGACCAAACTCAATTTTACCAATAAAAACTATATTTTTATAATTTAACTATTACCACCTTCTAATGGAGAACCAATTTTAAATCTTAATTTTGACACAATGATTTTTTAAAAATATATAAATATAATTCATATTTGAAATAGAAACATAAGAAATAGTTTAGTGTGAATTTATGATATTTTAGAAACATATAATTTTTAAAGCACACTTACAAATACAAAATTTTAGTTCAAAACCTCATTTTCATATAATTTATTTATAAGGATGAATTATACATTTAATTATTTATAAAAAGATGTCAACCATTTATATGTGTTTACTTTAAAAATATTTATTATATCCCTCTGTCAGAGATGGATTTTAAATTAATTTATGCCACATATATGATTGGAAATTGTGAAAAAAATTCAATATTTGAAATAAAAATAATTTATAATTTCTAATAAGAATAAAATAATTGATCAAAAATGTTTATATAATGTAATTTAAATTAACTACAATTATTATGGAAAAATTAAGCTTAATAATTGAAAAAACCTTTAACTTAAGTTCCCAAATGACCAAATAACTTGTCCAACACCCATTTTCTATTGATAAATATTTCAGTAAAATTACATTACTGAGTATTTTTTGTTTTTTATTATGTGTTTTGATAACATAATGTGTACACTTAACTTTTCTTCAAATATACCAAGTGAGTTCTTTTCCTCCCTTATATTATCCCTCCACCTATCCCCTTTTTTAACACCTCTCAACCCACTTAGGTTCAAAAAATCAATACCAGTTTATCTTCCAAACATCCCTAACATATATCTTGAAGCCTCTCATTGGTCAAAAAGCCTTCCAATTAAGCCTTCTGGTACAACCCAAATGTTGTTATCTGATTAAGACGTAACATCTTCTCTCAGTTTTTCTAGTTTTATTTCAATTAAGCAACCCCTAATATCTTATTATTATATTGCTGTATAAAAAACAAAAATATAATAATTATAATAATTTTTTTTATGATATGGATTATACCGACACTTACACAAACATCCATCTAATGGGTAACAAACATACTGTTTCAATTCCTGGTGAACTAATTTGTCACAAAACTATGATCGTTTATATTTCCTTTACCACCTATTATGGTGGGAATTATGATAGAAAAAATGTTTATAAATTATTTATATGATATTAATTATTTTTATATACTTTTTTAATTCTTTTATTGCACATACCATTAATAATTTCTATTTTACCATAATACTATTACATCGTTTGAGGTAGTGCGGAATACTGACCCCTCAATGCGATGTGATTTGTTCACACTATAAATGGAAAATATAACGGATCATTAAAATTAAAAATATGATAGATAAAAAAAATATATATGATACTCATGAAATAACTACCTTTTTGTAAATATACTATATATTTATATCATTTTCAATATTACCCTTCCACACACTTAAAAAGTGATAATGTCATTTGTGGATGTGTGGACTATAACCTCCTCATCTTGATGTGATTCATTTAACATCACAAGATTTATATATATAAGTATAAATGATTAAATAATATGATGTAAATGATATAATTATCATTCAAGAAATTCATTGTGTTACTTTCCTTCTTTCCATAACAATCTTTGAAAAATAATAATGTTACTCATGTTTACATACGACCTATCATATCCATGATTGTAACATCGATTCATTATTCATAACCATAATCAATTATTATTTTAAAACTATAATTGATGTATTAATATTATAAATATTTCATTATTATTTTGGATATGTTATATAATAACCCCTTTTACTATAGTTGACCCAACAACATTGTTTTTGACATATAAATCCAATTTGGAAAAAAAAGCTAACAAAAACATAATTGTTTATATATTTATATAAAACATTAGAATATAGTGAAATAAAAATAGTGATAAACCTGAAAAAGGTTCCAATGATAGCAGAAAATTAAAATATGTTTAATATTCTAGAAGACAAATGATTCTCACCCCAAAGGAAATAAAAGGTAAGGGATTCTCATTAAACTTTTTAGACCTATGAGATATGTGTAATTTTCATAACATACATCTTTTTTGTGGTGAATATACTGAAAATTTGATTATATTATTTAAGTATACTTTTTATCTTCATGGTATTTTATGCATTCATTTATTTTTATACATTCATGATGATTTTGATTTAAAAAATTTCAATGTGGTATTATGAATGTTTAATGATTATCTTCCACAATAATAAATTTAATGATCTTTCTATGTTATATCCATTAAATGAAAATATATTACCACTATTTAATTACACCATTATTTTTTTCTCCTACATTTATTTAAGACCACTTTCAATTATTATTACCATTTTTCTTCTCGTTGGTACTCAAATTTCTTTATTGCATATTTTTAATAAAACTCGACATTGTTTCTTTATTTAGTCAGAAAATCTGTTTTCTTCTAAAAAACATATTTTATTAAAATGTTTTTCAAAATTATTTTAAAATGGTTTGGTAATAAAAATACTACCGTTATTCATTTTCCAAATTTTTAATGGAATATTTTAGTCTTTCACAATGATGAAGTTTTCAATCTTTTTACTCTACAAAAAGAATGTCCTTTTTAACTGATATTGATTGTATTGATTTACCTGCTGTCATATCATTGAAGCCCCCTTTTCATGCATAACAAATTAATTTTTAATATAAATTATTTCAAAATTTATATTCAAAAATATTTATAAAATGTAAGGATACTTTCCTTAATAATGTTTTTAAAATATATTTTTATAAAGTTTCCATTCATCAACAACCACAACCCTTTGTTTTATTCCACTTGGGTTATGTTGTATTGATATAGTCTTTAATATTAAAATTGATTTTTTATGATTGATTTTTTGAAATATAGTATTCAATTTCACTTCGTTGATTCCTTGTAGTGACCTTGAAATATTCAATTTCCTAGCATCATTTGACCATGAATTTCCCATAAATGTCCACATAATTTCTTCTGGATATAATTATTTCTTAAACTATGTACTATTTATAATATGGTGTTTACATTGAATGTTATTTTATTATTTGGGGAAATATTGATAAATCTTTACACATTTTTTAGTATTAAGATTTTATATTGAGTATTGTTCATTTGATATGAGGAATGTTTTAGACATACAATACACATGTTGGGGAACATATAATGAAAGTAGTACGGGTTTGGGAATAGTCAATAAAATCCCCCCCCCCCCCCAATGCCTCATTAGTCTAATGAGGTGAATTAGATTCACAAAATTGATGGAATTATACGGGATATGTTAAAATGTATTATGAAAGGTCATGACAAAAATAGTTCCATGTACCTAGGAATCATGGCTTCCAATAATGATGCATTGCCTTCATATTAATTTAAGTTAGTATTCATCCATGGTATTTTTCATCGATATATCCATTGATAAATTTCATTTTTAGTTCATTGATTAAATGGCATGTGTTTCAGTTTCTTACCATTCCATATTGATTTTTCCTTATCTAGTAATTTGAATGGCATGTGTGTTTAGTTATTTACCTTTCTATATAGACTATTTTCATTGATTATTTATTTCATATGCAATATTTTACCCTTATGGAGCATTATATCTCACCCTTATTATATTTATTTTCCCTAGAATCCAGGAAGTGTACTTTTAATGATATGTAGGTATTTACTAGATTCATTATAGTTATCCTAGAAGTTATTTATTTATAGTGAAGAAAATAATTATGTTTTAATTAGTGTAGTCATTTGTAATATGAGACTCATTTGTGTATCTATTTTACCAATACTACTAAACTAAATGGCCCTTAGGGATTTATTTCACGTAATCATGCCAATGTAATTAGTAGTAGACACCTACTCTGGGCTATATGGGGTTAGGTCTCTATAGTTTCATTAGATGAAGTCTAGTACAAACCATGTAAACTACATTTAGGAAAAAATAGGATTGAAAAAAATACACTAAGGTGCATACTATGGATAAGTATATAAGAACAATGGAGAATTTTGTTAAGGTGGAGATTATGTGGGTATTCCAAGAAATACATCCATGAATGGAAACTACAAGTTGACGTCATTCTGATACAGATATATCTACAATTAATAACTTTGACAAGGTGTTTTGAGCTAGGGTCAGGTTAACTAGGTACATGACAAGGAGTCATACTACACACTCAATTTAAAAGTCTTAGGATATTTTTTTTAGATAATCCACAGTTTTCGTAGAACCCACTTTGAAGGATTTTGACATTGAATAAACTAGGTTAAATCTATTGTTTTTAGGATTGAAGATAAGGTGTCATGGCTTAGAAATCCCACAAATGCCATTATAAATAAACCATAAACTAAGGAAGGACCCATTTGGAAATAAAATAGATGATGTATTTATGTATTATGGTTGTATTCAAAACAATATTTAAAAAAAATGTTTTTTATTTTATTTCAAGTATGTCTATCATATTTATTTTGGATATTATAACAATGTGGTTTTCGAAATTGAAAATACATATACCGAGTGAAAACAAATAATGTTCGGAATGGTCTTGGGACTTGAACCCATGACCGAAATATGATTTGGTTTTCATTCCAACCATTGATATACACAATGTCCTGGTTAATTTTTCATTGTTTTTAATTAAACAATTTGATGAATAAATATTAATGATGAACCAGTAGTATCAATTTTTATTATTAGTGATTAATATTTTTAACCATATTAGTTTTGGAAAAACGTTATAGACAAATATTAAGTCTTTTCACAATTTTATAGGTCTTACATTCATTTAAATGATTATTTTAATCCTTTAAGTAAAAAAATATTTATTGGTAATTAATTTTTGGGAGTAAAGAGATGAATTAGAATTTTATCAAAGAATAAATAAATTTTTTATTGGTCATATGACATTTAAACCAATAAATTAAGAACACTTCCTTATAATTTTGGTTAATAAAAGAGTTACGCAACATTTATAAAATGACTTCGAAATAAAATATTGTTCTAATACTGTATTTCTATTGAAATTATGGTATTCTAAATAATCAATTATTTTTGTATTTGATTCCATAAAATTTATATTGATAATTCACTTGTTTTATATTTATAACCTCAATCACTTTCTAAAAATATTTACACTTCTCCTCCAAGTACGTAAATCTACTTTCCACTGATGTTCTCCAACTTAGGGACCAAGTTACATGGAAGACCATGTGAACTTTGTACATTCCATTCTATCCTTTATAGAGGATGAATTATGAAACTTTATCAGGATGTGGGATTTAAAACATAGTAAGTATCAAAAATTATATCATTGTGATTGATTTTAAATTATAATGACACGTTTTAAATATGATGGGGAGAATATGACACCCTGAAAATCTAAAGTATGAACCTTGTATTCGTTAGTGAGTATGACACGCAACACTAAGCACATAAGGTAATATAATTCCCAAATAACTTATAATATATTTACTATTTAATATATATTATCTATATTATAATTCACTAAACACCAATTTATCAAGAGTTACATACAATAGTATCCTTCCTCGACGACTTGCGTTAAACGCATGACCGAGTTGCATCAAACAATAATATATTTCAAAAATATAATGATAAAAAAGTAGCTATTAAAATTTTAGTTATTAATATTAATAAAAAAACTAAATTAAATTAATGTTTATAAAAATATAGAATCAATTAATTAGTTATAAATTAATTAGGAATGACTATAAAAAGAAATTTAATATAACGTGAATATTTTTATAGGATACTATATGTTTGCTCAAAGAGTTGTTTAATGATAATTGATTAAATTAATTAAAATTAGAGATTCATATAAATGTAATGTATATATACATATTATATTAATTAAAATATTTTTAATATTCATCCATTAGGTTAGATAGATTTCAGATAATAAGAAACTCTATTTTACATATAAAAACCTATATTTCTATAAAGGCTATTTTACAAACTTTTAATAGAGAAACCATTTTTAAACTACATATTGAAACATTAATTGATATAATATGCTTAAATAAACTTCATATTTTAATTATAATCATAATAAATATGTTATGGTGTTTTTTTTATTTTTTTGGAAAGATACATTTTCTTGATGAATAATAAAAAATACTGAATTTAAATTAAAAACCAATTTCTCATTTAATTTATTTGTAAGGATAAATTAAACTTTTTATTGGTTTTAAATATTAATTATATAATATTTTTATAAATTAATACAGTTTATTTTAATAGAAAAAAATTCACAATGAAATTGTTTATAAAAAACATAGCAATCTTTCAGACATTTTTACTTTAAATCCCCACATTATCGTCCCACATGCAAGACAAATTTTAAATTAGTTTCTACCATTTCTTAGATTTAATTTTAGAAATATGGATTCCATATTTAGAATTATAATAATTTAAAATTTCTAATAACACCAACTTTGTTTTTGACTAAAAATATTAGTGAAAGTAATTAAAATTAATTTAAATTATTATGGTAAATTGCACTTAATAATGTACCATACCTTTAGATTTAGGGACGAACTGACCTATACACTTTTAAAAAACCCATTTTTTGGAAATAATTATTCTTTGAACCTTCAATTATATATTTTTTTTCTCATTTTTTTAAAACATTTTTTAGATAAAAACGTGGATACACCTAACTTCTTTTAAAAAATACGATATGAGTCCATTTCCTCCCTTATTAAATGACACCACCTCTCCACAATCCTAAAACCTCGTAAACCAATGTTTTTAGAACAATTTATTCACATATATCAACCAAAAATCCCTACCCTAATTATTTAATCCTCAATTTTCAAATAAATAATTCTAAGGAATCCTTTTGGTTCAAACCAGAAGTAGTTACCTGATTGAGAGGTAACATCTTCTCTCAAGCTTTTTAGGTATATTTCCAGTCTCCAACCCCTCATATCATATTATTATATACTTTTATGAAAAAAAATGTCCTAAATTTTCTAGGAATTTAGATTCTAACGGTTCTAACTGCACTTACTAAACTACCTTCAAATGGGTAACAGACATATTGTTTCTGTGTATGGTGAACTACTACATCATTAAATGATGATTGTTCATTTTTCCATTACCACCTCTCATGGTATCCATTACGATGGATACTATGTTTATATATGATATATATGAAATTTATTATTTATTTATTCATCTTTAATCATTTTATTACACATCCCATTAACACTTTTCATTTTATGTTAATAAGATAGCATCATTTGAGAAAGTGTGGACAACAGCCCCTAAAAGCGTTGTGATCCATTCACATAATAAATAGACTATATAAAAGATGATTATAATTAAAAATATGATGAATATATGGAATATATATGATATTCATAAAAAAATTTCTTTTTGGAAATATACTATAAAAATATATATATCATTTTCGTTATTACCCTTTCACACACAAAAATGGGATAACTTCATTCTTGGATGTGTAGACTACCACCCCCTCGACATGATGTGATTCCTTTTAAGTCACAGTAATTTTATATATAATTATTAAATATTACATTATATGTTGTTTATCATATAATGATTATTCTGGAAGGATATGGTATTACTTACCTTCTTTCCATAATGATCATTGAAAAATAATAATGTTACTAACGCATACGTATAACCTGTATAACAACCCTTCATTTTCTTACACACTTAGACATGATTTATTAAATAGAAAACATAACATGATAAAAAATAGAAGATCGATATTTCTAGTGTCTTGGGGGGGTTAGAATCATTGCATAACCACTAAAAACATAGGACGCAACATCTTATGGAAAAATTCCTTTACATGACCATTACATTCCCTCATACGTGGAATTTCATGGGAAAACCTGAGGACATTTATAAGAAAATGTTGAGATATAAATCCCAGTAAGGGAGTTAATGAGTAATAAGATAAAATATACAATACATGTTAATCAATAGTCACAACAATGGAGCATTAGACAAACATGTACATAAAGGCATGATATATCATGATTAACATCACATGGAAATGTGGCAACAACATTTAACATGATTTTAGCGTGAGTCAAGGCTCATTGAACATGCATTATGAGTAAATACACATTGTACTTGAATTAGAATGAGTAAAACCTCACTTCACTTGATGTATCATGATACTAATCATTAAACAATGCATTGGAGCGCTATCAGGGCACACCCTTCTTAAACATTCCATTCCACGTGTAAGTGTGCCACATGCATCATATAATATAGAATCACTCAACATCATAATTTATTCCATGATTAACCAATGTAGAATAAATAAATGATCGTACCATTAAATATGTATATGGTAATAAAGTTGAATACCCTTGATAGAGACATGGGTATGGTATTCACTACACAATGATCTTGACTTAGAAAAACGTAGTGCAATTTCGGCAGCATAATGGCGTGACATAAAGATTCATGAAAATGTTTGATGAGAGAGAAATGAGTTTCTCATAATATTTATCTGAAATGGAAAGTAAGTGGGTCATATAGATACATGTCCAAACAATCTTAATGGAATTTATATGCAAAACAAAAAATAATTACTTGGTTGTAAAAGAGGAGAGAGGAATCCCTCATAGAATTTCAGCAAGGTAACAAGTGTACATGAGAGGAATTAATGAGAGAGAAAGGGTTCTACCATCATCAAATCATAAAGCTGGAATTATGGGTGTGGGGGGGGGGGGGTCAAAATCATACCCCAAAATATTTAATTGAAAATAAATTTGCATAACAACCTAATGAAAATTGGACAAAATGAGAAAGGAAGAAATCACTTACTTGGATGTGTGATCCCAAAGGCTTGGGAGAGGATTGAGAGAGGAATCTTGGGAGGTTGGGGAACCTTGGGAGGATTCTAGATATATTAGGTCATAGTTTTTATGGACTCTAAAGGCTTTGAGTGGAGAGGAAGTGGGTGCTTGGGTGGGTTTTAATAGTAAAGGAGAAGGAATTCTTTATTATTTAGGTTTCGGTCACCACACATTAAACTAATCAATACCACATTTCAGTCCATGGTTTTTCCAAATTGGATTGGAAAAACTATTTTATAATCCCAATGGCCTAACTTTGTAAAATAATGGGGTTTCTTATGTGGAGGTTAGTAACACTTTCATGGAAATTCATTTAAAAAGTGAAAATGTTTTATAACTCTTGGAGGGTTCACTAAAGTTTTGTAAAATAAATCAAAAAAACCTAACATAATATTATTTTAACGTTAAATCATATAGTGGAAATAAATATCATTTATAGAATTTTATTACATCATGAATGGGTCAATGTGATTTCAGAAAACACATTATATATTTAAATGGTATTTATATTTTACCCAAACATTCGACTGTCTCGGAAAATTATGAAAAATTCTCCATTGGAAAATTTCAAAGCCTTGATTCAAAAAATAATATTCATTTAATCTAAATAATTTTGAAAATATGTGAATTTTTACTTTTAACATAAAAACCGATATTTATAAAAAATCACGGCTTTTGACAAAAACAACTTTCAAAACATAATTAAAATTACAGTTGCATTCATTAAATTATATGATCATTAATATTTAATAAAAAGTAATTTAATAATATTAATATTTTATTAAAATCTTATTCAATTCAAAAATCCTTTAATTCATCAAAATAAATATCTTAGTTGAATATTAACTAAAAATACTATTTGCGCTTTATATACTATTTACAAAGTAACAATAATAAAATTAATGTATATTCATTATTATATACAAAAATAATTCACATAATCATTACATTATGTTCTTATTACATAATCCCTTATAACACCCACAAAAGACCGAAGGGTAAGGTGTGCGGTTGTGACAGACTCTTAGGGTGGCTTCTATAACATTGCTCGAGTGGTAATCTCTCTAAACTTCTACTTCTCTCATAGGTGGCTCCTTTCAAGGTTTACATGTTGTATCTCGCCATGGTCTTCGTCAACAGCAAATCCCAATGATGTCACCACCTTTCCAAGATCTGGAAAATCGGCCTCATACGGGGCATGTCTACTAGATGAGGTCATCGCTTCCTTTGTCTAAGTAAATTGGATTTGTTAAAGCACTTTATTTATACTAATCATGTGATCACTGTTCAACAGATATATTTTAAATGGTCACAATTCATAATGGTATTTTAATATCTAGAAAAATATAAAAAAGAATTGCATATCTTATATAACCATTTTACATAATATGACATTTAATTAGATCAAGAGGAATTTTCATTAATGAATATTTGAGTCGTTACAATCTTCCCCACATAAAAAATTTCACCCTCAAAATATCCTTCTCCCACACTAAAAAGATTAGGGTATCTCTACTTCATCCCTTCCTCCAATTCCCATGTCGCTTCTTCAAACTTGTGGTTTCGCCACTACACCTTCACAAGGGGAATTGTATTATTTCATAGGACATTTTCCCTATGATCTAAGATCTTCATTGGTTTCACCTCGTAAGAAAGATCATCCTCTAATTGTACTAATTCTAAGGAGAGTACATTTGAAGGGTCTTGTATATACTTATTTAAGAGGGATACATGAAAGACATCATGTACTTTGGTCATGGTAGGTGGGAGTGCTAGTCGATAGGCCACAACTCGGAGATGATCAAGAATCGCGAATGGGCCAATGTACCCAGTTCTTAACATCCATTTCTTTCCAAACCTCTTGACTTTATTCCATGGAGATATGTGTAGGAATACCATGTATCAAACATTAAAGTCAAGGTATCATGGATGGTTATCAACATAACTCTTTTTTTGACTCTAGGCTGCCTTGATATGCTGTTGAATGGTTTTCATCTTCTCCACCATTCTTTCGACCATATCTGGTCCTAACAGCTTACGCTCACCAACTTCATCCCATCATGTCGGTGTTCTTCACCTCTTCCCATACAAGGCATCAAAAGGTTCCATTTAGATGCTCGAGTGGAAACTATTATTATAGGAGAATTCAACCAGAGGAAGATGTTGATCCCATTCTCATTTAAATTCTATTGAACATGATTATAACATATCTTACAGTGTCTGAATAGATTTCTTAGATAGGCCATCAATTTGAGGATGATAGGTCGTACTGATGTTTAGTTCAGTATCCAGAGCATGTTAAAGACTCTTCCAAAACATAGAGGTGAATCATGGATCTCGATCGGATACAATAGATATAGGTACTTCATGCAGCCTTAAAACTTCCCTAATATATATATGTACTATTTGAGGTAATGAGAAATCATCCCAAATTTCTATGAAGTGTGCAGACTTTGTAAGATGATCCACAACAACCTATATTGCATTGTTACCTTTGGATGTCATCGGATGTCCGGAGAAAATGTATATATTGGTGTTATCCTATTTTGACGATGATATGGGAAATTGTTACATCATCCACTTAGACATCTGCCTCTCTTCCTTCAATTTTTGACACACTAGGCACTTTGATGTATACTGAGCAATCTCCTTCTTCATATTTTCCCACCAATAATGATCTCGGAGATCTCGATACATCTTTGTGTTTCTTAGGTGAATTGATAAATTTGAACTATGTACATCATCCAAAATTTCCACATTCATCTCCTAAATTGATGGAACACATAGTCTTTCCTCAGATATCACAATTCATTCTTCATTAACATTGAAATCCAAGGATTTCCCTTTTATGATAGCTTCCACTTTCTTCTAAATTCCCACATCTTCTTTTTGAGCAACCATTAACCTTTCCAAAAGAGAAGGTTGAACAATAATTTGTGAAATGGTTTATGAAGTTCCCTTATTTAGGATTCCCATGCCCATCTTCATCAAATTTAAAATGATTGGATCCTTCCCAATCATCATCAATGAAAGAATCACTAGGTCCTTTATACGTAGAGCATCTTCCACCTTGTTCGCTTTCCTATTGTGGTGGGGATTGAGCAGTAATAGTCATTGATCAGCTCTAACCATCTTCAATGGAGAATGTTCAACTCTTTCTATGTGAATATATACTTGAGGCTCTTCTAGTCCATATATATTTCACAATTCTCCCAAAAGAGATAATTCTTCCAAATTTTTAATGTGAAGATCACCACAGCCAACTCTAGAGCATGTGTTGGATAATTCAGCTAATGAACTTTTAAATTCCTTAAAGAATAGGTAATGAATTTGTCATTTTGCATCAACACAGAGACTAGTCCCATCTTTGAATCATCACTAAATACCTCAAAATGTTATCCACTTGTTGGTAAAGTGAGCATAGACACAGTGATAAGCCTCTTTTCCAACTCCATGATTCTTTCCTTGCATTCATCACTCTAATAAAACATTACTCCCTTCCTAGTTATCTTGGTAATAGGGTTGTACAATGGTGATAAATTTCTCACAAATCATTGATAATATCCATCAAACTCCAAAAATATATAGATATCCATTACTGATGTTGGCCTTGGACATTCTTCAATTGCAGTTGTCTTGGAGGGATCCACAGATATCCCCTTTCTTGTAATGATGTGGCCCAAGAATCAGACATCCTTCAATCAAAACTCTCACTTGGCGTACTTTTAATAGAGCTTATCTTTCCGAAAGGTCTCTAGTACAGTTATTATATGCACAACATGATCCCCATTAGTTTGGGAGTATATTAAAATATCATCTATTAAGACTACCACAAATTTTCCATGGTAATCTATAAATACACTATTCGTCAAGTCAGGGAAGATTTCTTGAGCATTAGTGTGTCCAAAAGGCATTACTATGAATTCACAATGCTCGTATCTTGTACAGAAAGCGGTATTGTTGATATCATCCTTCTCCACCCTTACTAGAAAATATTCTAACAGTCAATCAACTTTGGAGAAGTATTCTGCCCCATGCAGCTGATCGAACAAGTCATCAATTCCTGGGAGAGGATACTTTTTCTTTATCATGATTTTGTTAAGCTCACGATAATCGAGGCAAAAGAGCATTGACCCATCCTTCTTGACAAATAGGACTAGTGCACCCCATGGTGAAGCACTTGGTCGTATAAAACCTTTATCCATATTCTCCTGTAGTTGTTTCTTCAGCTCCTCAATTTCAACAATAGCCATTCTATATGGAGTCTTGGATATTGGAAATTCCATAGGTATAAGGTCAATTGAGAATTTAACATCTATCCTAGGAGGAAGACCAAAAAATTCCTTGGGAAACACTTCAATGAATTCCCTCACAATAGGAATGTATTCAAGGATGGTTTCTTCTTTGGACTTAGTCATCTGAGCTAGATACACGTGCTCACAGGGCAGTAATATCCATGCTTGAGATGATGGAGTGAAAGAATATCAATCTTATTCCTTGCACTTGTACAAAATCAGGGGTCTATTCTTAATTTGTAGAGTGATTTTCCTCTCACAGCAATTTATGTTGGCTCTATATAAGGATAGCCAATCCATTCCAAGAATTGCATCAAATTCTACCGAAGAGAGTATGACGAGGTTTTCCTGGAAGTTCACTCCATAAATTATGAGAGGGGAGGAGTAATATTCAAGGGATGAAATGATTGACCCATTTGTCGTACTCACTGACATTGTTTCTTCCATGATTTGTGGTGGTGTTGGGATTGTTATACTAAACTATTAGGATATAAAAGAATATGTAGAACCAGAATCAAAATTATGTTTGATATTCTTCAATGAATAACTAGCGTACCTATCACCACTTCATTGTCGGTGTTTACATCGATAGTAGTGATGAAAAAATCTCTCTCTAGTTGGCTTGGAGGTTGATGGTTGCCTCTGAAAACCCTTGTCTTAGAGAACTAGATTGGAAAGTGCCCCAGTTCATTGTAGTTGAAGTAATGAATGATGCGTTGAGTGTCAAGCAGAGCATTCCTCTCCTCTATTTCAGTCATGGATTTTCTTTCTAACAGTTAATAGCGAGGTTCCCTTCTCATTCACAACTAAAGCATTTCCTTGACCCCTTCAGGCAATTTCCGGGGTGCTTCTTTACTCATCATTGGAATGTGGGTTATTGTATTTTCTTACCACAATTGGATTTATCTATCAAACCACTAGAATTGAATACCACATTACTCTTTTTATCCCCATGGCACCCCTAAGATTCTCTGATCTCCGTTTCGGCCTTGAGGGCACATCAGAAAATTTCTTCATATCTGTAAAAGGTATAGATTTCCAGGACATTCCAGAGGCTAGGTTTTATCCCAACAAAGAAGTGGCCAACCTTGCATATGGGGGTAATGAAAAATACAGAGGCGTATCATGCAAGCGTTGGAATGTTTTCCATGTACATTTCGACATATTCATCATCTTTTTTCTTGATGGCAAGGATGTCCCTTTCCATCTTAAGCCGGAGGGTGCATGGAAAATATTTATCAAAAAAAATCTTCTGGAAATCCTTCAATTCCAACACCTCAATCTCCTTCTCCGACTTCGTATTTTTTAATCAATTTCCACCATTGATACGCTTCACCCTCCATACGATAAGCATCTAGGAGAACCTTCACCTATTCATATCATTGAAGGATGGATAAGATCTTTTCATTGGATTTGATCCAATTTTTGGAGATTTAGTGATTTGATGATCCATTAAAATTAGTTGGAATTTGTTTCATGAAGCTCTCGATAGAGACTTGTTCTTTATTAGGGGGTGATGAACGTTCTTCTTGACCCATGTTTCTATTCAAAGATTGTGTTAACTGAGAGAAAAGCATGGAAATGTTTGTGATTCCCGATCCCAGTGGATTGGGCATCTCATTATCACTGTCATCACATTTATCATCACATTGGTTGTTATCCCATGATGTTATATTACCGGCCATTTGCTGGAGTAAAAATAATTTTAGGGTAACACATAAAGGTTAATATAAGTAAAAAACTGATGACTTATAAATAACTTTTATTTCCTTAACTTCTGAATCCATAGGCTTCAATCTATGTTATCCATGATCTACATTCTAAAATATATTCTTAGAGGAAGTAAATTAATAATGGTTCATACTATGCTTTTGAATTTACCAATGCATATCTCCATGGAGTGTCATGACAAAGAGTGCAGCGAGGCCTGCTTTCGTGTACCAAGATACCCCTGGTCTAGCTCAAACCCCTTTGTTGGAATTTTCACCCCTAGGAACATTTGTTCCAGATCCGCCTCTACCTTCTCGTAACAAGACAGAGATGTATTATTTTGATAAAAAACTGAACCAATTCCCACAACAAATTATGGTTGTTATTATTATACTTACTCTTGTCTCCAAGTCTTAACTAGGGTTTTCAAATCCTAATATCAAAAATAACTAAACCAATACTCTGATACCAACTATAACAACCCCTAAATTTATTACACATTTAGACGTGATTTATTACATAGAAAAAATCACTTGATACAACATTGAAGATCAAGAAGTCTAGTGTAAATGGGGTCAGGAACATTACATAACAACTTCAAACATATGACACATCATCGTATTGAAAACTTCCCTTACATGACCACTACATTCCCTCGTACTTAGCATTTCGTGGGATAACCTGAGGACATGCATATGAAAAGGATGAGCTATAAAGACAATTATGGGAGTTAACGTGGCATAACATGAAAGAAAATATAAATGTTAAGAAATAGGCAGATCTATGGATCATAAGATAAACATGAATTTAAAGGCATGATATAACTTGATTAACATAACATGGAAATGTGGCAACAACATTTAATGTGATTTTAGCATGTTCCATGGGTAATTTTACATAGAGCATGAGTAAATATTCATTGCACATTAATTATCATGATCAACCCCTCATTTCAATTGATATATCATGATACTAATCTTTACCCAATGCATTGGAGAACTATTAGGGCACACCCTTCTTAAACATTTATTTCTTGCATAAGTGTGCCACGTGGATCATATAACATGGAATCAATCCAAATCATAATTTATTCCACGATTAAGTTCTGAAGAATAAATACATGAATGTACCATTCGATATGTATATGTTCAATAAAGTTAATATCCTTGATAGATACATTTGTATGGTATTCACTACACAATGACCTTAGCTTGGAAACATGTCGTGCAATTTTGGCAGTATAACGGTGTGACATAAGGACTAATGAAAATGGTTTATGAGATAGAAATTGGTATATAATCATATTTACATGAAATGGATAGTAAGGTGGTCATTTAGATACATTTCCCCACAAACGTAATGGAATTTAGATGCATAATACAAGATCATTACATGGATGTAAAAGAGGAGAGAGAAATCACTCACAGAATTTCAGCATGGTAACAGGTGTACAAGGGAGGCATTAATGAGAGCGAAAGGGGTCTCCCATCATCTAAACCTAATATGGCCAGTATGTGGGGGGGTTCAAAATCATATCTCAACATTTTTAATTGAAAAAAAGGTCATAACAACTTAAATAAAATTGGAAAAAAATTAAAAAGGAAGAAATCCCTTACATTGAAGTGTGATCCCAAAAGCATGGGAGAGGCTTGAGAGTGGCTTCATAGGAGCTTGGATCACCTGTGGAGAATTTTATAAAGAGGAGGGAATAGTTTGGATGCAATCTAAATGATTTGAGTGAAGAGGAAGCATGAGTGTGGTGGGTTTATATAGGAAAAGATAAGAAATTATTTATTATGTAAGAATGGGTCACCACACAATAAACTAATCAATAACACAAACCAGCCAATGGTTTTTGCCCAAGGTTTTTTCCAAAGGGTATTGGATACAAAATTTTATAAACCCAATGGCCGATATTCTTAAAATAATAGGTTAGCTTATGTGGAGATGAGTCACACTTTTAAGGAAATCCAATTAAACAATGAATGTGTTTTATAACTCTTGGAGGGTCCGTTAATGTTTTGTAAAATAAATAAAACAAACCTAAAATCAGATTATTTTAATAATAAAACATATATTGTCCTAAAATATAATTTATAGTATTTTGTCATTATGATGTCATATAACACATTATATATTTAAACGGTATTTATTTTTTAGCCAAAAATTCGACTATCTCAGAAAGTTATGAAAAATTCCCAATTTGATAATTTCAACATCCTGATTCCAAAAATAATATTGATTTCATCTAAAATGGTTTTTAAATATGTGAATTTTTACTTTTAAAATAAAAACTGAAATTTATTGAAAATTCACGGGTTTTGACAAAAAAAAGCTTCTAAACCTTAATAAACATTACAATTGCATTCATAAAATTATAAAAGAATTTATATTTAATAAAAAGATATTTAATAATAATAATATTTTGTTAAAATATTATTTAATTCAAAAATCCTTTAATTCATCAAAATAGATTTTTTAGTTTAATATTAATTAAAATACTATTTGTGCTTTAAAAACTACTTACAAAGTAACAATAATAAAATGAATGTATATTCATTATTATATAAAAAATATTGGAAATAATCATAGTTCTAAGGTCTTGTTACATAAACCCTTATGACACCCGCATCAGACTGAAGGGTATGGTGTGTGATGGAGACAGACTCTTGAGGTGGCACAAATAACATTGCTCAGGTGATAATCACTATCAACATCCATTTCTCTCATAGATAGTTCTGTTCGAGCATAACATGTTGAAGCTCAGCTTGGGATTCATCAAAAGCGAAGCCCAATAATACCACCTCCTTTTCGAGCACCAAAAATTTGGCTTCATATGGGGCAAGTCTACTGGATGAGGCTGTCGATTCCTTTGTCTAAGTTAATTGGATTTATTAAAGCCCTATATCTATACTAATCATGTGATAACTGTTCAACGACTATATTATCAACATTCACAATTATTAATTACATTTTAAAATATAGAAACCTAAAACAAATAAATTTAATATTTTATATAACCATTTTACATAATAAGACATTTAATTAGATCAAATATAATTTTCATTAATGAATGTTTGGGTCGTTACATCCTACCATCTCCATGATGGTATGGTTGATTCATTTTTCATAACTGTATGTAGTGATTGTTTCAGAAGTATATTGATGTATACATATTATGAATATTTTATGATTATTATTCTCTATATGTTATATACTAATCTATTTAACCATAGTAAATGTAACAAAGTTTCTTATAAACCTAATTTGGTAAAAAAACCTGACGAAAACAGAATTTTTTAAGTACTTGTATAAATCATAGTTAAATGTAAAAAAATTATTTATAACATGAAAAATGATCTCAGTAAAGAATAAAATTCATGTTTATTTGTTTTATATGAATCAAAAGGAAGTTCACCCAAAAGAAAACTTATGTTAATAGATTATTATCTAACTTTTTACATATGTGTTATAAATGTCATGTTCACCACATACTTCTTTTGTGTGGGGTATCTAATACCCATTTTTTATGTTATATCATAAAAAAATTTATCATCATGGAATTTTAAAATTTCATTTATTAATATTCTTCTAACATATTTATTATTTAAAAAATTTCAAAGTGTTATGGGACACTTTGTAATTCTTAAAGATTATTTTCCTTACCAATAACATTAATATTCATTCAATGTTAATTATATGAGAGGATATTATATATAAATTGTTTAATAAAACATTTATTTTAATATCATAGGGTTATTCGTGACCATTTTCAAGTACTAGTACCATTTTACCAGTCTTTGTTACTCAAAACGTTTTAGAAATTTGTTTTAAGAAAACCCAACATTATTTTTCTCTTTAGTATGAGGACATTTTTTCTTCAGAAAAACCATGTTTTTTTAAAATGTATAATTTTTTTTAAATTAATTGGTTTATAAATTTTTACCGTTTTTTCTTTTATAAATTATTTCAATGGCATCTTCTTGATGCATTCCAGAAACTATATTTTTCAGTCATATTTACAGGGAAAAAGAATGTTCTTTTTACCTCAAACGACATGTACATATTTACCCAACATTATTTCATTGAGTCATACATGGAATTCCAAAATTGATAATTTTTATAGAAATTGTTTTCTAATTATATTTTCAATGAAATGGATTTTACAAAGGTTTTACAAAACAAAAGTATATTTCCCAAATAATGATTTTAAAATAACAATTTATAATTTTTCTATTCAACAATTACAACAACGATTTATTTTAATCTACATGGGTTATGTTGTATTGAAACCATAATTAATAATCCTAGAGATGGATTATGATTGATCCTTATAAGGATAGAATTCACATTCACAACCTCAATTCATTTTAGTACTCTTTAAATCTTCAATTTACTGTGATCATTTGAACTTGATTTCCCCTAAAAGAGATTATAATTTTTCATGGATATTATTATTTATTAAACCATATATAATTTTTCATATGGATTTTAATTTGAATTTTATTTTGTTCGTTGGGGAAATTTTGATAAATTCATATAATTTATCCAATATGAATATTTAATGAGGCATTTTTTTCAATCAGTGTGAAGAATGTTTTGAACATTAAATACGTGGGTTGGCAACCATTTCAAGAAATACCTATGGGTTCAGAACTATTTAATTAATTACCATCGATGTATTGGTTGTCTTATAATATGAATTAGTTGAAAAATATTACATGGTAATCCACCCAATATGCTTAAATTTCATGTAAATGGCCTTTATGGAAATGGTTCCATCTATCGAGGAAACAAGGTGTCCAATAATTAAGCATTAACTTCATATTAGTTTTAATTATTATTTATGCATTATATTTTTCATCGACGTATTAATAGATACATTTCATTTTAATTTCATTGATTAAATGTCATGAGTTTCAGTTTCATACATTTCTATATTGATATAGCCATATCTAGTTATTTTAATGGCTTCTTTGTTCAATTATTTACGTTCTTATATCTATTATTCTCATTGATTCATTATTTATTCCTCTATACATTTCCCTTACTGATCATTTGAGCTCCCCCTTATTATGTTTTATTCCCTTTGAATCTAAGAAGTGTACTATGAATTATATACATGGATTTCAGTTATCCTTAAATTTAATTTTTTAGAAAGAATAAAATATTTATATTTAAATTAGGGAAGTCAATTTTAATACAAGACTTGGTTATATTTCCATTTTTATGAGACTACTATATTGATTGGTCCATCAGAGCTTGATTCCTTGTAATCAAGCCAATTTAACTGGTTGCATTCACCCGATCTTGGAAATATGGTTTCAAGCCTCTATATTTGGTATCAGAGAATGTTTAGTAGAAACCATGGGAACCAGATTTTAAAAAACATAGGTTTTTGTACATTTTCCAATGTTAGAAATTCAGGATAAGTATAGAATAAAATCCTTGAATTTTGTTAAGGTAAATATTTCATGGTTCTTTCTAGAAATACATCCATATCTAGATACTACAAGTGGAAGTGGTTCTGAAAAAATATACATAAGAGTAATAACTATAAAAAGTGTTCCAAGCTAGATACAGGGTATCCTAGTACACAAAAATGGGCCTTTTGTGCACTTGTTTTAACAATCCTAGGGTATTTTGTAATAATAATCCCCATTTTTTGTATGAACCACTATGAAGGATTTTTCCAATTAATAACCAAAGTAAAATATATGGTGTTTTGGATTGAAGATAAGGTTTCACGGTTTATAAATCATACAAATGTTACTATGGATAAATGCTAGGCTGGGAAGGACCTATGTGAAAAAAATGGATGATGTATTTATGTATTGAGGTTGTATTGAGAACATTAGTTAAAAAGATAATTTTTATTAACCTTATTTCGAGGATGTCCATCATATTTATTTTTGAAATTTTATTAATGTGGTTTTAGAAAAGGAAAACATGTATGGATAGTGACAAACTACCATGTCCGGAAAAGGGTGTGGGTCTGGAACACAAGACTGAAGGATAATAATGGTTTCATGCCAACCACTAACCTACATAATTTCCTAGTTAATTTTTCATTGTTTTTAGTTAAATAATTTGATGAATAAATATTAATGACAGATTAGTAGTATCACTTTTGATTAAAATATATTATTTTTTTAACCATTTTATTTTCTGAAAATAGTTAAAGTCAAATAAAAATACTTTTCACTCTTTTCCAGGCCTTATGATACTTTAAAAGTAACTTTTAATGATAATGAAAAAAAAAATTAGTAATTAATTTCTGAGTAAACGGTTGAATTATACTTTTATCAATGAAAAACAAAAATTTAGGAATATTCATTTGAAATTGAAACAAAATTTTTTGAGTAATTTCATATAATATTTGTTAGTTAATGAATTACCCAGCATTAAGAAAATGAAATTGAAAAAAATGTTTTCCTAGTACCTTAATTTCGTTTGAACCAATGGTATTATCAATCATCAAATATTTATGGCATTGTGGGCCTAAAATTTCAATTGACCATTTAGTAGTTTTTTATTTATGACCTCAATCACTCCCAATAAAAAAAATTTCATTTCCTTCTAGTATGTATCCCCACATTCCACTAATGTTCTCCAACTTAGAGATCTTGTTTCATGGTAGTCCATGTGACTTATGTACTTTCAATTCTCTATTTTATAGAGGATGAATTATGAACCCTTATGACGATATGGGATTTTAAAAATATTTTATATAAAAAATTATATGACCATAATCGAGTATAAATTGTTAGGAATCAATTTAAATACTCTGGGGAGAATGTGATGCCATAGAAATCTAAATTAAGAACCTTTTATTGGATAGGGTGTATGAA
Organism: Viscum album; assembly: GCA_963277665.1. NCBI lineage: Eukaryota > Viridiplantae > Streptophyta > Magnoliopsida > Santalales > Viscaceae > Viscum > Viscum album. Next base: position 113,440,293 of record OY728119.1, on the reverse strand, counting down.
ACACTACACCACAAGCGCAAGGAAATATAATACATAGATAATTCATAATGTATTTACTATTTAAAATAGATTCTATAAATTTTAATTCATGTAACACTAATTTAGTATGCATTACATGAAATAGAAACATCCCTCGATGGCTTGTGTTACACGTAAGATCGTGTTTTATCAAAAAAAAGTATATTATTAAAATATAACGAGATACAAAATAACTATTAAATTTTTAGTTATGAATATTTATAAGTATCCTATGAAAATAATGGTTTATACAAATATTGATGAATTAATTGGTTAAATATTAATTAGAAATGAATATATAAAGAAATTTAATATATAATGAATATTTATAAATAAAACAATTTTGTGGTCCAAAAGATGGTTTTTGATAATACATTAAATTAATTAAAATTATTGAGTGATATTTATTGAAATATATATATATATTATACATTCAATCAAATATTTTTAATATTCTTGTATTATGTTTGATAGACATAAGATAAGATCAAACTCTATTTTACACTTTATAACCTATTTTATAATAAAGAAAATTTTAATACCATTTAATAGAGAATCCATTTTAAATCAGAATTTTGACACATTAATTGATATAATTTTTTTAAATTAAATTTAATCATTTATGGATAAAAATAATAGTTTTGCTACGATTAATTTTTTTTGGAAACATATAATTTTTTAATAAATAGTTAAAAATACTAAATTTGAGTTCAAAATCTATTTTTAATATAATTTACTAATAAGGGTAAATATTACATTTAATTGGTTCAAATTTTATTTATATAATAATTTTAACTATTAATGCAATGTATTTTAATGGAATAAATTTTACTTTGAAATTTATTATAAAAACATTGAAATATTTATCAAGTTTTTTATTATAAAAACCCCTTATTGTTGTCCCACATGTAGGATAAAATTTAACTTATTTGATTGGAATTGGGAAATATGGATTCTATACCTGGAATAATAATAATTTCTAATTTCTAATATGAACATCATGTTTTGACTCAAAATATCAATTAATGTAATTAAAATTAATTTAAATTATTAAGGTAAAATTACACTTAATAAATGACTAAACCATTATCTTAATGGAATAAATGACCTATCCAGTTGTAAAAACCCCATTTTATGGAAATAATCTATCCATTAATATTAAATTATTGAGATTTTTTTTGTTTTGTAATTATTGTTTTAAGTAAAAAATTGGTACACCTAAGTTATTTTCAAAAATACCAAGCGAGTTCTATTCCTTACATATAAAAGGCCACCACCTATCCATAATCCTCACACCCTAAAATAACATTTTTTTCCAATATCTTACCATATATCATAAAAAAATACCTCCCATCCACTTTGAAGCCTCCCTTTTGTAATAAACACTTCCCAGGAAACCTTTTAGTACAATCCCAATGTAGTTACAGGATTAAAAGTGTACATCTTCTCTCAGTATTTTTAGGTTTATATCCATTCTCCAAGCCCACATATCTTATTATTATATTATTTTATAACAAAAAAAATCCTAAATATACAATTATTTTTTATTCAAAGGGTTAAACTTACACTTACATAAATTTATATGAAATGGTTAAGGAGCATAATATTTCTGTGTATGATGAACTACTACCTCATGAAACGATGATTACTTATTTTTTCATTTACAGCCTCTCATGGTTGACATTATGATGGAAACTTGGATAATATATGACATATATCATATTTATTATTTCATTATAAATTTATAAAACTTTTATTACATATAACACTAATTATTTTAAATTTATTTTTTTACGATAACATCATTTGAGGAAGTGTGCACTACCACCCCTCAAAGCGATGTGATTCATTCAGACATAAAATGAAATATATAAAGGATTATTATTATTAAACATTTGATAAAAACACAAAATCTATAAGATATTTATAAAATAATTATCTTCCTATAAATGCACTATATATATTTTTTTCATTTTCATTATCACACATTCAAATACTTAAAAAGTTATAATTTCATTCATGGAACTATAGTCTACCAACTCCTCGACATGATGTCATTTCTTTTAAGGCACATGAATTTTATATATAAGTATATGTGATTAAATAATATGTAATTTATAATATAATTTTTTATTTTGATGATATTTTGTTTTTTTACCTTCTTTCCATAATGATAATTGAAAAATACCAACATTACTCAAGCATACACTTGACATACCAACTCTAGGATTATAACATTGATTAATTTTTCATAACTATATGTAATGAATATTTTTAAATTGTAGTTTATGTATATATATTAAAATTATTTCATGATTATTATTATTTATATACTATATAGTAACCCATTTGACCATTGTTGACCTACCAAAGTTATTTATAAATATAATTTGGTCAAAAAATCTAATGTAAAAAATATTATTTAATGTTTTGTAAACAACTGAGTAAAAAGTGAATTAAAAGTAATTATAAACATGAATACAGATCTCATGAATGTAGAAAATGCACATATGTTTATTATATATGAATTTAAAGGATGTTTACCTAAAAGGAAACTCAAGTTAAGGGATTCACATATCACTTTGTACATCTATGAGATGAATGTTATGGTCAACACATATATATTTTGTTTGGTGTATTTACATACCATTTTGTTATATTATATCAAAGTGGTATAGGACAATTTTTTAGGTTTAAATATTATTTTCCTCCATAATTACTTTAATTAAATTTCAATGTTATTTATATTAGAGTAAATTATATAAAAATTGTTCAATAAAACCTTAAATTTTCTACTATAGGTTCATTCAGGACCATTTTCATGTATTAGAACCATTTTTCCATTCTTTTATTCTCAAAATGTTTTATAATTGTTTTATAAAAAACGAACCATGTTTATCTCTTTATGTGAAGAAAATATTTTCTTCGAAAAACCATGTTATATTAAAATGTTTTCCATAATAATTTTATAATAATTTGGTAAATAAAATGTTTCCCTTTTAGTCATTTAATAATGTTTTAAAAGGAGTCTTCTTGTCTCTTTCATAAAAAGCCATTTTTTAATCCTTTTTGTCATAAAAAATGAATATTTGTTTACCTCGAATGGATTATATATATTTACCCACTAATGGTTTTTTGAAGATTTCTATGATTTATTAAAAGGGTAATTTTTTATAAAAATGTTTTCAAAATTTATTTTCCAAGAAAAGGTTTTTCAAAAGGTTTTACAAAACAAAATGATATTTCCTAAATGATTTTTTAGAAGATCATTTTTTAATGTTTCTCTTCATCAACGACAAAAACCATTTATTTTAATCCACTTGGGTTATGTGGTATTGATACCATACTTATTCTTCATGTGAATGGATTGGGATTTACATGTCCAAGGATGGTACTCACATTCACATCCTTGATTCCCTTTAGTCCCCATGAAATATTCATTTTCCTATGATCATTTGACATTGAATTTACCCTAAATATCGATATATCTTTTCATGGATATAATTAAAACCTAAACCACATATCATTTTTAATACTGTCTTTACATTTAATGTTCTTTTATTATTTGTAATAATATTGATAAATTCATATACTTTATTCAATAAAAATATTTGATAAGTCGTATCGTTTATTTATATGAGGAATGTTTTGGATATGCAATACATGGGTAGGAGACCATTTAAGGAAAGCTATATGGCTTGGGGACTGACTATTAAAAGCCCCTCGATTCATCGAAAGTCTCATGAGATGAATTAGTTGCACAAATTAGATGTTTTTATAACAAATATTATTAAATATATTATGAATGGTCTTTATGGTAAATGTTCAATTTTCCTAGGAAACAATGAGTAAAATATTTATTAATATGCTTCATATTGGTTTTAGTTTTCTTCCAAGAAGTTTCACATCAACATATCTATTGATGCATTTCATTTTTAGTTTATTGAATAAATTAAATTTGTTTCTATTTCTTATTTTTTTCATATTTATTTTTCTTTATATAATTATTTAAATTCCATGTGTGTTCAGTTATTTACCTTTCCATAAGGACCATTCCTGTTGATTCTTTATTGATTTTGATATATTTTTTCCTTACTGAGAATTTGAGATCACCCTCATTATGTTTGTTTCTATATGAATCCAAGAACCCTAATACAATAGATATGCATGAATTTACTAGATAAATTAGAGTTATCATAAAAATTATTTTTTTGAAATGAAAAAAACTTATGAGGTAATTAGTGTAATAATTTGTAATAGAAGACTCATTTCTGTATCTGTTTTACCAAGAATACTAAACTAATCAGTCCTTCAAGGATTGATTCCTTGTAATCAGGCCAATTTAATTAGTAATGGACACTAGATGTAGGCATTCAGGGATCAGGTCGCTACATGTATGATTAAGAGGACTCAAATATGCTATATCGTAATATCCCTAAAATGGAATTGACAACGAATATAAATATGAAAATATATTTAATGAATAAGAATAATAGTAAAAACGTTATACTCAATAAGGGAACCTGAAGAGCCAATTGACACTCACTCCTCTATCGATAGACATTAAATAATCATATCCAACGACCTTATTTCATACACTGCATTAGAAGGAAATGTAAAATGTTTAGAAATGGCTTTTCAAAATCATGTATAAATCATGGAAGTCAAATAACTCATAATCAATCTCAAAAAATATTTTAGTAACAATAATTTAAAACCATTTTATACATTTTTTAGAAACCAATTGTAAACCTTGTTTTCTATATTTAAATAAATATAATTAAATTTAAGGAAACCAAACAATATAAAAATATAAATATCATTCCAAGTTGAAACTAAATTAATGTAATCATAGTAATACCGACCTATAAAACACAATTGAAGGTAAACTAAATAAACTGTGAACATATGTGGTTTTTTCTATATATTACCCACCACTACTTTTGGTTCAACATCAACTCTCACAATTGGAAAATTTGAGTCATAAAATGAATGATTTTGTTCAATAGTAATTGGGGTATCAATATTTTATATTTTATCCCCATCATCCTAAAAAATATTTCATGGGATTAATTCATTAATGACACAATAATCAGGTCTCAGATGATCTTTCTCATACAAAACTTGTTTTCTATTGATACCAAAATGTAGGGTTCATTAGTAGTGAATAATGGACTCATTTAAATAAATATTAATCCACAATCATCAATAAATTCACCTTGTAAAATCATTGAATCGATTCATTTACATTTCATCATAGTAATTCGGCCCTGAGGGTAGTAATCCAATAACGATATTTTATCAAAAAGACCATAATAATACACATCTTCATATTAGGGATAACTTTCTGATGCACTAGTATAACTATCCACTATAGAATATAAAATAATTCCTTCATGTTATGTTCTCACATTCATTTCTTTATTAGATATAAAAAAATTTACACCCATTGATTTTTAATGATTTGCATTCGCAAACCAAAGAATTTGGACAAAAATCTAACACTCTTAATTCTAAAAAATAGATTCAGTAGGTAAAATAGATAAATAAAATATATATGAATATGGAATTAAAAGTATATCTATATTTTATGTTAACTAAATTAATGTTAATACCTTTGATTTCAACCAAAAAGAAAAATATTGGCTATGAAAATTCTCTCAGCATCTCAAAGGAAACGTTTCATGGACTCTACTTATAATTATTTTCTTTCACCTACATAAAATGATAGTAAAATTATATGGTATATGTTAAATTATATAGTGTGAGATAACATAGAAATATCTAATGTTCTTATATGATATAGTCTTCATATAAACCATAGTAAAATAGGACAGTTCAATTTGCTATATCCCGCTCTACAATTCTCAATGTAACCAATGTATATAAATCATGAATTCCTCATGTTTGGAGAAGTGATGTAAATAAGAGATAAATTTCTCCATATTACTCATCAAAATTTCTAATTTCTTGGTTTGCACTTCGACTCACATCAGAAAAATTCATTGAAAAAAATACATACATTCTTCAGATATATAACCTCTTCCCATTGAACCTTCTGGATAATTCTTTTTTCAAACATAATATTTCACTATCCACGTATTTAATTTGGTAGGATACATAAAATTAAATTAAATGTGTCCCCCAAGTAATTATTTTAATTTGAAGATGTACTTATAAATGAAAAATTCTGGTGAAAATGATGGTGGCAAGTTTTTTCCAACAGACAAAAAAAAAACGGCGCCTCTTGTTAAAATTTTATTAGGAATGACTTGGATAACCTTTTAGCATAAAGGTCTCAATGAAGTGGCACAAGAGAATAACTTTCACCATTACATTGTTGGATATCATATTTTTAGTAGTTATTGGAATAAATTTATGAATAAGGATGTGATAATCATGGGTTTTAGGGATATTATTTTGAAATCCCCTCTATTGACTCGTTTAGATATGTTGCAGAAATAACCATAAAGATCTTTCATATTATCAAATACATCAAATAATTATTTGTCTCTAACTATGTCATCACATAAGAAGCATAAGAGTCTTTCAATTTGTTTTCAATAATACACAAATGATTCATTGATGGCCGAACTCACATATCCATAAAGGCTCAACGAGATCAAAGGCCATCATTAGTTTTACCCTTGAAATTTAGAATAATTAAAAGAAACATATCACATATATTTCTGTCAATGTTCATTACATTTAAATAATGGCGTAAAAATTGGTTTTCCAATATGGAAACTAAAAAATGATACATCTCTTGATATAATTGTATGTGGTTTCAGTGTCAAAATTATTCATATTTTATGATTTCATCTTACTATTCCAAGATGAAAAACTGAAATCGTTCAATTTATTAATCACATCAGTTCCTGACATTAGTTGAGGTGGTTGTTCAGTGTAAATATTGTTATCAAACCTACAATGATTCTTCCTTTATTTATGATCCATGGGAAAGAATTTCTCATTCCCCATGAAACGGAAACTACAATGATATTTAAGATTTTGTGAATCTGTATTCTTCATAATAATATTACACGATAGTTTTCACTTCATGATCTTACCTGAAAGCATTAAATAAATTAGGGAAATCGTTTATAGTCCATAGAAGGGTAGCACACATAGAAAATATATTTTTTTCATGATGCATCAAATGTGCGCACACCCATATCCCAAAGCTTTTTCAGCTTTCTTATTAAATGTAGTATGTAAACATCTATATCAATGATGGGATTAGATGGTCCAAATATCAGTATACCAAAGAAAGTAAATGTATTTTTCTTACACATCCAAAGAGGAATATTATAAACCTGAATAAAAACAATCCAGGTGTTTTGAGTAGTATGCATATGAAAAAATGAATTAAAACCATCACAAGATATACCCAACCTGGCATTACACACCTCATCTTCAATATTAGTATGTTGTGAATCAAATTCCTAGCATGATAATAAATCTGTAGGATAAAACAATTCATCATTACCTTTAATTATATAATCATCCTACCATTACATATTAGCTGGTATTTATATAGACAAGAAGAGACTTTGAATCCTAGGAATCAATGGAATTTACCACATTACTTTATGTGGCACATGAGATGGTATCCCATATACATATTTTATCCATAGTGATGCATTATTTACAATCAGTAAGTTCATCTATTTCCTCCTGAAAAAACTCCAATATTCTTAACAATCATGAACATTATTACTAAAAAAATCCAAGATCATTAGTTAATATGCATTCCGTATAATTATTTGAGGGGATATCAACACCATCAAGAATAAATTACTTCAAAAACATAATAATATAATCAATGGATATATTGGAAATTCAATATATTGTTTTTCCATGATATATCTGCATTAAAAAATCTAGCTTGGTCATTTTATTATATTTATCATAGAATGAAGTTATGGAATCATCCATTATGTTTTTCACTCTCTAATCATCATCATCTTGAGTAATTTCTTCTTGGGAATTGATATCATATCCTTCTTGCACTTGCATAATTTATCTCATAGGATGATTCAAAAATGGAATATGATCAAATATAAAATTCCACATACCAAATCTTTCGTCACGTTCATGAAAAGTTGAAGTTTGCACCATCTCTACAAAGCGATACCAAACATGAAAGTTTGTTCAAAAGAAGGGTTTCATTATAAGGCAGGTAACTACTTCTTATCTTATCAAATATCTTCCAATAAACATATATTAGGGACACTATATACAACCTCTATCTGTAGCACTATTAATTGAAAAATAAAAAAATTCCAAATTATTTTGAAATTTATTTGAAATTAGATTTATATGATACATCCATCTTCTATCCATTCTATTACAATGAAAAAAATTTATGTTCCATTCAATAATGTCAACCATAATTAAAAAATTCATTACATCCAATTTTAATATTAATGTCAGCAAAGAGTACTAGTAGCTATAAAAACAAATAATAAGAGAGATAACATAATCAATAAGTGATGGCTACAACTAACAAACTAAGGTTGTAATCCATGACATCTATGAATTCACTATCATGGACACTATAAAAATATCCACCCTTGGAATATAAAGTGGTTAAAAATAAAATAAAAAGAAAAAATAAACATTTTTCATAACTTTTTACGAAATTAAATGAAAACACATAAAAAGTTTGTTAATTTTTTCACCATTAAATAGAAAAAATCAGTTAGAAAATGTTTTTCTCTCACAATACCTCATTTAAAAAACCCTTATTTTAAATTTCCTCTATAAAACCACATCATGAAAATCTCTCTCTAAAATACTAATTTCCAACTCAAATAGTTTTGAAACGTCAAAAAACATTGCCAAAAGATTTTTGAGATCAATAATTTCCATAAAACATAGAACATTAGCATAAAAAGTTGTTTTTAAAACCAAAAAACACTCAATGTTTCATTAATAAACAAAAAACACTTTTCTATGAAATTTATTCCAATTTTTCTTTAGAAATGACATTTTACACTTTAAATAACACATTCTTTCAAACTCAATTAAAAATTTCTTTGAAATAACTATATGATTTATGTTTCTATCTATTTAATTTAATACGTTTTGAAATTCCAATTAAGAATATATAGATGTAAACCACACAAAAATAATGAGGAATAACATAGTTAGGAACCACTATATCAAGCCACACAAAAATGGTAAACAACAAGAACATTTGTTCAGAAAATAATCTAAGAATAAGGGCATAAAATATATATAAAACATAAATCTTCTAAAATGTACATAAAATGGATCATATTTTTGTGGATATGATAAATGGGATCTCAACATGGGATCTTTCCTTTCTTATAATAATTATATGTTCATAAACCACAGTTCTTGGTTATATAATTAAAAATTTCACCCATTCTTGGGGAAATTTCAACTCTATGTCATCCCATTGTTTTGGTCAATTTTTCTTGAAAACATAATCATCAGTCACAAAATCAAACTCCTAGGACACATACCCCATTCCACCATGTCAACCATTAAATGTAAAATTATGTGATAAAAATCTATAAATTATAGATAATAATTATAATCAATTTGCAATGACACACATATCACCTCCCAATTCCTGAGAAAGAAGAGTCCCCAATTACTTCAAAACAAAATTACATATAAATGTCTCAATAATAAATATACCCTCATGATATCACATGAAATGATGGGAATAAATGATTGAATTTTGGCATAAGAGGGTATCAAACCTTTTATAAAAACTCATTCTTCATAAAATACCAAAGAGTCCTTCACTTTAATGGAACATGCACAGGATGACAAGTTAACTCTCCCTTTAAAAATAATTCTAAATTTAATTTTGACACTATTTTTATTAAAATGAATCATAAAAATAAATGGGAACACACACTTCCCTTTAATCGACCTTGTAAAACCATTCATATCCACAAACGAGTTTCAAAACATAACCAAGATGGGATAAATAACCCTTTTGAAATCAATAAACCCATTTTTCTTTTTTAATATGTCTTAAAAACAAAAAAAAAATTATTTAAAAATAAACAAAAATTTAAAAAAACTTTTTCTAATATATAGAATATGGGTTAAAATAATCCCTTTTAAAAGAAAAAAACCATGTTTAATAATTTAAACACAATAAAACATTGAATAACTAGGTTTGAAATCCAATAAAAACAAGAACTATTTTCAAAACCACAAGCTAGTTCCCACAACTAAATTTGTAAATAAAAAATATTTCATAAAATCTAGTTTGGTGGATTAAAAAACACTTAGCATGGAATATCATCCCATTATAATAGTTAAATCCACCTTTAAATTAACATTCCAATTCTTGGGTCGCACGTATTGGATTAATTAAAAATAAAAACCATTTTCCCATAAAGTGTTCAACATGGGGTGACATGGAGTGTTAAGAAATGACATGAATATATCTTAAGGATCACATCAGGTATATGAGGGAATTTATATATATTTACATGGAATAATATCCCAATTATATCAAAATATTATACATGGAATGAATTATTAAAAGATACAATGTAAAACCAATGTACACCGCAGAGGACACATGTATTCACCCAAGGTTATTTCCATGCTCAAACCAACTTGAAAAATGGTGTACGGTCTACACCACATAAGGTAATACATAAATGATGACGAACATTCAATTTTAAAAAATAACCATCAATATGACTGAGAATCAAATGATGTACCTAATAAATTACCTGGAAATTCTTACTCAAGCCAAAAATACTACAAACTCAATGATTACAATCCCCAAAATGGCATGTCATATAGAAGTGAAAAAGAGATATTAACTGAAATGGGAAAGCATGAATCTATAATTTCAAACATTTGAAAGACATTAAAAACCTATAGGTAAGAAATAAAAGTAGGGATGAAAATATTAACTCTCAATGATGGCATCAGAAAAATCGCTACGAATTGAGGAAGAAAAAATCATATGGGTGAAAGGTCACATAGGGTACACCAAAATCTCCAAAGGAGGGCTATGAGGTGGAAGAAATTGCCTGAATAGGGGAAGGGGGATTCCAATTCCTCTTGAGGAGGATATGGAGGTGGATAAAATCACATAAGTGTTGGGGGACACATAGATTCATGTAAGAAACTATGGTTCCGATGAGGAGGAGGGGATGAAGAGCCCAAGCGGGCCTCTAGTTTCAAAATCTCTATAACAATGATTTTTTAAAACCCCTTGATATAACCCAACTTATACCAATAGTTTTTCAAAACTGTTGGTACAGTCTAGGAAAACAACTCTATACCCATGGTTTAGAATACCATGGATAAAACTCCATTTGGATATATTGATTTTCCTGTTGTGAAAGTTTTTCTTAACTCTGTAGCTTAGTATTTCTATTCCATTTCGGGGATCTATGCTCTAAATGTTCCTCGGATGCACCTAAGACCTCCCATAAATGATTATCCATAATTATTAAGGTTATTAAAAGCAATTTGATCAAAAAACAAAACAATTAATACCTTATCATGAAGAAGATCTGTTACATTTATGTTTCAAATTGAATTATTTCATCCAAGGGGGTATAACTTAAAATTTAACACGTGTCAAATAATTTCATATCTCAATTTTTTATGCGGTTTTATTACTTTTTTTTATATTTTTATTATAATATAATGTATATATTTGATTTTTAATATATTAATATCTTTATAAATTTATTTTATGTGGATTTATATTTGATACACATAATCAATTAATTGATTAATTATCAACTGAATGTTATGTTAAGGATTTATTTCACAATCTAATTATAATCAAGATTTTTATTCATAAATTTTAGATAAAGTATGTCATTTTATAATTGTCTAATAAATTTATTTATTTTAATCTACTCTTGTTATTAATGATATTTTTATGTAATTGTACCAAATTTAAATACTTGGGTAATTAAAATAACTGAAATAATGTTTTTATGAAAATATTACATTATTTCCTCTTGTGTCATCCATATTTTTCCTTCTAAAACAAACATTTCTGAAATTTGTTTATCCTTTCCCCCCATTTGGCTTTGACTGATAATACAAAAGGAATATTTCTTCAACAAACTAGACATGTATAAAAGTTTCTATTTTCAAGACCAATCAATTTCCAAAATTATATTTTATACGTTTCACTGGATATCTTATAAAAAGGGTTTTCTATAATTTTTTGAACTTTTAGATTTAAAATTAATTTCACAGTAAAAAATTTATTTTCCTCAATAATGATTCAATAACATTTTTATGGAATTTTTTTTCATAAAATACATCAACTATTTATTGTACTTACGATCCATTAAGGAAATGTTTTATTCACATTATTGATTATTTTTTATATTAATTAAGTTTCCTTTTATACAATTACTCTCTTATAACAATTACTAAATAAATTTCTTTTAAATATTGATATTATATATATAATTGAAATTATTATTTCCTAAACTGAATATCCTTTTTACATGAGTTGGTAATCTTAAAAATCAATATTTTATGCATCATGTATAAGATTAATTTGTAAATTCTATACCATTGTGACATACAATGTTTACATTGAATGTTTTTTGATTAATGGGGAAATATTAACAAATTTGCGTTCCATACAAAATACAATTATTTTTTGATAAGTTATATTGATTCATGAATTATATCAACCAGTCTCTATAAAAGGAATGCATTGGACCTTCAGTGAATGGCAGGGCCTAGAATTAAAAATCCCCTTCATGCATCTGTATTCTCATGAGGTGAATCAATAAGGTAACATTAAACACATTTCTACTATTAGTATTTAACTATCTTGTGAATGGAATTGATAGTATAGGTATCATGTTCCTGAGAACATGACTTTTAAAAATGAATAACTACCATCATTATGAATTTAATAGTTAATATACATGAAAATATCAAAATGATATTATCTATTGATGAATTTCATTCACATTTTATTGATTAAATGGAATGTGTTTGCAGTTATTTACATTTTAATATTGATTATTCTTTATCTATTAATGATAGTCATGTTATTTAAATATAATTATTTTTCAATTATTTACATTTATCTATTAATTATTCCAAATTTCTTCATGATAGTCAACTTATTTAAATGGAATGTATGTTTAGTTTTTACCTTTTTATATTCTATATTGCATATCTGTTCATGGTAGTCATGTTTTTAAATGTAATTTGTGATAATTTATTTACCTTTCAATGCTGATTATGATTGTTGAATCATCATATATTCATATTTAATTAACCATTAATATGCATTTGATATCACCATTTTTTGTTATCTTTTTCTAGTTATCCATGAACATTACCATTATTTCGATGTAACGATATACTAGAGGGAATAATTTTATTCTCAAGATAAACATTATATAGTAATCTTTTTTAAAATGCAATATGTTAATCATTTATACATCTAGTCAACTAGGACTAAAAAACTATTATGTCTTTCAGTATGATATTCCTTGTATCTTACTCAAATATAATAAATAAAAAAGTAGTTTCATGTTACTCGGGTCAAGGCCATTACAATAATAATTAAAAATATGTAATAAATGATTAATTAATAGAAAAATAATTGAATATATATTTAATCCAATGTAAAAAATAGTTGGTTGTAGAACAAAAACTCTATCACACACTAGTTTAACATAATAATATAGATAAAAATTATATCTCTCTAAGGCTCTATTCAAAACAATTCTAATATATTATTCCAAAAAATAACCAAATTCTTCCATAATACCAAATATGAGGACACAAACATGAATTTAAAAATATTGAACCATATATATATATATATATTCAATGTAATTGGTTGTATGGTGTTCAAAATTCTTAACATCCATATTTTATTGAATTTAGGATCTAGGTAAATATCCATTTAATCATATAGTATAATTAAAATTTCTTCATTAATGATTATCCACACATTATGTTATAAAAATAAACATCATTAAAATTCTTGATTAAATGGGGAAAGATAATAAATTGTGTGAATTATATCCTAGTAATGGATAAGATATAGAATAAAAATACATCATAGGTTAAAAATGAGAAAAACTATTTGAACGTGAAAATAATAAAATGAGTTATAACATGATATCAAGACCGTGAGGAACAACCTAATCATAATTATATGAGGCATAACATCAACATACATACAAGATAAATAACATTGAAATATGGATATAATATACAGTGGATAAATTCAAAAAATATCATAATATTTGATCACTAAGATGTCAAAAATCATATTACCAGGTCTTTTGACCAAGGTATCCCAAAATATCACCAAGGAATGCTACAAAGTCGTCAGGAGAATGTCATATCTAGGGATTATTTCTTCATATAATGTATTGGAGAAATATCATGGATAACACTTTATATGCCTAAAATTAACGTGTTACATGTAATGAAAACATATATAAATCCATTAATAATCATTACATGAACCTATAGAAAAATAAATTAGTTTCCCTTGATAGTTAGTATCCCTCAATGTAAATACTCTTCAATTATGATAATAAATTATAAGGTATTTAATCCTTATCAAATAAATGGTAAATAGTTTAGTTTATAATTTTTAACTCAATTGTGGAATGAGTACCAACATGAACACCATTCAATTAGAAAAAGCATTCAAAGGTATCCACAAGGTAAATAATTAGATATAATGCTACACATAACTAATGAATAGGAAAGAAAAAGGTATTGATATATAATTAACATTAGAGATCATATTTCCAATATACCCCATGTATATTGGATCTTCAACATTGAAAAAAATTTTAAAATTCCTTAAAGAGATGTACAGTGATAGAGACATATTAATTGGATAAAAATTATTTTTTAAGAACCCCTTTCAAAGAATAAATGAGGATATCTTAGAAAATATTTGAAAATATAATTTATAAACAATTCTGTATATATAGAGATATGGTAAATACCAAAATCAAATAAATTTAATCATTTTGTAATATATGGTATATTTATGGGATATGGATATCAATTTAAATTGAATAAGGAGTCGTATATTACAATTCGTTATGATTTTCCATAAAGGTCATTTCAATTATCCAAATAAATCCATTCAAGAGTGTTAAAATAGGTGTGAAACTTGTCATCTTTATCACACTAAGTGAATGTTCAGTTAATAACGGATCCTCCATTTTCATGGATATTAATTATAGGAATATCTATTATATATCCATATCCATTTGTATTATTGTGTAAAGATTTTAATTATAGGAAACCCACACACACCGTTCTTTACAAAATTAATGATGGTTTACTATATATGAGAAATTATATTCACTATAATGGATTATAAACATAGTATAATGTTGGGGAATAATGATCTCTCATTTACAAAATAGTACGGATGTTATAGAAATGGAACAATATTACATTTCCAATTGTGAAAAAGGAACATTAAAATGGTTGAAATGGTTATGTGAGAGGAGGGATAAGAAGCCCTTATTTAGATATAGTAATATATTAGGAAGGGATATAATGAGAGAATACAATATTTCATCATATAAAAAACATTAAATGGAATATAATACCATTGAATAATGATTTTGGAAGTATTTGATAATAGATATTACAAATAAAATATAATAAAAATAATCAAATCAAAATGAAAAGAGGATAATTATTGAAACCCTAACCTTGAGAGGAAGATTCCTAAAACATGATAGGGATTACATAGAATTTTAGGAACTCAATATAAGGGATTTAGATTGGTAGTGAGGGTGTTGAGTCATTCCAAATTGGTTTTTTGAAGGGTAAAATGGGTGGAAGGGTGTCTATTTATACTTGTGGAGGGATAGTTTTAAGGATTAAGATAGTGGTTATTTTATAATATAGTCAAACTATATCTGATTGTAGTCAATTAAAACTAATTTCCTTCCTTCAAAATTAGAAATAGTGGGTAGCTGTATGTTTAAAACCATCCTATGTCAAAATAAACCTTCCCAAAAACCCATTTAATGCATCTAATATAAAAAATATATTTATTAATGAAAATTATAATTAATGTTCCAAAATTTCAATTATATATTTATAAATTAAAATTAACATATATAGATTAAATTTAATACTCCTCTAATTAAATTATTACTTACTAAAACACTTCATCAATTTTTATTTCATTTAGGCATCATAACGATGTCATTAAAATTGTGGTACTTACATAAATAGAATTTTTCCCGTTTTAAACAAATAGTCCACACTGTTGGAAAACTACCAAAATTACACCATAAGGTAAATGAAATGTTTTGAGTCAAAAATAAATTTCCTCTTATTATAAAAAATTTTATATCAATTTATTTTTTAAAAATACTTATGTGTTTCAAAATCGATCATTTGATGTGTAAAATAAAAAAATACACTTTTATAAAACTTAATTTCAATATGAGATAGATGGGTGTCAATGTTACTATAGAGTCATAACATTATTCACGAATGATTGATTAATTTTATGAAAATTTTCCTTTAATTAACATTAATTGTTTTAAAATATTTCATATAGAAAAATTGGTTTTTGTGAAATAAAAATTTCGTATAATAATTTATTAGCTGATGTAAAAGAAATTATTTTTCTTAAAACCCACTTGTAGATAAGTTAGAGACAATTATTATAAAAAAAATAAATAATTATAATTACATCATAAAATTAAAAGAAAAGGTATTTTATAATATTATTTTTTTTATAAAATATATAAAAAATTAAATTTAAAAGATTACTACTAAAATATGTACATAGAATAATATAAAAAACCCATTATAACTAATGAAGTATATTGTAATTATAATTTATTAGTTTGTGAATAATATTTAACCATTTCTATATATATAATAATTAACATGAATATAGAACATATTAAAAAGCTTAATACATATATGTGACAAACCCATGAATATAGTAAATGAGATATAAGAATTTACATAGAAGTATATGGGACTGAAACATGACAGAATGATGGATACTAGTAGGCAACATGCAGATCACTCTATTTGGTCATGTAATAAAATCCCACATCCTTCTCAGGTGAAAATAATTTTCAATCATCCAGTAAGTTTCTCTTTTTGTAAAACCATTTTATTAGATAACTTTTAAATAAACCAAAAAATTTTGTAGACAAATAATGAAGGTGTTTAAAAAATTTAAAAATCACTGGTTAATGAAATTGAAGAAAATAATTTTGAATGTACATTAATATTTGTTAATGAAAATTTATAAAAATGATTTTTGGATATCTAGTAGCTTACAATAGGGCTTTAATGAAAAAAATTTCTATGATTATGAAGTTTTCAAGAGATGAATATTAAATAGGTTAATTTGATGACGTCTATGAAAATTATAATGATACTATTTTAAATAAAATACTCTCTACATTATATTGTTTTGATTATGTTTAAAGATTAATCATATGAAATTTTTTATAATGAAACCAACATTCTAGTAGAGAAATTAATATTTTTACATATCCAGGTAACAATGGATTTCATCCTGTTATACGGTGAAGCATCACAATAGATGTTATATGTTTACAAAAGGGGGATTGGATTTTTTAGCTATTAATTAAAAGACTATGTTATCCTAATTATTATATCAAATATATTTGCAAGATTTATAACTTATAGAGAAATATTTTTTCTATTAACCACTATGGAAGTTAAATAAAAACTAGTCAGTCAAACTCAGACAAAACACTTTAGAAAAACAAATTCTGGATGTTATAGTGGTTTAACTGAATTATCTAATTTAAATCATGTTTGAAAATAATATTTCTATTATTAAAAGAAAAAATAATTTATCTCCTATTGCGAAAATGAACATGAAAATCAAATATAACTATATCGAGAAGAATGTTGAGTAAGATTATGTGAAATTGGTGTACATTCATAATGAAAATAAAATTATGTATATTGTTGTTAACAAAATTTTCATATATATTTTTAGTTGGAAAAATATTTATTTTGATGGTAAAATATATTTACTTATTTAAAATATTTGTATATGGAACCCTAACTCCCCAATGGTAATTATAATTCTTTGTTTGGTATTCTTCATATCACACCCTCAAGGAAATTTATAAGAATTGATTTCTTCTCTCGTGGTTTGATTTTGGGAAATAATATTTACTTCTAGTATCTATTAAAGAACATATCTTTTGGATTTCGATAATTTTTAATATATATGTAATCAGATAAAGTTGAGGGTGATATATGCTGAAATAATAATTAATCAGTGTTTCATAATTCTAATGTTGACAATGAGAGAGGATTGAAAAGTAATGATAGAAAATGGTGGTTTTTTATTGAAATTATTTAGTCAAGAATTAGTTGATTATTAATAATATATAGTGTAATTTATGAGAATATATAGTATAACAAATATTTTCATAATGATGTGTGCAAAAATATTGTATAGTAAGATATTAGAAATAACTAATGTGAAAATCACAAGGTTAATGGAGAATTTAACAGATGAAATATTCATTTATCATTTTTTATATAAAAAATTGTCATGTGAGCTAAGAGTGAATGTTATGTGAAACATTTTTTAAACTTTTAAAACTACACAGATGGTACTGTAAATATTGTGTATGTATATTAATTTTTAATGTGTAGGAGTGTCTTCAAAAACCAAAAGTTATAGATTATTAGATGATATAAATATAAGTATTCTTAGGTTCTTTTTAATTACAAATAATATTTTAAAATAAATAACAAATCACATTTAATTTTTTTCATTGTGTTCTATGTTTTTTGGAGATAGTTGGATATGTTTTTGAAGCTGATTTAATAATCACATCAGAATTTAAGGTATAATAATCGTTAATAAATTAAAATTAATTGATGAATATTCTTTTTTAATTTTTTTTTTCAATAATGAGATGTAATTCAATGAATTTTATGTAGAATTAATTTTCACTAATTTGATAGATTTTGGGAAAGACATATCACAACATTCATAAGATTTGTACAATGAGAGGGAGAACTATGTTATAACATGAAAAAAATAAAAAATATGAATGTCACATGAATTGGTGATTATGTATCCATGGTTTTCACATTTTAATGATATTCTAATAAAATATATTTCTTACAAGTGATAAGAATATATAAATTACATAGTATAAAATGCTCTATACTATACTTTTCGGAGGATCAAAGGCACTATTTCATGGAGCATATTGTTACATTTTATTATGAATGAGTATCAAGGTTTTATAAATATAAATACCAAATATTTTGGTTGAAATAAAAATGACCTATATATTGATAATGACTTTTATTTTAATTCAAAAAAATTTTGAATTCCTAGATTAATGTAAAAGAAGTTTTAATACTTCAATATAGTGAAAAAATAATGATTTTTTCATAATTTGGGGAAATAAAATATCTTTTATAGAGGGTAGATTTAGGGAGTGAAGAGGGTTAATAAGTTTTCCTAGAAAGGTGAAATTATTGCAATAACTATGATTTATTGAAATTTATATGGACCATTGAATTGATAAATGAGGAGGTTACTTATACACAAACTGTGTCAAAATCACTTGATTAGGTTTGTGGAGATCATTGTTTCACTTTGATGTGTTCTGAGTTTATTTAGGGTGAGGTCAAATAAGTTCTGAATATTTATCTATATTCTAAATATGGAGGGATAATGAGATAAATACAAATATTTAAAAAAACAATGTTAAATTATAGTGAATATCTTTTACTATAAAATCATTGAGTGTATTATCCTTAAATATAACCTGCTATTGGGTAACTATGTAAAAATAACATACATATATATTTTGATTTACTAGATATATTAATTTTTTATGTGAGATAAAAATCAATTTCAACTAATCATGAAATAATATGGTTGGGAAGTGATGATTTAATTTATCATAGCCTTAATTTCCGAAAACATTAGTGCATGTATCCTTGTGTAGGATTAAAAAATTACATGAATATATATATTTAAATAGTTAAATAATGATTCTTACATCCACTAAGACGAAAAATAATTTAAGAGAATAGTTATAGGGGTGTAAATATAATGTGAAGTACGTGTCATGATATTATTTCATCAACCAATAAGTTTTTATAGTATAGAGATTTTCCACAGTACCCATATCTAAATAATGATTTATTTTTCAATGATACCCAATGTGTGTATAGTATTTGTTACTCTGGTTATGGATTCAAGAGTTTCTAATCAATTAATATATTGTTTTTCAATCATTAATGACATCAAATTGATGGTCAATTGTATAATATTTGACATTGGGAAAATCCATATTGAAATTCATATATCATCATTCTAAGAATCCAGAACATGGAGATTGATCTAAAAATTGGATTTTTAAAAATTATGTAACATGATTCAATATTCAAACTATCAATGTCCACATATGAATTATTTATAGTGGAGCTGAACTAGAGCATAAATAAATCAATCTCAAACAGTTCCATTAAATCTAGTTATAGATTATTAGTTCCATAAATATTTTTCAATATCTACAACACGTATTGTATTAACCATGAAAAAAATTAGTTTTTTAGTAAAATATTCTTTGGCTAAAAATAGTTCTTGAATTATTTAATATATTGAAAAAACTTTTAATATATTAGTGTTCTATATTTTCCACTCACTATTTCCAACATTCTCTAATAATTATTTGAACCAAGGCTTCATTTTCGAAACATCTATTATAATAATGTTTTTCCTCTACGATATATAGTGTCCCCAACTTCTATTATTGAGATATCCAAATTAATAAATTTCAAATATCGGTAAACACACAACATATAGTGCTCTTCATACTATAATTATCACTTCCATGGTCAGCATTCGTGTACCCATATAATGAAATTTCATTCCCATAACATAATGATACTTCTTTTATTGCAATTAAGTATCTCAGTATCATAACATCATAATAATGTTTTATGGGGTTAGTTGTATGCTTGAAAAAAAAAATTCATTTCATGAGAAATTTTTTGATAGTTATAAAATACAACACAGATAAATATTTTGATAACCAATGTATAATAATTTCTTAACTACTCTACTACTCATTTCATTAATGTTCACTATTAAGATATATAAAATGGATAATTAAGGGAATATAAAATATATTTTCATAAATTTTCATAAAATGCTTATTATATAGTCATCTTCTAACAAAATTAGGGTTCCAACCACAAAGTCCATAATGTTATTTAACCTGAACATTATTATAGCTTAACTAGGGTATTTACTCTCTGACATCATCTTCAAATACCCTTATACATAAATAATAATTGTAATACATAATACTATAATAATTAGATCATCCACAAATAGAATAATTAAAATATATATCTAACCAAATGATTTGATGTAGGAAAAATTATCAATGCAAAAACTTTTATATTTATTCAAACTCATTAATTTATTAAACTTCTTATTAAACTGTATGGGTTCTTAGTTGAACCCATAAATACATTTCTTGATTTGGTACACCATGTATTTATTTATTGGCAAGAGAAATCCATTTTGACATAATATAATGATTCTTTATTCTATCTCCATGAAAATTAAATTATTTTTTATATCATGTTCTTCAAGATGAAAATCATATGATGAAATAATAAAATAAACCATGTTAATGATTTGGATCTTTGAAAAAAGTGTGAACATTTATTTTATATTCAACCCTTTATTGAATAAAAATACCATTACAACAACCCATTCACTGTGTCTCATCTAAATATAATGTTCATCAATGATTTCGTATACCGATTTTTAATTTAACGATTTTTTTCCATATAGTGATGTATGATTCCATGTCTTGTTTGTAGGAAATAATGAAATATCATTGTATATAACCAAATAATACCTATTAAACTACTTCATAAAGAATTATTATTTAATACACCCGAATATTTTTACCATTATTCAATAACAATTAGTTTAAGGATTATAAAAACATATATATATATATGTGTGTGTGTGTGTGTGCGTGTGTTTCCTCAAATTGGTTGATCTCTGAAAATATACTTTAGGTTTGTGATAAATTGGTTATATTTTCCCATGCTCGGGTACACTATCAAGACTAAAATTATTTCAAAATACGGGTTCTGTATTCCAACTATTTGATTTAACAACATAATGTTCCATATTTATAAAAAAAATATTGTTTAACTTGTTTGAATATATGATGATATTCTTTTTCAAATTATCCATGAAGTGATATCCAAACTCATCCACACCATATCCAACAAGGACTATTTTAATAGTATTCTTTGACATAATTTAATTTTCAGTAAACAATTTTAGAGAATATATAACACCATACTATGATTCGTTATTCTTCCTCAATAATTTTACTTTTAATAAAAACCCATTCTCTACTACATTCTTCCTTCCCTGAAACTCAATTATCATTTTAGATTCAATTTCAAAAAGTAAATATAATCCGTCCTTCTGTAATAATTTATATGTTTCACGTAATATATTGACATGAAAGGATAATTCACTTTTGAAGGCCCACTAATATCAGTGTATAGTATGATTATTTTTCTAGCCTTCAGTGGTCCACAATCTCTAGAAAAGGTAACATTATTCTATTTTACAAATATAAAATATTCATGGAGGTTGCAACAAACTCTCTTCAACATTAGTAGCCTTCATTTTTTTTATACGATCTCTACCCCCTAGTTGGGACTCCTAATTAGAATATAATAATTGTAAAATCCAATATTAGTTATTTATTATAAATATGTTTGTATGATTTTATAAAAAAATTTATTTGTTTACATTCATTATATAAAAATTTGTGAAAATTACCCCTTTTAATTTTCCAAGAACTAATAGTAACAGTTGTGATAAATCCTACATCATAAAACCTCCTAACTAAAATCATATTCATTTTTAACTCTATATCAGTCACAAATAATTTTGATTTTTATAAACCCTCAGTTTAAATTTTGATTGTCACAACACAAACCTAATAATTAATAATGTTTCGTCATTAGAAAGTGAAACCCATCCAAATTATTCTAAAATATAATTATTTTAGAAAAAAATTTTATTAACTTAATGGAAATATATTTTTGAGCCAAAAATCAATAAATCCATGGTACTATATATTATTAATAACAAAATATAATTTTTTCTAACTTTTTTATGTTTACAAAAAAATTATCCCCTTTCATATATTCATGTATTCTGTAATGTTTTTTCGATTTTCTAGTAAATATATATGGTTCACCGAAAATAATTCACCATGAACTAACTTATCATTCTATATTTAGGCCATCTTATTTGATTTCCCCACATCATAAATAAATAACTACATTCATTGTATACATTTAAACGTAATAATCTATTATAATGTCTTCTATAGATTTCCTCATAGATGATTGAATCAACCACATAATTCATTTTTATTGATTTATTCACAAAATTGAATCTCATGGATACCATATTTTTATAGAAATAGATTAGTAAGTAATACAAAAAATAAAGATACCTCATCTTCTAGTATATTTTTTATGATGCCTACTAACTTTTGATGATGTGGGCTTAATTGATGTGATAAAAAATATTCTACAATTTAGTATTCATCAAATTTGAAAACAGTCACATAATTTCTATATTGTCTGAAGATGATATATTCTCATTCATGTTTGTGAGTGTTTCCGTCAACCCATCCTCCATCTTCTCTTCTCAGATATTAACTTCCATATTTTTACCAACATAATTTATGCCTCTCAAAGATCATTTTAATCTAGATACTCAAATTTAGAAATTACCATATCCATTAGATAAAAACATATACATGTAATGTGTATATTAGTCTTGTATGATAGTATATTTTTATTCTTCTGAAATAAGATTCAAATTCACTTTAGTGATAAATTTTTTTCCCTTATTTCATAAGAATAATCCATTAAAATAAATATAAAAATATATATATTATAATTTTACAATGAAACTTGATATATAAAAACAATAGAAATATTTAAAATTGAATTTGAAATTGAGGGAAAATAACAGAAAAGAAATAAAATAAATATAGGAAAGGAATTAATGATGTTTTGTGTTGATCATTACATCATTAAAGAAGTAGGATCAAATTTACTAAACCTAGAAGCATAATTATGAAGTGAGGAATTGATGTATAGAGTCTGAATCACAAAATGATCTCGTTATGTAAAATGTTTCTATAGACCATGTGTTGTTATAGTGTCAACATTTTACCAATAGTCCATCACGTTATGATACAGCTTGTTGATGTAGTCTACATAGCTATAATTTCCAATGTTTTTGTACTTGGTGAAAACCAATTTAATATTCATCATTTTAATGGTGGTAGATAAAGTATATCCATCTATTTCATAGACTAACCTATCATGTATATCAAGTTATACTATTCAAAAAATACTTCAAACATAAATAAAAAATAAAAAAATAGTAGAACGAATTCATGTTCTTTTTAATTAAATAACAATAAAATTTATTCTTTAAATTTTTTATTTCCCATCAATAGTGCTAAAAAAACAAGACCTTATAAAGCGTATTATAAATTATAAACCGTATTAAAATGAAAAATTGTATATTCTCTTCCAAACACATAAAAAAATGGGTTTCATATTGAAACAAAAGCTTTTCATATATGGATATTTATTCTTTTTTATTAATATTAAATACATTACACAAGAACATACCTAATAAACATGATATATTATTTAATTTTAAGACTATATACAACATATTCTAGTTTCATGATTTATATGAAATGTTTCCCAAAACATTAATCCCCATTGCTACTCTTCATAAGCATACCATACATACTTTTCTTAATAGCCTATAGAAATAAAACATAAAAATGTGTGCGATTAGATTCTCAATAAGTGTTATTAAGGGAGACGTAGAATAACATTGGCACAATTTGATGATAACATGAGAAAAAAATTAAAAACCATACCCTGGATATCAAATATCAGATTGTTGTGTCATGAAAAAAAGATAGATAGTTCAAAAGAGATGAATCCCTAGGAAATCATCAAACACAATCAATGAGAGAATAAAATTGGAGTAAGACAATGAATATTGGAATATACAAGAGAATATAAAATCACTTCCATCATAGTTATGTCTCACTACCATGTATATAAAAGTAAAATGAGTTCACTCCCCAAATCATCATAGTAGTCATGGTTTAATCCAAAGACCATCGTAGAAAACAATTCCCTTTATTGATTCAGTTTCACTCCTCTTTCTAGTAACATCTATGACTTGAGACATAAATATTTACCAAATGGGTCAGAGGGAGATATAATTACCACCCATAATATAACAAATAGATTACATATATGTACCTAAAGTTCATTAAACATTCATCATAACATAACATATGAAATTAAGTAGGTTCATGAAAAATAACATCAAGTCATAAAAGTTTCACAAAATAAGGGTTTTATAATGATTTCCACAAAGAAAAATCCATGAGAAGAAGTAGGTATCGTAAAATTTTTATCATGGTTTAACTGTGGAGGAGAAATCGTTATTATAAAATCCTTTTTATAATAAATATAAAACACTCAATTAAATAATAAAAATGGATTCATTGGATCATATCTCTAGTAATTCATAATTTAAATAAAAATATACCATCTTATATCAAAATTTAATTGAATGGTAAATAAAGTAGATTGTTTGTAGAGGAAGATAAATTGTTCTGATTTGAAAAACACTTTCTAAATCATAAAATATTCTCAAATTCCATTACATTAAAAATAGAATTGAAAAATTATAATGGAATCATTAAAAATGATTTAAAACATTTATTGATTAATATAACATTTAGAATTTGAAAAATAATATTTTAAAACATTTTCATAAGCCCCTTTTACATTGAATTCACGTATTTATAATAGAAACAGTTCGAAAATATTAAAGAA
This sequence comes from Viscum album, assembly GCA_963277665.1. Classification (NCBI taxonomy): domain Eukaryota; kingdom Viridiplantae; phylum Streptophyta; class Magnoliopsida; order Santalales; family Viscaceae; genus Viscum; species Viscum album. Next base: position 113,414,286 of record OY728119.1, on the reverse strand, counting down.
ACTTTTGATTTAAATAAAAAATTTAAAACATGTAAGGTAATATTGAATCCATTGAGTGTCCAAGTTAGAAGGAGATAATTTTCATTCGAATCATGTTAAAAAAAATATTCTCTTAACATTTCTGCTAAAATCCAAACATGCATTTTTTGGAAAGCAACATGATGATTCCTTTCATTTTGTTTTTCAAAAAATTTCAATCATGGGGAAAATTTTAATTTAATAAATCAATTTAATAATGTAAAAAATGAAATTTATTTTGGGAAACATGGTTTTGGGAGGAAAATATTTCGGACCAAATAGATAAATAATGATAACTTTTATTAAAATCATTCTTTTTGAACTTTTTATTATATATAGAGATTGGAAAATAAAGGGAAAATTAATTCTCAAGAAATCAACAAATGATAAGAAATTAAATGAGTTTCTTGAGGTATCAATTATCATTTTATATCATCAAAATCAAAAACATAAACAATCATGATAAATGATGAGAATATAACATAAAATATTTACTACTTTGGAAGCATTGAAACAATATAACCTTGAAGGAATATCATTATATAAATCATAAAATAACATTAGGATAAACAATTATAGATATGAAATTTAAAAGATATTTTATATACATTTCATACATAAATATAGGTGAATAACCTAATCATGTGTCTCAAATAATTAAAACTAAGACAACAAAATCATACCAATTTGGTAAATTTTCCATCAAGAACCGAATGAATGATAAATCATAAAATCAATATGTAAATACCAATTATTTTATGTATAATCATCCCAAAATACATTTTTTGGTAGTATATACACCACATTAATGTAATAAGTGGTGAATTTGGCATGTTTTTCAGAAAAGTAAAAAGTGAGACAGAAATTCCTTACCTTATGTCATGACTTCTTCCATACATGTTCAAACCTATGATATAATGAAAAAATGAATATAATACATATATTAATGAAAATAATTACATATATATTATCATATATGTGATAACCTAACCTAATATTCTTTGAGTTTCAACTACCCTAAGCCCACCTCTATATGGGATGGGTGGTGACAATCGTCGAAAGGAATAACTAATATTGGAGTCATTTTCCTAATGTACCTTTTTGAACACACCCATTCATATCAAATTATAAGTGTAATATAATAATACATAAAATATTGAATATCTATAGAATGAAAAATCATAAAAAACTCTTAGTGTGTAAAAGAGTATGAAAGTGTTAATTTAAAAGTTATGGGAAAAAATACTTCCCCAACCAGAAAGATGGTCCAGCCTGAAATATTTATTAATGTAAAATTATGATAGAGACTTACTCTAATGATCATTATTTTACCACTATATGTAGAATAATGCACTGGGTATCCATACCCACTTTTTTAGTAACCTCCAACATGTCCATCGTCAGCATAAGACACAACACTTGCAGGAAAGGCACATAGAGTGATGATTATATACATAACTAGTATAAAACTATGAATTCTGATTGTAGAGTATAAAGAGACCAGATAGGAATAGATATTTTACTTCTTTAACAAAATAAATTTATTTTAATTCCAAAACACAGTTATTTATATAATCTCAAACCAAATAAACCCTAACAAGAAGGAAGGGGATCTCCATCTCAAATCCTATCCTTGTAAAATATTACCATCAGTTCTAAAATTCCATCATTGATACCCAACATGTCATGTGTCAGTATATAGAAATATCCATGGGGTTGGACTATACCTTTTTTCTTTGTTTCACAATCAAGGGGGAAAATCTATGAGAAAAGGTCTCATTCCCTATTGTTGTATGGGGTGAAACACAGTGTAAAGAGGAACCATGCACTATCCGATTCGGGGTACTACTCTGTATATAGAGGAATCACTCCAAAATTCCATAATGGGTACCATTTAGTTTAAAAATTACCAACACCCTATCTGATATGGCATATAATTTGGTGTAATAGGGTCATGTTCTCTAATTCAATATGGGGATACCACTTAGTGTAAGGAAAAAATACAGACTAACTAATATTGGATATATCTTGGTAGATTGATGAATTTAACCATAGTTTGTCTAGGGGGAACCACTAAATTGATAGAGGACCCTCAACCTAGTACATCTGGAGGATACCACTCAGTATATAGGGCACCCACACCCTAACGATTTAGGGGGTTCCACTTTAATGATATGTCTTGATGATTTCCACCATCAGGAATTTCCTAAATAAGAGTGATTCCAAGAAAATATCATATCATATATCAAAATCCACTAAAAAGGTAACCATCACATTTTACAAAGAATAAAACCCAGGACAAGCTACTCATGGGCAATAATCAGAGTCCAAACGGAGGAGATATGAGAGGTAGAATGTTTCTAAAAATGAAATAATGGGTAAGCAACATGTATGGGGACCAACTAGTCATGTGTTCTTTTACCACTGCCTAGTCATGTCCCTACCCGTACAAAGATTACTAATCTTGTAGTACTACATACCATGTAGGTGTACTATGTGACATGCCTCATCCACCCGGGGTCCTTCCCGTGCTCCTTGGCTATGCATGTTTAAATTTTCCATGTACGTGTACCCTAGTACAGAGGGTGTATGGTCCCAGAGGAAATCTAACATGTTCCACCTTCTCAAGACCACGTACTCTTTAAAGGACAATACGTGCAACCCCCCCATATGGAATGTATGGGAACATGAGATCCTAGTTGTGTACCCTCTACCCATGCGGATTCCATCATCTTGGGTAACAAAATATATATTCTCTTTAAAATTCATGAATATTTAACTCTAAGAGAAACCCTAGAGACCACGGAACCTAAACTACACGACGTGTGTTTTTATAACTACAATTCATTATTCATGATTTTAATAAAAAATCCGATCAACTTCTAAGGTTTGAGATCCATCATCTATGTGTCCAAATCTGATCATTAACCACTAGAAAATGGTGGATATTCTTCTAGACATTGAATTTTGTCCCTCTAGGGGTCTAAAATCGAACTCCAGTTCTTCCAATATGAAACAACATGCATTGTCACTCCTTGGGTGCCTCTCATGCTCCACCATATTGATCATTGATCATTGGTCCTCAAAACAATTTATCACATCCCACCAATCATCTAAATCCATCTGTAATTCTACATTCCAATCATCATAGATGAATTTACCAAGATTATGGGGGTCGAATTAGGGTTTGTCCCACCCTAAAACTTTTAATTAAGTCGCCTTAGGATAATCAGTGTTGATTATCAAGAAGAATTAGCATAAAATCAAAGTAAAATTTGTGAAATAATATTTTCTCAAGAGTTATTATCCATAAAATACAATTGTGATTATCCAAGGTGATAAATAGTTGAATAATCATTTTAAATATGTACACCGGCATAATAAAAGGCTTACAATTGGAATAAATCAAAGAAACAGGGTGATCACACAAAATCAATTTAATCAAATGGGATGAATAAAAAAATTTAAGAGTCTTACATGTTTTTGGATCATTCATTGATGAAGAACAAACTCCACAATGAGGAATATGAATCATTGTGTTATTTTGTCTCGATCTTCTTGGATCTGGAGTTTCATTATTATCAGATATTGATTCACCATCGAAAGGTGAATGGAGAACATCACAATTTTTCAATGATTTATGGAGCTAAACCAACCGAATTTTCATAATGATATATATATATATATAATATTTTAGTTCATTTAATTAAATAAATAAATAATTTATTTACTTTAACTAAATGCAACCCACTAACTATTGTGATATCAGAATGCCCAGTGCCAAAAACATTTAGGTCTCTCCTAGGGTAAACCTTTCATTCAAGACTCAAATGTGGTCTCTGATATAATATTTGAGATTCCATTTAATATTTATCCCATTTTCTCTAATAATACATGTGTGTGTAATATAAAATATATTTAATATTTTTTATAAATTTAATTTTGGACACAGTAGGTTTTGGAATGGCACGATGTCTTAACTATTGGCTCTAAAAATAATTATAGATATATTTAAATGTATTACAATGAAAAAGGTATCTAAATGCTTCCCTCCTTTAATATATCCTTCCTTGAAAAAAAAACTACACAAAAAGCTTAGGAAACTGATCTCTCATCATGGTTTTGACCTCCCATGAGCTCTCTTGTATACTTTTATGTGACCAATCCACATAAAGCTTGGATATGGTGCTTCCATGTTAGATACTATCATTCCAATCCTCAATCTCTACTGTGTGTTCAAAAATAGTGTCTCCATCTCCAATTTCTAAATTACCCCAGCCAACAACATACATGGGATCGTTCACGTATCTACTCAGCTGTGAAATATGGATGATGTCATGCAACTGCTTTAACTGGGAGTAGCATGAGGCAGTAAGAAATCTCAAACCCTCTTCAAGATCTCAAACCACCTTATTAATGTTTGGGATATCGTGCATCTTCATCTGAACCTATACAATAATTATCATGGGGAGACTCTCAAGAAAACATGTCCTCACTTCTGGAACATAAAGGGAATACAAGATCAATCTATATAAGGTTTATTCCTACTTAGGTTACTCATCATACACTCACAGAAGACATGGACTTTATCCGTCTCCAACTACACCATCACTAAACCAATAAGAGAAGCCTCTATGGTATGTTTCTAGAACAAGTATATCCTTCAGGTAGACTAATATAGGGACTTAAAAATATTCATGTAGATAGTGGAGTGGTAGATATTATTGTACATAATATCTAGCAGTGGATAGTGAACCTTCAAGCTCCGAGAAAAGTCTAAAATGAAATCCCATAGTGTATCCTCTAACACTTGTATAGTTCATTCAGTCTTCCCATATATCGGGGGGGGGGGGTGGAAGGATGTACTCATCCTTATTGGGGCCTTGAATTCCTCATATAAGCTTCTCCATAATGGTGATGTGAAATGAACATAATGATAGAAGAAAATAGTCAAAGTAACCCTATGAACATGAATAATATTCTTTAAATATAAATTCCAATAACATTCCTCTGAAATATGATTTGTTATAGCAAGGAAGTGTTCCAACATTATGAGTTGGTCAACTATCATATAGATGAAATCATGGCCTTTGGATATCTACAGAATCACTTTCATGAAGTATATAGATATTCCATCTAATTTACACTTGGGGATATCAAGGGGATTAAAAAAACATGACATAATCTAATTCTTACCCTACACCTACTAACAGGTGAGACATTATTAGATGAACTCATCCACACTCTATTACACATGATCCCGCCATAATTACCATTTATTTTCTTTTCACAGATTCCTCAGATAGGGATATAAAACCCAATGATAAATGTGAAACTATCTCATAACCTCCTCCCATATTGTGACAAGGACCACCATTCATCCATGGAAAATGAATATGGATTCACTCTTTCAGAAAAACCATCCGGTGAATATCCTTAGGAAATATGATCTTTAAATTCCTCATAATCAGTGTCTCCCAACTGGGAATCGCACACCCACTGGAGGAGTGGAGGATTCAATGCCATTGATTGATGAAAAGCTTCATGCTTCGGATTAACCAGGGTTCGCTTCAAGGAACCGAACTACCCGTATACCATTAACACCAAACAAGCCTAGGAATTCTCAATAAGGACATATTCTAATATATCTTCCTTCCCAGGAGTATGGAATATATAAAATTAATAGTCATGTGGTACTTCAATAATCATGTATGTCTTGGGTTCAACTCTCTTAGTGTGAAGAAATTCCTAAGACTTTTATGGTCTGAGTAGACCAAAATGTTCTCTCCTAGAGTATAATACCTCTACATCCTCAAACAAAATACTACTACTATAGAGACCCAAGATTATCATACGTGGATATTTATTCATTTTAGATGAATATTCAGTTCATTATAAAAATACATGATCAAGTTCCATAATAGTTTAATATCCTTATAACTTTGGAACAATGTGTTCCAACTTGGTGAATGCTCTTAAATTATTCCCCAAAATATCTTCCCTTTTAATATATATGCATAAAACCTTTATTCATGACATTGTGAAATGAAAAATAATAAATGGGTTAATTTAGATGCCCAGAAAGCGTAAACAAAATAGTTAGATAAGAATAACCTGCGGACAAGGTTATGAGAATATGAGAATAATATTAGAAGATTATACCATACAAATAAAAGAACATAAAAATTAATCATGGAATAAATATTTTCATTTCATAAGATATCAATCAGAAGGGAATATAGAGAATAATCTATGAGACCATACCATTTGAATAAGGAATAGAATTTTTGGTAGACACATAAGTATATAAAATCATTTCCATGGTAGTCAAGGAATCACTACCAAAGCCATCTTAGTAGTACAGGTTAACTACCAATACCATCAAGGTAATCATGGTTCACTCCCACGACCCTGTAAGTAGTCCGGATTCACTCTTATGACCATATTAGTAGAGAAACACTTTTGGTGAACTATGTTCACACCTTGTTCTGTCCATGTCTGTCTCATGAGACATAAATATTTACTATTTCATTATAGGGACATTTTGGTCCCATCTATCTCATAATGGAATCATACATACGTGTTCTAGAATATCATAAAAATTTATATTATCAAAACACATGAAATTAAATAGATATCATAAACCTGAAATCATATAATAACTTAGGGAATAAGATGCACATTTCATAAATATTTCATCAAATCACAACCCACTAAAAGAATTGGGTTTCAAAACTATATAACCCAAGAAATAGACAAAAGTTTAATAAACATATAACCCTTGAAAGAGAAATGGGGTTCATAAACATCATTCAATAAAAATAAAAACCATTCATTGAAATAATATGAGTGTAACCTTTTTATAATTTCCTTGGGAAATTAGATTAACACCAACACAAGTCAACATATGTGGGAAATAATTTGGAATGATATTTTAATCATATTTCCTGAAGAAATTATACTTTCTTCTTTGAAAATATGTTTCTAAATGATAAAACCATTTTAAAATAATTTTCCTGAATATAAAATAAAAAACATATATTAGAAGATATGAAAACATTTTTAAATCCTTTTTCCTTGAAAATTTTGAAAAGGTGCCTGATCAGATATTAAAAAACCCATTTCCATGAAAACATCATAAAGAAGCTTGATTTTTTTAAACCATTTTCCTTGAAAATACTTTGAAAACATATAAAATAATCATTTATTTCATTTTAATAAATTTTTTCCATAACAAAATTTTGAAAACATATAAAGGAATCGTTGAAATAATTTAAACCACTTTTTAAAAATAAAACAAAATTTGAAAACCCTTTTTCTTTTAAAAATATGATAAAAAATACATAATATAAGGAAAAATATTTTATTTGAAAAAATAACCTGGCAAAATACACATAAATCATCAAGAAAATAACATTCATGATGGCGGGTAAGTATGTACTTCCATAACATTATTTTTTCACCTTAAAAGTTTAGAAAAGTTCCCTGACTGGAAAAAAATAGAATGTTCCTCTTAAAATAGTTTTTTAAAAAGGTAATACATGAGTAAAAATTTTATTTAAACATAACAATATAATTGAAAATCATTTTTGAAAACATTTTTTCAAGACAAGGTTTTGAAAGAACATAGATTTCATACCAAAAAATGAAATAAACTTGGAATTGTTTTAAAATAAATTAATTACTATATTATTTATAAAAGAGTGAAAAAATGAACAATTACGTGGATATAACATGAATAAACAAAGGATAATAAAATTAATGAGATTTTTTGAGATATGGTTCATAATATTTCTCTAATGTAAGCATAATCATAAACAATCTCGATAAATGATGAGATTATAGTAATAAATTATTATCACTTTGGGAACTTTGAATAATAATAAAATGGAAATATAAACATTAACTAAAGAATAAAATATCAATAAAATAATTATATAAATTATATAACTAGTCATTTTTAGTATATACATTAAAAAAAGAATATAGGTTTGTAACAAAACATGTGTTTTAAAGAGGGTAAATCGAGACAATATTACTTCACTGAATTGGTAGCTTTTGAAACATAATCCACCTAAAAGAAATATAATAAAATGGTTATTTAAATACCTCTAAAATTAAATATAAAAATAATATAATACATAAATGGTCATTATACACACCACATATAATAAATAATCGGTGATGATGTCTTGTTCCTCACAGAAATTAAAAGTGAGATGAGAAAACCCTTACATTATGTGTTGACTCTTTCCGTACTCATAAAATATAATGTATAATAACTATAAGTTTATTATAAATCTGTTAAAGAATAAAATTATTATATATAATATCTTCTATTATTATATTATGACTATATATTACCCGTTAATCAATAATTCCATGATTATGTTATGATTCTGGTATTAACTACATTGTTTTTCATACTTGTTTTGACTTATAAATCACAATCATCTAACTTAGATCCATAATTAATTAGTTAATGAATGTAAATAATGATATAAATATTATATATATTCTGTACCTAAATAATTATAATAATCCTTAAATGATATAAATATGAAATGGAATGCACCGTTGATGGAGACCGTACGCCATACGTAGGCATGAACACTGTTTCTATTTAAAAAACATTTGAAAGGAAATAAATTAAATAATATATATATTATATTTAAATTCTTATTATTAATTCATATATATAATATAATTTTAGTAAAACCGTCCTTATTACATTCCATGTATTGTGTGAATGAATCACATCGCTTTGAATAGGCGGTGGTCCACACATCCACAAACAAAGTAATCATATTTACACAAAATTGAAATCCTGAATTTATGCATTATATAATAATTCAGGAATACTAAATGAATCATAAATATCATATATATATATATAATATAAAAATATATTTTACATAAAAATTCTCAACCATGATAAGTGTTAAAGTAAAAAAAATAACAACATCATTTAGTGAGGTGCTCATTCACTATACACAATATTGTTAAGGTTGTTACCCACTAGATAGGTTTGTCTATAATTTTAGTTATAAAACATAGATGAAAAACATCTCAGTGTATTGAGGATACTGATGTTATTATATAATTATGGAATAATAAAAAAAATTGGGAGGATAATAAAAATAAAACCAAATATCTTGAGGAAGGATGTCACTACTCATTTGGGTAACTTGTTTTGGTTTTCACCAAAGAGATTCCATGGATGGATTTATTCCACAGGGGAAGATTATAGGATGAAGGGTGGGAATTTTGGATTTTATTTTATCAGATATTCCGTGCAAAAATGGTTTTCTATGTGTGAATTAGTGGGAGTGGTTAATGACTTCTTATAGTGGAGGAGGAGTGGCATTCTTGTAAAATTTGTTAAAAGGGAATTACAGCCACGATATTACAAGGCAACGACTCTCTAATAATGTTAAAAATTAAATAAATTTTATAATGGGTTCTAAATATGTGTAGTCCATAACTTTTGGACAAGTTTCTAGTTCATTTTGGCCCTTCACTTTAAGGTTTAGTGATATGTTAAGCTTTTTTGTATCTCTATCATTTTAATAATGTTAATCACATAAACTAATGTTTTGGGTAAAAAATTAGGTGGAACGGATTTTTAATTATATGTTATGATTACTAAAAATATATAATCATTTTTTCAAAATTCCAATCCCATATGTGGAATAATTAAATTTAAATTTAATCCTTCTTATAAGATGACAATGCTGGGTTTTAATCTAAAAATGACCAAAAGATTGAAATGTTTTTATATCCAATTTAAATAAGAAATTAATACCAATGATTTAAATTGGATTAATGGATTTAAAATTTAACTAATTATGCTTCAAAACAATATTATAACATAATTAAAAATAAAAATAAATTAGATAAAAAATATTTTTTTATTTATAATTCAATGTTTTTCAGAATATTTTTTAAAATGAAACTCCTAAAAAATACCATAACTATTCCTAAATAATGTTTTGATTTTACACTTTAAAAATAATAATTTTATTTTTACAAACCAAAAATTATATAAGATACAAAAATAAGGTTTAAAATTGGTTCTCTATTAAAAGAGGTAAAATTTCAGTTTTTTAAAAAACATGCTTTTATTCATAGAATTGGATTTATTATTTTCATATACCTATGAAGTATATTTGATGAGTATAAAAAAATATTAATTGAATATATGACTTTTAGATTTTATTTAAAGAATAATGAAATGTGGTTTATTAAATTATTGACATATAATTGTGTTTGTACATTGAAAAACAAATTTCTTAGAAAATTAATTTTCTTATTTTCAAATAGTCTTTTCAATCACTTATTATAAATTATAACCCAAAAAGTCATTTAATATAAATGTATAAATAATATTTTTTTCAATTTCTTTAGTCTTATTAATGACTTCTATTCCAATATCAAGGAGGTATCTATAATAATATTTTGATATTAATAGTAAAAGTATTTTGTAGTTCGGTAAAACCCAGCCTTGCGTGTTAAGAAATCTATCAAAGGGACTTAGTATTGTGTATAAGAGAAGCCAAACATATATTCTTGTATACCAAAATCTAATATAACAATTTCATGTGGCCTAATATTAACTTTTTTTTGTATATAATGCATTCTAAACATAAAATTTTTATATAAAAAATTAAAATTATGTGTTTTATAAAATGAAAAATATCAAGAAAATTAAATTAATTCAAAAAAATATCCCAAAAAATAATCAGATGTAACATTCTACTAACTATAAAAAGAATTTCACAGTAAAAATTAATCTTGGAAATTAAAGGATTAATACTTGAAATATCCTTTCATAGAAACCCACTATGTAAAAATTAATACTAAAACATCCTTTAAAAATAGAATATTGGAAACATGATGGTTACCCAAAGTAAAACAAAAATAGGTTTTCACATAAGATAATATAGTTGGTAAGTGAAAAAAAGCATGAAATAGAAATATAACTATCATGTTCTAATGGAGAGTGACATAAAACATTGTTAGGAGAAAGGTTATGCTAAAAATCCCTAAATCTATGATGATATTATGGGTCATTTGATTCATTGGATATAAACATACTAGGATTTCATGATTGGTTTCAAGATCCTTTTTCCGAACATATATAAAAATTAACAAGAAGTTATATATACATGTTTTCATTCTATTCTATATACACAATCTCACATGTTTGTTGTGCCTTGATCAATTCCCAATTCATCTTTAATTTTTCTAATTAATATGGACTTTTTCTTTCCTGATGAACTAATCGGATCCTGAGATCCATTAATAGAATGATAATTCATTTTATCTATCTTTCTTATAACAAAAAAATTGTTAGCACATGTTATCCAATGTGCATAAATACTCATATAGATAGATAATAATTTAATATCTAAAACCATAACTGGATTTTATAATAAACCAATCCTTAAATGGTTAACCTTATAATCCTTCCAAAAGATAAAAATAAAAAACATTAGATACAGGTTCACTAAATTTTCTTAACATTTATCTCTTATATATCATAATGTATCTCTTTGTTGTCACATTCCAAACATGTGGATTCATAAATCATGTATTCGCTTGAAAGATAGAAATAACATCATTTAAAAAATCATAATTGAAAATATGTATGTTTCCTAATTCTGAAAATTATTGGAAATATTTCATAAAACCAAAATGTTGTAATCCTCATCAATGATTAATTAAACGACTTGTCAACTTGTCTGTAATTAGATCCAAGGTAATCAGTACCATCTAATAAACATATTCATATCCAACATATCTTTATCCAAAAATCATTATCTAAACATAAGGGACACATTAAGGGTCATATTTCTTTTAATCATGTGTTTTCCATGAACTTAACAATACTATTAAAAAACTTTTATAATCCATTAGAACCATTAATCCCATCATTGAAAATCCTTATATAAAAAACAGAAACTAAATGATCCTTATATATTTCAATATTCATATAAAAAAATTCTTGAATCAAAATACCTAAAAACATAAATTATTCAACTTTATACATAATCCGTAAGATGGATCCCAAATAATATAACTTAATACCGCTTTCCTTTCGAATTTCATGTTTAGTCTCATTATCATCATTAATATAACAATTACTCATACCACCATCCTAATTATCTTTGAGAAATTTCCATATAGGACATCTATTTTCATAATGACCATTCATTACACAATTAAATAATTAATCCATTGATGTTGTATTAGAGAGGAAAATATTCCCAAATATTACACTAACCTAACTCTTCATATTTAATTTAATGTTACTTCATTTCAATCCATATTTTTCACATTCAAAAAATATTCTTGTTCCTATAAGACAATTAGTTTTGAGATTATTTACACATTATTAACAAAATGGATCCCAAATCATCATTCCCTTATGGTCTTCACTAACCAAACTCTTAGTGAAATCATTCCTAATCATCCATGGTATGTATGAGAGTCAGTTATGGAATAAATTGTATATAATGTTTCGAGTAAACTATTTAAGAATGATCACAATATCCTTCAATCTAGTGATAATAGCATTTGAATTTTTATCAAAAAATACTTCCCTCATATTAAACGTTAAGCCATTTCCTTCTGGTTACATCCATTGACTAAAACTAGAAATCAGTTATTGAGGATGAATCATCCTAGAGAGCAACCACAAAATCATGAAAAATCACATCGAGGATGTCAAAATTATGAATTATTCTTATGAAAAATTAGGATTATCCTTAGAGGCAACCCTAGATATATCCTTAGAAATATCCATATGGATATCACTAAGCCTTTATCATCCTAGTTTAAAAAGGATGACTAAACCTTTACATTGATACCAACTATGGAGTACAAGGATTAACATACATGGATATTAAGTTATTATAGATGAATATTCAACACACTATAAAATACATGAGTGAAGATCTTAATTGTTTATTATATTTGGAAACATGAATCAAATACATATAAACATATGAATAAACATCAGTGTTTCCCACAAATATCTTATCTTTTATTACTTCTACTTAAATCCTTTTTCACATCCTAGGGAAATGAGTCATACGAAATGTGTGATCTTAGAATCTCAGTAACCCTAAAAAAAGATATATATAATAATAACATAAAAATAATGGTATGATAGCATGAGAATAACATTGGTATATCATACCATTAATATTAAAGATCATATACATGAGTCATTGAATAAATATTCACTATTCCCAAGGCATTAATCATAAAGGAATCAAGAGAAAAATCCATGAGACCAAAATATAAGAATAAGGCATAGAATTTGTGGCAGACACATAATCATACAAAATGATTTCCTTAGTAGTCAATGAATCACTTCCAAGGCCATATTAGTATTATGGGTTCACTATCCATACCATATTTGTATTCATGGTTCACTCTCCTTGCCATATTAGTAGTCAAGGTTCACTCCCAAGACCATATTAGTGATCAATGTGTTTTACAAAACCGAGTCCACTCCCCATTCCAAGCCTATATATCTCATGAGATATAGATCCTTATCCCATTCATTAAAGGGAGATATAGGTCCCAAATATATAATTGTCTAATAATACATACGTGTGACACAAGATAATAAGAAATAATCATATAAAAACTGTTGAAACTCCATTCCATCACTACAATAAAAAGTGACAAAGGGAAATACCAATGAAAAAAGTGGAGAAAATACATATAGAAAATCATGATTTTCAAAGGATTGAAACATAGATATCCCCATTAAAATCAAGGTTCTATCATTGTGAAAGGTACATGCATGACAATGTTCTAGAATTCAAGTAACTTGCTTGCCCGATCACTGTTCACCGAAGGTCACTTATTTACTTATAAATAGACCAGTGGGGCCTTTATTTATACGGCCGAATTACCATGACGCCTAATTTCTACTATGGTCTCCCTAGTTCTTCTCCTAACTATTTAAAAACATGAACGATAGATATTTAACACATAGAGTGTAATAATTGAAGGCGTATCATATTACTTAAGTCCTTATACTGTTTGAAATCCAAAACATTTGCGTGCATAAAGTGACCAACCTACCTAAATCAGAAACACTTTCACACCAATGATTCCTCTCAAAGGAACTTGAGCACCCCTATTCTCAGAATACCCATGAATACTCTTGAAGGATTGAGTCATGTCTCACCCAAGTATTAACATCCCAATTGTCCTTTACATAGGTCAACATCAGGTTTCCCAAGCATACATGTGCACCCATAACTACGTACCAGATTCTTACTTGGGAACCCTTCTTTGATTCACCTAATACCTTTAGTCTATAAAATAAATCTTCAAAACCAATCATGGAAATGATTATTCTTTATTGGATCCCTTATCTAAAAGGTAATATGTTTAAACCTCCACCAGAACCTCCTTACTTATTAGAAATTTGAGAACGGCACATCAGTGTGTCTCTTATTTGGGTTTGCATATCTGTAGTCAGAGGTTTCCCACAATTGTCTCACAATATGGATAAGATTCATTGTGTTTCTATGGGTTTCTATATCTACAGTCACATGACCTTTATCCTAAGAACAATGTTGGGGAGTTACCGGTTTGGATGATTCGGGTTTGGGTCATGACCTCCCCTTATCATCTCCAAATCTCGGAGCCTCAGGTTCCCAATAAAAAGAGTGAGTGGAAAATTTTCATTTCCATTTAAATAAATGAAATGTCTCCTTATGCTCCTTGGATCCAATCTGGGCAATCCCACTGAGGTATGACCCTAATCCTTTGATAGATGGTATGCATGACCTCTAAAGTCATCGCACATTTAAAGGTTCATTGCTCTATTCCCTCACCCATCATCACCTAGGCCTCATACACCCTAACTGTCATAGGCCATTTCTCATCCACCAGAGAGGGAGGAAAACTGTCTGTGGTTTATTGAATCTTTAATATCCTCTTGTTTCTCATGGTCATAATTAATCATATGTGGTTAGACAACTATGACGATCCCAATAACCACATGATCCACCCAGAATGAACTCCGAGAACTATGATTCCAATTAAAATATGGATATGTAGGAATCCATCCTAAAGCCCCAGATCCATCTCTATTCGACCATAAATGAATCTTTTTTAGGAAGTAATCCCAAACTCATATATCTCAATGAACTAAAGTCTCTTATGAGACTCATCAAACGATGTGATCTTTTATTCCCATCCATTTGGGATACGTAGGAATAATCTCTCTGGTTCAATACCAACTCTTCAAATCAAACATGATCCTCCTAGGCCAAATTCCCAATAGGGTCTAATCTAACTTTTAAACTCATATCTTTTCCATGTTCCTTGGGATACATAGCCATAATACCCACACCATGCCTTAACTAAGCACTGTTATCTTAGTGGTCTTTACTATATGATTTTAAACTACATGTCTAGGTCCTTATCACACTACTATTAAAAGTTTGATGTGACCCATTAAGTGGTACCTAACTATGATGGTTCATTTTCCTTTCATAAGGATATGTAGGTAGCCCATTCACAAGTACGATTCCAACATTAAAACAATATTTCATCTCCCTTAATGTCAACAAATTATATAGTTCCCCTCTGAGTGGATTAAAAACCAGTATTATTATAACAATGGTTAAAATAATCTCGAAATAGTATATGATAAGATACAATTGATGGAGAACCATTAATAAAAATAGATGTATCAATTAATTAAGAACCACAAATATATACAGATGATTTGAAATTTTACAAATTCTACTAATTTATT
This sequence comes from Viscum album, assembly GCA_963277665.1. Lineage (NCBI taxonomy): Eukaryota > Viridiplantae > Streptophyta > Magnoliopsida > Santalales > Viscaceae > Viscum > Viscum album. The sequence goes on along the minus strand of OY728119.1, from coordinate 113,398,475 downwards.
GAAAATTTCAACAGAAACATATGTTATACTTGGTAAATTACTAAGGATTCACAAGAAATATCTTAAATCTATAAGAGAGTCATGGAGTAGGAAATAATTCCCCTCAAAAGTGTGCAATTAGTTTGATCTCCTATCTCCTTGCCAATGTATGTTTTTAAGTATCGTAGTCCCAAATGTAATGAATGAGGGTCGTAGGAAAGCTGATACCTTTAGATAAATAACTATTGGGTGTTTCCAGTTCCATAAACATATCCAATGGAAATCACCGATAAGTAGTGATTTATAACTAGAATAGAAATTCCAAGGGTAGAAAAAAATGGTAAACTCGACGTGGATCCTTAACAAAGTTAATAGTATTACCCATCTGTCACCCTCCAATAAACTGATAATGTAAGGCCACATAATGGAATAAATCATCATGTTTCTATATAATATATGTTGATTTAATGGAGTTCATTGTTTCAATGTTTATTTAGAACACCCTTCACTCCAAATGGATTCCTTCATGATTGTACTCATGAATTCCCAGACTACTGCTCATAATTGATCATTTTCTGCTCTAAGGACTTCATCAACAACTTAGCATCTTCAATGTGGGTCTCAAAGGTATTTGTATGGGAATAACATCAAAATATTATTATCCAAACCATATAGAATTCATGATAGGCTCTCCAAGTTAACAACAACCCTCGATCTTCTAGTCTCTGACGATCGATGGTTATGAAGTAGACAATTCCATCCACCGCTTTCAACCATTTAGTGTCCTTATCCAAGGAATGTAATAGCTAGTCCCTTTCCTTATTGTAGGGAGGTGGATCCAGTGTTCACTCATTGCGTCAACTCAATGACACATGAGTCCTTCCCAAGGGCTCCCACCAACAATCAACGTCAGCATAATTGTGCTATAGTGAACCCCCAACATAATAGGAGTGTTGCCTTTGGTTGTTCAACCTAGGTCTATCAAACCTAGGTGTGTAAGAAGAAGCGCTAGAAACAACATCTGGCCAACTGGGAGCAGGTTCTTACTTTTTACCCCTCTGGAGAATTCCATCAACATAACATGGTGGAAAACAACGATCAAGCACATACACATGTCTGCCCAAATTCTGCCAAATAGTAGTCTCGTCTAGCGGAAAACAATCAATCATTTTATTTATATCTTGTGGGGTACCATGTGAAGCCACATACACATGTATAAAAATTATTAGTGAGTCAGAAGACTCTTCTGGCTGCATTCAAGGAAGCCCATCAATAATATATGGTGGAAACTGGTATTCTGGAACATACACATGCCTACAATCACCATTTTCTCTAGTAGTCTCATCTATCATCATTAAAGGAAGTATATCAACAATTATTGGAATAAAACAACCCACATGATCAAACACAAACCAACATCCAACAAGCCCTCCAGTAGTCTCTTTTGGAATCACTCAGAGGAGTCAGTTGGAAAGATCCGTTGAAAAACTAGGAGAAGACTCAACTTTATATCCCAATTCATGCGTACTATCAGTATCCACTAATAGGATAGGGAGGATAGGATAAGGCACATACACGTACTCTAGAAAAAAATAGATGTATACCCCCATTTTGGCCCCTGAACTCACCAAACACATTTTAACAATGGTTAAAGGGTAGACACAAATTTCGGCCCATATTCTAAAAGAAATCCAGAATATCATAATGGAAACATCATCAGTACCAGGAGAATAGATAGACAATTGTTTCCCCACTCCTAGGATGACTTATCAACAAACTAACATAGAGTAGATACACACCAAAGTTCCATTCCTAGAGGGTTAGGGGGCTTACTCCCCCATATCATAAGGATGACCATATCGAGAACATACACTCATCTAGTAGGAGATAATCCACCCATTCTGGTGACCACACCAAGAAAGCACATACCCCTACCCATGATAACCACTTATCCCAGCAAGTGTTCACTACTATGTGTATAAGATCATCTATGAAGAACACTTTCCAAACATTGTTGAAAAATCAAGACCCAATCTATAATTTGGATCCTCTTAATTATAGAGTTATTGAATGCCTCATACATTTATCTGTTGCAAATAAAGATTCTTCTTTCCCATTACCATGTTATGGGACTAGTGGCCGTAATTCAGATGTTCCCCATTAAAGAGTTCCTCATGAAGGCTTCTGGAAAATTCGGTCAATCTAGAGAGCCTATCATTGGATCCTATTCACCACAGCCCTCCATGTTTCCACAAGACCAAGGAGAAAGAGGATTTATCACTTGATTTAATCAACCATGTTGGCCATCCCCATGATGGAATTTTCTATGAATATTCTCTCCATAGTAGTGTTTCACGTTGTCATGATAATTCTCTAATTGACAATTTAGTGATGAGATAGGCCTCTTATCTTGAAGAACATTCCAACATAAGGCCATACATGTCTAATTCCTTGTTATTAACATGCGAAATACTTCATCAACCAGAAGACATCCCGAGGAGATGGTTATTCTACAAACCTCCCTTTGGTCATTTTCCTTCTAATATAGGATAGAAAAACACGAATGATCTTATTGTATATGATAAAATAATTGGGAAGTGTCTACTCTGGTCAGACCAAGTTGAGAAAACTCTTGCAAAATATGATGAAGATATTTGGAATATGAGAAAACAATTAGCTAAAAGTGGAATACCAGTCACCTTATGGACTTTGGAAACCTCTCATTATACCATTCTTGAATTGATGACAGAAGATTTCATTCATGATATCCACCTCAACTTATGTAACACTATTCATCATATGAAATCCAAAGTATTACTATATGTTGAATATCAAAGTCATGTAAAGGTAATAGAAGGTTTTTAATGGAAAATTGACAAGGCATATATCTTAGTTTCCTAACATCCAATGGTTGAAAATCATCACAGAACCCTTTAGTGGTCAAGCCCTGAGGAACTAAAAAGGCTACACCAATTAATTACTAATACCCCATCAAGTGTTCATATCAAAGGATGGGGTGCACATGGAGAATTTCATTTCAATTCATTGAAAAATCAGAAATGCTAACCAAAAGTGGTCTCATCCAATTTTATTGCCCATGGCCATCTACGATTAATAGATTTTGGTTATAATCAATGATACACTCAAGAACTGGCCTCAACTAGCTCTCATCAAATTCAATCCCAAAGGGAGAAAGCTATTGAGATAAATTTGCATCAATCATCCGAGAAAATTATGTGGGCCTCACCCTTAGAGGATGTCCACCATCAAATTGGTCAAATGAATAAAATATCACAAAAGTATTATGAAAGAGTTTATTTATGTGGTTTTCAGATAATGCATCCAACCAATGTTCGGACGAGAATTCACAAAATAAGAAGAGAAGATATGTTAATCTCAGCCATAGTAGCTCAAGAGCCACCCCAACCTTTAGTGTTGGCAGCCTTGTTTAGCTCATCCTTCAAATTCAATAAACAATGTTTGAATGTTTGAAACTGAATAATAGGAAGAAACCCAACCCGTAGGGCTAGGGTATTTTCTATATTTACAATCCCCCCTAAAAATGTATATTTTCTCCCGATTATAGAAGAATCCACAAATTGAATGCATAATGAACTATCTAAGTATTCCATTTAGGTTGATGTCCATCAATAATTTCCTAGGAGTTCATCATATAGGATGAAAAAGTATCATGGGGGATATAGAAGGAGATGATATTATAAAGATACTGATGGAATTCCATTAATGCATTTTGCATTAGTAAATGTAATTAATACCATTATAGAATATTGTCTAGAAAATGAGTCCAACCTAGTGGAGTTGGAAGATGATGTTCTAGTCCCTAATATGGAACAAAATGAAGAAAATGAAGGAGGCATGGGTTCTTGAAATCAGAGGCATTCCCAGAATATAGACATTCCTTCAAGTAACCAACTCCCACCCCTTCAAAATATGCATAATAAGGGGAATGTTAAAAGTCAGATCATGTATAGATTTTTAACTGGGGAAGGTCAATCAATTTTTCTTAATGAAATATTTTCCTATAAGGAAGCGGTTTTGAAGGAGTTGAAAAGACTCAATGCATAGTTTCTTCAAAGTAGTATTTCTGCCAGACATGCTCCATAATAAGATGCTCAACATGCACATCTGGTAGGTACTCCTTATCAATGATTTTTTTTAAAACTAAAGACGTGGATAATGAATTCCCTATATTGGTTACATAGCCTGGACAAGATCAAACATGTCTTATTGTCCTCTCACCATGGGTTATCCAAGACAAATACTAGTAGCACGACCACCAGTGGTTTTGCAAGTCATGATGCCTTTTCAAGCTCCAAATGCTATATTTGTACAGGTCCCCTATAATCTTGATATTATCCAAATGATTATGAATAAAATTGAGGCATTAACAAATTTATTGGAAGCTATGGAAATATGGTGTTCATTAGTACCTATTGAATATAAGGCTTATCCCAAATGGGTGGATATAATACCTCTCCCACCATACTTTTTGAATTCTACATTTCTGATATTTAATGGATCAAGAGATCCAGAGAATAACTTAATGAATTTTTTTTTCTCGTTGTGATCCCATGATGGGGACCCCTTAACAACAAGAAGTAGTAAATCTCAGATGCATTGTGAAATCATTACATGGGCCAACCTTTGTCTGGTATACAAGTTTGCGGTCCTGATTAATTACAACATGGGAAGACCTCCATCAGAAATTTCATATCCAATTCATCTCAACACTTCCAAATACAATAGTTTTTTATCATAAAAACTGAAAATGGAGATATAATGAGAGTGTTTGATATTTCATTACTTGATGGAAAGGATTAACATATTATTTAAATCCACTAATCCCTCAAGAAGAGTTTCATCCAATTTGTGTGAAAAATCTATGTGATGAGTTACGCACACCAATAATCCCTATGAAATATGAAGGAGGGTTTCAAGACCATGATTCAATCACGAAACAAGTAGAATATAATATAGTGGAAACTAAAGATAAATCTCATGTACTCCCATCAACTATGAGAAGGAGAAAAGGAAAATTATAGGCTGATACCATCATACTCAAACAAGCACCTTTAACTTCTTCTTCATTAAATCCTTCAACATACCGAAGGGATCTAGCTTTCAAGAGTCAAAAGAAATGACCACCTCTTCAATATGATAAAAAAAGATCAAAGGTGGAGATAGTTTGATGATTTAATGAAAAATGATTATTCATTTCAAAATGAAATGGTTCCCAATAGGAGTGTGTTGTTCTAAAATACTACCAGCAAAAAATGGTAGAGTCTGGACAAGTAAAACTAAAAGGTTCATCATCCCCGATAGCATGGGTTACTGATACCGATCCATATAAAGGCAAATGGAAGGAAGTAAAGAAGAAAAACAATGAATAATAATGATGATTGGATTATCAGAAAAATGATCAACTAAAATAATTCCATTCTACGAACACATCTAAAACCACCAACTGTGTCGTCTACCACTTCTGATTTAGAAAATCCACCTTCATCAAATGATTAGTTATCCAAATGTCAATCCTCAATGAAGTGACATGATCAAAAAGAAAGCATGCAGTAAAAAAATTATGAGGTCATGTCCTAGGAAAATATTTCTTTGAATTTGGAAGATTTTATGCCATCTGTCTCAAAATCATGGGCACTGCCCCACCAAACAGCACAATGAAAACCGACTTGTCAAGTAGAATCTTCATGAGATGAAGAATTGATATTCAGTTCCATTAATTTTATCCACTCAATGTACCCCTTTGCAAATGATGATTTTGATTATGATGATCTTGAATTCCATGTACCTAACTGGTGAACCAGAGGATAAATCAATGTTCAAGGATACAAGGGATGAAATGGATATGCTAGAAACCAATATTTTAATACTACTCCATCTCAAACAATTTATGCAGAAAAGAATCATATGAGGTCCATTCAATGGACTCAATAAGAATGAGGATATTCTCCCACACATGACAAGATTAGTCCTAACATGATTATCTTAGAAGAAGAACTAGTGGTTACACCATCACTCTCAAAAAATAAATATACCTAGTTCACCTCATCTACCAAAAATGGAAGTATTTATAGCTTCTACCCCTACACATGGTACATCTACATTAGAAGCATCAACATCCAAGGCACATGAAAAACCGCATCTCCATGATGGAAAACACAGACATCTAGACAAGAAGTATGGTGTTTTGAAACATCTATCCTGAGTACTATCCAAGAAATAAATACTGACTATTTGAATTTGTAAAAAGATCTTAGAGAAGCATTTATTGAGGCTTTTTCTATTCTTAATAAGTTTGAAACTGATGGTTTTGCTGCTAAGGTTTATCATATAGATAATGATCCTGTAGAATGTCATGAATCTAAATATTTCATATATGAAGATGAGGATGATGTTGTACATGGACACATTAGGCCCTTGTATCTATCTGGAAGGGTTAATGATATAGACATCTGAAGATCCTTCATTGATAATGGGTCAGGAGTCAACTTTATTCCCATCTGTACCCTTCATCGATTGGGTCTCACTGAATCTTAATTATATCCTTCTCATTTTATGTTTCAAGGTTATGAAAAAATGAATAAGAACCTATAGGTGATATTTCACTCAAAACATAGTTTGGGGATCGTGTATCTAATTCAGACATCATGGTTTTTCTTCAGGACACAACCTTCAACATTCTACTTGGAAAGCCTTCGATACATAAAAATTTGTCCAATCCTTCATCATATCACCAAATTTCCCAAGTGTTTCATCCATTGTAAAACTGATACATTGTACGGTGACAAGGCTCCATTCAAAACATGTGAATATCAGTATATTGATGAATACTTTTATCACACAAAGGGAACGAGGTCTGTGGAAAAGATGTAATACGATTAAATGTTCCAAATAGCTTGGAAAAGATCCCAGCTAACCCATTCAAACATATGTGTATAGATTATGTGTTTCCTATAAATAAAATTGAAATGATAGACAAAAATTCAATAACTCTTCAATTGAATTCCATAATGTTAATTGCTAAAATCGAACCCGACAACAATGGATAATTTTTGGATAGTGAAATATTAAATAGTGATTTGTTTTTATTTTATCCACTTAACTTCAGCATGTCTTTGACTCACAAATCAGGCAAGAAGATGTTCTCCCATTAATACAGTAATAAAAGTATTTTTATTCATAAACTATCATTATCTATTCAATACTCAAAGAATACTCATCATCATCAGTAGGATTATAAATTATTGCCTCTTCTTCAGAATGTCCAAACACCAACTCCTCCCCTAGATGTGAATGTTTTTCTTCATCACATACTTTGTAAAGTGAAATATAATAAGTGACACATAAAGAATAATAAGAAGAATAACTCAAGGATGATATTCTAGAATTTGAGGAAGGCGGCTCCACCACTATGGATGAGTTTCGAGAAATAATGTTGGGTAAAAGAAAGGATCCACACATTACATTAATTTGTGCATCCATTAATTCTGAAGAGAAAAAGTTGTGTACATAATTTCTAAAGCCACATAGAGATATATTTTATTGGAAATATATAGAAATTTCATGCCTTAATCTTCATCTGGCCACTCATAATTTGGGTTTTCAAGAATATTATCAAGGATTTAAGCAATTAGTAAGAAGAATACACCAAACTCATGCCTCTGAAATTGAAGCTGAAGTTGACAAGCTTATCAAAGATAACATTTTCAGGGAGGTACAATATCCCAATTGGTTGTCCAACTTTGTCACAGTGAAGACGAATAATGGGAAAAATTATATTTTGTATTTATTTTATAGATTTTAACTGGTATTTTCGCAAGGATGACGTTCCAATTCTGATCACATATCATTTGAATGATGCAACATCTAACTATGAAGCTCTTTCCTTCCTGGATGGCTACTCGGGGTACAATAAAATCCTAATGATCCTAAATTATGGGGATTATGTAGCCTTCGGATCCCCTCAAGGTGTTTGTTTCTATCGAGCAATTCCCTTTGGCTTAAAGAATGTAGGTGCTATGTATCAATGTGCCATGCACTATATTTTCAAACCATTCTTAGGATAATTTGTCAAATGTTATATGGATGATATGGTAGTTAAATCTAGAAAAATTTATGTTGACCGAACTAATAAGAAGACCATATTTAGTAAACTTTGACAACATAATTTGAAGATAAACCCCATAAAATTTTCATTCAGGGTTACCTCGATAAAATTTCATTCATTCATTGTACACCATCCTGGCATCGAAGTTGATCATGTCCAGAAAAAATAAATCCTTGGCATGTCACCTCTTAAAACTTTTAATGAGTGAAGAGGAATTCAAGTACACATAGACTATATTTGATTTTTTATCATCAATATGGTAGGAAAGTGTTTACCTTTCAAAAAATTAATGAAGAAGGGAGTCACATAACAATGGACTGAAGACTGGAAAGAGGAGTTTGATACCCTCATGAAATATCTTTGAGTCCACTTTTATTAATGCAACATATTAAAGGAAAGCCAGTAATTATCTGTGTGAGAGCTTAGAGTGATAATTTGGAACATTCCTGACACAATGAAAAGATGTTGGGAATGAAAATAGACTTTACTATCTCAATCGAACTATGATTGAAACAGAGAATTTATATTCAAATATTTAGAAGGGATTCCTGGAATTAACATTAGTAGTTTAAAAGCTAAGGAACTACATGCAACATCACAGGGTTCTCTAGGTATCTCAAAATAATCCAATCAAATTTATCCTTAGACTTCATATTCTTACAAGAAGTTAAGCACAGTGGGAAGTTATTTTCAAATAGTTCGATATGCAGTTTGTGCCTCATAAATAAATAAAAGGTCCTACCATTGAATAATTCCATGTTGAACATCCATCTACAGAAGATACATCTTTTAATACTGATCTTCCTGATGAAAAAATATTCTCTATTCAAGATAATACCCAATCATGGGAAATGTACATTTATGGTGCTTCCAGATGTTCAATGGGGAAGAGAATGGAAAACCCTAAACTAAAAAATGTAGAGTTAGGAATTGTACTTATTTACCCACAAAAGGAAGTGTTTCCATATTCTTTTTTGTTATATAAAGGTGGTACCAAAAATGTTGTATAATATGAAGCTCTCATTATATGCCAGGAATCAGAACTCTAAGTAAAACTGAACCACCTGAATGTGAAATGTGATTTATAATTGGAAATCCAACAGATCATCATGGATTATTCTCTTAGAAAATTAGTGTTATTCCCTTTTTGTGACTATGTCAGAGGGTTAATGGATGAATTTCCCTCTTATCCAACTTTTTCTTATGTCCCATGATCAAAAAATTCCCAAGATGATGCACTGTCTAATGCATCCACAACCTTGGAAGATCCAAATCCGGATGGGACAATCATTTGTATCTCCAATCATCATGTTATTTCACCATTATTTCAAACTAGAATGGAGGAAATTAATGAAATCAACCCTATTTTTGAGCCATATGGTCATAAAATAGGATGGATGGAACTTATTATGGAATACCTTCAAAATGGAGTGTTTCCACAATATAGAGTTGGAAAAGAGAAAATCGAATAATGAGTGGTAAATTTCACTTTTTATGATCGTCGATATCACTAGAAGATCCTCTAAAAAGGGGGATTTGATGGAGTCAATTTTAGATGCATTGACGGAGATGAAACTATAACTATCATGAATAAAGTACATGAAAGAGCTTTTGGTTGTCACCAGTCTGGGTGTAGCTTTTCCGATCAAATCATAAGGCTTGGATATATCTGGACTTCAATGACGCAAGATTTCATAGATTTGACTAAGAAATTTCAACCTTGTCCAGTGTATTCTAGTATCATTCATCAACCCCCAGAGTTGCTACATACATTTTAATAATCCTATACATTTTCCACAAGTGTAATGGATGTAGTAGGACCCTATCTTATAGCTACAACTAAGAAATTTAAATATATTATTACTACTACAAATTTCATATCTAAATGGGATAAGGAAATACCTCTAAAAGGAGTCTGATCCAGGAGAATTGTGTGATTTTTCAATGATAATATCAATACTAGATTTGGTGTCCCTCATACTATATTGATGGAAAAAGACAACAATTTATGTTCTATTTAGGTAATGAGGTTATATCAAGAACACTATATCAAATCTAACCATTCATTTCCCAATATTAAAGAAGCCAATGGACAGATAAAGACATTCAAAGAGACCCTATCAGAAATACTCTAAAAATGGTGGATAAAGATAAGAAATATTGGACTGATAAACTTTTTAATGCTTTATGTGCTTATCGTACTACTAATCATAATTACACTTAGTAAACTCCATATTCATTGGTGTACGAAACCGAATCAGTTTTCCCATTGAAATTCAATTTCCATCACTATGAGTTGCAATATGTAATCAATTATCTTCATATGAACAGTATCATAGGTGATTTCATGAGATGGAATGATTATACAAAATTATATTACATAATTTTGATTATTTGGAAGTATCTTAGAACAAAATTGAAAGAGATTTTAACCAAAAAATGTAGCTCTGCTCATTTGTTCAAGGATAATTGCTTTGAGTCCTCAAGAGTCCCATGATATGAGGAAAGAAGACTCTAAAGCTTGATCCAAAGTAGGAAAAAACTTACTCTGTACATAAGGTCAACTCTAACAGAGCATATTCCCTAATCACAATGGATGAAAATATTGCGACAACTCTAACTAGTGACATATTCTTGAAGATGTACTTTGTGTAATTTCACATCACTTCATTTCCTCACTGCATGAATCTAAACTACACAACACAAAGTCCTTATCACATGAAATTAAACGACATGATATCATTCATCCCAACTACATGACTCTAAACTACACAACACAATGTCCTTGGGGCATGACGTTAAATTGAATGTCATCATATGTCCTTACTGCATGACTCTGAACTAAACATCACAAAGTCTTTGTCACAAAACATTAAACTACATGACATTATTTTTTCTCGCTACATGACAATAAACTGTTTGGTTGACGTCTTATTCATTTGACTTTAAGAAATCCCATAAGATACAGAAAATTGGAATTCCTTATTATTCTTTAAAAAAATGAGTATCTTCCATATGCAAGAATCACTTACATCATTGTTACTCCTAAGTGGCACATGAGTTCCATTTCTCCCTATGTTTGAATGCGATCTTCCTAGAGACCTCATTTCATGAACAATGTGTTTCATGATTCTCATTTAAATGTGATATGTTGAGATTCCTACTTTCCTAGTCTTAGGCCAAGCCAAAGCCATAAAAATATTTATCTTCATTTTTTCACTTCTTATATAACAACTAGATCTATACAGAGTACTCTTTTAGGATACATGGTTTGATGTTCATACCATTTTGTGTCTTATTTTTATCCATTCTTCCAAAATGTGTTAAAATCCCATGTCTCTCACATAAATCTAAATTGATGTGGAATATGAATGTTTCAAGAACTACATTTGGTTTGATTCTCATTTTAATGGTATACTTAGAGAAGCTTAGATTTCCAATCTTGAGCCCATCCCTGATAAAAAAACACTTTATTCCTTGTATGTATGAATCAAACCTGCATGGGGAATATTTCATGAAGTACATGTAGATTGATACTCATCCATATGAGATACGTATTTGACACCAGAATTGAATTCCATGGTTAAGCCATAATATTAACTTTTCACATCAGAACCACTTAATGTCCTTGCTACATGACTCTAAACTGCATAGCATAATGTCCATGCTACATGATGTTAAAATTAAAAGAACACAAAGAAATAGAGATGATCCGATTCTCATCCTATTGAGATACGTAGTGACAACTAGGCTTTATCTCCAAGTCCCAGCCATGAGATAATGTTTTATATCTCTTCCACATATAAACAACATTCTTTGTGGGAGTCTTCATATTGGATCCTATCTTTAGAGATCCCACCATGGAAACAAAAAAAGTTTCTCCTTTTTACATATGATTAATATCTATGTAAGGAGCTCCATACACATACGAAATATTGATTCAAATATTTCTCCTATGTATTGAGCATTTACCCTATTTTGTATTTCATACAATTAATCTTTAATGTTTTCAAATCATCCTTATATTTCTTAAATTTTTTGGTGGTAGAGTTTCTGATATATGAGAACTATTTTTCATGAATATGCAGTACATGCCCCTAGGTGGCCTTTCATAAGATTCCAACATAACATGCCTTTAAATAAATAGATGCCACTGTTGGGCTATGCAGTATATTCCCTAGTTTTCCCAACATAATAAACCCCCCATAATGGGTTCGTCAAAAATATTAACTCCATTTTGTTATAGGAATCCTCTGACCCCTTAATACTTTAATGAAAATATACTAGAATCTATATCTTAAAGAGATAATCCATGTATATTTCTCACATTACCCTTCTATTGATCTAAAAGTCTCCAAGACCATAGTTTATACATTTCCCTTTCCATATGTTCAAAGAATATTGAAATAACCATAGATGTTTGACCACAAATAATCTATTGTTTCTATATTATTATGCTCATAGTCGTATGACCTAAAACTACAGACACTGTACCTCCTACGTTTTGGTCAAACCTTCATAAAAATCTTATTCCTCTGATTATTTTCAAATCATGATTAGAAATACTCTTTGTGTAATCAGGCACTTTTCTTCACAAACAAAACAATGTGTTTTTGAAGATCCCAATATCCATAAACATTCTTCAAGTTTTAGAAAAATAATGTTTGAAACCCAAGATATCTTTTTCAAGTCTATGAAATATGTTCCCCTAGGTGGCCTTACATAATATGCCTACATAATCGGCATGTATATAAAATGATTCCACTATTTGGAAATGAAGAATTTTCCCTATTTGGCAATGAAAAATACAGCCCCAATAATAGGTTTGTCAAATAATGATAACTTCATTCTTGGAAAAGACATACTGTAATCCCTTTATCCCTTTTCTCATACCATTCTTCATATCCAAAAATTCCCAAATCACTGTTTACCATTCTCTCATTCCATACATGAACATGGTGGTATGTTTTCATACAAATTATCAAGAAATTAGAGAGTCTTAAACTGGTGGTCAAAGATAAAGACCTTAAATTATATCTACCCAATTCCCTCACTACATGAGTTTAAAACTTCACAGTATAATATCCTCACTGCATGACATTATAACTGCATAGTATTTTGTCCTCACTGCATGAAATTAAAACTAAATAGCATGACCTTAGAAATCACCCTTTATTAAAATAAATTACCATTCCTCAAACAAAAAATTGGTATTGAAGGGGGTTCCCCATTCATCACCTTTGTCAGTATTGATATCCCTTTTTATTCATAAAAACTATTTTCTTGTAAAACCCATCCATTTTGGTCTTGAATCACTGAAATATTATTTGACTTTGTCTCTCAATAATAAAATATTAAATTCTTGAGTGCCCTTTTTCTTAGCAATTAAGTACATTCCCCTATGTAACCATTCATAAGTTGCCTACATAACATGCCTATAGGTCAAATGATGCCACTCTTTTGATATGCACCATATGACCTAGTTGGCCTAGCATAATACAACCCACATAACAAGTTTCTCAAATAATGTTAACTTAGTTCCTGGGAAAGACTGCCTCTATGTTTATACATGCTTTAGATTTTGGGTTCATAAAAACCATGTATCAATATTACCCTTGGAAGTATCTAAATAATATTGGAACAATTATGATCCACTAAGAATTGTTTGGGTCATAATATCTAAATTTATGTTCAATATTTTTGACCTTAATCGTGATCCTTTTAATTTTGAAATGCATGAATTTAATATTCCAATAACAAGAGACATCGTACACAATAGATTGAAACCCACAAAGGGAACTCTGGGAAAACGTTGATCCTCAGCTCATTAAACCTATGTATTGTAGGGTTAAAGAAAAATTGAGCAATAAAATTCCAAAAGATTCCAAATTTGTGGGTTTGTCTTTATAACCCTAGTAAAAATCAAACTATTCTTACTAGGCCCATTGGATTAGGTAGAAAAAAGGAATCATAGATGAAGACACATATGATTAAAGACATAATGATTCTCATTTGAGAGTGTAAATCCATAGAGAAGAATCCAAAAACCGAAGTCTATCTATCATAAATCACAAGAGGATTTCTATATAACTTATCTTATGATTAATGGCCTCTTGAACCCCATAACCTACCTACTGAAGTTCAGTTAGTTGATAAGTCTCATTCTCCTCAGCATTAAGAAGTGATTCCTTAGAATATATAATAGCTCTTTCACCATCTTTCTAGACATCTTCTATTGAATCATGAAGTTGGTCAAGCTCCACTACAACAATATCCATCTCATTTTTAAGACGCATCTACTTAAAAGTCTTTTCATTGATTCTCTTCCTATGTTTTGCCATGTTTTCATTATTATTAGCCTCATCTTTGGATAATTCTACATGGAATTCCATAGTATTGGTCAATAGTCTGGATTTTATTAGATCATGTAAATGTTTATACTCTTTCCCCCTTTTTTCACACAAAATCACTCACTATAGTGTGGATTTCATGATATTCCAAACTAAAAAATCCCAACGTAATGATCATAGATGAAATTTGTTTAATTTTTTTGGCATATACTCGATGGTAATTTCATATATTATATTCCATATGTTATTCCATAGCTTGCGTTGTGCACGAAGAAGAGCCTTTTGCAGCTCCAGATCTGATTTAGAATCGCAGTTGTAAGGAGGAACATATTCTTGGATTAATGTACGTAAAGAAGTGACATGTTCTGCTCCTTCCTTGACAGTGGATTATTCACTTTCTAATGTTGTTTGATCTGATGAAGAAGATTTACCTCTATAATTACCAATTGAAGTTGATAATCCTATTTATTGAATTAAAATTATTGTTATGGTTAGTTTGAAAAGGATAAAAATATTGATAAAAATCACAACATTAGACAACCTTACCTAATAATAGGTCGGTAGCTTGAGAATACTACTCCCTAATATTCTCAGCTTCTGTAGTTTTGGTAGACATATTTGGGTGGGGAATGATTTCATTAACCTACTCAAGACTCTCTAAATGAATCTTAGGAAGATTTTATGTTTAAAGGTTCACCTAATCCAACATCTCCTCATTGGTGGGATTGAAAGTGATATCGACGATTCCTTTTGGCCTAGTCACTATGGTATTTTCTTTATATGGAACTTAAAATTTCATCTGATCATGGTTATAAAATTAACCATAAGAATATTGAAAATATATTCATAAAAAACAACACTTTGGTTCCATATAAGGAACATCAATATTTTCTATTGTATTAGGAATATTAATGTCTTTTAATACTTCTTCAAAGGACATGAAATAATTCATCATAGTATCTAATGATATCCTAAATCCCATGTCAGTCACACCCATGGGAGAACATAGAGCGATTTTTTAGGTGACCCTCCTCTCAAAATTTTTGACACCAAAAAACTCAATGAGTAATAGTTGTGGGGTCGAAATTAGTTTTCATAGGATTTTCGGGTGCATGTGATGAACCAAAAGTATCACAGAGTGAATGTTAGTTGTTGTTACACATAATTTATCACAAATAACTTCTAATTTACCTATGTTCTCTGAACTTTTGGTAGCAAGGAAATGATAAATACCAGGAATAGATGTTGGTTATTTTGGCCAAAATTCCGCTTCATTAAAAGGAATCACCTATTTGGAAAGAATTTGTGCTTGTTCGGAAGCATGCTCCATGGATCCTCGAGGATCATCATTGATTTCTCAAAGAGAAAAAATAGAAGAAGATGTTTCAGTTCCATGATGTATAAACACATCCTATGAATAGTAAAATTTATGTTGTTAGGAATGCATACCACTACTGAGAAAATGTTTAACCATAGTTTTCTTTCTTTGATGTTTATATTTCTTCACTTTATTGGGAGGACTTGCATTATCATGTCCCAAAACAGATATTGGAGACTTCAAGCCCCTTTCTGTCTCATCCTCCATGACCTATTGGCCTGAACATATCTCTCCCAATTCATGAGGTTATCTAATAGCTCCAATTGTAGTACCACTAGGGCTATATTATGGTGATGGAACAACAATAAATTTTCCGTTTTCCAGCTACATGTTAAAGTGTTATTTCCTAGGTTTAACAATTTATTGGCTAAATTAAAATATCAATGCAAAAAAGAATATGGGAAAAAGAAAAATTATATCTTCATGATAAAAAAAATTATCCCATTCCTCATCTAATGAATGTGAAATACCTTCAACGTCACCACAATCTATCACATCTTTCAATAGTTTTTTTGTGGGAAATGATTCATCTGTTGCATATTTGAGAATCTCCATTTATCAAATACAATTTCTCACATCTTCAAGGTAGTTCTTAAAATGCATAACAGAAGTAGATTGTTGATCCCCTATTCTAAAAATGCATAAATCTTAAAATAAATCTATCCACATGGTTTCATCATCATAATGAATGATTTTCCATGTTTCAACCACCTATTGAAATATATATATAGATTACATTTCATAGGGTTGTGAAGATGATCATTGAGTTTTAGATTTGAGTTTCTTCACAATTCCTGTAGTCAGAGATGGTGGAGGAGAAAATGTGACCCGTTGCTCTTCTAAATGATGGAGACTAGAATGACCTGGTATAAATTCAGTTGAGATTTATGGTGTGGCTCTCTTGACACTGAAAGGTGGATTGTATCTTGCATGAGGTCACTTTGGTGATCTTGGAGCCTAATCACCCTCACCCTCTGACTCCAATGAATCATCACCTAATGATAAGGAATTTCTTTCAAAATTAAGGGGATCCCCCCAAATTCCTATCTTTATTCCTACTTGAGGGAAAACGTGTTTTAACACCCCTTAAGTGTATGATGCAACCTATTTTTCAGCATACTAGGAAGTCAATATTTTTTTTTCATTGGTGGATGGAAAGTTGAATATTGCCCTAGTTTTCTCTAGAGTCATTAGCTACCATAGTTGTCAGAAAACCATCATATGTTGCTCTAATATGACATGAAATTGAGAAGATTTGTTAATTTAATGTCAAAATTTGAATTGAAGTTAAAATATATAAGGGGAATAGGCCTCACAAATTATTTCCCCTTGAATGTTGATGGCCAATGTGCCATCCCTGCAAGCAAACATATACGCCCTTAGCCTTAAATTTTCCATGTAGTTATCAAAAAATACCACTTTAGGTAAATTCCCATATAAGAAAAGATATAATTACTTATAAATACTTAAACATAACTTATTTTCATAAGAAATCAATTATAGTGGTGAAATACTAGAAACAACATGAACATATGGTCGAAAAAATCATCCAAAGTCTTGCACTGCACTTTTCACTACATAAGTTTTGAAATGAGTGGTGATCCACCCCCATAAAAATTTGAATGTTCCTTCTATTCTAAAAGGATACTTACCTCTATAGATATTAAACATGATTTGGTGTATCTTTTCAAAAATAAGGGTAACTAATCCTACCACCCTCTTCTTGTCCAGCTTGGTCATGATAACAAACGTCCATGGACTTACGACACCCTTATAATCTCAGATAAAAAATAGATATAAACTGAGCCACAAGTCCAAGAAACCTGCTAGACGTGTCATTAAAATAATTTTTTAATTAACTTCGTACCCTCACATTTCAAATTCTCATTTCTGTAATGTTGGCCAAAAAGTGTCAGGTGTACCTCCCTTTTCTTCCTTTGGATACCGTGTGGGACGAGTGCAATTGGGACCCTTCTCCACTTTACCAAGAATATTTTCATCCACTCCTTTTGGTGAATATCACTTCTTGTGTGGGACATTATTGTGTACATGTTATTGAGTATATAAAATATCTTCATTAACCCATGAACCCTGGCTAGTATATTTTCAAATTCATTCCAGGTCACTATTGGAGGAATAAATTCATCATACATATCTTTAAGGATTGGAGCTCCCGAGATCTTGTAGACATCCCACAAACTAATGCCTACTTAGCCACATGTCAAATAGAAGGAATTAGTCTCTGGACTCTACCAGTTGACCAACTCTGGCACGAAATGGACATTATTATACACATAGTTTTTCCCAACCCATACAGCCACATAAATCCCCACAACTTTTAAGTGATCCATAAACTTCTCAAATGTCTTGCATGCACAATATTCCCACATAAATGAGGGTTTAACACCCCCTCCTAGGAGAAAATATTAACTATTCTTCCATCCCATTGATTGATATGAGAATCTTGAAATAAAATATGAATATGCATCTGGTTGTAGCTCGGGTGTATGTGCTTTCAAATCTAGATCACACGAGTTGTGATGTATAAAACATGCCTTAGCTTCTATCCCAACATTGATATATGTACCAACAACCGAAATATTGGCTGAAGAGAAATTGATATGTTATTGAAACCATGAATGAGAAAAATAATTTTTTGGGTTAGGTATGTTGACACCTTGCAAATGACCCTAAACATATATAAGAAAATAAGTACTCCTTTAAAATTGATGTAATATTTCATTAGATGAATTTCCATATCTGGGCGAGTAGTGCCACAAATTTCAATGTAAACATGACTAAAAATCATCATCATATCATCAATTCTTATACTATCCAATTCATCAGTAGTTTCAATTCTCTTGGGAGCCATTGAACCTCCAAAAGATATCAAAATTCATAGTTAATGTAAGATCATTTTGGATGTTTTTGAGAAATTAAATAATAAATTTTGACAAATCAATTAAGGTGTATTTTTATGGATTCAATGGGAAAGTATAAATCTGGCACGCAAGTATGGCCCCCCATTTTTGGAACACAAAACAAAAACATACAGAAGAAGCATGACCAATTGGAGCGTTTGAGAGAAAAAACATCTGTGTCGAGAGCTGTATTTCCCGATTTTTTTAATTTTCATTGAATTAAAGAAACTATATATAAGTAATATAGATTTACCTACATGTTATCACATTGGGTTCCTGTACCATGTGGGCCCGTACCTCACGCGTTATTAGTTTTCATGCCACAGAAACAACTTTTTACCATTTTATTTATAACTTCTCCTCAATATAAGATCCTCTATTCATTTCACATCCAGTTTTTCGGGGGGGATTTTTTGAAACATTGTTCCATCACAATAATAAAATGTGACAAATGGAAATTACATATAAAGAAGAGAGAAAAAAACATGAATAAAATCAAGATTTTCAAAATCATGAAACATAGATCACCCCAATAAAGCTGAAGTTACATTACAACACAAGTTACTTGCGCGCTCGATAACTATTCCCTAAGGGTTTCTCATTTTCCTATAAATAGACCCTTGTGTCCATCATTTTTACAATCGAATTTTCTTGAAGCCTAATTGCTGCTCTGGTTGACCTTGTGCTTCTCCAAATTCTTCTGACGCCTTTAATGTAGTTCTTTAAAAAATATAGATGAGGAATTAAAGGAGGATAAAAGGAAATAATTCCCTTTAGTGTTAGAAATACATAACCCCTGTATTCCTAACGCTCCCAAACTTTATAAATCAAAAACACTTGAGTTCCACCTATTTCTTTCAAAGGATCTTGTGTGCCCCTCTTTTTGGAATACATGTGAATAATCTTGAAGGATTTTTTCAAGCCTCTCCCAAGTATTTAATCCATCTTGTTTTTCACTTAAGTTAACATCACTTAGTCCATGATTACATGTGGTTCCATACCTATGCACTGGATAATTAAATGGCCATGCTTCATTGATTCACCTAATCTCTTCGGTCTACAAAAGCCTTCTTCAAAGCCATTCGTGGAAAGTATTCTTCTTAATTTTCTCTATTATATGAATGGGATTTTGTTGAATCCTCAACCAGAACCTCATGACTTATCAAACCTTTTTAAAGATCAGATTAATGTGTCTCATATTTGGTTTTGTATATCCTTATTCAGTGGTTTCCACCATTTTTTCATAATGGGGTCAGGATCCATGGAGTGTCTAG
This sequence comes from Viscum album, assembly GCA_963277665.1. Lineage (NCBI taxonomy): Eukaryota > Viridiplantae > Streptophyta > Magnoliopsida > Santalales > Viscaceae > Viscum > Viscum album. The sequence goes on along the minus strand of OY728119.1, from coordinate 113,378,427 downwards.
GGGTTTTTATAACATTACTCGAAGAGACCATTCTCCCAGGAACAATTTTGGGGAGTTCCTAGTTTAGAGGATTAGGGTTTAGGCCATGAACACCCCTTCTAATATCCAAAACTCGAAGCCTAAGGATCCTAATAAGAGAGAGAGGGGCACACCAGCATTCCCATTTAAACAGAGGAAAATTCTCCCTCCTCTCCTGGGAACAAATCATGGCACTCCCACTAAGGTAAGACTATAATCTTATGATAGCTGGCCCACAAGACCTCCAATTTACTGGCACATTTAAAGGTTCATCTCTCCACACCCTCTCCCATGGTCTCCTCAGACTCATCTACCCTCGCCACTGTCGGCCCGTCCTCTTCGACCAGCGAGGGGGGGGGGGAGTGTGTCTGGTTTGTTTAATCTTTCACTTCCTATTATTTCTTACATAGAGCATGACTCAGGTGGGATTAAGTAACTATTATGATCACAATATCTGCATGATCCACCAGGAATGAACTACGAGAACTCTGATTTTCATCAAAACGGGGATACGTATGAATCCTTCCTAAGAACCAAGCTCCATCTTATTTCAACTATAAAAAATGACATACTTCTCAGGAAGTAATACCAAAATAATTTCTATCAATAGAATACACACTCATTTTTTAGTCATAAAACTATGTGGGATTTGATTCCCATCAATGTGGGATACGTAGAAAGCCTCCCTGAGGTTAAAACCCCACACTTCAAATCAAACATGTTCTTCCTGGGCCATTTTCCCAAGAGGGTCTAGTCTAACTTGGAAACTCATATATTTTTCTTGTTCCTTGGGATTCTTAGATCTAATTTCCACATCAGGCGCCAAATAAGAACCATTATCATATATTCCCTTAGCACATTCCATTAAACTATATGGATATGTCATTATCACACAACCTTAAAAGATATGATGTGCCTCGTTAAGAGGTATCAAACTACAATGGTTCTGATTACTTTCTTGAGGATATGTAGGAATCCCATTCATGGGTATCATCCCAACATCCAAACATTTATTCATATCTCTGGATGACAATAAATTAAAAAGTTCCCCACTAAGTCAATTAAAAACAAGCATTATCATAACAATGGTTAAAAGAATCTCTAAATATCATATGAGAAGATACCATTGATGGAGAACCCCAAATTGATAAGAATGTATCCATTATTGAAGAACCTCGAATACATACCAATGATTCTAAATTTTACTCATGATAATAATTGATTGAAAATGTCAAGGGAAACCTATATAATACTTGGTAAATTAATAAGTATTCACAATAAATTTCTAAAATCTATACGAGAGTCCCAGAGTAGGCAATAATTCCCCCCAAACAAGTGTGATGAGTCTGACCTCACATCCTCTTGACCAATTTGTGTCCCGTTGTATCGTAGACCCAAACCTAATGAACACCCACCTTGGTAAATCATTTCCCTTTGGATAAATAACCATTGGATGTTTCTTGTTCCATAAATAAATCCAATGGAAATTATTCAGAAGTTCTGATTTCTAACTAGAACACACCTTCCGAGGGTAGACAAAACAATAACCCTTGGAATTAAAGGGATATAATAAACATGTAATCATACCATAACCTATTAAAAAATATATACGTTTCATAAAAATTTCATCAACGCATAACCTGTGAAAATAATAGGGTTTCATAAGCATATAAACTATTAAATAGAAAGGAGTTTCATAAAAATATAACCTCTGAAAGAAATATTTGTTTTGAAATCATCATGCCATTAAATAATAATTCATTAATTGAATGAATATTATTGGAATCATTATATCATTTTCCAATAAAGGCAGTAATAACACAAAAAGATGACATATTCAGTTGGAAATAATTTGGAAAGATATTTTAAAAACATTTCATGAAGAAATTTACCTTTCTTTAATGAAAAATTGTTATTTAAAAATAAAAAATATTGAAAAATATATTCATGTAAATAAACATGTGATATTATAAAGGAAGCATTGATAAATTTTTGAAAAACTTTTTCCTTTAGAAATTATAAAAGAATTATAAAAACATTTTGAAATCCTTTTTCCATGATAACCTATACAAGAAGATTCATTTTTTATACCCTTTTCTTGAAAAATACCTTGAAAAAACTATAAATGAATATTAGAGAATATTGAAATCCTTTACATTGAATATTACCTTTTTAAAATATATAAAATAATATTTCAAAATCATTTAAATCAAGTTTTAATGAAAAAAATCCGAAAATAGTTTTTCTTTGAAAATAATTTTAAATTTCAATAACATCCAAAATATTCAGAAAAATTGACTTTAAATAAATAATATGGTAAACTTACTATGGAATCATCATGGAAATGAAAGTATTTATGATGGGTTAGTCCATACTTGATGGATATTTTCTTTTCTCTTTAATATTTTATAATGTTTACTTGATCAAAAAAAGACACAAAGATTACTTTTAAATAAATTTTTCAAAAAAGAAATAAATTATGAAAAATTGATTTTAAACATTATAGGATTATATTAAAACATTTTAGAGAATATTTTGACAAAACATGGTCTTAGATGAAAATAGATTTCCAATTGAAAGGAAAAATTATGTAATGACCCAAAGTTTTATCAAAATAATTTTTTCTTATAATTATGCCTTATAGTATTAGGATGCACAATTCCATATCATGATACTAAATACTATGTGACTATTAAACATAATTTTGCAACCTATATGTTTTGAATATAAAAAATTGGACATACAAGGTCGCGATTAGTAAGTTATTTAGAGTTCGATAGGAAAAAAACTCATTTTTTGGTTAATAGTAACCCACCCTTATGAATATTAACATACATTTATGAATAGTAATATGACCCTTATGAATAGTGAATAATACAAAATAATAAAAACCTTACACATGAATGAATAAATAAACTTCGGGAATCTTATAAGTTGTAATTTACCATTAGAAAAAGTATTGGTATTTTTATAAGTCATAAATAAATAATCATCATTAACTATTTTATACGAAAATTATTTTCCTAAAATGTTTTCATAAATTAACATTTATTTGTCTTCAGGTTTGAAGATAATTTTATAAGAACTTATGTAATTTTTGGAAGTAATATATTGTCAGTTTTATTTTTAAAAATTATTTTATTCAAGTGAATTATGATTTTAATTAAAAATTAAATAATCATATTTAGAAATATATTTTTTAAAAATGTAATTCGTTTTTTAATTCAACATGTCGAAAAACGGTAAGGGTAAATTTTTAGGATTTTTCTCAAATACATTAATATTCGGTTGAATAGTAAAAACACACACATAACCTGTATATCCTAAATTGCATCATTGATTATGTAATGAGGACATTAAAATTCTATAACAGTAGATTCTGCCATTTTATATTTAATTTCATATATGTTTCCTCAAAATACAATAAAACCAATTTCTAAACTGAAAAAAACTTTCCTGAACCTAAAGACAAAATGACATTCTTTAAAAATAATTTTCTCTTTGTTTTCAATTTCATTTTAATAAATTGTTAAATTAGAAATATAAAGAAAATTTAATGTCTAAAAATAATTATATTATATTAATATATGATTTATTTTGTAAAAACAGTACTATTAGAAGTCTAACATGTGATATATTATTTCATTTAATATTTTATTCTAAAAATACCTTCCTCCTCTAGTATAAATAACCCATCTCCCTCCCATTTTGAAACCACTCCTATAATCCATTACTATTCCTAATATCATCCAAAATGCTCCCTCTAAAGCCTTATATAAAAAATAGGGATGTTCTGGAGCCCTCCAACTCTAACCACCAAGGGAGTTATAGTTTTGTGCAAGAGGAGTTACACCGAGGAGAGAGTAAGACTCTATTAAATCTTCTCTCTTTTATTCCTATTTTTATTTTACCCTATCCCTTTAAAATAAATTTTCTACAAAATTGATTAGGCAGTATTTTAACATTATATTAATTATGTAAAGCTAATATAATTTTCATATTAATTAAAAATATAAATTTCATACTTCCCTTTCCCGTATTATCGACAACCTCCCAAAAAAGGTCGATTAGCCATCAACAGAGACATTTCCAAGATAATTATTATAAAAAACTTCTTGTATGGAAAATATAAATTATATGCATTATATTAAAATCAAATTACATGAATTCCATTCATCTGGAACTGATTATACTAATTTATAATTTATATTTAGTAAAAACTGTAATCGTCGTAAGATGGAAATTTTTTAAGTAAAATATGATATCAAAATGCTTCATTCTCATCAACGAAAATTATGAAATAAAATCTAATGAATATAATTGATAAATATTTTTATAAAATTAATATTATTAACTTTTATATTTTTTTAATTAACATAATGTTATTATTCATGAAGCACAGAAGAGATGAAATTATGCGAGAATTAAGGTAAGAGATCATCTCCATTTCAATCTTAACCATGATTTTCTTCTATGATATTCCTTTTATGAGTAATACCAAATGATGGGGTATGATTTTTAAACTCTACCATACTTACACCGTGATTTATATGTTATTAGAAACCCCTTTTCTCTCTCATAAATCCCTTTTTGGTACACTTGATACCATGAAATTAATCTGTAATTAATTTTACTTGAACCTCCTTTATTCCTTCGGGTTGCTCTACCTTTCTTCTTAACCAAATAAAGGTTTATTTTATTTTTATGTTAAAATTATACATTCTATTTATATTCTCCAAACTCATGTTCCATGATCCACGTATAATTATTTTTCTGGGATATACATGGAATTAAGTGAATCTCTATGTGATATGTCCCAATAAGCAAACTTGTTTTAAGGGAACTTACCAAATTTTTATCCCACATCAAGTGCACACTATCCTATGTTTTAATCCACCATTTTCATTATAAACTCAGAAATTTTATCATGAAATAATTCTTGTTTCACTTATGGTTTTATATAAAATATTGTTTCCTTTTCTATTTTAAATGCTCTATGGTATTTTCCTTAAAACCACATAAAAATGTTTTAATGCTAAAAATTTTCAAATACATTTCTTTCATGTTTTCACATTTGTTTGACATCACATAACATGATATATGCCTATTTTACCTTATGAACATCCATCTATTTTTCTAATTCCTTTATTTCTTGTTCACATTCATGATATGACAATTGGTTATGATTTTTATCATGATTATGGTACCCACTTCTTTCCATGGGCAACCCCTTTGTTTATGTATGACTGATTATGTTTGATTCTTTTAATGGAAAAAATGTTCAGGAAAGGTAATATGGGTGAGCCCAGATAAAGATCCAATGTAATGGGTGACGTTAAGTCTCATGAGATTATATGTGCAGTAGTCATGGGGGTTAGCCATGGCATGTGATGCTATGGGAAACAGGATTGGCAAGGATCCTTGACCCATACTAATATGGGAAACAAGATTGGAGGTTAGCCTTGACTCGTACTAAAGACATGTTTTATGTTTCTTTCAAATTTATATGATTCCATGTTTATATTATCCCATGTTTTTATTTTATGATTCCATATGTTCCATGATTTTGGTATCTTTATTTCAAGACTCCACTCTCATGTGCTTAAACTTCTTTATTATTTTTATTCCCTTACCAGGATTTCTAGATCATCCCTTTCTTCGTGTTATCCCCAGGTTATCCTATGCAAAATGTAAGGGCTCAATGGAAGTTATGAGCTCTTTATTAAGATTAAATAATGATATTTTTTATCCCATGTTTATTTATAATGTACATATTCTTCCAAGACACTAGACTTAATGATCCTTGGATTGTACTATGATGTATAATAATGCCTAAAATCAAGTAATTTTATTTGTAAAAGGATAGGGACTATATAAATAATGTCAGATTTTGATAAATTATTATTAACAATATTAAGTACAAAATAGTGTTAAAATGGTAAAATTACATGGAAGTAACATTAATAACCATAGGGTAATAAAATTCAAGAGAGGTCTTGAGAGAAAGATCATAATATTTTATCAATGGAAGCACACTCATTAACAATCTCGATAAAAAATGATATTGTTGCAAAAAACCGTTACCACTTTGTTAACATTGAATCATAGTAAAATGAAAAGAATGTCATTACATGCAGTTTAAAATATGATGAAAAAATGATATTCATGGTATAAAATGTCAAATTGGGTATATACACCTCATAAAATAATATCAATTCATAAAAAACAAGTGTTTCTAATAGGTTAAATTGAGGAACAATTTCATTACCGATTTGGTAAATTTTGAAACGTAAAACCCATGAAATAATGATCATAAAATTGATGTGTAAATACCAGGAAATTTATATATAATAATCATATAATATATCCATGGTTAGTATACAAACTAAATATAAGAAATATGAGGTCAAAATCTCTTGTACCTCACAGAAAACTAAAATGAGATAAGAAAAACCATACCTTTAATCTTGACTCTCATCACACACATAAAAAACTAGTATATGTTAAATAATAGTTTATTATAAATATTTTACAGAATGATATTATTATATAAAATACCATATATGATTTTATTATGACTTTATATTACCTATTTATTTACAATTCAATGTTAATGTTATGTATCATGTATAATCTTCTTTGTTTTTCATTCATGTTTTGACTTATTATTCTTGATCCTCTTACAAAGAAATAGAATTAATTATTTTTAGAATTTAAAAATGATATTAATATCATATATATTCTCGATAAAAATATTTATAATATCATATAAATGAAAGAAACGTGAAATTGAATACACTGTTCTTGGCGATAGTAGGTCGTAAGTACACAAGAACGTTGTTTCGATTCAATAATCATTTTAAAATAAATTAAAGTACAAATATATATGTATGTATATATATTATAATTAAATTTTAATTTTAATTTCATTGATATCATATAAATATAATAAACCAGTCATTAATATGTTCCACGTAATGTTTGAACTAATCACCTTACATTGATGATGTAGTTGTCCTCACATCCCCAAATGAAGTAATCATATTAAAAAAATGAAAATAATGAAGTTATGTTCAATATAATAATTCCACGAGATTATATAAATCATAAAAATCATATATATCATATAGAAACATATTTTACATCATAATTCCCAACCACGATATGTGGTAAAGGGGAACCAAAACAACATCATTTTGTGATGTGCTAGTTTGTTGTACAAAAGAACCGAAATATTGTTACCCATTTAATAGATGTGTGTGTAAGTGTAGATATAAACCCTATAATTTAAAAATAGTAGTATATTTAGTATTATAATTTTAATATATAATTAGGGAATAATATTATTTTAGGGGTGGATAATAAAAATAAAACAAAATATTTTTAGGAAGGATCTCACCTCTTTATTGGGTAAATCATTTTGGTTTTCAAAAAACTGCTTTCTAGGATGATTTTATACACAAATAGAGCCCTCTATAATTATGGTAGAGATTTTGGTAAATATTTTAGAAGTGTTCTGGTGATTAAAATGGATTGAGAGTTATGAATAAGTGGGAGGAGTTACTGACCTTTTTTACTTGGGGGAGGAGTGACATTCTTGTAAATTTTTTAAAAGGAAATTTCACTGATGTTTTCCCATTTAAAGTGGATCAAATAATGGTAGAAATTACATTTAATTATGTATAGGGATGAAATATGGCCATATAATGTATTTTTGAACAATTACTAGATCATTTTTTCCATTAAGATTATTTTTTAGTTCTTCTCTAAAATAATTTTTCTCTTAATCGTTAAAATTAGTATTTAATAACTTTTACTAATATTTTTTGTGAAATACTATGTTGAACATATAAAAAATTATAAATTTTTATTATTTAAAAAAGGAATAAAATTTTCCAAATTCATATCCAGGATTTGGTAGAAATTATTTTAAATTGAATCCCGCATATAGGATGACAAAGTAGGGATTTAATGTAAAAAGGTTCCAAAGTTTGAAATTTTTCAATATTGGATTCAACTGTGAAATTGATCACAATGACATAAATTATATTGAGTGATGTAAAATGGAACTAATTAATCTTTAAAAACAAAATGAAACCTAATTTATCAATTTATTTAAATTAGATGAATAAGGATGTTTTGAACTAAAATTCAAAATATTTCATTTATCATCTTTAAATGAATGTTATAAAACAAATTAAGAAAAAAACCCAAATTAATGTTTCATATACCAATTTCCAAAATTAAGTTTATTTTATGAAATAAAATTTATAAAAGTTTCAAAAGACTTATTTGAAATGGGTTTTTCATTAGAAGGAACTAAAATTATTTTTAAGAAAAATATATATTTTTATTCATAAAATTGGATTTATTTTTATATTATACCTATAAAATCTATTAGTTAAGTATAAAAAATATTGATTATATATATAATATATATATTTTATTTAAACAATTAATTAATAGTGTAAATCATCCATATGGATATTCAAATCAAGGAAACTATCTATGTCCTTAATTTTGAAAGCTCGCCTGGACTAGATGGATTCACAAATCACTTCTTCTAATCCTTTTAGAATACAATCCATAAACATGTGTTCCATCTTATGATGATTCTTTTAAATGTGGGTCCTTTACCCATGGATTTAATTCTCAATTTATTACTTTAATCCCAATAGTTTAAAAATATAGTGGCATCAGTTAATTCAGACTATTTTATCTGGTAAATAGAATTCACAACGTTATCACAAAGTTTCAAGCCAATAGACTACCTCTGGTCTGGGATAGAATCATATCCTAGACCAATTTCAATTTATTAAGGGTAGGTACATCCACTATTTTTCCTGATTACATCGTAGTGTGTTAACCTCATACAAAATTCCACCCTAGGAGAAAAATGACCTTAAACATGACATCATAAAAGCCTATGATGAAATGAATTGGCGCATTATTGGAATTGGGCTTCATAATTTTGGATTTAACATATAGGTTATCCATTGGAAAGATAATCTGATTGGTTCTGAAAACATCATTATTCTTATTAATGGGACATTGTAAGGATAACTGATATTCTATAGGGGGTGAGATATGGGATCCTCATTCATGTATTATAATTAAAATTACATAGTATTACCTATTCTGGTATGTTCTTCACAAGGTGGACAAGGGTGAAATGGAATCTATTAGAGTGTCTAGAAATATATATTCTCTCTCCAACATATTTTTTATAGATGAAAACATTAATTTTACTTTATGGGATAGTATAAATATCAACAATATCAAGAAATCCCTTCTGCATTATCAAGGTGTTTCTGGCCAAGAAATGAGTTAGAACAAGTCCTTTATCTACTTTGGTAAGAATATTCCTTCTTTAATAAAGATTTGTATCCTCAGTGATATGGTCATAAGGTAAGTCTATCTTTCTTTTTTGTACCTTGGGATTACAAATCTCTGAGGAATACCCCATTCCGCTCACTTCTCCAATGTCTTGAATAAAATTAGAAGAATGCTTGCCTCTTGGAAGGGAAAATCACTCTCAATGGTAGGAAAAATATTACATTTCAAACATGCGGTTCTTTCAAAGATGGTATACTCGTTTATGGTATATTAATGTCCTGTTTATATCATTAAAACCATTAATTATATGTTGAGAAACTTTGTATTGATTTGCAAAAAACTGGGATGGAAAATTATCATAGCTTCTTAATAACAATGTTTCTTGCCTAATGTACTTGGAGATCTTGGTATAAAAAATATAGAGCTCTTCAACCATTCTATTCAAGTTCATCTAATGTGTTTAGTAATAAAAAAATATATTTCCTTCGAATTAAATAGATTAATACTCCTAACAAATGCTCATTGTGAGAAAATCGAGTTACCTTGAGTCATGCATCTGGCAAGGTCTGAGAACTATCTTTTAGAATTTTATCATGCACTCTCATTTTCTGGCTAGTATGAACTCCTATTATAGTTTTTTACATGAAAAATGGACTAGAGTCCCCTTTATTTATTGGGTTAGCTCCTCAGATCATGAAATTGATCACAACACCTTGACTAATGACTAATTAAACAGTCTAAATATGCTTCAGGGTGATATTTATCCAACTATTTATAGATATGATTTCATGAACGAAGAATACATGATCATATGGGGAAAATCATCAAATGGACTTCATGAATCCAAGAACATACATAAGCACCTACTTCAATGCGATCATAAATGGATTTGTAACTTTAATAAAAAAGTGGAAATCCATATTTATAAAAAGTGGATGCTTCTTTCCAGATTCACATTGCTTTAGAGAATTTCTCTCAATAAGTATTGAGTGGTTGAAAACCATCAAAGCATTGGAGTAGTTTTATTCTCTAAATATTTTCTATGTCATCATAACAATGAGGATTTCAATCATCTCTTCTTGAGCTTCAATACCGTATCATCTTTATGGAAATACTTCTTCGATATTTTTTATTTCCATCCCCCACAAAATTTCTCATTACAATACATCTTGATTACTATTATATACATCAATCATTCCAAGTATATTATTTTCTTTTCCATGGTGGAATTTTCTAATCATATTAACATTAAATGGATAGGATGAAACAAGGTTGTCCATAACAAGGCACACTTCAATGATCGAATATGACTTGGTGGTATTGTTTCAGTAATGGAGAATACCAACTCACTGTATACTAGAAGTTGTAGCAACTTGGTAGGCGAGCTCATTATTTTGATATCCATGAATCTTAGAGGAAATGTTTCTCAACCTCTGGGTACTCTTTATGTATCTTGGATACCCTCATTCATTGGATGGTGCAAATAAAATATAGTTGGAGAATCAAGGGGAAATATGGGGCCTTCAGGATATTGAGTCATCTTCAGAGACCAATATGGTGATGTCTTGGAATATCTTCACGGTCTGTGTGGATAGTTAACTACACTATAAGAGGACATTATGGGCCTAATCAGAGTGGTTTACCATTCATATCAATGTAATTGTAACAAAAATTGTCCTGAGTGTGACTCGACCACCATTGTACAAGCCATAAGTATGGGAAATATTCTCCTCTCAAGGAAATGGATTGTGAAATGGGCGAATTTTCATGATAGGATCTCCCCCATGAGGTACATTATCACTCATAACTTTATGGAGTCCAATTACCTTGTTTTCGGACTTTATAATAAAGGAGTTATAAATTAGATTTGTATCTTCTCTAGCACTCTTCCTTGTGACATGCTTCCCACATTTCTTCTGGACAACCATAAAATTCCCTCCTTCAATCTCTTGTAACCAATAATTACTATTAATATAGAGCTTCTGAACTCATTTTTCTCAAGTTAATAACTTTTTTTTAATTTATTGGGATAATATTGTGTTTGTAAATCTGGAAAAAAATTCATTGAAATGTAATTTCATTGTTTTAAAATAGTTCTTTCATTCAATTATAGTAATTTATAACTAATGGATTCATTTTATATACATGTATAAATCATATTTTTTACAATTTAGTTAATATTATTATGACTTCAATTCCCATATATAGGTTATAGATATAATTATATTTTAATAATAATTAATATTGTAAACTGTATTTTGGTAAAACATGGCCTTTCATGTTATACAAGCTATTTAAGGGAATCAATATTTTGTATAATACAAGCCAAACATAGTTCTAAATGTAACTCATGGTAATATATGTACTGAATATGGCCCATGATTTATTTGGTGTTGCATATTAAATAATCCAAAAGTTGTACTATTTTATAAATATAACTTTATTCATGGTTACATGAAATTAAAAATATCAAAAAGATTAAATTAGTTCAAAAATAATATTTTAGAAAATATGGGAATGTTACAATCATTTCTTGATCAAGGTCATGAGTCACGTAGATATTCTCATGGGTTACCAACTACCTTGACCCATATATGATAACTATCTGTATCTGTATCAACATGTACTAGATCATGTATCTTAAGGCTTTGCAAAATAATACGTACTCTACTCCCTCCTCCAGTAATCTCAAAACAAGAGAACTTGTGAGGCATATCCCTGCCTCATCGATGGACCTACGCCACTTCACGTTCTGGGTAAATGGATTCCCTTTCAATGTAAGGGATGTAATTGGGGATAAATTAATATATATGATTATATAAAAACTTTTATAGTTCCCCACCATTCCATGAAAAAACCACACATATGACACACTCTTGGGTAGCTTCCATGAAGCACTACATCTATCTTCACTGGGTTCATAGATAATCTTGGATAAAAGATGAAATACCCAATAAATTTAACCTTATAAATACATAACTAGAACTTCCAGAACATATAATAAATCTAGTGCAAAAAAAGAAGCCATAGGACCATACTCAAGTTTTATTCATTGTCCTCCTCTAATGAAAAGTATATGAGTACATTGGTAATGAAGAAAAGTACAAACTGGTCAAAGCATGGTTTTATGAGATAGTTAATAAAATATGTAAACATAGTGGGGGGATTCTTCAAACCAAATGGAATTACTAGGAACTCATAGATTACACACTGACATCAGAATTCCATATTTACAATATGTGGCTCCTAAACTCTCGACTATTGGTAACGAAACAAGAGATCAATTTTTGAAAACCAAATCACACACAAAAACATATAAAAGAGGTCATTAATTTATGTAATTTGGTACTTTTTATTCATCATGGATCGATTCGTGTGACACTAATCAAAAAAAAATTGTACTCTCATTTTTTTCATTTGTTTCATGAACAACACTGGACCTTCCGGGGAGGACAAATGCGGAATGCTAAAACAATTCTATCTAAGGATTTATAACAACAACTGCATCTCCCAGATCTTGATAAGATTTATATAGTATATCACATATGATATACAATTGGTCCCAAGGATAAAGGTGACACACAAATCCATCTAGCACCTCAGAGGTAGCCCCTGAACGTCCTCAGTGAATATGTCTATAAAATAGCCATGGAAGAAGGAATTAAGATAACTGAAGAGATTGATAAAATAAAGGATAAAATCACCTTTTTAAGTGTGTTGAGTTATATCCTCTAGCTATCCAAACCCACTCATCCTTCCATGAGATATTTTTTAACCCTAATGGAAAATATCACCCCATCAACATGAATTAATATTACTCATATATGGTTGTACTGAATATGCGCTCAGACTATGGAAATCCAATCCATGCCAAAGATGACATCATATAGTTCCATCACGACCACCAAAATATCTGATTATAACATCTATCTACCAATATATATTTTCAATACCGAAAAAAGATATAGATGAATCATTTCCCATAGGAACCTCAAGAATTTTTTTTGCAAATAATGCATCTATTGGGAGATCTAACTCTCACACAAGGAGTGAATAGATGAACGAATGACTCACACGTATGTTTAAAAATAATGAATAAAGATAAAAATAAAAATATATCGATCTTATAATCATCCCATGCACTACCAGGTCATAATTAACCATCTCATACAGCTATATGTGGCCCCAAATTCTTACATATTGAGCATGACATAGGTCACATAGTAGTAATGGTTTAAGAATCTCATGACATCTCCCAACAACAAAAACACATCCCCCATAGAGCTCTAACTGCTCCTCATCCAAATCTTCCACCTTGGGGGACTCCCTTCTTTCTTCTGTGAGATAATGGATCATGGTGCTTCTTCTTCCATGGTGGTCCATCTTTTATCAACCTGCCCTCATAATCACATTGTTCTAGGAAATCACACACTATGTGACCTATTATATCACTTGTTTAGAACTACCCCTCTTTATGCTACCATGGTCTTCATTATGATCCCTTTTTCACATGACTGCATACCCAATTCTAATCATTTAGAGGTATCGTGTACTGAGATCACATTAGCTATCACGTGAGAGATACTACAGACTACACAGCCCTGTAATGACCACTACTAGTTCCATCTACCTAGATTTCCTCTAACATGAAGATATCAATCACCATTTCTCACTCCAACACCATGGAATAGTTGTTAATGCCCAAGGGAACTAATTGGAAATAAAAATCATTTTAGAGACCCTACTCAGGAAAACGTTCTTGAATGTAGCCATCCCCATTTATATTAATGGAATACCGTGTGATATCTGTGAACCAAAAATCGCACTATAAAACTACCATTCCTATCAGATGCAGCTCTAGATGATCCTATATACAAACTGATCATAAATATGAGTGGTAGCAATCCATTTTAAATAGCTTCTAGAAGACGGGCAATGAGACTGTTGTATCATCATACAACTTTGTAACAAGACTCCACTAGCTCCCAACTAATCCATTGAAAAGGCTATAAATTAGTCAAACCACTAGATAAATGGGTTCTTGGATATGCCTTATGACACAAATAACGGATTCCAGCCAATCCCCCACTACCTTGGGATCTGGCTCACTATTTAACTGTTTTCACCTCTAGCATTGGAACTCACACAGTGTGCTAAGCATGTGTGCATCTTCATCTGATGCTGCTGGTATTATCAGTTGCATGAAATGTGGGGGTGTTTCTACGTAACCACCTAGAGGGAGAATCCCATTGGATGGTCCCTAAACTGAGGAATAATCACTCATCACATCATTTTCATGATCTGGAACTAGTAACATGGATGGATTTCAGTATAGTTTCATCCAAAAATATTAATCAAGACGTACCACAGTCATAAAATAATATATATAAAAAGGGGATCTAACTCAATAATAACAATAAAAAAGACTCAATGTTATATGATGCATCTTAAATTAATCCCTACAAACAATATTTCTATATGAAAAATTAGTAATCAGGTATTCATGGTCCTAGTGAGTTGAGACATCGGCCGCTGCACAAACACTCGGTTCCCAAGCCAAAAAGTCACACAAGAGAAAATTTGAGATTAATTCTCAAAATCCCAAAAAAAATCCTCATTAGGGGAATACTCTAAACATCATCCCAATGAAAGTACGTCTCTGATACAAATTTTTATCATCCGGACCCAATAAGGCATGAGAGACAACTACCCCATGCCTCCCTCTATAGGCCATGGGTGGTGACAAGTGATGAATGACCTAAATAATATGGGAAGCCTTTTCCTAATGCACATGTACGCACACACCTGGCCATCTCAATGTAAATATGAAGATGAATAATAATTAAATGATGAAATATCTATATAATAACCATGCATACAGAAACATCTAGTGTGTACATGAGTATGACAATATAAAATGAAATGTAAAGAGGAAAAATTAATGCTCGACCCAAAAGATGTCCATACCTAACAAAACTGGAAAAGTAAAATGTTGATAAATTCTATACTATGGTCCCTAATATCTAACCACCAAACATAGTAAAATTTAACATATATCCTTATGAACCTCTATCAACACTTCTAACATGTCTATAATCAGTTTAAGACATGACACAAGTATGAAAATACCCTTCAGGAGTGATCATATACATACCCAATAGGATGCCTTGAAAGGTGAATGGGGAGTAGTAGAAGATATGATAAAAATAGATATTAGACTGATCAAACCATAGACTAAGAGAAAAATTACAACAACATGGACACACACACATATATATATCTCTATATTTTCTCAATAAAAACCCAAAGTAGAGTTTAGATGATCTCAATCTCATAGCCCATCCTGGGAAAAGAGTGTCAACATTTCAAAAACACCATCATCGATGCCAAGTATCTCATATGTAAATCCAAATATAAAACCATGTGGAGGCCCTAGGCCTCACCACTATATTTCATTGTTGTTGGGGTATAATCTTTAACTAGAGAGAAGACACCATAATTCCATTGGAGGGTTCCACATAGGGTGAGGAGGAACAATTCCATATCTGATATGGCAGTACAACTCAGTAGATATAAGGACAATTCGATAATGCCATAGGGGGTACCATTCAATGTAATAAAGACCCACATGCTATCTGATTGGTGGGTATAACATGATAGATAGAGGACCCACACCCTTATTCTATAATCTATACAACTAAATATAAGGAGGTACCACACCCTATCTGAAAGGGGGTACATATAGGTGGATAGAGGATATACATCCTAGTATGTCAGGGGGTCCCACACAATAGATATATATCCCTCACCTTAGTAAGTTAGTGGGTTATCACTCAAATGGCAGGGAAGATGCACCCTAACACCATTTGGGAGTTCCAATCTAATGACCCAATCTGATCACTACCATTGTAAAGAACCTCCAAAATAATCAACATTCACAACAAAATCTTGTATCATAAATCAAAATCCACTAGTAAGTCCATCATCATGTTATATATTGAAAAAAATCATGATATGATACTCACAGTCCATATCCAATGTCCAAAGTAATGAAATATGAGAGTTGTAGGGTTCCTCAAAAGGGAAAAGTGGTACACAACCTATTAGGGGACCCATACGATGTGTGGTCCCACACCACTTTCTATCCATGCCCCTTCCGGTACAAAGATCACTAACCATGTAATACCACATGAAATGTAGGTCTACTACATGATGTGCCTCATCCACCTAGGGTCTTACCCTTTCTCCATGTCCATGTCCATGTAAACCACATATGTTCGTATACTCTAGTAAAAGGCATTTATGTGCCAGGCTGGTACCTGACATGTACCTCATACTGAATCACATTTACTCATCAAAGTAAACGGTGTGTGTCCCACATACATAACCTACATTTGATCCAAGGACTGTACCCTCAATACATACTGATTTGACTAGCTATGGTTATAGGGTGTGTGGTCCTCCGCTTGGTGTTGTGTATTTAACACCAAGAAAAACCATAGCCACATAGAAACTGTACAACACGGAATGTATTCTTAAAAATTATCGGTTTATAATTGGGATTTACAAGAAAACACAGATCTTCTTTTATAATTTTCTATTTGGACTCCCCACCGGGGAATTCCCTAATTAACCACCCAAAACACTGTGGATTTTCCACAGGCCAGTGATTACCAACACTTCAACGGTCAAAATTAGAACTCTTGTTCTTCTTGCACAAACCCGCATGAGTCATAACTGATTAACCCCTCCCATGATACACAATCTCAATATTAGATCCCAAATCTATGAGGATATTCTCCTGCATCCCATGATTCTTCTAAATCTATCCATTTTCTACTGTTCCGTTCATCACAAATGAATCTTCCATGATTCTATGGGTCTAATCTGGCTTAATACCACTGGACAACAACTAACAGAGACCCCATAGGCCATGAGTGAATAATGCGAAGAAAAACTGAAATTAAAAGACAATAACATAGGTATAAATATCATTTTTCAATATTTCATTGCATATAGATTAATTTTTGATTATATGAGGTTAAAAAATTGAATAATGAATTTTACATTGTATACGGGAGCATTCATTAAATTAAAATTGGTGTAGATCAATGAATGAGGGTGATCATGCACAATAAATTTAATCAATTGGGTAAAATCCAAAAATAGAAAATCTCTACCTGGTTTGGGATCGTTCATCAATGAGGAACTCACTCATGATCGAGGAAGATGTATTGTTGTGCTTTCTCCCTATCGATCTACCTAGATCTAATGTTTCATCAAAATTGGATCCTGATTCGCCAATGAATGTGGAAAGAAAACCAATTTATTATCATAGGGTATATGAAAATAAACCTAGATAATTTTCATAATGTTCTATTTATAGTCAAAAAAATTTTGTTTATTTAAATAAATAATTAAATTATTTATCTATTTTAACTAAAAGAAACAAAGCAATGATCGCGATATTTGAATGCCCTGCGCTAAACAATATTATGTCGCATCAAGGGTGAACCTCACATTTTCTACTAAATTGTTGTCCCATATATTAGATTAAATATTCCATTTAATATTTATCCAATTTTCATTAAGAAACCATGCGTACATAATATAAAATATTTTTAACATTTTAATAAAATTAATCATCAGCACCCCGGGACTCAGAATCACACGCCGCCTCTGCGCCTTGATCAAAAACTATTTCAGGATATATTTCCATATTTTAATTGAAAAAACAGATTCTCTATAATATATTAATTTTTTATTTACCTTACTATCCATTAATTAACAATTATATATTAAATTTAGGTTTTGGGTAATAATAGTTTTATTTTTCAAAAAATTCTTCATTTTTTTGGTTCACCTATTTTGAGCATTACATACTTGTCTAAATAATTTTATCCATGATATAAATATCATATATATTTATTATATATTTATTTAGTGTTATACTTAACAAATTGAGATATAAAATGAAATAAATAATTCATAGAGATGGTAGGTCATACATACTGAATTATGATATTTAAATTTTTTACCAGCTTAAAAGAAAGAAAAGTAAATGATATATAAGAATTTTAGATTATTTTTTATGTCCAATTTATCACAAACTATTATGAGACCCATCCATATTACATTCCATTTAAATATTTAATAAATTACATCACTTCTGAAGGAGGTAGTTTATCATACATACAAAAGGCGTTATCACCCAAAAAATGGAATATATGAATATATGTGTGATATAATAGTTCCAAAAGAATAAAAATATAAAAAATAAAACATATAATCATTTAAAACATCATTATAACAAACTTTGATATGTTTTAATAGAAAAATAATGTCATCGGTTCGAGAGGTGGTAGCCCACCTTACGCACAAATTCTGATTTTGTAACAAATTTGATTGTAGTTTAGTGGGGTAAAAAATATTTAATCAAAATAAAACTTATCAGTATAAGGAAGAAACTTGTTTTATTATATTTAATGTATTAATAAATAATTAATGGTTGAAATTAATAAATTAAATGTAAGTGATTTGTTTTTGATAGTTTCCTTATCTCAGAAAAACCGTTTTTCGATATCCTCTTAAGTACCACATACTTGGAATTTTGGTATTAATAGTAACTCTATAATATGGATAAAGTTGATGGGAGGTATATTGGGAGGGGTTGGTAGATCTAAATGTATAGAGATGTGTATCGAAGTGATGGGATTGAGTTCCCTTTTATAATTGATGAGGATTTATATTTTTTAGATACTTAAAAGTGTTCAATAGTGGGAGGTCACACTCACCACAAATGGCACAACATTTATAATTTATGAAGGGAAGAGATGATATGGTCATGAAAAATATCCAATAAAGATAAAAAAATACTTTTAAACATGATATTCATTATTATTTAAGTTTACTCACATTTTCAATATTAGTTTCCACTATGATAATTAGTTTTTTAAACTAGGTAATTAAATATTAAAACCTAAAATAATTTGAACCTTATTAGATAATTTATAACTAATGATTAGAAATATGAAATATAATTTATTGAATAATAATCACATGTGTGTTGAAAATTAATTTTAATACAAGAAAATGTAACATGAAAAAACATCATTTAAACTATAACATCACTGACATAGTTTTTACTCTTTAGGAATAAATAAAGTATCAATAAAAGATTAATTATCCCATTAATATAACATATGTGATATTAATTAACATTTAAATATATATTTTCAAAATATATGATTTTAGTACTTTAAAATAATTTAATATAATATAATTTATTATAAAATATTAGGAATTCCAATGTTGGCATCTTTTATTGTATTTTAATTTAAAAATATTAATACTGTAATGGAATTAAAATATATTATGTTCACAGCTATATAACATGATATATTAAGTTGAATAATTAATGTGACACAATAATTAATTAAATATACTTTACTTTTAATTATTTTAGTATCATTTATTTTGTTTTCCTATTAACTATATACTTACTAATTTGGTGTTTCAAAATAATTTAAATTAATTATTTCATCGATAAATATTAAAAATAAAAAATCATGATAAAAAATTAATTTTTATTTAAGAATAATTTCTATAATCCTAAATATGTTGTTTTTTCGTTGATTTGAAATCATTTTACATGTTATGAGTAAGGAATATTCTTTTTTGTATTTTTAACTATAAAACATATTATATATGTATATTTCCTGGAAAAGAGTCCCAAAAACTCATAAAAATATATCCTACGGTGGTGAAACCACATCGTAAAAGTGAATAATAAAACATCCCTAAAAGAGGAAGGATTGAAAGATAAAGGGTACCCAAAGTAACCCACTATAAGGTTTCCACATTGAACAGGAATAGTGAGAATAAATTATTTAGATACCAAAAAAATAATAAATAAATATAGAGATTGATAAAGATGATTTATCAAAAGAAAGTGAATGATAAATGTATTTTTAATACCAAACAAAACATCTGTGGTGAATTAAAAGGATTTAGGTTAAAAAATTAAAGTATTAGTATAATGTTTTTTAATATCATTTTCATAGAGTCGGTTAATTGATATATTGTATAATAATATAAGGAAATATACATAATTGGTATGTTTATAATACCCAAGTATAATTCCATCCTGTGATTTTATCAATTTCTAATTCATTGCGTACTGCATGAAATGGAAATCAAAAAATGATTTCTATGATTGTAGCACCAAAAACCATTTTTAACAGATCTTATGGTCCATAATAGAAGGGTCTAATTTTCCTTCAGTCTCTAGTAATTATAAATAATATTTTGACATGGGTTATGCATAAATATTCATGTTTTGCGATAATACATTAATCTCTAAAACCTTATCAAAAATATAACTTATACCATTCCAAAAATGGTTAACATTATATCCCTTCTAATATTCAAAATTTATAAAAAAATCCATCTAAATCGTATTATCATTGATCATAATAATATCATGAAGTAGCTATTAATTTTCACATACCTAACATGTGAATACCCTCATCATATATTATCTTGAATGATGATAATAAACTAAATTTGAATAAATTATTATTAAAAACATACCTTCTACTATATACATTGACTAAAACCACAAATAATTGAATACTTTTATTGATTCCAATAATAATTTAAACTCCATAAATGATAACATAAACCACTTTGCCCACAATTAATTAATTAATTCCATGTTCGTTAATTATATCAAATTTAATTTATTCATATCAATCGACTCATTATCCCTACATCATTAGCTAAACATTGGGAATATATTAAGGGATTTATTTGAATTAATCACATGTTTATATGAATATCATCTTTCCATTGAATCGATTTTCTAGGGTACCATCATCATTAAACATATTATGTTGAATCTTAAATGAAAAAATTATACTGAAAAATTATTATATATTTAATTATTCTTGAGTCTGAAAGCAAAATCACATCAGTCATCCTTGTTCCTTCTTAAAACATTATCTATGATTCATTAAATTATTAATTATTACATCCTTCCATTCATATTCTATTCATAATACCTTCATGGTGATTATAATAACCATTACTTGTACAACCTTTCTGAATATCTTCATGATATTTCCCACCGGGTCATTGATTTCAATAGTTCCCCTACATTCCACATTTTAAACATTCACCCATTGATAATTCTTTAGAAACACTAATATTCTCATCCACTTTGTTGAGGTAACTTTTCAATTTTCATATGTCCTTACGTTCACCATGGAAATCATTTCATCACTAGAAACCTATTCTCGTCCCATTGAGACAATAACTTGAGGGATTCTTCACACATTCTTGATATATACGAAACTAAATCATCTTTTCACCGTATATTCTATTACTATAACTATTATAGAAATATATATATATCTCCTTTTTTGAGTCTATTATTTTTCTAAGGTTAATGTTGTTAACATTATATTGTGTTAACAGATTTTGAAATAAAACAATATCCTTCACTATAGTAATCATCCCATGTGGATGATCATCAGAAAACTGAACTTTAGATTCAATGTTACCCAATTCTTTGAGGTTATTGAAATTAACTAAACCCAAAATAAAGTAAGGAAATATTATCATAATGGGAAACCAATTTATAATTAAAATCTCATAAAGGATGTCCAATTAACAACACCTTATTTTAAATATATGACACCTTAGGCTTAACCTTGGTTCTCCATGGTTTTTATATATTTAAATACCTCTAGATAGTTCATAAATGTTTTTAAATTTCTATAGTATATCCACCGTCAGTGCCAAATGAAGTCTGGATCAAGGCTCATTTTTATACACCAAGTGATGATCAAGGCCATTTAATGCACCATTTTTAGAGTTATTACACTTAAACTCCACTACTATATAGCCACATCCACTCATAGTGTGTAGACGGAGATTTAATTTCTTATAATCCACACAATATATCATTTATAAAAAATCCTGGACATTTTACAAGGAATTGCCTCATCCCTAGACTTATACATAGAGACATCCCTAGAAATATGCTTGGATGTATCCCTAGGGATATCACTATGTTTTTCTCATCATATTTTCCAAATTCTAACTAAATGTTTCCTTTGATACCAGATATATATAACTAGGATTTATATACATGGATATTCTATCATTTAATATTAATATTCAATATATTACACAAACTCATGCCTAGGGAGATAATAGTTTATTTACATTGGATACAAGATACAACATGAAAAAAATTCCTGAAATATATTCAATGATTCCTAAAAACATATTCGTTAGTACCCATCACAAACATTTCCTAATTAATCCTTTTATTATTAATGAGGGAAGAAGAACATTAGGAAGGGTGAGCTCAGATGACCAATAAGGGTAAATATCGGAGATATATCAGCATGAAATGAACATAAGAGTATGATAACATGAGTATAACATATGAAAATCGTTCCTTGAATATCAGAGATCATAGTCACAAGTCATAGAAAAAATATTGCCAAATCATAAGACATGAATTAGAGAAAATTAAATAAAATGATCCATGAGAGAATAACATTAGTATAAGAAATGGAATTTTATCATACACATAAGAATAGAAAATCATTTCCATAGTAGTCAAGGCTTACTACCAAAGACTATCATAGTGGAATGAGATTGCTCCCCAATCCATTATTGATGTCAAGGTTCACACAAAAGAAAATCATAATAGAAAAATTCCATTATAGAACTAGGTTCACACCCAATTCCATTCCTATATATCTCATGAGATATAAATCCTTAACCAATTAATTTGGAGGGAGATATAGGTCCCACAATCACATAAGTAAAATCATATTAATGTATAAAAAATATTAAAAAAAAATTCATCATATTATAACCCATGAAATGAAATTTGTTTCATAATCATCTCATAAAATTATAACATATAGAAATTATATAGGTTTCAAAATTATTTCATTATTTCATCATATCATACCCCATGAAATTAATTTCATTCTATAGTCATTTTATAATGGTATACCCAAAAAAAGAGAAATATGTTTTATAAACATATTGTCATATTAAAAATACACCATTCATATAAGGATGAAGAATGTTTTCCTTGGTTTATATCATAAGTAAAGTTTAAGTTGCATCAAAGTACATCATCTTATATGAATAATGATTTTTAATGAAGAAAATACAAGGAATGATTCATGAGGAAGATAAATTTTCCACTTTGAAAAAAAATTAAAATATAAAAAATTTCAAAAATAATTTTTTTTTGAAAAAATAATGACAACTTAATTGGGAATCATTTAAAGTCGTTTAAAACATTTATTGAGAAAAATAACATTTTCAATATGAAGAATAATTTGTTAAATCATTTGAAAAATCACATTTTTATTTGAAATAATTTATTTAAAATATAAAAATCCCCAAAATATTAAGGAAAAAATTTACATTGAATATGTATTTTAAAATATGAAAATGAATCATGAAATTATTGATCAGTCATGAAAATGATAAATAAAATTGATAATGGTCATGTGAAAAACAATGATTCTTTTCAAATTTTTAGTAAATGTAAAATGAGCATTATTATTAAAATAACATGAAGAACCCTTTAAAAAATTATGAAAAGTAGAAAATTTGTATTAAATAATTTAATACATAATGTTTTGTAATTTAATTACATTTTTAGATAAAATAATTAGAAAATATTTTTTTGGAAGAATATGTTTTTTTACCGAATAAAGAAATACAGATTATTATTATTTAAAACATTATTTTTGAAATATTGAGTAAATAAAGAGAGGAAAATAAAGGTAAATCATGCATTATCATGAATTTACCATGGGATAATAAAATCAAAGAGTTTATTGTGATTTTTATTATAAGATTCAAAAATTATAAACATAATCATAAACAAACATGATAAATGATGAAATCATAACATAATATCTTTAACACATTATTAAATTTGAAATGCAAGCCCCGTGAAAGATTCAAATTAAGTGATACAAAACATAAAATGAGGAAAAATAAATCTGATATATTATAATTAAAAATATATTTATATAAAATATTCATATGAATATAGGGGAATATCATAATAATATGTCTCAAAAATGAACATTGAGACAAAAATCCGTTATCAATTTGGTAACTTCTGAACTATAAACCCCATGAAAGAGAGATAATAAAATGGATACTAAAATACACTAAGTATTATTTATAATCATCATAAAATAGATTCATGGGAACTATATACACCACAGAAATGAAGTTGGTTGTGAATATGGAGTGTGTCTCACTGATGTAAAAAGTGAGACATAAATCCCTTACCCTAAGTCATGAATTTCATCAAATATGTTCAAACATATAGAATATTAAATATAAGATTATTATTCATAAATTTATGAAAATTATTTACATTTATCATATAATAAATGAATTTATTATGTTCTTTTACAAGACACTTATTATATTCCATGTCAAAATTACATTTTAGGTAATAACCACCTTTTCATTTATGTTTTGATTAGTTATTTTTGATTCCATTAATTTGATAATGATTTAATCATATCCAAAATTTTAAAAATTATATAAATATCATATATATATATATTTATATTCATTATATATATATTCATTTAAATACATAATCCTTTGTGATAGAAAATGAAACACCCATTTCATAGAGTGGTAGGTCATACATATACAACAACAGAATTTCCATTTTCTTATCTCATTGAATAAAGAAATGGTAAATAATATATTATCATTAAATAATCATTTTTATGTCAAATATATCACCTATTATAGTGAAAATTATCCTTATTTCCTTCCATATAATCCTTGAACAAATCATAATGCTTTGCGAGCCTGTTGTCTGACATACAAACGAGCGAAGTTATCTTATTCCATAGAAATGGAATGTATAAATGAATGAATGATTTAATAATTACATAGTCATAATAATATCATTAATAGTACATATAATCATTTTATACATCCTTATAACTAGCTGTGAGAGGTGGTAATGAAAAAATTAATGACATCAATTCACGAGGTGGTAGTCCTCCGTACACACAAATGATGATTTAATAAACCATTTGATGTAAGTGGATAAGGATAAATATTATTCCAGAAAACATAGAAAAATAAATATATTTGTAATATACTTGTGTTATTATATTTTATCTGTTAATACATAATTTATAGTTAATATCGAAAAAATAATATTAATAATCTTTGTTGAGATAATTACATTCTCTAAAAGAGTCCTTTTTTTATCTCATCTTAAAGACACTAATGTTGGAATTTTTGTATCAATGGTAAAAATATAATGTGTATAATAAAGTTGGGTAGGGATGTTTTTAGTGTTCTTTTAATCAGAATTACTAGAGAGGTGTTTATAATTGTGGGGAGTGATTTACCTTTCATAATTGCGGAGGAGAAAAAGTTTTGTAAATGAATTTTTTTTAAATAATTGGTGGTCACTCAAACATTATTTCACTCAAAAAATGATAAATAATGTATGTTAGAAATTATATATTCTATCCATACATCCACTAAAAACAAAATATTTCATCATTTTATTTCTTAACAATTTTGATTACTCACTTTTACCACTTTAGTTTCCTCGAATTTAATTTGTTTGTTCACATATGTAATTTAATCTTAAATCCTAAAATGAAATTAAAACTATAAAATAGTTTTAACTTAATTATTATAAATATGAAATCCAAGTTATCAAATTAAAATACAATGTCTGTTAAAAATCAATTTTAACACAATGTAAAGTGTAAAAACAACGTTTTAACCTAAATAGTGATAGTCAAGTTTTAACTCTTTACAGCTCAATATAGTACCTATAAAAGAAAAATTTGTCCATGAATGAAAAAAATAGAAATATATTTAAATTTAAAAATAACCTCAAATAAGATATGTTTTTTTTAATTTAAAATCATTTAATAAAATATCATTTATTATGAAATAACATTAATGTAAATTTTGAAAATTTTCATATAATTTGAGTTAAAAATATAAATAAAATTATGTAATTAGAATGTATAATTTTTAAAATTTTATAAAATGATATATTTCACTATTAAATTAATCAAAAATAATAGTTAATTCAAATTACTTTACATTTAATATTTTTAGTATCATTTATTTTATTTTCATATTATCTAAATAATTACTAAGTCAGTGTTTCATAAGAATTTAAATAAATTATATGATATATAAGATTCAAAAATAAATTATCATGATGAAAAACGCATTTTTTGTTCATAATAATATTTATGATAGAATTTTTATTTTTTACCTACCCTAAAGGTCTATAAATATAAAAGGAAATGAATGATCATTTTTTCCTTTTTCTTTACATAACTCATTATATTTGTCGATTTCTTGTAAAAGTGTCACATAATCATTAAAAATAGATCATATTGGAAGAAGGTTATAATTATGGAAATCCAATGGTTTTTTGAAAAACATTAATGTCATTTTTACCCTTAACTTATTAGTTTAACCCCTTGTAAACTCATTTTTACCTGAAACATGGTAATTATATTTATGTGGTTTTTACCATTAATTTTATGAAAATTAAAACTAAACATATTATATATTACAGCTTAATTCTGATTCAAAATATGGAATCCATTTTTAAAAATTCCATTTTTATAAGAGGTAAAATTAAATTTAAAATTAATCATACATATGTAAAAAGAAAGTAAAATTTTAAAGATAAGGTATTCAAATGTTTAAAAAGTGTTTAAATCATAATCCAATATGAAAATGTCCAAATTACATAAAATGAATTAATATATATATAATTAATCTAATATTACTTGAAATCCAATAAAAATTTTAATTTATCATTACAAAAAATTTAATATAAAATTCATTTTTAAAATTAAATTCATTATTTTAACTATTCATAAAAACCCTTTATCGTTTCATAAATTACACAAAAAGTTACCATATATTAATTTTAAAATTTTAATTTAAAATTTTAATTTTTCAAAAATATCAATAAATTAAATATAATATTTTACCATATGAATAATGAAAATTTATTTTTGAAGAAAGAATATTTGTGATCAATATATTTGCTTGAATTAAAAATTATAGATTATTTACTAATTGTTTTTAAAGATGTTTTTAATTTTTACAAATTTTTTTTTTATATTCGATAATGTAGTTAATATTTTTCATACCTTCCTACATAATGGATATGATATAATGCTCATATTTAACATATTATCATTCCATGGTTCACTGAATCTTGGTGTTGCATGCCATGCGTACTATCGAAATGTATTATTTTTTGTTATATTTCATTCTATGAAAAAATATTTTATTTGAAAAAAATTCCTAAAATCATAAAATTTTTCATGATAACTAGTCATTATTTTTTAAATCCTATTTAAGATAGTAAAAATATCTATATCTCAAATTCACACTTTATTAGATATATTAAACCTATGTTAAAATTTTTATTGGCCTTAAAATTAAATTCTAAATTAATTAAAAAACATTATTAATCATCCTATAGAATACTTTTCAAAAGATTTTTTTTATTTAAAAATATCATTCCATTATTATATGTTTCAACTTTTTAGAATATTATAGTTAGTGTTGATATAAGATAAGATCAATATCCTCCATCAATAATTAATTGACCAATCTCTCTTGGTAGAAATTATGAAACTAAATTAACATGTATGAAATAAAATATATTACGAAAAAAAGGATCCAATGAAAATTTCACAGTTTATTCTACATGTCCATATACTATATCTATATATTAATCTTTTTGTCATATGATATATAAGTAACAAGATATAAAATTATATATCCTAATGATACACGTTTACAGAAGATATTAATTATCAAATTTGAAATTTAAAAGATAATTATTCTACCTCTAATGTTTATTTTTATTCACATAAAACAATATATTAAAATATTATTGGAAAAAATCAATCACAAAAGATAACCACACATAAGATAGAATATAAAACACAAAAAATACTTGAAAGAGAACACCTAAAAAATTGAGAAAATATCAACTAATTAACTCTATATATCTAACCCTATAAAATTTCATCCTCTAGTCTCACAAATCATTTTTATCTGAGTTGAAATTGTTATATAACCTGTAGCAAAATATAAAAAATTATTTAAAACTGATTAAACCAGAAAAAGTGTGGCACGTAGCACTATGTCACATTAAAAAAATATTTATTTTTAATCAACCAGACTATATATCTCTTCTAAAAATGAAATAAACCCTATATTCAATTCAAAAATATCAATATATATTAAAATATTAAAAATTTAGAGTTTTAATGCTTAATTAATTTTATTGAACTAATAAATTTTTTAATTAAGGGATTTTAATTTTAAAATGGAATCCATATATTATACAATTTTATCAAAATAATATAATAATTATAACATCCAATAGTGTTTTATTTATTTTTAACCCACATGAGATAGTACATGATATGATGAGTGACTATTTGATATTATAGAATATTATTCAACCATACCTTAATAATTATATTATTCACATGAAGGAGGTGGAGTATAATGAGTCATCAGAGGGGTGTTTTCCGTCTCCCTCACGAATCCTAGGGGTTTTTCAAATTCTTTCCTCATTCCCCCTTAGATCTGGGATCTGCTCGCAGCGGTTGAGGGTTCTTCTCAGTGTCACTTTTTGGTGGAGGACCGGTGGTCAACAAGGCACAAAACAATGTTGGAATTATTTCTTGAGCGGCAGCGTTACTTCACAGTGGTAGTCTGGCAGTCAGCTCGTTGCAGAATGATGTTGGCGTCGTGGTTTGTATAAGGCCCCATCCTTAAACCTTGCTTAATCTTGATTTATTACAAGATTACACATTGAGAATATTTTCAGGTTTAGAGTTTTAGAGAATTATATCATGAAACTTGCATTACATTCCACATTTAAATAAAGTGGTTACATAAAAGACAGTATTCTTTTTTTCCCATCAACGGAAACATATTTAAAATAAAACATGGATTCTTTCTTGACACATCCTTGACACTATCATCACATTATGTACCTTTCCCTTGACCTGTGAAAAACATTTCAAAAACATGGGATATGCATAAAAATCTCAGTAAGGGTTAAAAAAAATATGGAAAAGAAACATGATTTCATATATACATAAGAATGAAATCATACTTTACCCATAAAACAAAGGCACATTACCATACCTCATCAAATCATGAATAAATCATAGAAATCATAAGACATAAAAGGTAACATGAGGCATTCATAACATTCTTACATAAGGAGTAACCCTCTTGGTTACGTTTGGAATACCCACCACAGTATATTCCCTTTTATCTCTTTGGTGAAATCTTAACGTTCCAGTCCTTCGCGTTACCCAATGCATTGGAGAGCTATATCGGGCTCACTCGCCCTTAGTTTATCACAGAACCACCTGTTTTCATAACAATTCCCAAGAACCATAACATAAATGTATCACATAAAACATGCATAAAGGAAACATAAAATTTCCACATTTCAATCAAAATATAACATTTTAGGATATTGAAATAATGAATCCATTAAAAAAACCATTTTCAAAACCATTTAAAACATTTAATATAGAGATTCTCAAATCAAAGTGTCCCATACCACCGTGAAGATTTTAACATTTTAAACCATTAATATCCATATTAATAAATCCTTAAAACCCTTTTGAAAACATGGATATTAATAAGAAAAAATCATTAAAACATTTAAAGGGATATTTTGGTTAAAGGATTTTTACTAAAATTAGAGACACTTGAATACAATAATTGAGGAATAACATTTAATCAGAACATTATAATATCATGAGAATAAATGGATTCATGATATAATATTCCAAAGGACATTATGTACACCATATAAGATTTAATTGGTGCATAACAACAATGAATTTGCAATAGAAATGTAAAATGTGATGAAATCCCTTATAAATAATGTATGGCTTGTAGAGGAAGCCGAAACTCAAATAATGGTCACGGCGGATGAGAAGTCGTTGTCGCCGCATACGTACGAAAAAAACATTCCGTTTTGTCATTTAGTAAAACTCTTCGTATAAAAAAGATTCATTTTTGGAAAAACATAAAAGTAAAAGGGGTTTATACACCGTATAAAAGAATGTTGTGTATAAAACAAAATATTCCTCAATGAATGGAGATTGAGACGAAGTCCCTTACAAAGACAGTATCCATGGATTAAGGATAAATTAGTTACATAATTATGTGTGACAAATGAATAAACAAAATATAAGTGGGTATTAAGTGTAAAAAAAATCAGAGGACATTCACACATAATCATATAATGACATATTCAAGGTGTACAAGTTTTTCCCAAAGAATCAAAATTGGGTTAAGGAGTTCCCTTGCAAAAATTTGACAGCCTAACGGCGTCACTTCCAAATTCAGAAAAAAATTTGATGAGAGATAAAAAGGGTATCTCATCACTTGGTCATAAAATTTACATCAATAAGGATATATAAGAACATATACCAATATAATAGTATGTGAATTAAAAGACATAAAAAATAAGTCTTTTAAAAAGAGGAGGGTGAAAGGTTCCCTTACCGACTTGGGTATCTTTCGAAACATACACCCCGTGAAAGAAGGACAATAAAAAATTGATGTAAATACTCATAAATGAATGTATATTACACAATGAGTAAAATATTGGGCAGTACATACACCACTCAAAGGAAATTGTGGCAAATGTAGCATAAATCTCACGGGAATAAAAGTGAGATGAAAAATCCCTTACGAACACTCGGCAGCCTAACAGTGCCACTTAAAACTAACAAAAATGGATTGATGAGATCAAATAGGGCCTCTCATCATATTAAAATAAAATTTACAGCAAGAGGAATATAAAAGAACATCCCCCATCATAACAAATAGGAGCTAAAAATAAGTGACATAGAGGAGAGTACTTAAAGAGAAAGAGACAGGTTAGATCTCTTACGAAAATTCGGCAGCCTAATGGCGCCACTCAAAACATCCAAAATGGATTGATGAGAGAGAATAGGGCCTCTAATCATATGAACATAAAAATTACAGTAAGAGTAATATAAAAGGACATCCCAATCACAAGAAAGATGATCTTTAAAAGGAATGACATAAAATAGTGTACTTAAAAAGAAAGAGAGGAGTAGGATCCCTTACCTCGGGTCCGACTTGACTCGATCGTTCTTTAATCTCCTGAATAATAAACTTGAGTTAATTTACACTTCTTCAAGAACCTTTTTCAAGTTTATTATTCCTTTTATATCACTTATTACCATGTCATGAACACTATTTTATTATTTATGTTAATAACGGTCGTTTTAACAATCATTGGTACTTGAGTCAAAAATAAACTCTTTATAATTACAAGTTGTTCATGTGGTAAAATATCCATTATATCCATAATTGTATTCATGATGTAGATATAATATATATCATATATATCCAGTATATCATGCATTTATAACATTACATAACATTTAGAGTTAAGAAATGAAATGCACCATTCCTGGAGACGGTAAGCCGTACGTACGCATGAACCCTACTTCCATTTCTATTTCATATTTAACGGAATTAAAACATAATGATACATAATATTATTTTAATTCCAGTATGGTATCATATATAATATCATTAATTATATCCTTTATACGTACCAGATATGGTATTAACAAATCAAATCACTTTGAGGGGGCGGTAGTCCGCACTTCCTTAAATGAAGATATCGCGTTTACCCATAATGGAAACCATAAAGGTATGCCCAAAATGAAAAATACAGAAGCTTAAGGAAAACATAAAAATATTATATATCATATATAAATATATTTTCATCTTAATGGCCACCTTTGAAGGTGTTATATGAGTGTTGAACAATCATCGTTTCGTGAGGCAGAAATTTTCCATCCACAGAAACAGTATGTTCTTTAACCATTAGATGTAGGTGTGTAAAGGTGTAGCTCGAATGATTCATATAACAACATCCTAGTATATTGAATATACTGGAGTTGTTAAAATAGAAATTAATAAAAAGAGTTTAGAGGGTTGGAGAAGCAAAATAAAACAAAAGAACACTGGTGAAGACATTACCTTAAAATTTGGTAACTCCCTTTGGTTTGAGCTCAAAGGCTTCCTTTGGAAGACTTCTGACCAAAGTGAGGCTTCTAAGAGTTATATAGGGATGTGGAGAGACAAACTAGGAAGGTTTTGGCCAATCCAAAGGCTTTGGAAGTGTGGGTAAGGAGGTAGAGGTGTGGGCCTTTTATAAGAGGAGAGGAGGGACACTCTTGGAAAGTAAAGAAATGTTACTTTATTTTAGAATGAGTTTCGGATTTTAATGATCCCACATTGATTTTCTCGAGGATAAGGTGATAAAGGTTCTAAATCCACCCATCCAATAGGTTTTGGACATGTTTAGGTCTTAGATTTTACATTATCGTCCAATTTTATTTAAATCGTTAAATAATGAGGTCACCGCTGGATCATCATGATGTCATAAATAATTTACTTTATTTAATGTCTAAAAATTATAAAAAAAACTATGATGTAATAAATCTTATGAGGTTTCCAATGACTATTTATAGTTAAAAATATGACTTGTATAACCCCATATAAAATTTTTTTTAGTTAAACAACTCATGTTTGTGTCATTATACTTTTAACATTAAATAAAAAGGTATTTATGTCATTTTCCAAGAAAAGTGGCTCCATGGGGTCCCCAAGTTGACCCATGGATTGTCTTGGTCGTCCATGACTCATACAATGAGGGTAGGACAAGTGTCTAGGTCATTTAATATTATTAAAACATTATTTTTACCTTAAACTACACTAATTACCTCTAATCGCGATTAAGAACATAATAAGTTACTATTCATCAAAAAATTATTTTAATCCCATTGAAACAAATTTTACTTCTTAATGACAACCATGTATGTCGGATTTTTGAAATTAAAAACACAAAGGTGGAAAATTTTCATTTAAACGGAAAATCATTTTTTATAAGCACCACTTAGTGGTTTCACTATTCATCAAAAATTGAAGTTTTTCAGAAAATTACATAAAATTTACCCTAATCTATATTTGATATTCCGAATTCAAAAATGATTTCTATTTTACAAAATTCATAACATATAAGTTACAGTAATTAATTTAATAATTAATTCCCACTGTCAGAACAAATAGCGTGTTTTTATGAAATAATATATATCAAAAGATTGACACTAGTTTAAGTCAAATTTCAAAGTGAAATTAATTCCAATGACCAATATTTGATTAAATGGTAATAATATATTCTAATTTCACTTTTAAAACAATTCAAAGGACAATATAATCATATAAATAAATTAGATTAAAAAGAGGTTTGAATTAAAATACAACATTTTTCACTATTCATTAAAAAAATGAACTTTATCAGAAAGATACAAAAAATTTACAGATTGACAATTTTGATGTCCCTATTCTAAAGAAGAATTTTATTTTGTCAAATATAACACATAAAATTGTCAAAAGGTGGATTTAAAAGAGGTTCTCCATCAAAAGGCGGTTAATCGACCTTTTAAAGAATATTAGAATGTTTACGCTTAAAATTGGATTCATTCACATTTTTAATCCTTTAAAATTTATTGTAAAAAGTAAAAATATTTGACAAACATATATAATAATTTTGTAGTTAGTTATATTCATTCCCGTCATCAGAATAGCTAGGCATTAACTACCATTAAAAATAATATTATTTTATTATTAGAGTGCAACGTAAGATTCCCCTGAATCTCATTGTTGTGTGTTGGGTACGCCATCGAGCATAGTGTCCCCGTAAAAGTTATATTAATATTTTATTCACAAATATGGATAAATGTGAAAATTTCATACTCTTTATTTACCTGGGGTGTTACAGTTTGTGTGGCGGTGTCCAGTCCTGGAGGAAGTCCAGCTGTCAACTCGACATGTAATGTTTTCTGAAAACGTCATGGCCTCGATTCTCATATGAGTTCTAGAGGTATGACTGATTTAACTCTATTTGAAGGCAATGATCCATGGGGTGGCCCTGTTATTGGTTCAGGTTTCTTACCTTGTTTGGCGCACCACGAGATAACGTGGACCAGTTTCCCAACTAGATCTGGGAATACTTCCAGGTTTCTTCCGATGAGGCTCAAGGATTGATCGCAGTGCATCAGAAGGGGAGAGGCCTTCAGTCTCAGATGGTGTGAGTTTTTACAATCATTTAATTTGGTTCTAGTTGTGAATTGGTTCTTTCGATTTGGTTTTAATTGTTCTGGTTTGGTGTCATTGGTCCTTCTCATTCTTATCATCGTGAGGCATGCAATGGAACCTGATGATGGTGAATCCGAGGTTCTGATCGGAGTAGATCCATTCCCAAAGAGGTAATTATATTTCCAGAAGACCCAGTTTCTCTCATTAGTTGCAGTTCCTAGGCATGGGGTTGGGCCATCCAGTCCTAGTTGATGATGACATGAACTTGTGTTCTTTGGATTGTCTTTTGGGATTTTTGGCTATGATGGCGGGGTGGAGGTCGACGAGGTTTGTCCATAATGATCATTTGTTGGAGGTTTTTCTAGTTTTATTTTCTCGTAATGGTGAATGGGTTTATGAGGTCTGTTGGTACGGTGATTCAACCAGACTCAACCATGCTGATCAGGCCCTAGAGGAGGTTCTAGAGTTATTTATTCATCGATTCAGAGCATTATGGATTTGGATGTTGAGAGGTTATGTCATTTCTCATGAAATCTGGTCTATGCTTTGACACAAGACAATTTCTTTCCGTTCAGCCCTGAACTGGGGGAGAGCTTTTTCATGACCAATTTTTGTGGAGGGGTAACTCCATGTTGTAAGTTTTTTTGTCTCTCTAAACCTTTTGGTTTTGATTTTTCCTATGTCAATGATGTCTATTTGAGTTCCTCCCTTATTCCATCAAAATGGGATCCTACTTTAAATAAAAATATTGATGGCATTCAAACCATTGGATGTATATTATTCACCTAAAACGAAACATGGTTGTAATCACCATGATATGAATTCTGTATGTTTCCCCATTTATTTGAATAATATTATCTCTCACACAAACAATGACATATCATAAGTCCAGCACTACAATGATTTATTAATTTTTTATATAAAACTATTCAATATTTAATAAATTAGATAGAAAGCATATATACTAACTCAGATCATTAAAAACATAAATATTTATGTACTATAAATCTCATTTAATTTTCATAATTACATAAATATAAAATCAATTTTTATGACAAAAAATTTATTCTTCATTTTTTAATAAAACCCTTGAACCTGGGTTTTGATTATTTTTTAAACCCTCATTGATATAATTTTATCTGATTTATTATTCAAATCAAGGATCATCATATAAATTAAATGTAATTTATAAATATAGTTTTCCAATATAATCCATAATATATTTAAATTTTTCTTTAGATAGAAAAATTATTTTACCACCTTCATGTCATTATATTTTATTGGATTTGATAATATTTTTTATATTAACTAATTATTTTTTGATAGATGGATATACAAGATAATTTTATTACTAAATTATACATATAGATGTTTTATGAATACATTATTTGTACATGTTAAAAATTTGAGTTTAAAATATTTTAAAACATTTAATGTGTTTAATATTTTTTAATACATCTCACAATGTGAAAATGTACCTAAGGGATTAATAATTCCATTTTTTGGTGTGAAATAATTTTCAATGTTTCTTTTGAATAATATATCAGAATCCATATGTAATTAATATCAATATTAATATATTGTTTTTTCATCACTTATTATCCACAAAACTATATCATTTTAATGAGTTATCTTTTAAAAACTAAATAATATGTAATATTGTTTTCTAGGTCATTAGTCACCATTGTAGATGCTTATTTAAATCTATAGTCTAATCATAATGCCACTATATTCATCTATCAATGAATTTTTCTCAAACTATTTACCATATTATAGATCAATGTAGACCATTTTAAGAAGAAAATACTATATTAGGATATATCATGTTTTGTTTTACAATCAATAAGACTAAATAATTTTTTCAATTTATCCTCTATTAACTCATGAAATAAAATACATTATGGTATACTAGTCTTAATAATGAATCAATTTTCATTATTTTTTATAAAAACAATTTATTAATTTCCATTACTGTATATATTCTTATAAATGAGTTCATAGTTTTCTTTGAACTATTTAATAATTATTATCTTCATTCATATAATGTTAAATGTATTTCATTATTCTTTTGATTTAATTGTTTTCCCCTCTATCCATTGTGTGGTAATAATAATCTATTTTTTCCGTTACCCTATATAACATAGTACATATTTTATTTTTCATGAAAAAATCAGGACCCCGTAGAATATATATTATAATAAAATTTAAATAAAAACAAGATCCACTCTATTAATAAAAAATTCATTCACATTAATCTCATTACATCCATATATAGAAAATAAATAAATTTTAATCACATTGACCAAGAATTTCATTCAATCATTTTATTATTAAATAATGCACCATAAATATCAATTGTCATAATAAAATCCACTAATTAATATTTATTCATTAATTAATAAATATTTATTGTAGGAAGGATTTATGAAATCCACTAATTATTATTAATTCCTTACCTAAAATTTAATCTTCAATCAATGATCTTTTATTTTCAATTATTTGGAGAGACACTTCAATCAAAATTTTCTATTTTTCAGTGTCATGCTTGAGGGGGGGGGAGAGATTGAAATAAGGTTGTCCAATTTATATAATTGACATATACAATTTTGTATATAATTTAAATACCCCTAACTAAAAATTTATTTATTTTAAAAAATAATCGGATAAAGAGATTTTGAATCTTTTAAATGAATAAAAAATAAGTAATCAATATCATGTTGAAATTTATTTCTAATAAAATATTCCTTAAAAAATTTTTTGCACCCAAAAAATAGAAGTAAATAAAAAAATTAAAATATATTTTATATATTTTATATATTAAAAATGATCATACAATTTTTTTATATTAACTTAAGGGAAATAAAATAATTTGATATTAGTACATAATAAAATAAATAGTTTGAAAAATAATAAATTAATAAAAAATAAAAAAATTAACAAAGGGATTAGTTATAAGATTGATCCAAATCCCCTAACTAGGTTAAACCCATTATTTAGAAATATCTGTAGAGATATTTATTTAATAGTCATTATGTTATTTAAAAACCTAGACCATGATTAACAAAGATATTGTAGATGCTACAGCCATGTTTCATTACTACCTATATCTTCCAAGTTAAAATTTAATGAATGATTTTATTAATTATATAATTATTTTTCATTGAATAATAAATTTCATTTTTTGTAATAAATGAATTCATGAGAGGTTCTAAATTACATAATAAAAATGAATGGAAATTATAACTATCAAGGTTACCACTAAATCATTATGAAAATTGTGTAAATTATTTTTGTGTTGACTTTTTACAAAATTAAGATCTGGAATATATTTTTTCAAATAATTTTTTAATATTGTATCTTGTAAAGCACCGTTTTATTTTCAGATTAGTACATGTTGTTTTTTATAAATTTTTTACGTGTATTCCATTTATGAATTTTATTAGTTCTCGTATATAATTTTATTCTTATTATTATTCAGCATATTTATAACAGAATCATTAATACATTCATTGATTGAATAAAATGATACAATGTAGTTGGTACCCAAACATGTGAATTCATAAAACATTTTTTAGATAAATTGATGGATCACCCTAAATAATTTGAACTAAGTTAGTAATATATTCCTCATATGCAAACTATATGTTAAATCATGGGGGAAAACCCTCATAGTGATAGATTAGCATTTTTTTGATTTTTTTGGTAAAAAATTCCATTTAAAAGGTTTAATGTAAAAATACAATGTGGTTTTTAAAAATTTTGATGAAAAAGTTCAATGAATGATGTTTGAATGCTCTAGGAGGTGTTCAAGAAGTAAATTTTTTAAATGAAATATGTTTAGTAAAGGAGGAGACTTATATGAAGGGAAACTAATATTTAGAAGGGTGAATGAATATAAGATATTCCAACAGGTTTTGTGATGTAATTGAGTTTCATGAATAGAATAAATGGTTTCCAGAAAGGTGGTTTTGAGTGAGAATTTTTCTTGGGTTGGTGTAATCATCAGTAAATAAGGGATTCCCCCTACTTTGGAAAGAGATATAAATAATGATGATATAAGGTCAATGAATTCAAGATATAGTTTGGTAAATGGTTTTCATACATTAAGTATTCACTCAAAGAGTAGTTATATGAAGAATAAATATTCTCAAATTAGATAAAGGTTGTTTTTTGGGTGTTTAGTGAACCTTATAAAATGTTTTTTGTTTTATAAAAGGTATGTTTTTCCGGAAAAATTGGATTGTTTCATGAAATTAGTTCACTGATTGCACCCATGTATATCTTATATGAACAAGAATTAATTTCCCTAATATCATAGATTAATGTGGTATTAATCATGTTGAGTAATATTGCTCTTCTCTAATAACTATAGGAGGTGAAAACAATATTTATTAAATAGATTAATAAAAAAATTGATTGTGCGTTTTTCATACCTCAATAAAGGGTGTTATAAGCTTTCAAATTGTTATTGTAGTGAAACAATAGGGATGGTGATTTATCTATTAAAATGGTAAAAATATAATTATATACTGATTGTTTTACATCATTAGAACACCTTTTCATGCTCCTTGGATAAACCCAGTTAATAATGACCCCTGTAAAATTGTTATATATCATGGCTGTTTACATTTATTATCATAAATTATTATAGAATGTAAAGAGAAAATTATTTTGAAAAATTGAAATAGGATCTAAATGGGATAACGTTTAATTAGAGGATACCATTGTTTACACTCCTACCTCTCATAGTAATTATCATATTGATTCTAACAATTGGTATTAGAGGAAAGAAATAAAATATTTTATTTTCACCCAGTGGAATGAATGACGGTGGATAATCACAAGGGTATTATGATATTAAATAGAACAAATAATAAATTGTGGAAGAATGTGATATAGAACTAATTTGGATCATTTGGAATTGATATTTGTACATATATGGTGCATGGTATTTTGGAAGTTATTGATAGTAGAGGTTGATCTGAAGAAGAATAAAAAAAATCCCATACTGATGCTAGAGGAATCAATGCTGTTGGGGGATCCTTAACAAATAAAATCTTCCTGATGGTTATAGAATTTAATAAATGACATGACTTTATTTATGAATATAAAATATATGTAAGTGATATTAAAAATATGGATAATTTATGTTGTAGGTTCTATTGAACAAGTAAAAAGACCAATGAATGATCCCTAATAAGTCAATAATTGGATTCTTTAACCGTGTGGATGTTGTTCTGGATGACATGTTTTGTATTAGAAAAATGCCCAATGATGTGATGATCGAAAATTGGATTCTAAGAATAAATCAATATATGTCTAATTAAAAATTCTCTATACTTTAGGTAAATTATTAAAATGAGTTGACATTGGATGGTTTACCAAGCACTTTTTTCATATATGATATGAGAAATGATGATGATGAGGCTATGGTAAAAGAGAAATCCAATGTTTTGGCATTCATGTTCATAATTAAACTCACCATAGTGGATGGTTAGGAATAAGAATTCATCGATAAAGTACTATTAGTCTACTCCTCTAATCAATAAAGCATAAATTTATCTTTAAATGGAAACTTCATGTCACATGATTTCGGTGGGGAAATGTTAGATATATTAAAAAATGATGTCTCAAGATATATCCCAATGGATTTATCATGAATAATTAATCATCCAATGTGAAAGGTAGAATATTAACTATGATATATTTATTTAGGAAAAATAACCTACTATAAAAAGAGAATAAATACTCTAAAGAAACTATGGTAGAAACAATTAGTGAAGGAAAATAAAACAAATAAAATCTTATAGTGATCATTGTATGATATTATTAGATGGTGGAAGAGAGTGAAAATATTTTATAAGTGGAAGGAAGAGTTTATCTTTATTTTTTTATTAAAATCCACTATTCAATAGATAGATGGATCGATACCCAAAAAAAGTAATTCAACATCGTAGTTCATGATGGAAAACTCTATTTGTTGTGGTTTTATGCATAGAAGTTTGATGTGAAGAAAAAATTGATAAGATAAAATATAAAAATCCTAGAAACATAGAGACAATCATTTAGTACAAGATAAATGTATAATAATAGATCATAGTAATAAATGGTTGGACTAAGATAGTAAATTATGGGTAAAATGTATCGAAGAGATGGAATAAGAAGCCGGTGGAATGAGATGAAATTTTAATGTTTTGAATGGGCTCTTGTCTCTTGGTATGAAATCATCAAATCAGGTCCCAAATTCTATAGGGAAACAAATGTTAGACTACATATGTTTGATAAATTGCCAAAAGAATTTCCAGAGAAGAAAAATCTCATCAAAACAACATAAAATGTATGAATCTTGATCTTAAATAAAATGGGGTGCTGATTGATTCCCGACCCTGAGAAACCACAGAGATCGTGAAAAGGCATTTGGGTAAAAATAAGAATTATAAGGCTGAATGACCCCAAACAATGTTTTTCCTAGTAAAATGGAACATGAGAATGAAAATCAAATCTATTGTTCTTTCTGTTGAAATATTAGAAACTCCAACGAAATTTGTTCCATATCCTAGTGGTTCAAAAGGATGAAAACCCAACAAATGTATCTTCATATAGATAAATATTCCAGTACTACATATGCTGGACATTTTTTTTGTGTGTATGTTTTTTACACAAGGGTAGATATTACTCATTAATTATATTGAGTAATGCAATGATTTAGACCCAAAGTTATCATAAAAAGAAGCTCATGGAATCATCAATTGTGTTAAAAATAAAAGACATTATCGTTATATGATAATTTTGATCAATAATTCTGTATGGATGATCAACAATATCAATCCATAATAGGTACGAAGTGAATGAGATTGATCAAAAATATAAGAGAAGGTCTTGAAGTTATTTTGAAGTTTTCCTTTAAAGTGTTATATTGTATTATTTTATATATTCTTGATAGTGGATGAATATCAAATATAATAGGAAATAAAGCTCTTTTCATGAGAAAAAATTATGGAATGAAAGATGTAGTTAAAGTTCTCAGTGATGAAGTATAGAGTATTATTTATATATGAAAATACATTATGGGGTGAAAACATATGAGACATATTGATTTTCATGTTATTGAAGATCTGAAAAAAATTATTATTAATCTAGTTTGTGAGTGAAAGAATGTTGTAAGATTTACCAAGATGTTTTTTACTCAAAAAGGAAAATATGGTGCAATAGTTATATAAGGAAATAACATGAAGTAGAATATCAACCCTATGGGTGTAGAGTAATATAATTTCATTCTATCCAATGTGGAAGAAATATTATTGCGGAATTAACATGTTAGACATTTATTTTGACCATACATAGAAGATAATATGAAATCTTATCCATCTTGAGATCTACCTAGTATATTTAATAACATATATACACAATTTATTATTTCTAACAGTTGATGTTCAGTAGAAATACATACAAGGAAAAGGAATTGAAGTCAGGAAGATTTCTTCAACTGGTGCATAAAATGTGTGCGAACATTTCTCATAAAGATAAATTAATATGAATTGGTATTATATTCTTTTCATTGATCCTTTCATTAGTATTTCATTGATAACATTTTGTATATACATGTTGGATGAGTTCATTTACATTACACAATATGAGTGGGAAGTTGAATGGATGTTTGGATGGAATATTTTAATTTTACAAAATGAAAATGACATATAATTTAAAAACATACAAGTAGAAGATAATCTCAAGAGACATGGGATAAAGAACATTGTTTTATTAGTGATAAATATTTTGAAATATTGAGTGGTTTAGAGGAGATATATAAAAATAAATATCCTCTTCATAAAAATGCATAATGAAAAGGTCCCAACAGGGAAAATCATGAATGAATTTATATTGACATTATACTAAATATGAAATTGATTGTTTTTGTGTCTAAAAGAAGAAAATAAATTATATGTTCCATAGTTTATAATGAGTCCAAAAATGAAATACCATTGAATATAATTCTCTATAAAAAGAAACACTTGAAGATTGAGTACCATGGAGATATAAATATATTACAAGGTTACAAGTACAAAAATCAAATCATATAAATTATTCAACAAGAGGATATAAAATTGGTTGAAATAAAGGATTCCATTATAGTATAAAATGATTAAAATATTTAGAAACATAGTGAATGGATCCTTGATGAGAGAGACGAGGTGTTGAAAAACTCTGGGGGAGTTGAATTAGAAAGTATTGATTTAGAAGGAGTTATAAATGATTACATGGATATATTTACACCTGTAACTAAATATAAGGTGAAGAGTTGAGAAAAATTTGAATTAAAATCATCATTGCAGAGTAGGAATAACCATTTCGAAATAGGAGAATGATGTCTCTATTCAAAAAAGTCATCATAACACAGGCAGAGGTAAATTTTTTAATGAAGAAATTCAGGATGAATATTGGATTAGTTCTATTAAATGTCATTTTGATCAAATAAAAAAATAATTGTACAATGGGATGTTGTATCATTGTTGATTAAAACTAAATCCATTAGGGCCAAATGGTTCTTCTATAAAATTTGGAAAGATAGAGGTACACTGATTAGAAAAATGAGAATGACTAATGTGAATGGGATATAACCAGATTAAATGTATCGATGTTAATAAAACCTTTTCAGTTATTTCATGTTTAGAGACCATTAGATTAATTTCTTCCATAATAGTGAATAGAAAATTAATTGTTTTCTAGATAAACATTACAACCACTTTTTACAATTTATTTATTGATATACAGGTTTAAATTAAATAACTAGATGGTTTTGTTATCCATAAAGATGAGAGAAATTTATTTTGGATGATTATGTGAATATATAGGGTGAAGTAGGAACCACAATCATGGTATTCATGATATAATCAGTTATCGAAGAATCACAGTTTTTTATCTTGTGGTGTTATTAACAATTTTGATGTCAACAAAGAGAGTGATCAAAGGATGGCGGTGACTTTGTTTGTCGATGACATCATCTTTGTTGGATTTGATGAAGTGTATTAATAATAGTTCAAAAAATTAATAAATTTTTGGTATGAAATGTTGATGATTAGTGAACATTTATTTTTTTCCTTGGTTTACCATTGATGTAAGCATGGAATTCAATGTATATCTCTCAATAAAAATTTACCAAGGTGATTCCTTGGTGA
Organism: Viscum album; assembly: GCA_963277665.1. Lineage (NCBI taxonomy): Eukaryota > Viridiplantae > Streptophyta > Magnoliopsida > Santalales > Viscaceae > Viscum > Viscum album. Next base: position 113,334,622 of record OY728119.1, on the reverse strand, counting down.
TTCAAAATGGATAATTCCAACAAGATGAAAATTAATGTTGCAACCCAGATGAAGTTTTCATAAAATGATGAATGAAAAATAGTAAAATATTATGGGAAAATCATTAGGAGTTTATTTTAAATAATGAAAAAATTACCAAAAATTTTCCCCCTATTCTAGGAATTAGGATATCGATATAATACCACTAAAATCGACTTATTTGTAGTGAAAATAATACTTATTTATATCAAGGGAACAATGGATTTCGTTTTTTTATAATGAAAATTCTACGAATGTGTTATTGGGTTATAAAGAGTCAGATTGGGATGGTTTAATGTATTATATAAAATCAACCTTTAGGTGTGTGTTATATAATGAAATATTTTTTATTTCTTGGATAATAAAGAAGTGCTATTTCCTTTATTTTACAACCATAGGGACCAGATATATAAAAAATACACATGATTTTGTTTGTAGTTATTGTGGATGGAACAATATAATAATTAAATGGGAGTTGAAGATCACTATTTGATTAAAATCCATTAGGATAAATAATTTGATATATTCTTTAAAAGTATCATATCCATCACTCATTGATGAAGAAAATTTATATCCAGTGTTTTTTTATGATGATGATGGATCTTGGCCTATGATGTTTGAGAATATTCCAACAAAACTATATGTTGTAGACTTTATGATGAAGGACCATCACAAACTAAACATTGAATATTATCAACCAGATCATGTTGTCCATTCGACTCCCCACACATGAACAAGTGTGGAAGTTGAACCCTTACCCACTGAATTATGATCTGTTCTTATATATATGTGGATATATGTTATTTAACTTATTGAAAAAATCAAACTAGTTAAATTTGGATTCATTGAAAATGGTGTAGAAATTTTTTCATGAAAGGAAATGAAACTATATAACAGATAAGTGAAACTATGGGAGTTTTATAATATGATGACATTGAATCTGTTTTTTTAATGTTAATTTGTCATGATAGTTATACTTTGTGGGTTTTGATGAAATCATTTTTCTATTTTGGTGGAATAGATGGTATGTTGGGAAAAAATCCCTCAAGGTATCATTAAAGCATTTTTGAGGTGATTGTGTTTGTTGAAAAAGTAGACAACTGTGTTGTGATGGTTGACAAAGAAAACCATGACATACAAATTTGTTGACAAAGGGTATTTCATGGCGGAATGTTGAGTTCAAGAGTTGTGATCAATGATCCATGTTTGATTCAAGAATGTCAAAAAAGGAATGGATGACCTCGAGGTGGCATAAAAAAGAACCGATACAAGGTGGTGCCATTTTCCAATGTTTGCCAAATTTTTGGGCCTGAAAATCAACAAATGAAGAAAAGTGGTTTTGGAAAAGGGACTTGCACGTCGTTTAATTGAAGACTTGGAAACTTACGCACCATATATTTTGCAAGATCAGATCATCACAATATGGAAAAGGGACCAGGTTTGCGCAAGTATTGAGTTTGTCGCGCAAGTGACTTGTGCGTCGTGAAGAGACTTGTGCGCCGGTGCTAAGGAGGCATGGGAACTTACGCGCTTGTTGTTTTTCAGGATCATAACATCAAAATACAGCAAAGAAAGGTGGGCCGTGCAAGTATTGGTTTGGTCACGCAAGTGAGTAGCACGACAGAGGCTAGGGCAGTTGAGCTACGTGTCGAGACATGCGCGTCGGAGGGGGAATTGCGCGTCGTCGCGTAGGTAGTTAAAATGCCTATAAATACTGGACCACCCCTCCTCATATCTCATGGAGTTCAATACTTAGAAAAATCATAGCTCCCGATGCGCAGGTGTGGATGTCGCGCAAGTGGTGAGTGGTCGCGCAAGTAGGGACTTGCACGCCAGTGTTGAAGTTTTGTGCCATCTATTTTTTGTGGGCCTAATGTGGTTTAGGAAGCAAAGGAAGTGTGTTGTGCAAGTTTGGAGAAGCGTATGCTTGAGTTGTGCAAGGGTTAAGAAATACTTGCACGCCAATGTTGACTTGCATGCCGAGAATTTTGTGCCACCTTAGAGAAGGGCACCAAGTAAGGTTGATTTCCGGCAGCGATTCAGGGATGCGTGGAAGGTAGGGGATTACCTGATACCTTCAGTGCAAAGAGAAATTCATCTACGGGTAAAGGTTGAGTTTAATAGAGTATCTACATACAAGAGAGGATTTATTCATTTGTGATAATGAAGAGACCTATAGGTCTAAAAAATGTCAGTGGGTCATTTCTAGAGCAGTGAGAAAAGGAAGAGGAAGAACGTGATCCTCTCCACCAGCAGTGAGCCAGAGAGAGAGAGATATAGGGAGTGGCCCTTGGGAAAGCAGTGAGATGACCCTAAATCTTTTAAAGGCAGTGAGCATGGGCATAGTAGTGATCTAGCCTGAACCTTGTAAACAACAGTGTTCTTTAGTGAATTTGGTACATCGGCTCATCACCATTGTATGCTCCTTGGATGTTACCCATTGAGGGTGAACCAAGTAAAAATTGATTTTTCATGTTCGTGCTTTACTTTCTATTTATATTGTGTAGCGGGAAAGAGAGAGAAGAGTGTTTTTCTTAACAGTGAAACAAGATCAAAATAGGTTATAATTTTTAATTAGTCATAACATGATTCACCCCCCCCCCCCTCTCAGGGTATTCAGCCTTGTGGACCTATCAATTGGTGTCAGAGGGAAAGGTTGATATTAGTTATTCTCTCAATAGAGGTCACCAATCATAAAAGGGATTCCGATCTTTGACGGGAACAACTCTCAGCTATGGAAGAATCATATTCAACACTACTTCCGTTCATTGGGAATGGATGTATTCACATTAACAATGGATGGCATAACAGCTGATATTAATAGTGGTGCATTATCAAAAGCTGTACGTAGAGAGTTGGATATAGATGCCAAAAAAATAAATTCCTTGGGGGGAGCCATATCCAATCCTATATATACAAAGGTGATGTCATGAAAAACGTCCCGTGCCATGTGGTAAAATCTATTGAATATATATGAAGTAGATACGAACGTTAGTGAGGCAAAGATGCAAGTGTTGTGGAATAAGTATGAAGATCTGATGATGAACCCGAATTAGTTCATTGATGCATTCTTTGACAGGGTAAATATTGTTGTAGAAGATATGCGAGGTCTTGGTGAAGTCATTGAAGACATAAAGATCGTAAAGCGCATCTTGAGGAATCTTCCACCACGGTTCAATCCGAAAGTTTCTGTACTAGAAGATAATGATCCCAAAGAGCTAACACTAGACAACGTGCACAATACCTTGGTTGAAAATGAGATGAGGAATGATGACAATGAGGCTCTGTAAAAGGTAAAATCCAATGATATGGAATTTAAGGCCATGAAAAAGCTCACTATTGATGATTCTCAAGAAGAAGAAGAGATATATGAGGTTATTTCATTCCTTTCTTGAAATCTTAAAAGTGGAAAAGTAATGTTCAAGGGGAAACTTCCACTATCTTGCTTTAGATGTCGAAAGGTTGGTAATATTGCTACAAGATTCCCCAAAAAGTTTCAAGAAGAAAATGATGAAGATGAAGTTGAAAATCCCAAGAAGAAATCTTCAGCCTATGTGAAAGGGAATAAGTAGTTCAAGAAAAATTTCTTCAAGAAGAAGAATCTTCTTTCACAAGAAATAGACAGTTTTGATGAGTCTGAGGATGAAAAGGTTGAGAAGTTTGAAAATTGTAAAGATAATGGAAAAAATTCACTGGTGACTGTTGTCGGTAGTGCACAAGAAAAGGGAGAAACCGACACTGATGAATAAGAAGATGAAAATGAAGGGAGAGTTGACATGGAAGCTGAATTGAAAGTAGATCTTGAGGAGATAGATGTTTGGAGATCCAAAAAAAGGAAAGCTAACAAAGTTTTTTCGTGATTTCAAACTCTATATGCAGCAACAGGAAGAAGAGAAGTCTGAGTTGATGGAAGATATCGAGAAACTCAAGTCATCAACACTAGAGAACTCAGAATCTATTAGTGAGTATAAACTCAAGATAGAAGAACAAAAAAGGGAGATCGATGGCCTGAATGGAAAAGTGAAATACCATGTCAAGCGTATCAAAGAACTTTTTAGTCTTGAGAAAAAAGTTAAAGACCAGGAGAAACCTTTGATTCCAATTCGTGGGAATGCAGGTCATTACGAAGACTGAAAAGATGAAAGAGGAGCCTAGAAGTTCAGCAAGAAAGAAGTAGCAATTGAGCTCAGACATTGAGGCTACTTCAGGGCTTAATCAGAAACAAAAATTTGTGAGAGTTGATGTTAGATCGCAAGAACTAGTCCCAAGATTGAAGGTTGATTTGGGCACAAGGAAGAATCATTATATTCAGAGATCTCAAGGGGAAACTCATTGTGATGAAGTACCACGAAGGAATGCACCCTTTATCAGGTGTTATTGTTGTTGAAAGATGATACATTCACAGTATGTATGTTCCATAGACAAGAGATATCAAAAGGAAAAAGAACAAAGGTGGCAGTCAAATAGAGAATGGTTCTCCAGAACATATTTCGAAGGACACTTCTTCTGGTGCGGAGGATTTGGGCACATGGCTAGATATTGCACTTTGACCATACAGAGGAATGTTCCAAAGCAAAATCAAAATGTTCGCAAGGAACAGATCAATAAACAAACAAGTGAGTTAAAAGTTCAAAATAGATTTCCAACGTTGCATGATGAATCTGGACCATCACACTCTAAATAAGATCAAGTTCCTCAAACCACACCGAGTGAGAAGTCAAAGACATGGATAAAAAGGGATGCGAAGGAAGTTGTTGCGGAAATTTCCCTTAATGATTCTGATCGTTCAGGAGTATGGATCCTTGATATTGGTTGCACATCCCATATGACAGGGAACAAGGTTCTCATTACAGTCATAAAATATGACAAAGAAGGGGTTTAAAAGTTTGGGAACGATGAAGGGATGAAGATTGTTGGTTCTGGAAAGGCCAAATTTGGGGGAAAAGAAATGAGATGTGCAGATGTCTTTGTAGTAGAGGGTCTCAGTCATAACTTACTCAGTGTCAGTCAACTATGTGACTCTGGGAACTCTATCCAATTTACCAAGAAAATTTGTGTTGTGAAAGGAAAATATGGAGCAGTTGTTCTATAAGGAAAAAGGAAAAAGGGAAATCTTTACCTTGTAAGTGGGGAAGAAGATATGTGCTTTTTATCCAGAGGAGAGGAAAACTAGTTGTGGCATAAGCGACTTGTCCATCTATGCCAACCATCCTTGGAAGATCTGGTAAAGTGTGATGCTACTAGAGACCTTCCCAAACTATCACATGATCGTACTCACATATGTGATGCATGTCAACAAGGGAAGATCATCTGGAGGACATATAGGACAAAGGAACAGAAATCAACCAGAGTTCTCAAACTGGTACATGTAGATGTTTGTGGACCAATATCACCATGAGCCATAAATGGAAAAAGGTACAATGTCCTTTTCATTGATGATTATAGAAGAATGGCCTGGGTATTTTTCATTACCCATAATACAGTGGTGTTTAGTTGCTTAAAGAAGTATAGGCGGGAGTCAGAAAGGATGCTTGGGTAGAAGATTCAGATGTTTCGTTCTGATAACGGTACAGAATTCACAAACATTCAAGTTGAAAGCTATCTCAAGAAACACGGGATAAGGCATCAAGTTTCATCAGTGAGAACTCCTCAACATAATGGAGTGGTTGAAAGGAGAAATAGGATCATAAAAAACATGGCCAGAAAAAGGATTATTGATAAGGACCCACCAAAGAAATTTTGGAAGGAAGCAGTTTTGACATCAGTATATGTTTCGAATAGGTTTCTGTTGTGTCCGAAGCAAGGGAAGACTCTGTATGAAATGTGGTACGAAAAGAACCCAACATTGAAATACTTTCGTATCTTTGGAAGTAAGTGTTTCATCATCAACAAAGAAAATCACAGGAAGTTTGAGTCATGAAGAGATGTAGGAATATTCTTCAGCTACTTAGTGAAGAGAAAAGCATACAAATGCTTCAACAAAAGGCTGGGGAATTTTTTTTTGAGCAATGATGTCACTATTGTTGAAAATGACTAGAATATTCAACGATCCAGTGACCAGTTTCTGGATTAAAGTGATGAGGATAAAAGTAACACAGGGGGAGTAGAAGTGGCAGAGGCTGACTCAGAAGAAGATATTAATTATGAACAAGAGGAAACAAAATCTGAATCTGCTAAGAAGCCAAAGAGTCGATCTGAGATTGACAGGAAAAATATCATTGGTGATCAGACAGATCCAGTTCAATCTCGAAGAATGAAATCATTACAGAAAAAATCATTTTCATCTCAGGTGAAGCCAAAATGTTTTTCCATTGCTGCTGAAGATGAGCACTCGGTTCCGGCTATGAATGAAGTGCTTGGTCAGATTGAGAAGAACCAGACGTGGGAGATTCTTTTGAGACCTGAAGATAAGAATGTCATCAGAACTAAATGGGTCTATCACAAAATGATGAATGAAGATGTTGCAGTAGTTCAAAACAATGCACATCTAGTGTGCAAAGGGTAATCCAAGATAGATGGAATTGATGTTTATGAGACATTTGCATCGGTTCCAAGGCTGGAGACAATCAGATTATTTTTGGCCATAGCAGTGCAACGGAAGTTCAACATCTTCCAGATGGACGTAAAATCTGCATTCCTGAATGGGGTTCTAGAAGAATAAGTGTATATTGAGCAGCCAGATGGTTTTCTCATTCATGAAGATGAGATTAATGTTAGTCAGCTGAAGAAGGAGTTGTATGGGTTGAAACAAGCACCAAGAGCATGGTACTCAAGGCTTGACCAGTATCTAATGAAGCTTGGTTTCCAGCATTGTGGAGTTGATTACAATCTCTATTTTAGTAATGATAGTAATCAAAGGATGATGGTGTTGGTTTATGTTGACGACATAATTTTTGGCGGATCAAATGAAGCTCAGTGCAGACAGTTTTCTGAATTTCTGAAAAATGAGTTTGAGATGCCAATGATTGGAGAGCTAACATTTTTCCTTGGTCTATAGGTGACTCAAGGAAGTAATGGAACATTCATTTCTCAATCCAAATATTCCAAGGAGGTTATAAGATGTATTGAAATGGAGAATTCCAAGGAGATGAAGACTCCGGTTTCTACCCGGATGAAATTATCAAATGATGAGGATGGAAAATCAGTTAATATCAAAGAATACAGGCAAATTATTGGATGCTTATTGTACTTGACCACAACAAGGCCTGACATTGTTTTCGCCACATGCCAAGCTGCAAGATTTCAGATTAATACCAAGGAAAGTCATATGATTTCAGTGAAAAGAATACTTCGTTATATCAAGGGCATGGTGGACTTCGGCTTGACATATAATGACAAATCTCAATCAAAGTTATTGGGATATACTGATGCTGATTGGGTGGGTTCAGCGGATGACCCGAAATCAACATCTGAAGGTGAATTCTATCTTGGTGGACTATGTATTGCTTGGTTAAGCAAGAAACATGATTGAATTTCTTTAAGCATCGCAAAACCTTAGTATATTGCAGCCACTCAATCATGCACAAAGTTATTGTGGATGAAACAGCAGCTTGAAGATATGGGAGTTAAAGTGAAGTCTCCGATCGGAATATAGTGTGATAATTCAAGTACTATCAATCTTAGCAAAAATCCAGTTCATCACTCAAGGACAAATAACATTGAGATCAAATGTCATTTCGTCAAGGAGAAGGTGGAGAAAGGTATTGTGAAGTTGAAGTATGTGCCTACAGAGCTGCAGGTTGCAGACATTATGTCAAAGGCCTTACCCAAGGAAGATTTTGAGAGACATCCATTGGCTCTGGGAGTTCAGTTGACTCCCCACACTTGAAATAGTGTGGATGCGGAAACCCCCTCTTTCCGAGGTATGATGTGTTTTTCTCTAACATACTGATATGATTTCTCTACTCTGTTACAAACCACGAAAGACTGCCCTTTGGGTTCATTGACAAAGGGGGATAAAATAGTGATGGCTCAAGGGTGAGACAGTGTGGCTTTGATAAATCATGGATGCTATGGGGAGAATCTAACAGGTGGAGCAGCGAGATAGGGGGAGCTTTGAGAAAGGGGGATAGTTTTAAATATGAAGATGCTAGAACTGATCGATCCAAGAATATATATCATGACACCTGAGGATCGTGATAAAATCAGAAGAGTGGTGTTGGAATGTGGTAAGAGTATTTCCAACAATTGGTATCGGTTTGGTATCAACAAATTGGTATCAGTTTGGTGTTAACAGTGGGTATCAAAGATGAACTGATGCATTGATGAACTTTTCATTTACTCTTGTTTCTCATACCGAGCATTGCTAATGTTGACTTAGAGTATGTGTTCAGTAAATCCTTGATCGCTTTCAGAATCGCAGTAGGCAAATGGTGGCTGAAGAATTAACGATGTATCTTTTTATGGAAGAGTTTTCAACAAACCCAAAGGGGGAGATTGTTGGGGAAATATCCCTCAGGGTATCATTCAAGCATTTTTGAGGTGATTGTTTTTATTGAAAAAGTAGACAATTGTACTGTGATTGTTCACAAAGAAAACCATGACATAAAAATTTGTTGACAAATGGAATTTCATGGCGGAAATTTGAGTTCAAGAGCTGTGATCAACGATCCATGTTTGATTCAAGAATGTCGACAAAGGAATGGATGATCTGGAGGTGGCATAAAAAGAACAGATACAATGTGGCACCGTTTTCCAATGTTTTCCAAATTTTTGGGCCTGAGAATCGACAAATTAAGAAAAGTGGTTTTGGCAAAGGGACTTGCGCACCTTGTACTTGAAGACTTGGAAACTTTCGCACCATATGTTTTTCAAGATCAGATCATCAAAATATGGCAAAGGGATAAGGGTTGTGCAAGTATTGAGTTGGTCACGCAAGTGACTTGCACGCCGTGAAGAGGCTTGCACGCCGATGCTTAGGAGGCTTGGGAACATGCACGCCAGTTGTTTTTCATGATCAGAACTTCAATATATGTCAATGGAAGGTGGGTCGCGCAAGTATTGGTTTGGTCGCGCAAGTGAGTAGCACGACAGAGGCCAGGGTGGTTGATCTGCACGCTGAGACTTGCACACTGGAGGGGGACTTACACCCCATCGCGCAGGTAGTTAAAATTCCAATAAATACTGGACCACTCCTCCTCATTTCTCATAGAGTTCAATACTTAGAAAATTCAGAGCTCCTGACACAATGGTGTGGAAGCCACACAAGTGGTGTGTGGTCACGCAATTATGGACTTGCGCGCCATTGTTGAAGTTGTGCGCCATCTATTTGTTGTGCGCCTAAGGTTGTTTGGGGAGAAAAGGAAGTGCATCGCACATGTTTGGAGAAGCTTAAGCTTGAGTTACGCAAGTGTCAAGAAATACTTGCGTGCGAGTGTTGACTTGCGCACCGAGACTTGTGCTCCGCCTTAGAGAAGAGCGCCAAGTAAGGTTGATTTCCGGCAGTGATTCAGGGCTGCGTGGAAGCTGGGGGATTACTCGATACCTTCGGTTCAAAGATAAATTCATCTATGGGTAAATGTTGAGCGTCAAAAGAGCATCTACATAAAAGAGAATATGTATTCATCTGTGATAATGAAGAGACCTTTATGTCTATAAACTGTGAGTGGATCCTTACCGGAGCAGTGAGCAAAGGAAGAGGAAGAAGGTGATCCTCTCCACCGGTAGTGAGTGAGAGAGAGAGACAGGGAGTGACCCTTGGGAATGTAGTGATATGACCCTAAATCTTGTAAAGGTAGTGATCCTGGGCATAGATGTGATCTAGCCCGAACCTTGTAAACAGCAGTGTGCTTTGGTGAATTTGGTACATCAGCTCATCGTTGTTGTATTCTCCTTGGACGTAGCCTAGTGAGGGTGAACCAAGTAAAAAATGATTTGACATGTGCATGCTTTACTTTCTATTTATATTGTGCTGTGGGAAAGAGATAGAAATGTTTTTTGATTAACAGTGAAACAAGATTAGAACAGGCTATAATTTTTAATTATTCATACCCTGATTTACCCCTCCCCCCCCCCCTCTGAGAGTATTCAGCCTTATGGACCTAACAATTGGTATCAGAGGGAAAGGTTGATATTACTTCTTCTCTCAATTGAGGTCGCCAATCATAAATGGATTCTGATCTTCGACAGGAACAACATTCATCTATGGAAGAATTGAATACAACACTACATATGATCATTGGGAATGGATGTATTCACAACAGCAATGCATGGCATAATAATTGATATTAATAGTGGCACATTATCAAAAGCTGAACGTACAGAGTTGGATGTAGATGCCAAAGTAATTAATACCTTTGGGGGAACCCTATCCAATCCTATCTATACAAAGGTGATGTCATGCAAAACATCATGTGCAATGTGGGAAAAGCTATTGAATATATATGAAAGAGATACAATGGTCAGAGAGGCAAAGCTGCAAGTGTTGTGGAATAAGTATGAACATCTGAAGATGAACCCGAATGAGTTTGTTGATGCATTCTTTGACAGGGTAAATATTTTTGTGGAAGATATGTGAGGTCTTGGTGAAGTCATTGAAGACATAAAGATCATAAAGCACATCTTGAGGAAGCTTCCACCTCGGTTCAATCTGAACGTTTCTGTACTAGAAGATAATGATCCCAAAGAGCTAACACTGGACAACTTGCACAGTACCTTGGTTGCATATGAGAAAAGGAATGATGACAATGAGGCTCTGGAAAAGGGAAAATACAATGAGATGGCATTTAAGGCCATGAAAAATCTCACCATTGAAGATTATCTGGAATAAGAAGAGACAGATGAGGTTATTTCATTCCTTTCCTCAAATCTTTTAAGAGAAAAAGGAACGTTCAAAGGGAAACTTCCACTCGTTTGATTTAGATGTGGAAACGTTGGTCATCTTGCTGCAAGATGCCCCAAAACGTTTCAAGAAGAAAATGATGAAGATGAAGTTGAAATTCCGAAGAAGAAATCTTCATCATATGTGAATGGGAAGAAGCAGTTAAAGAAAAAATTTTCAAGAAGAAGAATCTTCTTTCACAAGAAATCGACAGTTCAGATGAGTCTGAGGATGAAGAGGTGGAGGAGTTTGAAAATTGTAAAGATCATGGACAAAATGCAATGGTGGCTATTATCGGTAGTGCACAAGAATAGGGAGAAACCGACACTGATGAAGAAGAAGATGAAATTTGAGGGAGAGATGACATGGAAGATGAATTAGAAGCAGCTCTTAAGGAGATAGATGTTTGGAGAGCCAAAACAAAGAAAGCTAACAAAATTGTTTGCGATGCCAAAATCTATATGCAGCAACAGGAAGAAGAGAAGTCTGAGTTGATGGAAGAAATTGAGAAACTCAATTCATCAACACCAGAGAACTCAGAATCCGTTAGTGAGTATAAACTCAAGATAGAAGAACAGAAAAGGGAGATCAATGTCCTGAATGGAAGAGTGAAAGACCATGTCAAGCGTATAAAAAAACACGAAGAAGAAGTTGTTAGTCTGCAGAGAAAAGTCAAAGACCTGGAGAAACCATTGATTCCTAACACATTCTTGGGAAATCAGGTCATTACAAATACTGAAAAGATAAAAGAGGAGCCTAGCAGTCCAGCAGGAATAAAGCAATAATTGAGCTCAGACATTGAGGATACTTCAGGGCTTAATCAAAAAAAAATTTGTGACAGTTGAAGTCAAACCGCAGGCACCAGTCTGAAGATTGAAGGTTGATTTGGGAATAAGTAAAAATCATTATATTAATATATCTTAAGGTGAAACTCATTGTTCTAATGTAACATGGAATAATTCATGCTTTATCAGGTGTTATTGTTGTGGAAAGATGGGACATTCACAGTATGTATGTTCCATAGCCAAGAGATATCAAAAGGAACAAGAAGAAAGGTGACAGTCAAATAGAGAACGGTTCTCTAGAACATATTTCAAAGGACACTAATTCTGGTACGGAGGATTTGGGCACATGGCGAGATATTGCACTTCGACCATATAGAGGAATGTTCCAAAGAAAAATCAAAATGTTCGTACGCAGCAAATCAATAAACCAACAAGTGAGTTAAAAGTACAAAATAGATTTACAGCGTTGCTAGATGAAGCTGGTCTATCACACTTTAAGGAAGATCAAGTTACTCAAACCACACTGAGTGTGAAGTCAAAGACATGGATCAAAAAGAAAATGGATGAGAAGGAAATTGTTGCGGAAATTTCCATTAAGGCTTCAGATTGTTCAAGAGTATGGATCCTTGATAGTGGTTGCACATCCCATATGATAGTGAACAAGGATCTCATTACAGGCATAAAATATGTCAAATAAGGGGTTGTCAAGTTTGGGAACAATGAAGGGCTGAAGATTGTTGGTTCGAGAAAGGCCAAATTTGGGGGAAAAGAAATGAGACATGCTGATGTCTTGGTAGTAGAGGGTCTCAGTCATAACTTACTCAGTGTCAGTCAACTTTGTGACTCTGGGCACTCTATCCGATTTACCAAGAAAATGTGTGTTGTGAAAGGAAAATATGGATCAGTTGTTCTACAGGGAAAAAGGACAAATGGAAATCATTACCTTGTAAGTGGGGAAGAATATATGTTCTTTTTATCCAGAGAAGAGGAAAACCAGTTGTGGAATAAGCGACTTCTCCATCTATGCCAACCATCCATGGAAGATCTGGTAATGTGTGATGCTGCTAGAGAACTTCCCAAACTATCACGTGATCATACTCACACATGTGATGAATGTCAACAATGGAAGATCATCTGGAAGACATATAGGCCAAAGGAACATAAATCAACCAGAGTGCTCGAATTGGTACGTGAAGATGTTTGTGGACCAATCTCACCACGAGCCATAAATGGAAAAGGGTACTATGTCCTTTTCATTGATGATTATAGCCGAATGGCCTGGGTATTTGTCATTACCCAAAAGACAGAGGTGTTTAGTTGCATAAAGCAGTATAGGCGGGAGTCAGAAAAGATGCTTGGGCAGAAGGTTCAGAAGTTCCATACTAATAACGGTACAGAATTCACAAACATTCAAGTTGAAATCTATCTCGAGAAACACAGGATAAGGCATCAAGTTTCATTGGTGAGAACTCCCCAACAGAATGGAGTGGTTGAAAGGAGAAATCATATCATCAATAACATGGCCAGAACAATGCTTACTGATAAGGACCTACTAGAGAAATTTTGGAAGGAAGGTGTTTTGAAATCGGTATATGTTTCGAACAGGTCTCTGTTGTGTCCGAAGCAAGGGAAGACTCCATATTAAATGTGGTACGGAAGGATGCCAACATTGAAATAATTTCGTATCCGTAGAAGTAACTGTTTCATTATCAATAATAAAAATCACAGGACATTTGAGTCACGAGGATATGAGGGAATATTCCTCGGCCACTAAGGGAAGAGCAAAGCATATAAATTCTTCAACAAAAGGATGGGAAAAATTGTTGAGAGCAATGATGTCACTACTGTTGAAAATGAACAAAATATTCAATGATCCAGTGACCAGTTTTTGGATGAAAGTGATGAGTATACAAGAATCACTGGGGGAGTAGAAGTGGCAAAGGCTGACTGAGAAGAAGATACTGATGATGAATAAGAGGAAACAGAATATGAATATGCTAAGAATCCAAAGAGTTGAGCTGATATTGACCTGCAAATTATCATTGGTGATCATGAATATCTAGTTCAAACTCAACGAATGAAATCATTACAGTAAACATCATTTTTATATCAGGTGGAGCCGAAATGTTTTTCCGATGCAGCTGAAGATGAGCACTGGGTTTAGGCTATGAATGAAGAGCTTCATCAGATTGAGAAGAACCAGACGTGGGAGATTGATTCGAGACCTGCAGATATGAATGTAATCAGAACTAAATGGGTCTATCACAACAAGTTGAATTAAGGTGGTGCATTAGTTCGAAACAAAGAACGTCTAGTGTGCAAAGGGTTCTCCCAGATAGAGGAAATTGATGTTGATGAGACATTTACCCCGGTTGCAAGGCTGGAGACAATCAAATTATTTTTGGCCATAGGAGTGCAATAGAAGTTCAAAGTCTTCCAGATGGACGTAAAATCTGCATTCATGAATGGGGTTCTAGAAGAAGAAGTGTATATTGAGCAGCCAGATGGTTTTCTTATTCATGAAGATGAGAGTAATGTTTGTCGGATGAAGAAGGCGTTGTGTGGGCTAAAACAAGCACCAAGAGCATGGTACTCAAGGCTTGACCAGTATTTGAAGAAGCTTGGTTTCCAGCGTGGTGGATTTGATTACAATATCTATTTCAGTAATGACAGTAATCAAAGGATGATGGTGTTGGTTTATGTCGATGATATAATTTTTGGTGGAACAGATGAAGTTCAGTGCAGACAGTTTTCTGAATTCATCAAAAATGATTTTGAGATGTCAATGATTGGAGAGATAAAAATTTTCCTTGGTCTACAGGTGACTCATGGATGGAATGGAACATTGATTTCTCAATCCAAATTTTCCATGGAGGTATTAAGAATGTCTAGAATGGATAATTCCAAGCAGATGAAGACTATGGTTTCTATCCGAATGAAATTATCAAAATATGAGGATGGAAAATCAATTTATATCAGAGAATACATGCAAATTATTGGAAGCTTGTTGTACTTGATCGCGACAAGGCCTGCCATTGTTTTCGCCATATGCCAAGCAGCAAGATTTCAGAGTAATCCCAAGGAAATGCACATGCTTGTAGTGAAAAGAATACTCTGGTATATCAAGATCACATTGGACTTCGGCATGACATATAATGAAAAATCGTAGACAGAGTTATTGGGATATACTGATGTCGATTGGGCCAGTTTGGCGAATGACATGAAATCAACATATGGAGGTGCATTTTATTTTGGTGGACTATGTATTTCTTGGATAAGCAAGAAGCAAGATTTCATTTCATTAAGAACCACATAAGATGAGTAGATTGTGGCCACTCAAGCAGGCACACAGTTATAGTGGATGAAACAGTAGCTTGAAGATATGGGAGTTGATGTGAAGTCTCCAATCGAAATCCAGTGTGATAACTCAAGTTATATCAATCTTAAGAAAACATCCAGTTCATCACTCAAGGACAAAGAACATTGAGATCAAATATCATTTCGTCAAGGATAAGGTGGAGCAAGGAATTGTGAAATTGAAGTATGTGCCTATAGATCTATAGGTTGCAGACATTATGACAAAGGCCTTACCCAAGGAAGCTTTGGAGAGGCATCAACTGGATCTAGGAGTTCAGTCGACTCACCACACTTGAAATAGTGTGGATGAGGAAACCCCCTCTCCCTGAGGAACGATGTGTTTTTCTCTAACGTACTGATATGATTTCTCTACTCTATTACAAACCACGAATAAGTTCCCTTTGGGTTCATTGACAAAGGGGGAGAAAATAGTGATTGTTCAAGGGGGAGACAGTGTGGCTTTGATAAATCATTGATGCTATGGGGAGAAGCTTTGAGGTGGAGCAGCGAGATAGGGGGAGATTTGGGAAATGTGGAGCGTTTTAAATCTGATGATGCTAGAAGTGATCGATCAAAGAATAGATATCACGATAGTTGAGGATCCTGATAATAGAAGAAGAGTGGTGTTGGAATGTGGTAACGTACTTCCAACAATTGGTATCGGTATGGTATCAACAAATTGGTATCAGTTTTGTTTAAATAGTGGGTGTCAAAGATGAAGTTATGTATTGATGAAATTTTCATTTACTATTGTTTCTCATGCCTAGCATTGCTAATGTGGGCTTAGAGTATGTGTTCAGTAAATCCTTGATCGCTTTCAGAATCGTAGTAGGCGAATGGTGGCTGAAAAATTAACAATGTATCTTTTTGTGGAAGAGTTTTCCACAAACCCAAATGGGGAGATTCTTGGGAAAAAATCCCTCAAGGTATCATTGAATCATTTTTGAGGTGATTTTGATTGTTGACAAAGTAGAAAACTGTGCAGTGATTGTTGAAAAATAAAACCATGACATAAAAATTGGATGACAAAGGGGATTTAATGGAAGAATGTTGAGTTCAAGAGCTATGATCAATGATCCATGTTTGATTCATGAATTTCGACAAAGGAATGGATGATCTAGAGGTAGCATAAAAAGAAAAAATACAAGGTGGCACCGTGTTCCAGTGTTTGCCAAATTTTTGGTCCTGAAAATTGACAAGTGAAGAAAAGTGGTTTTGGTAAAGGGACTTGCACGCCGTGTACTTGAAGACTTGGAAACTTGCATGCCATATGTCTTTCAAGATCAGAACATCAAAATATGGCAAAGGGACAAGGGTCGCGCAAGTATTGAGTTGGTTGCGCAAGTGAATTGCGCACCGTGAGGAGACTTGTGCGCCGGTGCTTAGGAGGCATGTGAACTTGCGCGCCTGTTGTTTTTTAAGATCAGTATTTCAAAATACGGAAAAGTAAGGTGGGTCACGCATGTATTGGTTTGGTCGCGCAAGTGAGTAGTGCGATAGAGGCCAGGGCGATTGAGCTGCGCGCTGAGACTTGCGCGCTGGAGGGGACTTGCGCGCTTTCGCGCAAGTAGTTCAAATGTCTATAAATACTGGACCACCCCTCCTCATTTCTCAAGGAGTTCAATACTGTGATCAGATCTCCCGACGTACAGTTTTGGAATTCATGCAAGTGTTTTTTGGTCACGCAAGTAGGGACTTGCGCGCCAGTGTTGAAGTTGCGCGCCTGCTATTTGTTGTGCGCCTAAGGTGGTTTGGGCAGAAAAGGAAGTGTGTCATGCATGTTTGGAGAAGCTTAAGCTTGAGTCGCGCAAGTGTTAAGAAATACTTGTACACTAGTGTTGACTTGCGCACCAAGACTTGCGCACCGCCTTAGAGAAGTGCACTAAGTAAGGTTGATTTTCGGTAGTGATTCAGGGCTGCGTGGATGTTTGGGGATTTCCCGATACCTTCGGTGCTAAGAGAAATTCATCTACGGGTAAAGGTTGAGCTTCAACAGAGAATCTACATACAAGGGAGGATGTATTCATTTTTGATAATGAAGTGACCTATAGGTCAATAAAGTGAGAGTGGATCATTTCCACGGCAGTGAGAAAAGAAAGAGGAAGAAGGTGATCCTCTCCACCGACATTGAGCCAGAGAGAGAGAGATAGGGAGTGACCCTTGGGAAAGTAGTGAGCTGACCCTAAAACTTGTAAAGGCAGTGATCCTGGGCATTGAAGTGATCTAGCCCGAATCTTGTAAACATCAGTGTGCTTTAGTGAATTTGGTACATCAGATCATCATCGTTGTATGCTCCTTGGATGGAGCCCAGTGAGGGTGAACCAAGTAGAAATTTTTGTGTCCTGTGAATGCTTTACTTTCTATTTATATTGTGCAGCGAGAAAGAGAGAGAAGAGTGTTTTTCTTAACAGCGAAACAAGATCAGAACGGGTTATAATTTTTAATCATTCATACCCTATAACAACTCATACTTTACGTACATTTTTAATACTGCAAAATTGAAGCATACTTATTACAACCTATAACAAAACCACGAAAGGACCGTATAGGTATAGTGTCTTTAGAAACTGGGAAACATAAACAACTGGTTCATAAAGCATCTACACTGTCTCCCATTTATTTCATCATATCTATAGTCTCTTTTAGAATATCTTACTTAATAACCTTCTTCTTGACCTGGGGAAAGAAAACATACAAAAGGGTGAGATCAAATGCTCAGTAAGGGTAAACAAAAGAAATATCAATCCCATCATATACATAAGCACATATCTTTTGGAAATCTTAACCTGCAAAAGAGATCATAATTTCATAACATGGGATAAATCATGGCAGTGAAATGAAATCACAATAATCATAACTTAAAACATGAAAATTTGTGGCATACACACATAATCATAGAGAATCATTTCTTGTTAGTCAAGACTCATTGCCAAGACTATCTTAGTGGACAAAGTCCCTTTCTGAACCGAGTCACCCTCGTTTCAGTCCTGTTTCACTGAACCGGAATAACCTACCATTCCAGCCATGTCTATCTCATGAGATATAAAATCTTTACCCAATGCATTGGAGGGAGATATAGGTCCCACCCATCTCATAATGATACCATTCTTATGTGTGCCAAAAAATCATAAACCATACATCATAACATAACCCATGTAATAAAAATGGGAATCTTAAACATCGTGACATCATTAAAAAATTCATATACGATAAATGAATTCATAAAAATATTTTCATCACAACATAATCAAATCCATGTAATAATTGGGATAGAAACAAAACCCTTTATTATCTTAGATGGAAAATAATTTTGATAAAACACTTCAACTCCATTCTTGAGGAAAATATCCTTTCTACTTCAAAAACATTTTCCTTTCATAACATGTCTTACAATTTTAAACTAAAAGAAGTTGATTAAAAATAATCTTGAAAACTTGTAAAGGAAGCTTCTTGGAAATAATGTTTTAAAAATCAATTCATTCTGTATAAGTTAATAAAACATTCTTCTCATAATTGTTTCGGAAAAGTCAAAAAGTACCTCGTACGAAAAAACGACAAAAGATTCCTTTCATATCCTTTACTAAAAACTCACCGAAGGGTAAAATTGGATTTAAACAATTGTAGGTGGATGGAAATAAAATTACATATTGAAGAAACATGGATGTGGATGATAAAATACACCCCAGTAAATACCAAAGTATAAGCAATCTCGGATAAAAATGAGATTGTGATATTTCCCTTACCTTAGGTCCGACTTGCTTTGTAAGTGTCTGAACCTCCTGTATAATGATTTAAATAATGTTATGTAATTATTCCATAATCATACTTATTTTTACGATATCATATATGGTCATATTATTATCTTCTTAGTGTAATATTTCATTGCTACTTGTTATTCGGGTGTTTATAACTTTTTGTTCTTATGCATGTTTTGTCGAATAAATTCTTATTCTTCTCTTTAGGTTATAGATACCTCATTTCCATAATGGTATTAGTGTAATATATATCATATTCAATCATTAAATTCATTTATATAATTATTATGAAATGAAGATCATGTATAACGAGTCACATCACATCGTGGAGACGGTATTCCGTACGTACGCACGAGTGATGATATCGTTCCTATGATCGTGGAATTGTATTGGAGTGTATGTATAATATATCATAATCCGTATCACTTTATAATAGTCATATATAGTCATTATTTACACCATTATACCCATCCAAGTAAGGTGGTGGTGGAAAATAGATTACACCACGACGTGGAGATGGTATTCCGTACGTACGCACGTGCGATGATTTATCTTTCCGTAGGATGGATAGATGGTGAAATAGGATTGTTTCATACTTATAATAACATATCCGTATATTCGTGATACTGATGTTATTACTTCAAAATTAAACAACTAAAGAAGAAGAAGTGGAGGAGGAAATAAAGATGAAATAATCGGTAACAGAAATTACCTCTTCTTTGAAGTGCTTCTTTGAGACCATCTTTTAGGGCACTAAAATTGGTCTTTAAAGAAGGTCAGGACCTATAGGATGTCTCTAGGGAAGTGGAGAGGAGTAATTGGCAGGGTTTGGCCGATCTTGAAGGCTCAAAGTGGTGTGAGGAAGAGGGGGAAGAGGTGCCCTTTTATAAGGGAGGAGAGGGGCTCCTTTGGAATAACAAAACATATTATTTTATTATAAAGTCAATTTCGGTTTTAAATAGCTCCAAATTGATTTATTTCGAGGCTAAGGTGGGGATGGGTCGAACGCCTCTCATCCAATAGAATTTAGACAAGTTTAGGTTCCTATTTTAACCTTATAATTTAGATTTAACATTAAGTTAAATAATTTTACTTTTACCATGTCTTCTTGTGTTCTTATACTATAAGGATAATAAACTTACTATAAGCATCCAAACGAACCCCAAGTTGTTTATTATTATTATATATTACCTTACCTAAGTCATTTGGCTAAACCTTAGATTTTTAGGAATAAAATAACAATTAATAATATAATATTTGTTTTAAAAACTATTTTATGTCAATTTTGTCACTATTTAGTAATTGATTTTTATGAAAATCATAACTGAATTATTAGTTCTAAAAAAGTTAATTAAATCAATAATAAAATGTTATATTAACCTACAAAATTAGTTTAATCCATTAAAAGTATGAAATTATATTTATTTGGGTATTTATAACATCAATTATGTCAATATTTCATTAATAAGATAATTACTGCATCATCTTTCTGTCATAAATAAATTAAATTATTTAATGTCTAAAAATTACAAATAAAATACCATTATGTAGGAAATCTTGTTATCTTTCTAATGAATATTTATAGTCGAATTTATCTTTTTTATAACCCCATATTAAAAATAATTTACTTATTAAACATTGATTTTAACTATTTTAACCCTTCTTTAAATAAATTAATAATAAATGTCCTAATCTAATCCAAGTGGGCCTAAATGGTCATATTTTATTACTAAGTTTGTTTTTGGTCGAATTACACTTATCCAATAGAATTAGGACATGTATCATGTTTACCCTTAATGACCCTATTTACTTTTAACTGTGGTATAAAAAAGTAAAAAGTTACTATTCACCAAAAATTATTTTCATCTCATTGAACAACATTTTATTCCTTGATATTAACCGTGTCTCTCGGATTTTCGAAATTCCACTCATAGAAGCGGTAAAATTATGTTTTATGAAAAATTCAGTTTTTTTAACTTCCACTTAGTGGTTTTACTATTCATCAAAAATTGAAAGTTTTCAGACAAATACCAAAATTTCGCCCTAGGCTAATTTCGATATTCTGAATCCAAAAAGGAAGTCCATTTTGAAAAATAAAATTTATAAAATTTCAAAAAGTGGTTATTACTATTCATAACGGCTAGTTTTAATAATATTTTAATAGCATATCATTGTTTAGTGAAACTCGGTATTGCGTACGACACAAGCTATCGAGGAAGGTCACGATTTCGTGTAAAGCAAGCCAAGCAAGTGTTGTGTAGAAAAAGATTCCTTTGATGATTTATATAACATAAAAGTCTCGGGTGTTACATTCTACCCCCCTTA
Source organism: Viscum album (assembly GCA_963277665.1). Lineage (NCBI taxonomy): Eukaryota > Viridiplantae > Streptophyta > Magnoliopsida > Santalales > Viscaceae > Viscum > Viscum album. The sequence continues at coordinate 113,313,563 of OY728119.1, read as the reverse complement.
AAATGAATTTCGCCCTCGAAATTCGTCACTTTGTAACAAACAGATGAGGATACCTCTCCCTCATCATATCCTCAAGCTCCCATGTAGCTTCTTCTAATTGGTGGTACTTCCATAAAACTTTCACCAATCGAGTGGTCTTGTTTCATAGGACTTTTTCGCTACGATCCAGAATCTATATCGGTTGTTCTTCATAAGAAAGATCTTGCTCCAGCGATACAACTTCTGAGCTGAGTACATGTGAAGTATCAGGTTTGTACTTTCTCAGGAGAGATACATGGAACACATCGTGAACTTGAGAGAGATTCAGTGGAAGCGCCAATCGGTAAGATACCTTCCCAACACGATCCAGTATTTCGAAAGGACAGATATATCTAGGGCTCAACATCCCCTTCTTTCCAAATCTCAAGACACTCTTCCAGGGAGATATTCGTAAGAACACTTTATCAGCCACTTCAAACTCTAGGTCTTTTCTTCGGTTGTCGGCATAACTTTTCTATCGACTCTGAGCTGCTCTTATGTGTTGTTGAATAAATCTGACCTTTTCTACCATTTCATCAACAAGATCAGGTCCTAATAGCTTTCCTTCCCCAACTTCATCCTAGCAAGTTGGTGTCCTGCATTTCTTTCCATAGAGTGCTTCATAAGGAGCCATCTGAATACTGAAGTGAACGCTATTATTATAAGAAAATTCCACCAAATGTAGGTGTTGATCCCAACCACCTTTGAAATCCATAGAGCAAGCTCTCAACATATCTTCTAGAGTTTGAATTTTTCTCTCAGACTGACTGTCTGTCTGAGGATGATAAGCAGTGCTGAAAATCAAATCTGTATCCAGAGTATACTGAAGACTTCGCCTGAACTTCCAGGTAAATTTCAGATCCCGATCAGATATAATAGAAAGTGGTACTCCATGCAATCTTACCACTTCCTTCAAATATATCATGGAAAGCTGATCCAGATTGAAATCCTCTCTAATAGCGATGAAGTGTGCAGACTTGGTAAGACGATCAACTGGGACCCAGATAGCATTATTGGCTTTGGATGTTTTAGGAAGTCCTGTGACAAAGACCATAGTGATGTTCTCCCATTTCCATTCGGGTATGGGTAATGGTTGTAACATCCCCTTAGAATTCTGTCTCTCAGCTTCAACTTGTTGACAAACCAAGCATCGAGAGACAAATTCAGAAACATCTCTTTTCATGCCATCCCACCAGAAGTACTCTTTCAGGTCCCTATACATCTTCGTGCTTCCAGGATGAATAGAGAATGAAGAACTATGAGCCTCATCCAGCAGCTCCTTCTTTAATTTGGGGATGGGAGGAACAAAAACCCGATTCCTGAACTTTATTATCCCATCACAATCAATGTTGAATTCCGGAACATTTCTCACCTTCTTTTGTAACTCAACATCTTCTTTCTATGACTCTTTAATCTTCACATGTATAGATAGTTGAACATTCATTTGAGAAAGATAATATTTTTCCCCTTCCATTATAATTCCAAGATCCATCCTTTGTAAATCCATAAATATTGGATCTTTTGTGATCCTCATCATGGATAAACTAGCATGGTCTTGTCAACTTAATGCATCTGCCACCTTGTTTGCTTTCCCAGGGTGGTAATAGATTCAGTAGTCATAATCCTTAATCAGCTTCAACCATCTTCTTTGATGCATATTCAGCTCCTTTTGTGTGAAAATATACTTTAAACTTTTATGATCAGTATAAATATCACACCTTTCACCATAAAGGTAATGCCTCCAAATCTTTATTGCAAAGATTACCGCAGCTAACTCCAAATCATGTGTTGTGTAATTTTTCTCATGTATTTTCAACTGCCGTGAGGCATAAGCTATCACCATATCATTTTGCATAAGAACACTCCCCAATCCCTTCTTGGATGCTTCACTATAGATCACAAACCTTTCTCCACTACAAGGCAGTGTGAGAACAGGTGTAGAGACCCAAAGATTAATGTATATGGACATTACATTACTTTTTCGGAATACTTAGTACATAACAAAAACACACACACAAGGATCGTAATTGTTTAGTGTCTTTGGAAACTCAGAATAAAATCTTCTAATCATGGTGAAAGATCTTCAACATCTCCCATAAAGATCTTCCCTTTTGTTACCTAAACCTTTTTTTATATCCTGGGGAAAAGAACACATAAAAGGGTGATCTCAAATGCTCAGTAAGGGTAAACAAAAGAAATATCAATCACATCATATTCATAAGAACATAACATTTTGGAAATCTTAACCTGCAAAAGAGATCATAATTTCATAACATGGGATTAAGCATAGTAGTGAAATGAAATCTAAATAATCATCACTTAAAACATGAAACTTCGTGGCATACACACATAATCATAGAGAATCATATCTTATTAGTCAAGACTCATTGCCAAGACTATCTTAGAGGACAAAGTCCATTTCTGAACCGAGTCACCCTCATTTCAGTCCTGTTTCACTGAACCGGTATAACCTACCGTTCCAGCCATGTCTATCTCATGAGATATAAAATCTTTACCCAATGCATTAAGGGGATATATAGGTCCCACCCATCTCATAATGATACCATTCTTATGTGTGCCACAAATTCTTAAACCATACATCATAGCATAACCCATGTAATAAAAATGGGATTCTTAAACAACACGACATCATAAAACAATTCATATAAGATAAAGGAATTTATAAAAATAATTACATCTCAACATAATCAAATCAATGTAATAATAGGGATAATAATAGAACCCTATATTATCTTAGATGGAAAATAATTTTGATAAAACACTTGAACTCCGTTCTTGAGGAAAATATCCTTTCTACTTCAAAAACAATTTTCCTTTATGAACATGTAATACAATTTTAAACTAAAATAAGTTGATTAAAAATAAACTTGAAAACTTGAAAAGTATGCTTCTTGGAAATAATTTTTTAAAAATCCATTCATGTCGTATAAGTTAAAAAAAACATTCTTCTCGTACTTTTGTCGGAAAAGTCAAAAAGTACCTCGTACGAAAAACGACAAAAGATTCCTTTCATATCTTTTACTAAAAACTCACCGAAGGGTAAAATTGGATTTAAACATATTTATATGGATGGAAATAATATTACGTATTGAGGAAACATGGATGTGGATGATAAAATACACCCCAGTGAATACCAAAGTATAAACAATCTCGGATAAAAATGAGATTGTGATATTTCCCTTACCTTTGGTCCGATATGTTTTGTACGTGTCCGAACCTCCTGTATAATAATTTAAATAATGTCATTAACTTATTACAGAATCATATTCATTGTTATTATATCATATATAGTTCACTTATGAATTTATATTACCCGTTCTTTTGTAAATTCCATGTTAAAGAATCATTTTGGGTAAAATCGTTTCATTTATCGTAGGTGTTTGGACTTGTTATTCTTGAAATTATTATTAATTATATCATTATTTACTTACTTCTAGAATATAAAACATGATTTATATATCATATATATTAAGTACATATATATATATATAATAGATAGATAAATGAAATGAAACACACCGTTCATGGAGATGGTAGTCCGTACGTATGCATGAACGCTGTTTTCCTTTCTTTATTGTCTTGAATGGAAGTAAGTAGATGACATACATATATAAATATATACAGTAGCTTCATAATATCATATATTTCATTATTATTTCTTATATATACTTTATAATCATTCTTAAATGGTTAACAATGGGAATGATTCTCATCGCGTCGTGGAGACGGTAGTCCGTACGTACGCACGAGTGATGATATCATTCTCATTATTGTGAACTTGTGTTGAAGTGTATGTATACTATTTCAGTATCAATATCAATTTATAATAATAATATATAGTTACTCATTACACCATTATACCCATCCAATTAAGGTGGTGGCGGAAAATAGATTACACCATGGCGTGGAGACGGTATTCCGTACATACGCACACGCGGTGATTTCCTTTTTCCGTAGGATGGATAGAAGGTTAATTAGAGTTGTTTCATATTTATAATAACATATCAGTATATAAGGAATACTGATTTTATTTATTTATCATGAAACAACTAAAGAAGAAGAAGTTGAAGAAAAAAAGAAATTGAAAAATATCGGTAGTGGATATTACCTCTTTTTGACGCGCCTTTTCTAAACCTCCACTTAAAGAACTAAGGATGGTCTTTGAAGAAGACAAGGACCTCTAGGATGATACTAGGGAAGTGTAGAAGAGATTTTTTCAGGGGTTGGCCGAGCTTGAATGCTCAAATTGGTGTGAGGAGGAGAGGGAGGAGGTGCCTTTTTATAAGGGAGGAGAGGGGCACCTAAAGAAAATCTCAAAATATTATTTTATATTAAGGTAAAATTCGGTTTGTAATGGTTCCAAAGGGTATTATTTCGAAGCAAAAGTGGGGATGGGTCGTAAGCCTCTCATCCAATAGGATTTATACAAGTTTAGGTTATTATTTTAACCTTATCAATTAGATTTAACTCTAAGTTAAATAATTTAACTTTTACCGTGTCTTTTTGTTTTCTTACACTATATGGTTAAAAAACTTCCTATATCAAGACAAAAGAACCCCAAGTTGTTTATTATTAATATATATAACCCTATCTATGTCATTTGGCCGAACTGTAGATTTTTTTGAATAAAATAACAATTAATAATATAATATTTGTTTTAAAAACTAATTTATGTCAATTTTGACACTATTTTGTACATGATTTTTATTAAATTCATAACAGAATTATAAGTTCGAAACAAGTTACTTATATCAACAATAACAGGTCATATTAACCTAGAAAATTAATTTAAGTCATAAAAAGTCTCAAATTAAATTTATTTGGGCATTTATAACATCAATTATGTTAATGTTTTCTTAAAAAGGTTATTACTGCATCATCGTTGTGTCATAAATAAATTAAATTATTTAATGTCTAAAAATTACAAATAAAATATAATTATGTCGGAAATATTTTTAGCATTATAATTAATATTTATAGTCGAATGTATCTTATGTATAACCCTATATTAAAAATGATTTACTTATTAAACATTGATTTTAACTATTTTAACCCTTCTTTAAATAAATTAATAATAAATGTCCTAATCTAATCCAAGTGGGATTAAATGGTCATATTTTATTCCTAAGGTTGTTTTTGGTCGAATTAAACTTATCCAATAGAATTATGACATGTGTTAGGGTAATAATAATATCATTGTTACCCTTAATTACCCTATTTACTTTTAACCGTCGTAAAAAAAAGTCAAAAGTTACTATTCACCAAATATTATTTTCATCTCATTGAACCACATTTTAGTCCTTGATATTAATTGTGTCTCTCGGATTTTTGAAATTCCACTCACATAAGTGGTAAAATTATGTTTTATGAAAAATTCAGTTTATTTTAACTACCACTTAGTGGTTTCACTATTCATAAAAAAAAGAACGTTTCCAGAAAAATACAAAAAATTAGGCCTAAGATATATTTGATATTATGAATTTTAAAATGACGTCTATTTACCAAATTCAAAACATATCAGTTACATTAATTAATTTAAAAATTAATTCCCATCGTCAAAACAAATACCGTGTTTTTGAGAGATAATAACTATCAAAAGAATGAAACTAGTTTATGTCTGGTTTAAATGTGAAATTACATCCAATGACCAACATTTTATTAAATTGTAAAAATATATTCTAAATATACATTAAAACCACTCAAATTAATAATTTATCACTATTAATTATTTCTATTAAAAAAGTTGTTTTTAATTAAAATTTAGTAATTTTCACTATTCATCAGAATATGAAAGTTATCCGAAAAGTACCAAAATATCACCCTAAGCTAATTTTAATATTCCGAATCCAAAAATGAAGTCCATTTTGAAAAACAAAATTTACCAAATTTTGAAAAGTGGTTATTACTATTCATAATGGCTAGTTTTAATAATATTTTAATAGCATATCGTTGTTTAGTGAAAATCGGTATTGCGTACTACACACGCTATCGAGGAAGTTCGTGATTGCGTGTAATGCAAGGAAATTCAAGGATGCTTGTTGTGCACGCTCCTTTTGGTGAAGCATACAACACAATAAATTAATGAAATTAAAAAGAATATTTTTCATAAAATCTCGGGGTGTTACATTCTACCCCCCTTAAAATGAATTTCGCCCTCGAAATTCGTCGGGGTTATAAATGGTTTACTACATGAAAGTTTCATTAATAGAAACCCACATCGTAAAAAGGAAGAACAAAACCATTCTTTAAAAACAAAAGTATGAAACGTAACGGTTACCCAAATAAACTAATCACTGGGTTTCCACATAGGTGAAAATATGGATATGGAAGAGAAATCTAACCATCATGTTCTAATGAAGAGTGGTAGAGAACATGGCTATGGAAAAGACAGCAATCACAAAGCCATAAATTTGTGACGATCTAAGGTACCATCTGATTCATCAGATATAAGAGCACTAGGACAACATTTTTGGTTTTCAAGATCATTTCCCTAATGTTGATGAATTAAAAGAAATACTTACATGATTTTGGTAGAATCTCACTATTGTTCATGAATTGAACAATTTCCACTTCATCCCTTAAAGAAATGAAGTTGAATTTGTTATTGTGTTATCAGACCATGTGATAGAATGATGGGTCATTCCATCTATTTCAAACAAAAGGTTAGCAAAAGTTATAAGTCCATCTTATGGTTAGATTAAACGTATATGGTTCCAAAAATGAACTTATACTTCATATATTATACCGCTTAATAAAATAAAACTAGTTTCTACTAAACATGGACTTCCTGTAGGCCAGTGGTAGGCGATAAAGGCCAGTCGCACTTCGGTTGTGGGTTCGATTCCCACGGCCTTGTCCGACGCGATGGGCTGTCGCCCGTCCTGCAGGTTGTCCTTTTTCTAAAGCTATATTACTATAACATCCCATTATCAAAAAAAGTTCTATCCTAACTTATGTCCAACATAATCCATTCCAATCCTTAGGCTTATCTAAAATACTTCGGTCCAAGCTCATAGTAAAAAGAAAATGATTACTTGAAATGTCATCAACCAACCATCATTTATCCCCCATTATCTTATTGGTCACATTCCAATCATGTGAATACCATAATCATGTATTTTCTTGAAAAATGAATACCCATTAAACCTTTCTAAAAACATGAATTCTGTCAAAAGTTAACTCTTTCCACATACCAAAATCCAAAAATTCTATATAGTCAAACCATGATATAACCTTCTCCTTATATCCGTCATGAGCTCATAAATACTATCAAACATTTAATTTTCTCCTTATCCCATCATTATGTGCATATCATCTACTTTCCAAAAATACAGGTACCATTCATCACATACTTTCAAAACTTAAGGAAAGATAATAGTGTATCAATCCTTAGATGTCTCTTTATTCCATAGTACCATGAGATTACATATACAACATTACACTTGATAAACATGTAATCATTCCACTACATTCGTAAACCATTGACCGAGCTTCAAAAATTCTTTCATCTCACATATCATTTGTAGTCTCATCATCATCATCAACATAAATACTACCCATACAACCATAATGATTATCTTCATGAGACTTTCCTTAGGGCATTGGTTTGCATAATGCACGTACATTCCACATTTAAAACATTTAACCATTGTTGATGTCGTAGCAATACCATTATCCTCATCCCTGGTGTTAAATGAACCTTTTCCTTTGCACTTACTGGATTTGTGTCCTTCGTTTCCACACCCAAAGCATCTTCTAGTTCCTTTGAAACATTCTCCTTGATGCCTCTTCCCACATGATTCACATAGGGGAAATTGAACTTTCTTTCCTCTATGATCATCATGAAACTCCATCTTTATCTTATTAGACGAGTCAGGAAACTTACCAAATTTTACTTTATTGATCATATTATGAGATTTCTGATTCGACATAATAATGATGTTTGGACCTCCAAATCCCATTTCATTTGGTTTCTCATGAAGAATATCATTCCATTGTCCATCATATCTTCCTTTATCATGAATCATTTTTTTTCCAGCCATTTTCTAAAACCCAAAAAGAATAGTGTGAGAGGCAAAAATCATGGTAGGGAAAACAACATAATAAAGGGGGAGTACCCTTAATATCTAACATCATAGGTTAAATTCTAAGATCGTTACCGTAGTTCTAGAACTATATCCTATACTTATACTTAACCATAGGGACATCCCTAGACATACCTTAGAAATATCTCTAGGGATCTCACTAAAATATTTGCATCCTAGTTTCCAAAGGTTGACTAAACCTTTCCTCTGATACCAACTTTAGAGACCCGAATCTTAACGTACATGGACATTACATTACTTTTGCAGAATACATAGTACATAAAAAAACACACAGACAAGGATCATAATAGTTTAGTGTCTTTGGAAACTCAGAATAAAATCTTCTAATTGTGGTGAATGATCTTTAACATCTCCCATAATGATCTTCCCTTTTTTTACATAAAACCATTCTTTATATCCTGGGGAAAAGAAAACATAAAAGGGTGAGATCAAATGCTCATTAAGGGTAAACAAAAGAAATATCAATCACATCATATTCATAAGAACATAACATTTTGGAAATCTAAACCTGCAAAAGAGATCATAATTTCATAACATGGGATTAATCGTAGTAGTGAAATGAAATCTCAATAATCATATCTTAAAACTTGAAACTTTGTGGCATACACACATAATCATAGAGAATCATATCTTATTAGTCAAGACTCATTTCCAAGACTATCTTAGTGGACAAAGTCCATTTCTGAACCGAGTCACCCTCGTTTCAGTCCTGTTTCACTGAACCGGTATAACCTACCATTCCAGCCATGCCTATCTCATGAGATATAAAATCTTTACCCAATGCATTGGAGGGAGATATAGGTCCCACCCATCTCATAATGATACCATTCTTATGTGTGCCACAAATTCATAAACCATACATCATAGCATAACCCATGTAATAAAAATGAGATTCTTAAACAACATGACATCATAAAACAATTCATATAAGATAAAGGAATTCATAAAAATAATTCCACCTCAACATAATCAAATCAATGTAATAATAGGGATAAAAACAGAACCCTATATTATCTTAGATGGAAAATAATTTTGATAAAACACTTGAACTCCGTTCTTGAGGAAAATATCCTTTCTACTTCAAAAACAATTTTCCTTCCTTAACATGTAATACAATTTTAAACTAAAAGAATTTGATTAATAATAAACTTGAATACTTTCAAAGTATGCTTCTTGGAAATAATGTTTTAAAAATTCATTCATGTCGTATATGTTAAAAAAGCATTCTTCTCATACTTTTTTCGGAAAAGTCAAAAAGTACCTCGTACGAAAAACGACAGAAGATTCCTTTCATATCTTTTACTAAAAACTCACCGAAGGGTAAAATTGGATTTAAAAAATTTTATATGGATGTAAATAATATTACATATTGAGGAAACATGGATGTGGATGATAAAATACACCCCAGTGAATACCAAAGTATAATCAATCTCAGATAAAAATGAGATTGTGATATTTCCCTTACCTTTGGTCCGATATGATTTGTACGTGTCCGAAACTCCTATATAATGATTTAAATAATGTCATTAACATATTAAAGAATCATATTCATTGTTATGATATAATATATAGTTCATTTATGACTTTATATTACCAGTTCTTTTGTAAATTCCATGTTAAAGAAGCGTTTTTGGTAAAATCGTTTCATTTATCGTAAGTGCTTGGACTTGTTGTTCTTGACATTATTATTACTTATATCATGATTTAATTACTTCCAGAATATAAAACATGATTTATATATCATATATATTAAGTATATATATAAATATAATAGATAGATAAATGAAATGAAACACACCGTTCATGGAGACGGTAGTCCGTACGTATGCATGAACGTTGTTTTCCTTTATTTATTGTCTTGAATGGAAGTAAGTAGATGAAATACATATATACATAAATCCAGTAGCTTTATAATGTCATATATTTCATTATTATTGCTTATATATACTTTATAATCATTCTTAAATGGTTAACATGGAGAATGAATCTCATCGCGTCGTGGAGACGGTAGTCCGTACGTACGCACGAGTGATGATATCATTCTCATGATCGTGAACTTGTGTTGAAGTGTATGTATACTATTTCAGTATCAATATAACTTTATAATAATCATATATAGTTACTCATTACACCATTATATCCATCCAATTAAGGTGGTGGCGGAAAATAGATTACACCACGGCGTGGAGACGGTATTCCGTACGTACGCACACGCGGTGATTTTCTTTTTCCGTAGGATGGATAGAAGGTTAATTAGAGTTGTTTCATATTTATAATAATATATCAGTATATAAGGAATACTGATTTTATTACTTTATCATGAAACAACTAAAGAATAAGCAGTTGAAGAAGAATGAAATTGAAAAATATCGGTAATGGATATTACCTCTTTTTGACACGCCTTTTCTTAACCTCCACTTAAAGAACTACGGATGGTATTTGAAGAAGACCAGGACCTCTAGGAAGATACTAGGGAAGTGGAGAAGAGATTTTTTCAGGGGTTGGCCGAGCATTAATGCTCAAATTGGTGTGAGGAGGAGAGGGTGGAGGTGCCCTTTTATAAGGGAGTAGAGGGGCACCTTAGGAAAATCTCAAACTATTATTTTATATTAAGGTCAAATTCGGTTTATAATGGTTCCAAAGGGTCTTATTTCGAAGCCAAAGTGGGTATGGGTCTAAATACTCTCATACAATACGATTTAGACAAGTTTAGGTTATTATTTTAACCTTATCAATTAGATTTAACTCTAAGTTAAATAATTTAACTTTTACCATGTCTTTTTGTTTTCTTACACTATATGGTTAATAAACTTACTATATCAAGCCAAACGAACCCCAAGTTGTTTATTATTAATATATATAACCTTATATATTTCATTTTTACGAACCTTAGATTTTTAGGAATAATATATCAATTAATAATATAATATTGGTTTTAAAACTAATTTATGTCAATTTTGACACTATTTTGTACATGATTTTTATGAAATTCATAACAGAATGATAAGTTCGAACCAAGTTACTTATATCACCAATAACATGTCATATTAACCTATAAAATTAATTTAAGTCCTAAAAAGTCTCAAAGTAAATTTATTTGGGCATTTATAACATCAATTATGTTAATATTTTCTTAAAAATGTTATTACTGCATCATCGTTGTGTCATAAATAAATTAAATTATTTAATGTCTAAAAATTACAAATAAAATAGCTTTATGTAGGAAATCTTTTCATCATTCTAATGAATATTTATAGTCGAATGTAGCTTATGTATAACCCTATATTAAAAATGATTTACTTATTAAACATTGATTTTAACTATTTTAACCCTTCTTTAAATAAATTAATAATAAATGTTCTAATCTAATCCAAGTGGGCTTAAATGGTCATATATTATTCCTAAGGTTGTTTTTGGTCTAATTACACTTATCCAATATAATTAGGACATGTGTTAGGGTAATAATAATATCATTTTTACTCTTAATTACCCTATTTACTTTTAATCGTGGTAAAAAAAGTCAAAAGTTACTATTCACCAAAAATTATTTTCATCTCATTGAAACACATTTTAGTCCTTGATATTAATTGTGTCTCTCGGAATTTCGAAATTCCACTCACAGAAGCGGTAAAATTAAGTTTTATGAAAAATTCAGTTTTTTTAACTACCACTTAGTGGTTTCACTATTCATCAAAAAATGAACGTTTCCAGAAAAATACAAAAAATTAGGCCTAACCTATATTTGATATTATGAATTCAAAAATGTAGTCAATTTTACCAAATTCAAAACATATCAGTTACATTAATTAATTTAAAAATTAATTCCCGTCGTCAAAACAAATAGCGTGTTTTTGAGAGATAATAAATATCAAAAGATTGACACTTGTTCATGACTGGTTTAAATGTGAAATTACATCCAATGACCAACATTGTATTAAATTGTATAAATATATATTCTAATTATACTTTAAAAACACTCAAATTAATAATTTATCACTATTAATTATTTCTATTAAAAAAGTTGTTTTTAATTAAAATTTAGTAATTTTCACTATTCATCATAATATGAAAGTTATCCGAAAAGTACCAAAATTTCACCCTAAGCTAATTTTAATATTCCGAATCCAAAAATGAAGTCCATTTTGAAAAATAAAATTTACAAAATTTCAAAAAGTGGTTATTACTATTCATAATGGCTAGTTTTAATAATATTTTAATAGCATATCGTTGTTTAATAAATCTCGGTATTGCGTACTACACACGCTATCGAGGAAGGTCGTGATTGCATGTAATGCAAGGAAATTCAAGGATGCGTGTTGTGCAAGCTCCTTTTGGTGAAGCATACAACACAATACATTAATGAAATTAAAAAGAATATTTTTCATAAAATCTCGGGGTGTTACAACAGGTGCACTGGATAACTTTCTTTTCAACTCCTTGAAATTCTCTTCACATTCTTCCGTCCAGACAAACTCAACTCCTTTCCGAGTCAACTTGGTGAGTGGATTAGATAATAGTGAAAAATATTTCACAAAACATCGATAATATCCATCCAAACCAAGAAAACATCAGATCTCAGTTACTGTTGTTGGTCTCGACCATTATTCGATAACCTCTGTTTTTGCTGGATTCACAGATATCCCCTCTTTTGAGATTATGTGACCCAAAAAATGCAACTTTTTGAAGCCAAAATTCACACTTGGTAAATTTGGCATAAAGCTTCTCCTTTCTCAGGGTCTTCAATATAATTCTCAAGTGATCTTCATTTTCTTCCTTGCTCTTTGAATAGACAAGAATATCGTCTATAAAGACTACCACAAATTGATCAAGATAGTCTCTAAAGACTCTATTCATCAGATCCATGAAGATGGGAGGGGCATTAGTAAGACCGAATGTCATCACTATAAATTCATAGTGTCCATACCTTGTATGGAAAGTCGTCTTTGGTATATCCTCCCTTTTGACCCTTAATTGATGATACCCTGAAGGAAGATCAATCTTGGAAAAGTATTGAGCTCCTCGTAGTTGGTCAAATAAGTCATCAATGCGTGGGAGAGGATATTTGTTCTTGATAGTGATCTTGTTAAGTTCTCGATAATCAATGCAGAGTCTCATTGATCAATCGTTCTTATTAACAAATAGAACTGGTGCTCCCCAAGGTGACGCACTAGGGCATATTTATCCCTTATCAAGATTCTCTTGGAGTTGCTTCTTAAATTCCTGCAACTCAATTGGGCCCATTCTATAAGGTGTCTTTGAAATAGGCAAAGCACCTGGTACGAGTTCTATTGAGAACTCAACTTCACGATTTGGTGGAAGTCCCGGTAATTACTCCGGAAAGACATCATCAAACTCCCTTAAAATGGGCATATTATTAATCGTGAGTTTCTCACCAACCATTTGAGATAAATAACCTTCATTTAGTGGAATCAATACCCATAAAATGGATGAAATTTCCACTGGAAGGTTATGTTCATCCTTGCATTGATAGACGATCATAGATTGATCTGGAATATGAAATGTGACTTCCCTTCTTTGGAAATTGATATGAGCTGTATATAAAAAAGCAAATCCATGCCAAGAATCACATCAAATTCCACTATAGGAAGGACCACAAGATTTGCAGGAGGCACTTTCCCACAAACTTCAATCGGAGAAGAATTATAAACTTTTGATGAGAATGTTGTGCCATTAGGTGTTGTCACAGCTAACTCACCAACTAATTGTTGAGGTAATACGGTGATACCCTTAGAAAATTCTTCAGAAATAAAAGAGTGGGTGGATCCAGAATCAAATAAAACATTTGCTACTTTAGAGTGGATGGTATGTGTACCTTCCACCACATCTTTATCATACTCCACATCGCTGATAGAAATTGCATGTGACTTTCCTTTGTCTTTAGACTTAAGAGTTTTTTGACGTCGACCATCATCATCAACCCTTAGATTAGGGAATTTATTGGCATAATTCCCCATCTCCTTTCACTTGAAACATTGAAGTGCAGTAGGTTAATTCTGTGTATCCCTTCCTTTGTTTTCATCATTAGACATCTTCTTCCCATCATCGCGGCATTCAAATGCCCCATGACCTTCCTTTCCACATTTGAAACATTTAATTGTCCCTTTAAGTCAACTCCCTCCACGTTTTTTCCACACATTGAGCATAAGGGAAAGCTCATATTTTTTTCAGTGTGCTCTTTAGATTTTCCTTTGAATTCAATTTTCCTCTTCTTATCAAACCCATATGACTGATGGGTTACTCCAATCTTTATCTCAATTTTGAGAGCACATCGAACGATTTCCTCATAGCTATTGAAGTCCCTTATGGCTAAGGCCCTTTGAAGACTTGGTTTTAAGCCACTAAAGAATCGATCGATCTTACTCTCAGGTTAGATAATAATACTAGAAGCGTACCTTGCAAGTCTTGTAAAATTTGCTTTATAGGTACCAACAGATTCATCATCCTTTTTCTTCAGTTCAAGAAACTCTTTATCCATCTTTGTTCGGAGAATACGAGGGAAGTACTTATTGAAAAATAATTTCTTGAACTTGTCCCATTCCATGGACTCAATTTCATCCCTTTTCCTTGTATTCTTAATAAGATCCCACCATTTATCAGCATCACCCTCTAAACGATACACAGCTAGGATGACTTTATCATGTTAAAAATATTGAAGAACTGAAAATATCTTTTCAGTAGTACTAATCCATTGTTCAGAAACTAATGGATCAGTAGACCCGCTGAAAGAAGGTGGACGCTGCCTCATGAAGGATTCAACAGAATTTTGCTCCTTCCATTTCTCATTTGGAAGTCCTGCATGATTCATAGCTTGAGAAAGTTGTGTGAGCATGGCTAAAAGATTTTTCAGTCCAGCTCCCATAACGTTTGGTTTCTCAGGGGGACAATCATTGCATTTCCCGTCGCATTCCGCATTAACACGGTTCCTTCGGGTTCCAGCCATTGACTAAAACCCAGAAGAATAGTGTGAGCAACAATAATTATAATAGGAAAACCACATAATAAAGAATAAAATTTCACACTTAAGGTCTTATCCTAGGTTATTCATGGCCATTTCTAAAACAATAAGATAGTGTTCTATGCATAGACTTATCCTTAGGGTTCTTACTAAAGCTTTCACATCCTAGTTTCCAAAGGTTGACTATACCATTCCTATGATACCAACTATAATGAACCATACTTTACATATATTGTTAATACTTCAAAATTGAAGCATAATTATTACAACATATAACAAAACTACGAAAGGACCATATAGGTATAGTGTCTTTAGAAAGTGGGAATCATAAACAACTGGTTCATAAAGTGTCTACACTGTCTCCCATTTATTTCATCATATCGATAGTCCCTTTTGGAATATCTTACTTAATAACCATCTTCCTAACCTGGGGAAAGAAAACATACAAAAGGGTGAGCTCAAATGCTCAGTAAGGGTAAACAAAAGAAATATCAATCACACCATATACATAAGCACATAACTTTTAGAAATCTTAACCTACAAAAGAGATCATAATTTCATAACATGGTATATATCATGGCAGTGAAATGTAATCAAAATAATCATAACTTAAAACATGAAACTTTGTGTCATACACACATAATCATAGAGAATCATTTCTTGTTAGTCAAGACTCATTTCCAAGACTATCTTAGTGGACAAAGTCCCTTTCTGAACCGAGTCACCCTCATTTCAGTCCTGTTTCACTGAACCGGTATAACCTACCATTCTAGCCATGTCTATCTCATGAGATATAAAATCTTTACCCAATGCATTGGAGGGAGATATAGGTCCCACCCATCTCATAATGATACCATTCATATGTATGCCACAAAATCATAAACCATACATCATAGCATAACCCATGCAATAAAAATGGGAATCTTAAACATCGTGACATCATAAAACAATTCATATACGATAAAGGAATTCATAAAAATATTTCCATCACAACATAATAAAATCCATGTAATAATAGGGATAGAAACAGAACCCTTTATTATCTTAGATGGAAAATAATTTTGATAAAACACTTGAACTCCATTCTTGAGGAAAATATCCTTTCAACTTCAAAAACATTTTCCTTTCTTAACATGTCTTACAATTTTAAACTAAAAGAAGTTGATTAAAAATAAACTTGAAAACTTGTAAAGGAAGCTTCTTGGAAATAATGTTTTAAAAATACATTCATGCCGTATAAGTTAAAAAAACATTCTTCTCATACTTTTGTCGGAAAAGTCAAAAAGTATCTCGTACGAAACAACGACAAAAGATTCCTTTCATATCCTTTACTAAAAACTCACCGAAGGGTAAAATTGGATTTAAACACATGTAGGTGGATGGAAATAAAATTACATATTGAAGAAACATGGATGTGGATGATAAAATACACCCCAGTAAATACCAAAGTATAAACAATCTCGGATAAAAATGAGATTGTGATATTTCCCTTACCTTAGGTCCGACTTGCTTTGTAAGTGTCCGAACCTCCTGTATAATGATTTAAATAATTTTATTGACTTATTCCAGAATCATACTTATTTTTATGATATCATATATGGTCATATTCTTAGCTTCTTAGTAGTAATATTTCATTGCTACTTGTTATTCGGGTGTTTATAACTTTTTGTTCTTATGCGTGTTTTGTCGAATAAATTCTTATTATTATCTTTAGGTTATAGATACCTCATTTCCAGAATGGTATTATTGTAATATATATCATATTAATTCATTCAATTCATTTATATAATCATTATGAAATGAATATCATGTAGAACGATTCGCATCACATCGTGGAGACGGTATTCCGTACATACGCACGAGTGATGATATCGTTCCTATGATCGTGGAATTGTATTGGAGTGTATGTATAGTATTTCAGAATCATTATCACTTTATAATAGTCATATATGGTCATTATTTACACCATTATACCCATCCAAGTAAGGTGGTGGTGGAAAATAGATTACACCACGGAGTGGAGACGGTATTCCGTACGTACGCACGCGCGGTGATTTCTTTTTCCGTAGGATGGATAGATGGTGAAATAGGGTTGTTTAATACTTATAATAACATATCAATATATGAGTGATACTTATTTTATTACTTCATAATGAAACAACTAAAGAAGAAGAAGTGGAAGAAGAAATAAAGATGAAAGAATCGGTAATGGACATTACCTTCTCTTTGATGTGCTTCTTTGATACCTTCTTTTAGGGCAATAAAATTGGTCTTCAAAGAAGACCAGGACCTCTCGGATGTCTCTAGGGAAGTGGAGAGGAGTAATTGGCAGGGGTTGGCCGAGATTGAAGGCTCAAAGTGGTGTGAGGAAGAGGGGGAGGAGGTGCCCTTTTATAAGGGAGGAGAGGGGCACCTTTGGAATAACTAAAAATATTATTTTATTATAAAGTCAAGTTCGCTTTTAAATAGCTCCAAATTGATTTATTTCGGGGATAAGGTGGGGTGGGTATAAAGCCTCTCATCCAATAGAATTTAGACAAGTTTAGGTTCCTATTTTAACCTTATCATTTAGATTTAACATTAAGTTAAATAATTTTACATTTACCATGTCTTCTTGTGTTCTTATACAATAAGGTTAATAAACATACTATAAGCAGCCAAACGAACCCCAAGTTGTTTATTATTATTATATATAACCTTACCTAAGTCATTTGGCTGAACTTTAGATTTTTAGGAATAAAATAACAATTAATAATATAATATTTGTTTTAAAAACTATTTTATGTCAATTTTGACACTATTTAGTAATTGATTTTTGTGAAAATCATAACAGAATTATTAGTTCGAAACAAGTTAATTAAATCAATAATTACATGTCATATTAACCTTTAAAATTAGTGTAATTCATAAAAAGTATCAAATTATATTTATTTGGGTATTTATAACATCAATTATGTCAATATTTCATTAATAAGATAATTACTGCATCATCTTTGTTTCATAAATAAATTAAATTATTTAATGTCTAAAAATTACAAATAAAATACCATTATGTAGGAAATCGTTTTTTCTTTCTAATGAATATTTATAGTCTAATTTATTTATCTATAACCCCATATTAAAAATTATTTACTTATTAAACTTTGATTTTAACTATTTTAACCCTTCTTTAAATAAAATAATAATAAATGTCCTAATCTAATCCAGGTGGGCCTAAATGGTCATATCTTATTCCTAAGTTTGTTATTGGTTTGAATTACACTTATCCAATAGAATTAGGACATGTATCATCTTTACCCTTAATTACCCTATTTACTTTTAACCGTGGTAAAAAAAAGTAAAACGTTACTATTCACCAAAAATTATTTTCATTTCATTGAACCACATTTTAGTCCTTGATATTAACCGTGTCTCTTGGATTTTCAAAATTCCACTCACAGAAGCGGTAAAATTACGTTTTATGAAAAATTCAGTTTTTTAACTACCACTTAGTGGTTTCACTATTCATCAAAAATTGAATGTTTTCATAAAAATACCAAAATTTCACCCGAGGCTAATTTCGATATTCTGAATCCAAAATTGAAGTACATTTTGAAAAGTAAAATTTATAAAATTTGAAAAAGTGGTTATTACTATTTATAACGGCTAGTTTTAATAATATTTTAATAGCATATCGTTGTATAGTGAAACTC
This sequence comes from Viscum album, assembly GCA_963277665.1. Classification (NCBI taxonomy): domain Eukaryota; kingdom Viridiplantae; phylum Streptophyta; class Magnoliopsida; order Santalales; family Viscaceae; genus Viscum; species Viscum album. The sequence continues at coordinate 113,294,751 of OY728119.1, read as the reverse complement.
GGTATTGCGTACGACGCAAGTTATCGAGGAAGGTCGCAATTTCGTGTAAAGCAATCCAAGAAAGTGTTGTGTAGAAAAATATTCCTTTAATGATTTATATAACATAAAAGTCTTGGGTGTTACATACCCTGATTCACCCCCCCCCCTCTCAGGGTATTCAGCCTTGTGGACCTAACATGGTATTCTCATGTGCCATTATTTTTCTTAGAGACTAAAATAATACTATTGCAATGGTAGAGTATCATCATTATTCTGGAAAACTATAAAATAGTTTTGCATCAAAGGTAACATTTTCTAAAGGGGTATTTTGAGAAAAAGGGATGTGCTGATTATCTCTTCATGAAACACTTATTTCTCTTGTTGAGCATGGATCATACAGTTTTTAGTATATATTGATTATATCATTGGTCAGACTCCCATGTCATGGGATTTATGTTGTGGTTGAATATATATGAGTGAAAAATAACTTTCAAAATAATGGAAAAAATAATAAATGTGAATGGAAAGGGTGAAGAGTATTAAAAAAACCCCAAAGGGGGATATTTCTAGGAATAAATTCCTCAAGTTCAAAGGGTGATGAGTTTTCAAAAAACATGAAGGGGGAGATTTATAGGGAAAAATAAATCAAGTTGAAAGAGGAAAATAATTGGGTTTGTGTTTGGAGAGAAATCTTTTTGAGAAGGGTTATTGGGCCGAGAAACAACTCAGAATTTAGGAATGTGGATTCAATGGGAAGAAGATTACTATGGAAGATCTCATTCAAACATTGGACAAGATGGTTTACAGTTTTAAAATCCTCCTCAATACTGACCGGGACGAGAAAGATTATGACCTCTAATGGACTCTACTTAGAGGTAAGGTCTCAAAAAGGCACAAATTGAAACTTATAGATTCTGTTATTTCATACCATGTTTCTAGATTGTTTCCTATGTCTAGATTGGTTTCTCACTTTACCGAAAATGTTTTTCCATAAAAAAATATATTTTGAGGAGGAATGAGATCCAGGAAAAAACTGATATTTTAGAAAGTAAATATCATTAATGATTCATTAATTCTATGACTTAACTGATGGTTCCATGTTACCCAAATCATATGCTAATTGAAGGTAATACTATTAGTCTAGAGAAGAAATGCATATAACAAAATAAAAGAAAGATTTGTGTGGAAAAAAGTTACAAGTGATAAAATATTAAAAAGTGAGACAATATATATAAATAGGTGGTTACCCCCTCATTTGGAGAGAATAATACTTAATGATGATCCAAAGGGTTTAAATTCATTATATATCATCATGGATGTTATTAAGAACATCTATTACATATAGAAACAAATGTGTAGATATGATCAAGGTAGTTTTGTGAATGTTCAGTGAGCAATACGAATAGTTATCTATTTTCCAAAATATAAATTAATAAGAATAAGTGGAATTTTTCAAAAATAATTATTCAAGGTATTTATGAATATAAAATGTATGTGAAAAAAATAATTTCCAATAATTTTTTTGGTAAATTCATATTCATAATGTTGATGAATTTTTATCTTCATAACACATAATATGTGGTGTAAAAAGATTTATTCATATGAAAAATAGATGAATCATAATAAGGATAGTGGGGAACACATCAATTGAAAGATCTGTGAGCTTTCCAGTTGTTATTTGTAGTCAACAAGTATGGAGGGTGAGCCACTATAAAAGTTTTGATAGAAGTATTCTTTTTTGAATTAAGAACATCGTCACCTCACCTGTTTATGATACATGGATGTGCCAAGTTAAGGGTTAACCAGGTAATTTTTTTTCTCATTAGAGAAGAAAAATTGGTTCATACATTGATATAAGAAGGATATTGAGAAGTAATTTAGTTAATGTTGAGAAGATCGAAATGGGGAGATTTTTATTCAATCAAATCTTTATTGAACCCATACAAACTCAAGGTATTTAACCCATTGGTTAAAAAATTTCTTTCATGGATTCTTTATGTGTGGATATATTCATTCATCATATTAATTTTGGGAACAAAAGTATTATATAGTAAGAAATAATATATCCCTTATTCTTACACTCATAACAAATAACTTCGCTAAAACTATTGTTATTCATCTAAACAAGTTTTCAATAATAAAAATTCCATTAACATTTGAGGACCATTAGATTGGCCTCATCTTCTTATATTATATTTAAATGTATTGTCTACTTGATCCATCACTTCATCAGAACCAACATTATCAATTTAATTACTTTACACACCAATAATAATCATACCTTTTTATGAATTCTTTAAATTAATTGCTTTCATAGATTCAACTCAATAATAATATATTGATTTTATTTCCTCGTCATATGAAATATTTTTTCAACCAGTACCTGTATTGTAATCCTATCAATATAATATAACTATATTTTTCTATAGGTGTTATTTGGGGCATCTAATGGAATCATTTTAACAATGTATACAACAAAAAAAAAATTTAAAATTTTTCCATAACATTTCAAGATTTTGATATTCTTATTGAAATTATAGTATATTTCATATATATATATATGAAATTAGGTATCATTTTAAATATATTAAATTATATTTTGTATACATTTAGTATCAGTTACATGAATTTTTTTATTCAATCTTGGTTAATGTGTAGTGTATCATACATATCGTGTCTTAAGAAGACATATGATTAAATTAGTCTACTTCGAAGTAAAAATTATTATATTATAATAAATATAGTGGTGAACATAATAAATAATTATAGAACCACTCCATGTTTTTATTCAAACATATTTGTCTCATACCTATCTTTAGTAATACAATTTGATAAAATCTGTATCTTTCTAAATGGAATTTCTTCTTGAATTTTCATTTCGATTATTTTTTACCATTGATTTTTTGTGGTATATTTGTGATGTAAAATTTATGTTAGGATATGTTCATAATGAGATCATGTATTCAATATCATTAAGGGTAGTAACATCTTTGATCACACTATAGGGTTTCTTCCTGGTGGTAGAGCCACATATATCATCTCCAGACTTACCATTATATTTTTTTCCTTAACTATGGACATTCATTTATAATTTTATAGTTTGTTTCTACCTTTTGGATTCATTCTCAGTTCCATGATCACCATTCTTATATAATAACATTTTTTATATTATATAATTATAATATAACACAACCAACAAAATCCTTTTTTGGGTAATATATCTTTTCATATTTCATTAAAGTGTGTGATTTTCTACTTAGAATATCCCATTCTCCTTCATTGGCGGTGTATCTTGTTTTTTGAAAAATTTTCTTTCTTCGACAAGTGGTATATTTATTAATGTATGATCTTGGTGATATCCTAAATGATGGATTTCATTGGTCTTCCAGGTTTAATGTTGCTGCAATTTCTTATTTCATAGGTGAATAGATTGTGGTGAGTTTAGGAGGCATAGTTGTTTTTAGGTTTCTGGTCTCAAATTATAGAATTAATTTTTCATCATACATTTTGGATTATAGGAATCTATTATTTTCACTATCTCTTACTGGTCAATATAATATGGTTTCATTGTAGTGTAATTTTTATGTCTTGTATTAGTACTACATAGATTTATTTTAGGCCTAATCAATGACTGTAATCATTCCATTATGAGATCTCATTCAGTTTTTGTGATGGTTTTGGGGTTGTAATTGGTAATGCTCTTCAGTTATCCATTTTAGTTTTAGGTATTTGTTTCTATGAATTATTTTCCATAAGTGTATTTCTAATAATTTATTATTGAACATTGGGGTGTCTTTTCTATGCTTCATTGATGATGATATTTTTTTCATCTTGTAATTTTATCACAAATGTAGTGGGTGAAGGTGATGGAGACTTTTGTGTTAGAAAGGTGGTTGGAGGCTAATAATTTTCGAATAAATGGACATAGGATATTTTTTTAAAATTTGAATTTCAAGGGGATGGAAATTCTATATATTGTGATTACATGTGTAGTTGTTTTTAAATTTTAAATTCTAGTTTCAACATTATGGTCATTTTAACATTGGTCTTCGGTGATTTGGATGGTTACTACTCAACAAAAAAAAATTATTTAATAAAAAAATATAAAAATGGTATTGATGATAATAAGATAGTAAATGTAAATATTTACCTGTTAAAGTTTAGTAACATGGGGAATATTTCTACATTCTAAGAGAATATTAATATTCCCCTTCAATGTGGATATAAAACATGACCATGTTCACAAGAATCATGAAACCTATTTTGGTTGATATTGGGATATGAGCATGTTCGATTAAAATAGTCCATGAAATAAATATGATTTTTCATAAAAATTAAGCTTTATTATTTATTAATTATGAAGTATTAATTATTATTTATTTAAAAACATGTTATTTAATTTCTAGTTAATATTATTAAAACAGTTCTTTTATTCATTTCTGTGAACAATAAAGTAACTTCCCAAGAGAAGATTCATTATTACACTATACTCATCCATGAACACTTATCTTGGTATGCTCTAACTATCTGAATTATGATATTATATGTTTAATAGGAATTGTGTTAAAAATATTTGATAAATATTCTATATTATTCACGTAATTCAAAAATAAAAATACATTTACAAGATAATTATTTATTTTATTAAATAATTACTTATTCTTTTAATATATGGTAGTAAATATATGAAAAGTACTTAATTATTGTTTATTTATAGTAAATAATAACTAATAATTGAAATTAATATTAATAAATTAATAATGAATAATTTTAATTTTTATATTATCAACCATGAGTAATAATTTATAATTGTGAAAATTAATAGTTGATGAAAAATTAAAAGAACATTATTAGTAATAATATACGAAAAATAGTACGAAATTATTACTAATTGTTCATTAATATGTAATTTTTAATAAAATATATTTATTAATTAGTAAATTATATTTGATAACTAAATATTTATAAATAAAAATTAGTAAAAAAATTAATTAAAATTTATCATCTGTTAATTAATAATTATTCAAAAAAATTAGTACTTATACATTCAGATTTGACAATTAAAATTTATAAATGGATATTTATAAATACTTTTTATTATATAACTGGTAATTGTGAATGTTATTTATATCTTATAAATTAATAATTAATAATATATAATGATAAATAATTAATTGATTATTAAGAATTAATTAATACATACTAAAATTTTGATGAAAATATTACCTTTTGCTGGTGATAACAAACCCATATCCAACATTAGATATGATTATTCACATTTAGTACATATAAGAATAATCAGATCTATTAATGGAGAACAACCTTGTAAATAGAATTTTTTGTTGAGTTTAATGATATTTCCCTATTGCACATGATTAGGGTGTACAAAGATCTAAAAATAGAAAATTTAATAATAATACCGGATGTGTTGATACACATATGTTTTTAAATATCCACAAGATGGGTGGTGAATTTTTTAAATCATATTTATCAAATAGACTAATAAACATGTAGAAAATTTATATAGTCTTTATTCAAAATACATTAATATTTAAAGAAACTGATAGATTTTTTTTCAATTTTTAATTGATCCACTTATATTTTTATTTAAACTATGTCGAAATATTTTTGATAGATATTATATATTTTAAATCATATTTACCCTCATGAAAAAAAACAATCATTGAAAAACTATAGTCAAGTACTGTCTTTAATATTAATATTTATATTATATAAATTGATTTGATATGGAAATTATAGAAAATAGAATATTTTAATATTAAAATAGAACCAAAAAAATAATCATAAAAATATCAAAGTAGAAAAAAAATGTTAAAATACAATTTCATTCTGATCTATCGAATATACTATTCTCCTACACTTATTCAAAACAAAAAACTGTAAAAAATTATAACAAAATTCATTTTTTTCATAATAGGAAATTATTAAATTAATGTTGGGTTTATATGAGTTACAAATTGATAAAGCAACCAAGTATCATAAAAATGAGACTTCTCATGTAAAAAAACCTAATCCAGTTTCCATTAAAACTGGCACCCATCCTAGTCTGTGGAAAGTTCCAATGTGAATTCCTTGTCCCCATGGCCTGGAACAAGTTCCCAGGTATCTTAAACAGTGGTTTTGGAATGATTATCCTATGTTTGTAATTTTTTAACAACAAAAAAATTCAATAAATCAAATCTGAAAATTCTTACCAAACAAGCCTTAAATAAAATTCAGAACTGAATACATGGGTCAAAATATGACACTAGAGGTCCAAAGATACAAATAAGTAGCGTAAAATCAGCCCAAGGGACACCAGATGACAAGGGTTCATCACCCATGAGTCATCTCCACACCACCACACTATAAAGGGAACTAACAACCCGAACCACCATCACCGAAGGCAATGCCTTTACATGTGTCAAACATTATCAAGTATAATTACACTCAAAATTTTAATAAGTATGTGGGAATAATCACAATAGGATACAACCCAACATACTTCATATGTTAATTATTACTAGATAAAAAGAATCCAAGTTTTAATAAACAAGAAATGGTTGCACTAATTTCTAAAGAATGATACTTTTAAAAGTTAACAGATTTCAAAGGATGATTTCAAAGGATGAACACATTTAAATAACACATTTATAATAATGAATATTTCATCCAAACACACCATAATCCAATGAAAAATACGAAAGAGTCAATGTGAACTAATCTCAAGAACATAACTAGGTACTAGTTAGTTTCGAGACCCATGTACCTTATATGTCGGTGTAATGTAACCATAACAATATTTGTTATCATGTACGAGCCACTAGTAGGGAACATTACTACAAACCAATGGTCCCTAATCAACATTATTTTAGTTTATTTAGTATTTTCAATGTCCAAAATGCTATGTGAAATAGGGACAAAACCACTCCCGATCCCTAGCATACTAGTAGATGTCCGCCCACCTAGATATCATGGTTTCTCCCCTTTGGTATCAAACAATTTCTAAATGTTTACAAATGTAATTTTCATATAAAAACACCATTTTTTCATACACACTCAAAAAATTATCTACACATGCTTTTCATCAATTATATAACTCAATAAACCATTTAGAATTTTCATAAAACATTTTCAAGGAATATAACCAAACATTGCAATTAAAATCAATCTAAAATCCCTATTTTATAACCAAACATACACCAATGTTACCCAATACTAGAATTATAAGCCATAAAACATTTTAATAAAACCCTTCCATGAGTTAAAAAATAGCTGCATATTGTACAACATGAAATACACACATAAAACGCCCATTTTCTCACAAAAATGGCACTTAAAAATCAATTTCATAACAAATTCCACAAAAAAATATTTTTTTCAGAATGAACAATGAAGGAGGAATAGATGAAAAATAGAAATCAAGCAAGGCTAACTCATCTAGTACTGCTTACACAAGGAATCACCTTCCATGTGTGTCAAAAACACCAAATCCTTCTGCAAAAGTTCAAATGCACCACCACCACGCCATTAGGGAGTTTAAACAAACCTAAACACACATAATTAGACCAAGAAACCCCAGATAAAACCCTAGGTACGAATCCCTACATGTTGTACATGGGGAACATAAAAATAATGGAAGAAATCATAATAAAATAAGAGAAGGAAGGAAACTCACTTACTTGAGAGATATTTGGAGAAATCACCCCAAATACACCAATAATGGAATCTCCAAGAAGCCAATATTGATAGAGAGTTTCAAATAAGGCGAAAGAGCTTTTGTGGGGACTAAATTACGGTAAAGATTAAAACATTATTGATTTATGAATGAAACAAATTACATTCTCAAATATGAACTATTTGAGAAACCGTGAAAAATTTCACAATAATCCATGATGAATATGACCTCCAAAGAAGAAACCTGGAACATGGGGGTGACCCTATGGTTTATGGGCTTTAGTGAGATATATAATCACAAAATTATATGTAAACATGAATGATATATTAAGGAAATAATACTTTTTGAAACATGAAATGAGCTCACATATTTCCCCAATGCCTAAATAAATCACCCAAATACACCATGATTACGAGTTCCTAATGGGTCCAAATGGATATGGTGGTTTTAATAGATTAGGGGTGGCCAAATGGGAAGCGGAATGAGTGAAAAATGCTAACAAAATAATTAGTTATGAAAGGAATGTTTTTTTAAAATTTGGAAATGGGCTCATGGTTTAACGCAAATCATGATGAAACCACCCCTTTCTCCAAAATTACATGGTAAACAACCAAAAAAAATCAATACTAGAATTTATGTGAAATATACCATTAATATATGTCATGGATGTGAGAAATATCTCCAACATAAAAACATTCTACCCTTGGAAAGCTAGATTGAAGCCTGATCAGATAAGAGAAATGGAAACTACTCTTCAACACAAGACATCTGCTCTCATGTCTCGTGCACATCAGTCTCATGCTGCAAGAGGACTCAAACTACAAGAATAGTCTTCCCTTGAAGAACATTTTATCAGGAGTCCAAAATTAGCAATGGCTTCTCAAACATTGATAAATCGGGCTCTATCTCCCATTCTTCCCAATTCAGGACATGGGATGGATCCGAGTTTTTTTAAACTGGGTGTTGTGGAAGACGTCATGAATGAATGAAAACTGAGAAGGAAAATCAAAATATATTCAACCATTCGAATATTCTCAGTTATTTCAAAAGGTCTGACATATCGCATCGTCATCTTCACTTGTTTTCCCAATCGATGATGGCCTAGACAAGAGGCCACTTTCATGAATACCTGGTCACCCACATAAAACTCTATGTCTAGATGACTATGGTAAACATATGATTTATGGTGACTATAAGCTATTAATAAGTGATTTCTGATGAACTTGAACTTCTCGGACGTCTCTTGAACAAGGCTTATCCCCAATAGTGAACTCTTACCTACCTCACCCCAATAGAGTGGGGACCGACATGTTTGACCATAGATCACCTCGAAAGGAGTCATTCGAATCAAGGATTGGAAACTATTATTATACGAAAATGCAACCATTCCCAAGTTTTTTTACCAGGAATCTCTAATGTGCAAAACACATACACAGATCATGTCATCCCAAATCACATTCACCTGCTCTGTCTGACCAACTGTTTGAGGATGGTATGCAATGCTCATTTTAATATGAGACACCAAGGTCATCTGAAGGCCTTAAAAAATTGAGATGTTAAATAGGGGCCTCTATATGAGACAACAACATATGGAACACCATAAAGCCTTACCACCTCATGATGATACAATTGGCCCAACTCACCCTCTTTAGTTGTATACTTGATCGGATTGAAGTGTACTAATTTGATCATATGATCAATTACTACCCATATGGAATTATTACCCTAGACTATTTGAGGAAGGAAGACAATGAAATCCATGGTGACCTTGTCGCACTTCTAGGTAGGAATGGGTAGAGGATGGATAATACCGGAGGGCCTTTGAAGCTCCTCTTTCACCTGCTGATATATATAGAATTTTGACGTGATGTCAGATATGTATGGTCTCATATATGGCCACTAGAACTGCTGATTCACATCATAATACATTTTATTGGAACCATGATAGACAGACCACTAAGAGTTGTGGCTATCCCTCATCACCACCATCCACAGAGATGACTGAACTACTAATTCGAACTTGAATGGAATGATGCCCTCGTAAGACGAAGACCAATCAGAAGGCGTTTCCCCACCATGAAGAATCTTCCTCGACCTCTGAAAAACTCATCAATGGGATGTTCTTGCTGAATCGACTCTTTGTGAGAAATATTTAACTGAATGATCTCCATGAACACACCTCCAATGTTCTCTTTGGTCTACACATGCATATATGCAAAGAGCCCCATCGGAGTCCACTCATCACTAGACATCCTCAAGACTGGCACTAGTACGTTTCCACTCAACATATCTTCAATCACATTTCCCATGACTAGGGTATTGGAAATGTCAAAGTCAAACCTATGCAGGTACTCGATCTAGAAGTGTTGCCTTAGATTGAGATCCCTCTACGAGAAGATAAAGGTCAAGCTTTTATGATCAGATTAGACAACAATCTTCTCCCAAAAGAGGTAGTGACTCTATGTCATAAAATCATGCATCATAGCTGCTTACAATAAGTCATTGGTCGAATAATTGTTATCGTGTGGTTGTAGTAGGTGAGGAACATACGCCACCTCATGATCACCCTTAAAAATCACACACCCAAGACCCATAACTAAAGCATCACAATACACCTTATACCCATTTCCAACCTTTGGAAAAATTCGCATGGGTCGGTATCCAACCACCGCTTCAATTCCTCTAAGGAAGTCTAACAGTCTGGGCCTCATACAAACTTCACCCCTTTCTATGTGAGTGTGGTCATGGGTGAAATAAGCCAAGAGAAGTCACGAACAAACCGCTAATAGAAACGAGCATGGATAAGGAAACTCCGAATCATGAACAAATTATTTGGCTGATCCCATGACATAATGATAAAATTATTCTTAGGGTCCCCCGAAACCCCATTTTAGATATCACATTCCCTAGATTCCTCACCTACCTGATCTAGAAAGAACACATGGATAACTTAGCATAAAATTGATTCTCTTGCAAGCTGCCCAACAAGATTTGAAATTAATGTTCCTGTTCTTCATTGGATCGAAAGTAAAAAATTATTTCATCCAAAAATACCATGATGAATTAATTGAGATACCGGTGGAACACCCTATTCACGAGTTCCATAAAGTCTTTTAGAGAACATGTCAATATGAATGGTATGACAATGTACTCAAATTGGATATATCTTCATCATAAGGCTGTTTTTTGGGATATCTTTCTCTTTAACCTTGAGTTGATGATAACTTGATTGCAAGCCTATTTTATAAAACTAATTTTCACCATTAAATTGATCATACAATTAATCTATTCTGGGAATATGATATTTGTTCATGATGGTTTCCTTGTCCAGCTTCCGGTAAACAATACACAACCAGAGGGATCCATCCGCCATATTTAAAAAAAGAACAGGAGTGGCCCAATGAGAGATGCTCGGTTAAATGAATCCTTTAGATTCTAAATCATACATATGTATCATTAATTTCCTCATCTCATTGGGGACCAAACGATTTTTTGGAAGAGATATTGGTTGTGTTCTTGGATCCAAATAAATTGAACACTCCATGTCCATCCTTAATGGAAATTCTATAAATTTATCAGGGAATACATCGGAAAAATCTTCCACGACATGAGGTAGTCCTCCTTCAGGTGCAGAACCATTTTTATCTATCATGATTGACGATAACATCAATACATGATTCCCAAACTCGGGGAGTGGAGGTCTTGCATGTCCTGACCGATGAACCAAATCTCAAATGAAGACCTGATGACTCTCATCAGGTGTCGTGAAACTGACCCGCCGCATATAAAAATCAAGGTGCGCTTGAAAGTGTACTTTCCAAGCTTTATAAAGTATCATATCAAATATATCCAAATCTAAGACTAGGATGTGCCGCTGCATATCAAACACTAACATAGAAAGTGAAAAGAATGGTCACATGAGACCATTATCCATCTTCATTCCAAACGGAGTCACCAAATCCATCACAAAATAAAAAATATTGGTTGAAAATTTCAGTGTGTTCACAATATAAGAAGAGAGGAATGAAACATAAGAACCAGTATTAAAAAGAGTACTAGCTATAGAAGATGCTTCAAAACAATACCTTGATCCATTGACGGTCCTACCTTTGATCCCGCTAGTTTCTGATCCACCGATTGAAGATTCCTAGTGTCTTCATGAGAAAAACCTCTTGAATGTGGAACTTCCCGGAATTGGATCTTACCATAAGTTTATTCAGCCCTGTCACCATGACCACCAAACTGAGGCCCCCCCATCCTTGATGCCTCCGACTGATCTAGAACACCCCTAGAAGCCACTGATTCGACCCCACCCTGGTATGGAAATACCATCCTCCAAAAATGTTTCAAGTGTCTATACCTTCAAACTGATAATAGGTCTTTTGAGGAGATATGATTTCTCATCGGATGTGCACTAGCCTCCCACACGGGTGGCACCCAACGGACATCACCTCAAAATTTACCAAACAAAAATTCCTAGAAGTTTGTTCTAGCTACAACCTCCATTCCTATCATGCCCTCCCGCTAGATTTTCTTATCAGAAGATTGGCCACTACCCATTCCTGTCATTATCCTAGAGAAATCACCCCGACTCTTATTGTGGATCTCCACCATACGCACATGATCAACCTCCTCTACCTAGGTTTCCAACATTATCAGGAAGACATTGAAATAGATCTCTGACAACAAACCCCTTTCATACTTTTGGGCCTACATCTTCTCATTGGAGACCATATCTAGATCATACTGGACCAACTCACCAAAATATTTCCATACTCCATCACTGAAAGGACCCCCTGAATCAGCTCTATAATCTCTCAGGATCTTGCATATTCCAAAACATTAGGGAAGTACTGGTCAATGATGGTAACCTTAAACTCCATCCATATCATTTTTTCATGGTTCCCTGATTTAAGAACTGATTCCCACAACCTACGGTTGGTACCCTCTAATTGATAAGAAGAACACAACACCGTGACCACCCTAGGTGTGTCTCAAAACTCAAAATTTTGCTCTATCTTTTTGATATGCTCCTCCTCTTCCAGGGTTATATCATGCCTCAGAAAGTTGGAGGCTTGTTTTTAAAAATCACCTGGTCTTTTTTACTTCATAGCAGTAGTCTTTTATTCTCAAACATGTGTTGGAATAGTAGTTATTCCTGTCATAGAGCTTAGATAGCTCGATCCACATCCTCTACTAGCCTCTGAACAAGAAGTGATGGAGAACTCACTCCAACTTCCTCGTGTGGGTGCACAGGAGCTTTCCAGAAAGGTTTTTTTGATACAAAATGAAACAATCATAAGAGAAAAAAAAATCCATACAATAGCTCTGAAAATGTTCACCAATAACATCAAATATAAATAATCCATACACATAACAAAAATAAAATAAACTACTTCACCCCCACTCGATGTCCAGGAGCAGCCTGCAGCCCACACGTCTCACCAGGAAGTGAAGTAAAACAAACAATTCCAATATCCCATGGTGACTCAATGTATATCATGAGATGTTTGGGCCAAGAACCCTACATGAGGAAAAAACATCCATCACTACCAGTCGTAGAACATTTCTATCCCGAATCATCCCAAAATAATAATATAACCCAAAAACAATAACAACTTCTAATATCATTTTGTCACAAACTGAAGCAGGTCTCCATTAAGACTGGAACCCAACCAAGTCTGTGGAAAGTACCAAAGGGCATTCCATATCCCAACGAGATGGAATAAGAGTTTGGGTATCATAAATAATGGGTTGGGAATGATTTACTTGTGTTTGGAATCATTTAACGACAAAAAACAATCAATAAACCAAATACACAAATTCATGCAAAACAAGCCTTATATAAAATTCAGAACTGAATTCATGGGACTAACGGTGACATAATAGGTCTAAAGATATATAAAATCACCAGGAAAAGAGCCCAAGGAAAACAACCTGACCAGGGGTCATCACCCACGATCCATATCCACAAGAAATCACCATGAAGGAAACTAACAACCCGAACCACCTTCACCCAAGGCCTTGCCTTTACCTGTGTCAAATATTATCAAGTATACATACAACCAAGTGTTTATGTAGTGTGTGGGCCTAAAAGGGATAGGATACCACCCAAAATACTTCATATGGTAAGCATTACAAGATAAAAATCATGCAAGTTTTAATAAACAAAAAATGTGGGCAATAATTTCTATTGAATGAAACTTTCAAAAGTAATCAACTTTCAAAGGAGGATTTCAAATGATAAACACATTTAAATAAAACAAGTAAGATAATTAATTTTATATCCAAACACACTATAATCAAATGATAAATATGAATGATTCAATGATCACTAATCTTGGGAACATCCCTAGGCACTAGTTCGTTTCGGGCCCCATGTACCTCATATCTCATTGAAATGTAACCATAACATTATATATTCTCATGAACAAGCAACTATTAGTGACCATAATCAAAACCTAGTTGTCCTGAATTATCATCATTGTTATTTTATTAATTTTTTCAATGTCAAACATGATATGTGAAATAGGGACAAAACCAATCTGGATCACAAGCATACTAGTACACGTCTGCCAACCATGATAAATGAGTTTCCCCCTTTGTGCTCAAATGATTTCCCCATGTTACCAAATTTAATTTTCATATAAAAAACCATCTCTGTTCATACACACTCAAAACAATATCTAATCATGTGTTTCCCCATTTTTATAACATAATAAACCATTTAGAATCTCCATAGAACATTTTCAAAAAATATAACCAAACATTTTACTAAAAATCCTTATAAAATCCCTCTTTGAAAACAAAATGCACAAAAATATTACCCCAAAGATTAATTTTTAATAGAAATATTTTTCAATAAAACCCTTCAATGAATTATAAAACCACCCCTAATGGTAAAACATACAACACACATGTAAAACACCGATCTTCTCACAAAAATGGAACGTAAAAATCAATAGCTTAACAAAAGCCCCCAATTTTTTTCCCGAAAGCATAATGATGATTGATTATGATAAAAATAAAAAACATGAAAGGATAACTCACCTAGTAGTTCCTGCACATGGAATCACCTAACAAGTGTAAAAAAACACCAAATCCTTGTGTGAATGTTCAACCACACCATAGTCGCACCACATGTGAGAAAAAACAAACCTATAACCACAATAGTAGTCCAATAAACCCACAATCAAACCCTATGTACTAATCCATACTTTTTGGACATTAGGAACTTCAATAAAAAATGATGAAACACTACGAAAATGGGAGGATGAAGGACGGAACCCAATTACTTGATAGATATTTAAATAAATCGCCCCAAAAAACCAATAGTTGAATCTAAAAGCATCCATTATTGATATAGAGTTTCAATTAAGTTTGAGGAGGTTGATTGGGGTCTTAAATGGGATAAAAATTGTAAAAATTGAATGATTTATGAAAACAAATTACCTTCTCAAATCTAGATGATTTGAGAAACCTTGAGAAATTTCTCCCTAATCCGTGATGCATATGGTCTCCAAAGAGGCAACATGGAACATGGAGGCTTTCCTAGGGTTACATGCCTCATGTGAGATATAGATTCAACAAAAAATAGTAAAATTTTAATTGGGTATGAAATAAATAAATTTTATTTTTTGAAATAGCAAATGAGCTCCCGGGTTGGCCCAATGCATGAATAAATCACCCAAATCCACTATGATAATTAGGTACTAAGGAGCACAAATAGATATAGTGGGTTGAAATAGTCAAGGGAGTCTATGTGGTAAGTTTAATTTTTGAAAAGTTTTAAATAATAAGGAGTTATAAATGAAACAGATTTTGTTTTTAAATCTAGAAATGGGCTAATGGTTTAGCCCAAATCATGAGGAAACTACCCCTTTATCCCAAAATGCATGGTAAACAACCACAGTCAAAGAAATAATATAAATTACATGAAAAGACCATGAATAGAATTTTTGGAGGTGATACGTCAACTTCCCATCATTGGAATATATGAATATGTAAAGAACTGTTTTAAGGGTTATAGAATCCTTCTGAATAGTTTCGAAAATATTAAGTGATATAATAAATTTAAAAATTAATTGTTCTTGAATATAAATCAAAAGATAAGTGAAATAATTAATATTTGTTTCTATTCATATCATTTTAATTTAAATTATCTCTTATTATGGTTTCATTATATTTTTAAAAAATATATCTCATATTTTATAGAAGAATTTTTGTAGGAAATAGATCATGGTAAGAAACTATTGTCATCTTCACATAGTTTTTTCTCAGAAATTTTTGGGGTTATAAAAAAATTTCATAAGTATTATGAGTTTATTTAAAACTTGATTAATTATATGTGATAATTATTTATATTTTTAATAATTTACACTTCCCCAAAAAATGTCACACTAAACAATCAGTTTAAAAATATGGTCATAGGAATAAAATTATCTGTTGGTAATAACTTTACCATCCTATATCTTTAAATATATTGTGTGAATCTATTAAATATATTGTTAGAGACTGTTCATAATTTATAATTTAAAATAATATTTAAAATACTCATTATTTGTTGATTTATCTTGTAAATCACTTTAAATCCTTATGCATGGAAACATCTATTCTTTTTCATTTTATATTGATCCCGAAATTAACAATATATATATATATTTGAATTGTATAGTCACTTTTAATTTATTTAATGGAAAATATAACACCGTCGTGGTAGATTTTGAAGATGAAAATATTTATTCATTAATTATTATATTAAACTACATGGATTACTCCCTCATAATTTATAGTTGGTTATTTATGTCTTCATTGTATAAATAAATAATTTTTGTGGTGAGTTTATTACTATATTATACTAACGTCACACTTTTCAAAATATAACAATTTGACATTTTATCAAATCATTTCTTCACTATAGTCCACCATTTATTTCAATGGAGTGAAAAAATTATTATGTGTTGGAAAATTCCCAATGCTTCCATATAATCAATACTAAATCATTTATGTATTCTGTTCTTGGGGGTATAATTTCATTAACAACACACACACAAAACACACATGCTTCAATGGCTGGTCATATCCCCCAAGGGATAACCCACCCATCAATCCTTATTTATTCATTACATGGATCGAAGGCCCAGTGGGATTGAAGCCCATTACACGGTCCAAAGGACCACAATCTGGCCCAAATTCCCAGTGCAGTGTCATTCTTGATTCATTCCTAGGACCCTGCCTTCTAGCATCATGTCTGTGTCACTACCTGCCTACGTCACCGCCTACCATCGGAAATTCTCTCTCACCCAGATTGAAACCCGGGTCTGATGCAGAATCACGAGACACCTCAACCATTGAGGCACAACCCAACTATATAAATCTTAGGTATCCAATATAAAAATTCATTAACACAAGAAATTTTAATAGTGAATATTAAAACAATGAATTTATTATTAGGTCTAATAATCTCATAAATTCTGATATTCATATATCTGGATATTTAAATTCAAATATACATGTAAATAGATTATTAAATAAAAATTTCATAAATTTCTACAAATAATAAAATATCTCAATTTTATAACTCCTTATGATATTCAATAATGAAATTATTTTTTGATCATATAATACATAAAAATTACAATCATAATAGAATAATAGACATATTAATTCAAATAAATTATAAATTTTAGAATCTCATTTATCAAAATGCAGCAAATATTTTAAATATAATATATTAAAACATAAAATATGTAAAATAAATATCAATGATCTATGAAATAAAATATGATTTTATTAATGATTTTGAATTGTATTACTTAAAGTAATTAAAATAAAATAATAAAACAATGAAAATAAAGACAGCCATGAAATTCTATCACTCATTATATCAGTCAACTCCATATGATTTACTAGATTTCCATATGATATTTCCCTTCACTATAGAAATGTCATGAAAGTAAAGTGGTATGTGTAATAATACTACCTAGATTTAGAGATGCAAGAATGTTTTCTCTGAATGTTTATAAAAAAAATTGTTTGAGACTAGTATAATGAGATTCTGGTAAATACCCTCTCATACACATTTCATAATCTACCAAATGATTCATAAGTATACCCAGATGATCTGTTTCATTTAAAATGTTGGTTCACATCCACATAACACTCACACAACATGGGAATGCAGGAATGTGTACATGAATAAAGATATACAATAAACCTGATATGATACCCATTACCTATATAAGTGATCAACCAATTATTAACATCTACACAAATTGTTATTTTAACATGTTTCAAATTTGTGGTCCATCTCATTTATCACTACTGTCATATTAAAATGGAACCATTGAACTCATCGTATCATGATAAGATTTATATGTATGATGGTGGAAACCTCAAGGAACCCTTTGATATGGTATTCCACTAATTAATGTATGATACATATTCAATGGTTGTAATGGTGGTCATTAAAGAAACCCAATCCCATAAAAATTATGATTTAAATGATTTTTAAATAATAATATCCAACATGTACAGTCTTATTGACCGTAATGTCTAGTGTATTTATAAGACTATATTCATTTGAAATCAAAAGGAAATTAATTAAAGAAAACCTAATTTTTTATACATAATGAGATCCTAAATTCTCTTAATCTCCTAATTATATAGGGTAAAATATGGGGAATAAATATAGGGGTGAGCTAAATTCATATTAAGGAAATAAACACGATATGGAAACAAAAAATGTGAGTCGAAAGTATAACATGATATCATAAAAAATATAGGTCATGATTAATAAAAATGAATCATAACATAAATAATATTTTATTATAAGGTCTTGGTAAAATTTGAAATGTTGTGGAAATATATGACATGATATAATCATGAGTCACAGCTAACTTCCTAAAGAACATCACATCATGGAAAAAGTTCCCCCATATATTAGGATTACTCCATAATCTCATACATGATATCTTATGAGACTAAAACAATACTAAATGCATTATAGAACATTATAGAATCACAAATAATAATTTTATCATGATTTACATGTACAAAATAAGGGCATTCAGTCATATGTAATAAAATATGAATTACCCACTGAAGGAAACATGGTTTCATAATCTTGTCTCATAACACATTAAATTTAAATTTCACAATTAAGGAATATAAAAAATGAACATAAGGAATGTATTAAAATGAAAATAGCAGGTATAATACTCTAGGTATACATGTGGGGTTCATATATATATAATTTAAAATCACTCAACAACCATAAATATAAAAAATGTTCATTAGGGAGAGAATAGTCATAACATGAAGGGAAGTGTCCGTTAGAAAGATCCCTTGCCTAGAGAATAATTTTTCATGTATATTCTTTATCTTACTAAATAATAAATATATTCAAATTTATTAATTTCTTAAGATCCCTCTTCATGTTTTTAATTACTTTAATATATTGGTTACCTTGTAATATTAAATTAAATAACCAATTAATTTAATGTGACTCATTTTAACGATAAATGACTTATATTACAAAAATCACATTTGTAACATTATTATGTTCAATTATATTATTATATATTCATATCAATAATGGAAATAAATAATTAAATATAATTTTTATATATAAATTATACTTTTAAAACAAACCATGATATATGGTTAGAAAAAATGAACTATGTTACAACCATAGAGATGGTATGTTGTATGTACACATGTGTAACATTTCCATTATTAAACGAAAATGAAGTAAATAAGTTAAGTGATATTTTATATTAAAATTATAACCATTATATCATAAATATCATATTAATTATTAAAATACTATTACACATTCCATCCATGTGATGTAATGATAAGGACTACTCAACTACTTCACAAGGCGGACATCCGTCATATGAAAAAAATGAATTATATAGAAAAAAATTATATGATATATATTATTTATAGAATTATTAATATTTCATTAATTACATATATATGAAAAATATTAATCGTTATTAACCTAAATTTAATGTGTAAGTGAAAAATGAATCAAATCACTTCATGATGTGGTAATCTACCTTAAATAGGAGCGGTCTTATCATCTTCTCTATTGAATGAAAACAAAGATGGTATATTTGATGTTATAATTCTATAAGTATAATTATATCATATATAAATATATCATATATTGATATTAAATAAATTAATATATCATGAAGTGAAAAGTATTTATTGAAAATGAATTATGTTTTTTCATGAGGCGGTAGTTCATCATACACAAGATGATCTCTTTTGTTTCCTAATAGTGGGAGGATGATATGGGCGCAGATCATTACCATAAAATACAAAAATGTAGATATATGGGCTATTATGAGGTTATTATATCATAATTAAATAATTAATCCTTATGTATTTGGAAGAATAAATAAAACTAAATACTCAGTTAAGAACATTGCCAAAAAGACTTCATAGAATTATGTCGATTCTCTTAAAGAAACATCTTTAGGATTTCACCAAAAAACATCCTAGAATTGATTTATGAATTTAAAATAAATATATTATGTTTATATTAAATTAATTATGGTATTATGGTAGGGATTGACTTAACTAGTAGACTTTTTATTTGTCCAATGGAGGGGATAGGGGTGCCCTTTTATATGTGAGGGAGAGCACATACATAGAATGTTAGAAAAGAATAAAGAGTAGAAACCTTATTCCCATAACATGAGAACATAAATATGTTATTAGAAAAAAATATAGTTTATCAAGCCTAAATAAATACATCCAAATAATATTAGAAAATTTCTAGGTCATTTTATCTATTATTTTTTTAGTTTATCCCCTTGTAAGCCTGTTTTTACCTTAACCATAGTATTTAATTTTTACTATTTTTATAAATAATTTTGAAAAGAAATAATGCTGAAGTTTTTATAAAACATAAAATATGAATATTTAAAGTATCAAATCTATGTTTTCATGTTAAACCCAAATTTATATTAAAATATATTTTAATATTGAACTAGTAGTCGTGTTGAAAAAATAGTTCTTTAAGAAATACATTTTATGAGGAATAATATGATCTGATTATAATTATATTATAAGTAATACTAATGAATATAAATAAATTTAATATTTATAGATATATATTAAATAAATATAATTTTAATTATTACTCAGTGTGTGTTATTTTAATTAATTCAATTATTGAAACAATACGCACTTTAAAATGATTTTTCAGAAAAATTAATTCTTAAGCCAAAAAATAAAAATATACTAAATTATTTTATAAATATTACAAAATTTTAATTAATTGGATTTCATATAAAGATATCATACATATGTTAATTTTGAATTCTCTGAAAATAATAATTTAATATAATTTATTTAAAATAAAATAGTTTTATAAAAATTAATATATTTCATTATTTTCTGAAAAATTAGTATTTTCCAAAAAATAAAAAAATTTATCCAATTCTAATATTAATATTATGATGTATCAAATTGATTAAATTTTATAAAAAATAATATTTAAGGGCCATAAATTAAATTTAATATTTTCTCCCAAAGAGAAACAAAACTTCTTTTCGAAGTAAATTTATTATTAAAAATAAAATTTATGTTATTAATAATAATAATATATAAAATAAATTGATATTTATTATAAAAACTAAATATATTTTATAATGTATATATTATTATTAATATCCACAAATTTAATGGCTAGTTTAAAATAATAATATTTATATAATCATGGTTAGTTGGGGTTTAGTTTTTCATGTCACACACACTATCGAATGTAATTTTTCTATTTAAATTCATATTTTGTTACACTCTTCCCCGACTAAATGAATTTTTACATAAATATTTTATAATAAAAACTAAGGTGAAAAAAGATAAGGGTTGTTATTATTCATAACCTCTTCCAATTAAAATGTGACATCCTCAAACCTGTAGTTTCACTACAACATTTTGACCTAGTGTGTTTTCTTACTTAATAAGACTTTGTCTCTACGATTTATGATCTTCTATGGATGCTCCTCACATGAATTGTATTTAACCAATCGTAGAATCACTAGATTCAGTGGATATGAGGTATCTAGTATTTAATTACCCACAAGGGATACATAGAAAATGATATGTACATTAGAAAGGGTTGGGCATTTCTTTAGTCGAAAATCTACAACTCTGATGTGATTGAGAATCTCAATGGGGCCGATGTATCTGGGATATAGAGTTTCCATCTTACCAAACCTCATGAATTTCATCTATGATGATATATAAATGAACACCTTCTATCCGGACACAATTTCCACCTTCTGTCGATGATTGTCTGTTTAGGCCTTCAATCTACATTTCATGGATTTCATGTGATGTTGAATTGATTAGAACGTCTCAATCATCTCTAGAGAAATATCTTGTCCATTCATATTTTTCTCTCTAACATCATCATAACTTGTTTGTGTAAAACACATCTTCTTATACATAAACCCATAATGTGCTGATTTAATTATATAATATAATTTGTTATTATAGAGTAAATATAGTAGCTCAGGTGTTTATCCCAATATCCATGAAATCCATTAAACCAGAACTCAGTAGATCTTCATGTGTTTGGATGGTTCTCTCCAAATAACTATATATATGAGGTTGATAATTTTTACATATATGGAGTTCTATATCCAAAACATGCTGAAGGATTATCTTGAACTATAATGTAATCCTCAGATCATGATAAGAAATAATAGAGTAGAGCCTTAGAAAATATTTCCACTTCTCTTATATATATATATCAGTGAATTTGTCAAGTGGTAAATATTATTTTAATAGTAAGGAAATGTGATCACTTCATAAGGTGATCAACTTCCACCTGGAGGTAATTATTACCATTAGGTATCCTAAGGGAGACCCATCAAGAAATACATGGTTATATTTTCCCATTTCCATATTGGTATAGGTAATGTTTTCTTCATACCATTAAATGTATGTTATTTACCATTGACATGTTGTCAGACCAAAAATCCAGAAATAAATTCTACTTCCTCCCTCTTTATGTTATCCCACTACATGTTTTGCTTCAGATCTCTATATATTATAGTGATTCCTAGGTGAATAGAGAATAAGGAGAAATTTAAAGCATCCTTAATCTCCATATTCACCTTTGGTTTATATGGGACACATACCCATGATTCAAAATTTATAACTCAATCTTCAAGAAAGGATTAATATAAAGGATTTTAAACCTTTTTATATTTCACCTAATCATCGTTTGGGGCATCCTTGATCCTATCAAGAAAATATTTTTTTTGTTTTTTTGAGAAAGTAATGTTGAATATACCCTTACTAGTATAATATCTATCTGTTTCATGTTTAAGAATATTGGATAATTCTAAAATTTAATAATTTATTTACATATGTGATCATTTCTACATAGAGAATCTTCTGCTTTGTTTATTTTCCATGGATTGTAAAGGATTGATCAGTCATTTTTCTTGATCAAACATAACCATGTTCCCTGGAGAATGGTATTCATCTTATATGTTAATATATATATATATGATGATATATTGATCCCTATTTCTTTCACACATATCTCTATAAAGATATGGTCAATATATCTTCATAGAAAAATAACCACAACTGACTCCAGGTCTTGTTTTTGATAGTTATACTCTGGAACAATCCACTACCTTGACTCATTTATTATCACTTTATCAGTATTTATTATGAATCATCACAAACACTTCTTTGAAGTATTTCAATAAACCAAAAACTTTTATTACTAGAAAGATTAATATGTAGTGTTTCAATGATAAGCCTAATTATAAACTACTTAATTTTCTCTTCACATTCACTAACTTAGATAAACATTACAACTTTCTGAGTTATCTAGGTTAGAGGGTTTAAAAGTCATGAAATGTTCCTCAAAAATCATTTCTAATAACATGTTAGTCCCCAGAAACCAAATATCTCTATTATGGATAGTGGTTTAAGCCATTTCTTAATTCCATTTATCTTATATGTTCCCATGGATATCCCTTTACTATAGAAAATATGACACAATAATGATACTTAATTCATAAACAACAATAATTTAATATATTTTTCAAAACTAATATCCTATCATAAGGAATTTAGAATAGTATTTAAATAGTCATAAGGCTCATTATTTTTTAGAGTAAATTATAATAACATATAAAATGTCTTCCAAAAGGGTTTCCAGGTAATATCAAAAGTATCAATTAATCATGTCCATGATTGTTTTTGAAATTTTTTGGAATCCTAAATTATCTCAACATACTCATCAATTTCATACATTCTTCGATAGGAAGTGTGGGGAATATCACCATTTCTAGCCATTAATTGATGCTATATCAGTAGAGGGTCTATCTTAGGGAGATGTTGTCCTCTATATAGTTAGTTGAAAAATAAGTCTATAAATGGAAGTGAATACTTTTTCTTTATCATTTTTTTTAATTCATGATATTTAATGTAGAGGAACAGTGACAAAACCTTAATATTTATGTGGTGGGCACAGACACCCCAGAATGAAGCTACCAAACATATAATAGGATTTTTCAAAGTCCCTTATAATTTATTATCCTCGTATCAAAACTCAATGATAGCAATTTTGTAAGGATTCTCATATAAGGGAAAATATCTAGGTATGTGTTCTATTGGGAACTCGACCTCATAGTCGACAGGAATACCAAAAAACTCTTCAGGGAAAACATCAATATAATCAATCATAATGGGAATTTAATTAAGTATGATTCACTCATTTATCTCAATCATATAGAATATCTATTATTTATCATCAGGAAATAATATCCAGGACTTAATAGAAAATTATAGGGGATATTTATTCTCATATTTAAACTTGAAAAATATGAGGGTGTCTTGGAGCATAGAGAGTGATTTATCTATCTTGATAGTTGATGTTATTTATATATATGTATAGACAAACAATTTATAAAAGATAGTAAAACTCCACCAAAGGACACAAACTATTATTTTCTAAAATAATAATCCCACATACATTTATAAGAGATTTATATACTTGGGTTTCAACCATAGATTCATTTTCTATTATGTTAGATAGCTGAATTCCCATGTTTTGGGTGGTGGTTGAATAGTTTTACTAAAAATTCAAGATATGAATAAATGAATAGAACTATAATAAAATAAAATTTTTCAAATTCATTAATGAATATCTTGAATACTTATCACTACATCATATTTAGGATCCCCTTTAGTAGTTTTGATATAAAATTAAATTTCAAGATCTTAGGACCTAGAAGATATTATCATTTATTGCCTTCAATGTACATTTTCATATGAAATTATCTTACATAGTATCCATGTTCCTTTTTTTAAAACATTCTTTTGAATGTATAATGTTGATCTAGAACTTCTTATCATTCCACTCATTAGTGGGATTCATTATTTACCTTCTGTATTAATTATCATAATTCAACTACTTTCCACATTTAAATCATATCTTGTTTTCCAAATGTCATGTTCTAGGATGATTAGTTCCAAAATTTTGAAAAAGGGGATGTTGGTTTTTATTTCCTTAAAGGTTTATATCTATTTATTATCCCAAATAATACTCCATTTTATGTTTTTACCAATACCATGATAATAATGAGTGTCATTGGTCTCCAAGTCAATATTGAGGTATCAAGAGAAAATATATTCACTGATATCAATGCCTGAAATCACCAATTATTTTTATAGTACTATATTTTACTGACTAATGAAACCATCCACCTTACCTTCAATGCTGATAACTAAGATTGAGGCATACCATCCAAGTCTTGAAAAGTTTTCCTTATTTTCCATAACATACTAATGTTACATTTTCTTCAAAATGATAAAGTCTGCCTCAATTTTATGTAAATGGGTGTTTGAAAAAATGTATTGAAAAATAAATTCATAACATCTTCCAATTTTATGTAATGAACATTCACATTAGACATTTTATTCTTGAATAGTGTCCACCACTGATCAACCTCACCTTTAATTTTATAAATGACCAGTAAAACATTCCCATAATCATTTCATTTGAGGAGAGAGAACATCATATCAACTTATTTAATCCATTGATTAGTTATGAGGTCATCATAAGATCCACTAAATTATTGGGACGGTTATTGTATTAAAGACTAAACTGTAACATTCAATTGAATCAGAGGAGGATTGTGTTTTGTATGATTCATGTTACTATTCTAAAAGGGAGATACTTGATATTTTACTTCCATGATGTAAATAGATTTGAAACCCATGAGATTGATCTTATCCTTTTTGAAACCATCACATTTTCATTTCATGTTGGATGTTGTGACATTTTATCCTATGTCCCACCATTATCTAGATGAAAATTGAGGATAAATTAACAAATAAATATACACCTGGTAAACCTATAATCATGGGAGGAATAACATTGTAATGATAAGTTTTTTCCAACATATTTCTAGTATAAAAAGTATGTTATCTATAGAAGTTTCCCTATTAGGTTTTCCATAATAATAATTTTTTCATATTCTTCATAATAGTTCATAAATATTTTGTAAACTTCCAAAATATATCTCTCAATATTTTTGAATTGTGTGCATTTTAATTTATTTTTTGATGTACCAAGTAGTGTTCAATACATTTAGATGTTTTTTTTGGATTTATTTCCCATATGTTCAACTGCTCCAAACTCGCATTATCATGTATTATCTAGACAAGAATGTAATTTCTCATAAACAACTCCCTCTATAATTCACCATGAATCCATTGTAATTTTTTATATTTACACTTTTCCTTCGACTAATCCCTGGGGATATCAATAATGTTGTATCATCCAATATTCTAATGAATAACAATAAAATTTCTCTAATACTAACTATCACTAACCATTCCATTTCACAAAATGTTACATGTTTTTTAAACATAAATATCCATCATGTAAAATCCTAAATATTGTGAATCCTAGTGTCTCTAGAATACTATGTTCATATTTCATCAAAAAGTAACACATCTAATGAAAAACATATTTATTCTCTATAATCTGATCCTAAAATCATTTTTTCTTATAAATCTACATGGTAAAACATAAGTAATAAATAGATAAAATTGTGATATTTAAATCCCATTAAGGTAATAAGTTGGAAAAGTTAACATAATATGTGACTCAGTGTTATAAAAATATTTCATAAAAGAGGTGGATAATGAGTAATGAATTTAAAGCATAACATAAATAATATGGTATCATAAGATCATGGTAACATATGAAATTTGTAATGAAGATATAACGTGAAATAAATGTGAGTTATGGAGAACTGCTTTAATAATATCACATAATGGGAAATGTCCCATAAAAGATTAGGATGACTCCCTAATTCCACACATGATGTATCATGAGACTCTAACATTACTCAATGAATTTATCACTATTTGGGTTCTCCCATAATAATATGTTCAAGATATATATGTGATACATAAGTGGATTTTATCAGATATCTAAGATATAAATGACTCATTAAAATAAAATTGGTTATATAATATTTTCTCATATCATAATCATTGTAAATTTAAAAATGATGGAATTGGAGATATAAATAGAAGTAATGTCTTACCCCATAAAGGAAATAGAAAATTATATTGGTTTACAAGGGAGAGACATATATAATAAATGTGACGCTTTCCATAATTGTACAGAGGAAATGTTCATTAGGGATAGAATGGTCATAACTCAATGAAAATTTTGGGTTAGAAAGATAATTTACATCAAGTCTAATTTTTCAATTGCATAAATCATCTCCCTGAATAATAAAACTATATTAATTATATACTTTCATGGAGATTTGTTTTTATTTTTATGTTTTACGAATCAATAAAATATTCTATCCAACCTGATGCCTGACCCAGCCTAAGTCAAGGCCCAAAGAGTGTTCTCGATCCCCCGAAGATGAAAACTAGTGCCGAGAATGACAATAATGATATGGGAAGGATTTATCTTAAAAATAAAACAACTAGACCAATAACCAAAATTGAATATGTAGAAAATACTAACAAATAAAAATCAATAAATATACAAAACAATCTAGTTA
The DNA here is from genome assembly GCA_963277665.1 of Viscum album. NCBI lineage: Eukaryota > Viridiplantae > Streptophyta > Magnoliopsida > Santalales > Viscaceae > Viscum > Viscum album. The sequence goes on along the minus strand of OY728119.1, from coordinate 113,267,010 downwards.
AATGTTGTTAAAAATATAAACTGAATACAATACTGAAACCTAACTGTGCAACATAATCTCTATGTGACCTATTTATCACTAGAAACCAAAAGACCTACCAGATCCAAAGGAAGACCTTATCAGAAACCTGAACCAGCAAAACTGCTCTGGTTTCCCAATGCTAAGTGGGAGAATTCAGGTGTGTACTTAAATTGCTCAGTATATAACCATCATAGATTCTATTGATTTCCATTCCTGAAACAGTCCAAAAATACTAGTTTAAAATACCTAAAAAATATTATTTCAAGCATTTTAAGAAACCAAACATAGATTTATAAAACATTTCTTATTTAAACCACACACACAACTTTCCATAAATAAATATTTCACAGTCCAAAACCTAGTTTAAAACCAAAACCCATAAAAATTCCTTAAGAGATGACTAAAAAGGTGCCAAGTGAAGGTAAAAAACAAATAATTATATAGTACTATGGATAATATCCAAAAATGAATCAGAAATAAATTAAATAAATAAATAGTATACCATGGATATTTTTTAAACATATCTAGAAGTAATCCATTGACATACACAGTTTAGATTCATTTTCTGACATAAGGTATAACTCTAATGTAAATGACCAACTAGCCTATATAAACATTAAAATCTAGTGGTATGTCCTAGCTGGACTCTCAGCAAAACCAGGGGGTACTAACCCATCTAATCGGGGTCAACAATAAATCATCACACGACCATCATGATGACTCCCAAGAATCCCATGATAATGGTACTCAGTGAAACATAGTATAGCAACCATTACCCACAAAATCCCAATTCATGATCCACTAAAGGGGAATGCATCCCAAAGTCTACTGGTCTCAATACATTATCCAAAACACACAATGATCTTGTGAACAAGACACTAGTGGGGAACACATTCCTATTTTCTTGTGGTCTCCAAACAAAAGAAGATAGTCGAGAACACAAAAGAAAAGACACCAGTTTCCCAAGTACGTTCATCCAATAATTATATCTCACATGGATAAAACAATTTTTGATAATTTAAAACTAATTTCCAAAAAGTAGTAACTACCAACCAGGACTTTTTGTCACAAAATATTTGAAAACAAATCCCTAAAATATATCAAAATGCCAAATGGGACTCACTTTTACGAATAAATTTTTGGTCCCAAAATAACATTCCCAAATATATGGGGAAACATTATACAACACGAAAAGTTACTAATGGGATTATAGACCTTTATTTTTCAAAACACACCTCAGGGATCCAAATGGTCCAATTCTTAGAGAACACATTTGAAACCACATTTAATGTCACTCAAAGATCCAAGGAAATTTGGTGAAACAAATCACACCACATGCACAATTCATAAAACCCATTTGGAAATACCATAAGATAATAACACATGAAATCCATCCATTTCTAAATTAAAAGTCTCTTAAAAATCCGAACGCACACCAATCCCATTTTAATCATTATTTTAACCACTTTAACAATCTTTAGAACACATTTAAAAACTAGAATAATGTGGTACACATGAAACAAATCAACGTATTTTTTAAAGTCTTCTTCCAATAAAAATTAAATTCATATTCAATTAAAAAATATATAATCTTGAATTAACCATTTGATATGTGGTAGAAAGAATGGGGGAGAAGCCTTTAAATAACTGGGGTTTAAGGAAACATCATTTTCAAGGGCCGTATTCATTTTTTCCCATCCATATGTACACCCCATGTATATATGGATGTGTCCACATCCAATGGAACCCATAGTGTATAAATGAAAGAACTGAAAACCCATTTTCAATTAAACGACACTTGTTTTACTTCCCAATGCAACAAGACACACATAAGAATAAAACAACAAAATTAACCAATTCCAATATTAAAAACCGAAGTCACAATCCAACCAAAATACCAAAATAAAACCAAATAACGCTACTTCCCAAAGCACTCAATTTTTCTTGGAATGAATAATTGAAGATTTATAAAATACCTTGAATACATATATACAAAATAATGTTTAAGAAAATCCTTTAATACAATTTCACACCAACATTCCAACATGATAATACCAAACCAAACAAAAAAACACAAGCATAAGGAACACATTTATAAATTACTTAGAAACCCCTGAGCATCAAATAAAATGTAAAGAAAAGGAAATTTATGGGAAAAACAACATTAACTATTTAATATTGAAAAGTAACTTAATAATAATGAAGAATACACCCTAAGGGACAATACTCAGACCCTATAATAAAAACATTGAACTACACAACAAACCTAACTCTTTAGTTTTTTCCATGAGACAACGCAATATAAATACCCTAGGAATCAAAGGGAGAATGAAGATGTGAAGGGAAAACTAACCAAAAAGTCAAATAAAGTTACATAGGAAACATAAAGGATATTTAATGGACGAAGGGGTGAATGGGAGGAGGGTCTTATAGAGCCCCTGGTGTGACTAGTATGAAAAAGTGGAGAGAAACGAATTAGGGTTAAAATAGTGGAGGGGAAAATTGGAATTTCATACTATTATTTATCTGGAATACTCACATGGTTAGGCTACATGGTTTGACAAATCGTGCACCAACCATGTGTACTCTACTAGAGAAAAGGGGAACCCTACACAATTTGGATGCATAGTTTGGTAAATAATGTTCCAACCATAAAAAATTCCATATTACAAACTTCAAAACCCCTCACATGGGTGGAACATGGCTTCCACTAAATGTGTGCAAGCCATGGTCCATGCCCAAGACACAACACAAATGCCACACAATTTTTCCCTTGGCCCTGCATGGGTTTCCCAAAACTCGGATCAAACTATGGAAGTCACAACATAGAATAGAAAAATGGACTGATAACATCTTCTACCTCAAATAATGAATGAATAACCCTCAAACCCTACACAGAAACCATGGTTTGGCCAAAAACTCACACAAAATAAAAATTAAAACAATTCATCATGGAACTCAACTCAAACTTCAACCAAAATATCCACATATAAGAAACAAATATATGTAATTCAATAGTCAATGTAAGATAATTCTCGCCACCACAAACACTTTATTCCCCCATGACATCACTCGTCTACATGAGAGACAAATTTCACTGTTAAAATGAGATGAGATTGAATGAGAAAACAGTCCAAAATGTGACATTTAACTCCACAGGACACATCATAACATTTCTAGAGGAAACCACAACATCAAGAAAAATAATAGAGCAAGAGAGTGTTCTCCACACTATAAGTACTAAAATATCACCACCAACATTGTATCTCCTAACACAATAACGCCGACACAAGAACTCTTAATACGAACAAGAAACCCACTTAATTATGGGATACCCAATTGGATGAACTCGAAGAAAATAGATAAACAAAACCAAATTTAATCAATTACCTAAGACTCAACCATCTCAAAATGAGCATGACCGGATTCCAAAACCAGTTCATAATTGTCTATGAAAAAATTCTGAACTAATAATTAAATAAATACCTTTAAAAAGGGACCTCCTCTATAATTCCAAAAGAAGAAAACCAAAACCATTCCTATAATAAAGGGGAAATGACTACATATATAAAAATTACTACAGAGAAATTTTATCTATATCTACTCAAAAACTAGAGAAAAAAAGTAGGAAATGGTTCCCCACACAACTAGAAATTCCTAACTATGTGAAAAGATTCACTCCGTGGCCTATGAATGGAGACCTAATCTCTAGAAGCATCAGCTTCCCTTATTTATGAGCTGACATCCTTCTATCAAGACATCCTATTCTAATCATTATTGGTATAGAATTTATATAGATGACCCAAAAAATACATAGATTGAAATACTGTGGCATATTACAATAATAAGGCTTCAAATGGATTAACTATCAACATTGAAATCACATGAACAACTGGTCGAGGATAAAGAATTTAGAGCCAAAAAAGCAGTGTACTTATGAGAAGATTCATATGGAACACAACTCTCTCTAGATGGGTAACCTTCATGAGCAGTAAGAGATACCATATTTTTAACTTCATATGCTCTAGAATCCAACTCAGCTAAGTGTTGGAATCGCTGGTTTTGATAATCCCAAATAATATTTCATTTATGTGATAATCATGTTTTAATTCTATGTTAATTAGGTTTCATTAATGGTTCTTGTTTCTATAGAGTAATATTCATATACTCTCAATCTCACTGCATGATTGGTTAAGCTTTCAGTGCATAATTTTTCTAAGTACGAGGTCACTGATACAGGGTCACCGATACAAGGTTGCAGATACAAGGTCATCGATACATGGTCACCAATACAAGGTCATTGATACAAGGTCATCGATACAGGGTGACCGATTCACGGCCACTGATACAAGGTCACTGATATATGGTCACCAATATAAAGGTCACCGATGCAAGCCTACTGCTAAAAGTTATTGATGAATGGTTACAGTTATTGGTTGTCGATGTGCACCTGCTGTTGAAGCCTACTGATATGAAGGCTACTGTTACCAATCTACCAATACCCTTACTTTGTCAAATATTTGATATTTTTCTAACTGTTATATTGGCTAACTTTAATGCTTCTGACTTAATTAATACTTATTGTAGACATATTAGGAGACCATATCTTGACAGTACATGGTACCAAAAAGATTTCTCATGATGTACTAACTCCTATTGTCGGACCTCAAATATGAAATAAAAAGAATGAGAGAGAAAGATATATAGAGGCATAGATAAAAACAAAAATATACCAGTCCATAAGTTAAATGCATAAGGAATAAATTACTAAAGAACACGGAAGAACCATTCGAGAACCTTCACTTCAAACCCCAAGAACTTCAAGAAGATCATATTGGGAGAACAATTTGAGGCTGCCTTCTGTGTCTCTTAAACTTTCAATCAACTCAAGAAGCAGAACACTGAATTTCTAAAAGCTAGTACCTGTTGTTGCGACACTATTTTTTTGAGACAAATTCTAGAGATAGACTCAAACTTCAAATTCTTCAATTCATGGAGTCAAGAGATGAACTACAAACACATATAGCCTTTTAGACTCTATCTCATCAAAATTGGTATATTCTATTTGTTCTTTTTACATTTCTAAGAAGTTTTTCTGTCTGCATCACACACTATCTCTTGTGCTAGAACTATATGATATTGGATATCCTTACATCAAACCTCACATACATTTTGTTCCCATGTATAACTATGGAAGAGACAATGTTTGGTCTGTATTTTTTGTCTTTCCCACGAATAACAGAGGTAGAGGGTTTGAACCCTGGGCAGTTTGTAAAAACTATTGTAAAACCCAATACAGGTTTTTTATCATGTTTATTGCTAGTATAAACTGCGTGGTGGCAGGTGATCACTAAGTGGAGAGGAATAAGTCGCATCTTGAGACTGAACCTATTTTTTTACCTCACTATGCACTATATTTTGTCATACTCTATTTTATGTATTTTCTGCTGCATATATTTTCTAAAACATAAAACTATTTTTCTTTCAAATTGTTAAGTTAGTTTTGGTTAGTGTGTGTATTTTTATAATTCAGTAAAGTTGTTTCAAAATATGAATAGGTGTTTTACGCTGATTCAACAGAGGATTAATCACCCATTAGGAAACTTATTGACCAAAAAAACATTTACTTCTCAACTACCTTAATTAAATGGGCCATTTTAAAATTGGGGTATCCTTTTAATATAAGGTTTTTAAGAGCAATTTTAAGTAGAAACTCAATTCAACTCCCTCTTGAGATTCCACTCCAACCAAAATTTTATATAAATTTTTTTTATCCATTGTTCAAATTCTTTTCAACTGTGATTTTAGTTGTATCATAAAGATCATAAAATTTCTATCATATCTAGATTTTCAGTTCTCCAAATTCTAAGTAACAATAGAAAATCAATTTGAGGGTGCAACTACTAACAAGCCACCTTTCATTAATGGTAATTACTATGCTCAGTTGATTTTAAAATGAAAATGTATCTGGAGAGCTTGGGACCTAAAATCTAGGACATAATTGAAGAACAACATATATTTCCTGCTACTACTAGAGACACATGGTCTTAGTTGACTAAAGCCACATAGAATAATAACTATAAAGAAATTAATGATTTGTATTGTTCCTTAGGTGATAGGGAATTCAATAGAATATCTAATTGTAAAACTGGTTATGAAATTTGGGATACTTTAGTTGCTTCTTTTGAGGGAACAACCAATGATAATGAAATGAGATTAAATATATATACTATTAAATATCATAAATTTTAAATGAAGCCTGATGAACTTATTTCTAAAATGTATCTCAGGTTCAATGAAATAGTGATTACTATGAGTCTTCTTGGGAAACCAGTGGACTGAAAGGACCAGATTATGAGATTGCATCAAAGCCTACTAGACAGATGGAGAGGAACTTCTGTTTCTATCCGAGAATTTTGGGACATAGAAAAAATACCAGTGAATGAACTAATTGAAAATCTTATGATGTATGAAGAATAACATAAAGTGAATCATGAATTAGATGAAGAACCAAGGAATAAATCTATATCATTCAAGACTGCTACCTAATAGAACAAAGATAAAGAAAACGTTCAGTCTCCTGTAGCTACTCCCACAAATGAAGACTCGGACTCTGAAAGTGATGATGAGATGGATCATCGTGCAAGTAGATTGAAGAAGTTTTACAAAAATAAAAAGTTCATTAGACAACAAAACTACAAAGGAAGGTATTCTAATAAAGGACAGTGGAAAAAAGACAGAAAATGGAATGAGAACACAGTTGATATAGTCTGTTATGAGTGTAGATGAAAAGGTCATGTGAAGGGTGACTTCCCCAAGCATAAATTTATAAATAAGTATAAAGACAAGAGAAAGGGATATAAAAAGTCTATCAAATCCACCTGGAGTGCCTCAAAATACAGCTCAATTGGACCTGACACTTCTGATAGTGACAATCATAAACATGAAAATCTATGTTTTATGAGAGAAGTATATGAGGTAACACCCAATTCCCAAATTCCTAATGATTATTATTCTCAGAATGAAGGTGAATAAAACAATTATGTAAATATGAATAAGGATTAACTATTAGAATACTGTGGAATGCTTTAAGATACCTTTAATGAATTTAAGGATTAATATAAACTATTGAAAAGACATCATGCTTTAAATTATAATTACAAATTTGTTCTAGATATTTAGAATGAAAAATGTGCTCATCTATTAAAAAAACACTGAAATAAAATTATAAAATGATCAATTAAAAAGGGATTTGGAAATATTTACTGCTAGTTGAGATACCTTGACTCAGTTCCTAGGGAAATAAATTGCTCCAAATTACACAGCTGGTATAGGATATCAACCCGGACCGAGAAGGATTATTAAAAATAAATTTGTTCCCAAATCTGGAATGTTCATAGCATGTTCGAGTTCTAGACCATCTTTTTAAAAACAATTCTATAAATTACTAAACAAAGTGTTCATGTATCAAAATATATATTATGATTATAGAAGACAAATGCGACAAGTATGGGTTCCCAACGTTTTACTTGCTAACCTCTCTAGACCCAATAAAATCTGGGTACCAAAGTTACCCCACACTTAATCTATTTTGTAGGAAAATTTTCTAAAGAGCACCAGTGAAACTCTGTGGTACTTGGATAATGGACAGTCAAGACATATGACTAGAGACTATTCATGTTTGAAAAACCCAATTAATGTTGATGGAGGATATGTCACATTCGGTGATAATGCTAAAGGGAAGATCGTCGGCTTATGTCAAATTGGTAACCGTAATACTATGTTAATTTCAAAATTACTTTTTGGTGATGTGTTAAAATAAAATATGCTAAGTATTTCTCAGTGTTCTAATGATGGGTACAATGTTAAATTTGAAAATGATGCATGAAATGTTTTTAATTCTATAAATGATTTAATATTTACTTATCTTAGAAATGAGAATGTATATGTTGTTTCTATAGATTATTTAGTTAAGAAAAATGTTTCTTGTTTAAATGTGTTTCATAAAGAATCGTGGTTATGGCATAGAATACAAGGACACTGCAATGTGCAGTCACTTAGAAGTCTTACTAGGAAATTTTTAGTTATAGACTTACCTAAATTGGAATCCCCCCTTAACAAAGTTTGAAATCGTTGCTAAAAGGGAAAATGACACAATGTTTCTTTCAAACCAAATAATGAAGTTTCTACTTATCAACCTATTGAGTTGGTTCACATGGACTTGTTTGGACCATCAAGAATTTCATGTTTAAATGGGAAGCACTATGTTTATGTTATTGTAGATTATTTTTCTAGGTACATAATGGTATATTTTTTGGCTCAAAAAAGTGAAGAATGTTCTTATTTTATAAAATACTCCAAGTCTGTAGAAAATCATAGTGGACATAGAATTAAGACCTTCAGAAGTGATCATGGCCGTGAGTTTGAGAATCAGGGCTTTTAATATTTTTTCTCACAAAATGTCTATACTAACAATTTCTCTGCTCCTAGAACACCTCAATAGAATGGATTTGTGGAAAGAATAAATATTACACTTCAAGAGATTGCTAGGACAATGCTTAGTGAATTTGATTTGCCTATTTATTTTTGGGCTGAATCTATTAACACAACTTGTTACATTATCAATAGAGGCTTAATTAGCCATTTTCTTAAGAAGATCCCAGACTAACACTTGAATAACAGAAATCCTAAGGTTAATTACTTAAGAGTTTTTTGTTATAAATTCTTTATCCTTAACACTAAAGATAATCATGACAAATTTCCTTTAAAAACAGATGAAGGAATTTTCCTGGTTACTCAATTTATTGTAAAGCCTATAGAGTATTTAATAAGAGAACCAAATGTGTGGAAGAATCAGTTCATGTAAAATTTGATGATAATGATCCACATGAACCCAAAACCACCCTTGAACATGTTGAGGAAGATATGTCAATTCTGGACCTTAATGACAAAGATAGAGAACCCTTAGTGAAAACAACCAATTCTAGAAACCTTCCAGAATATATGCATGGTGAATCTGAACCTACAAATAATCATGAGGAGTATAGTTCAACTCTTTCTAGATGTATACGAACTCTCAAATTTCATCCTTTATATGGTGTAGTAGGTGATATAAATAGATGGACACAAACTAGAGCTTCTATGAGAAACCAGTTTGAACATCAATCTTTTCTTTCACATCTTGAACCAAAAAATAACAATGATGCAATCAGTGATCAACTTTGGGTGATAGATATGAAAGAGGAATTGAATTAGTTTGAAAGAAAAAAAGTTTGGGAGTTAGTGGATAGACCTAATGACATATTGACCATAGGCACTAAATGGGTGTTTAGAAATAATGTTGATGAATATGGAAATATAGTTATAAATAAATCTAGGTCATTTTGACAGGGGTATAGTCAAGTGGAAGGAAAAGACTATGAGGATAAATTTTCACCTATAGCTAGGGTAGAGGCCTTTAGGATACTTCTTTATTATGCAACTTATCGGAATTTTAAACTTCGTCAAAGGGATGTTAATACTTCTTCTCTAAATGGGTATATATTTGAGGATGTTTTTGTTGAACAACTCCCTACCTTTAAAAATCCCCATGTTCAAAATCTTGTTTTTAAACTTTCTAAAGCCTTATATGGGCTAAAACAAGCTCCAAGAGCTTGGTATTAAAGACATAGTTCTATTCTTATTTCAAAAGGTTTTAATAAAGAATTGTGGACCCTACTCAATTTATTGAATTGATTTCCAAAGATGTTTTAATAATACAGATATATGTAAATGATATAATTTTTGGATCCTCTAAAAACTCTATCTGTACTGATTTTTCAAAAATGATGGAAGATGAATTTGAAATGAGTCTAATGGGAGAGCTAAATTGTTTTTTGGATTTCAAAATTTTGAAAATAAAAATGGTATTATTTTAAATCAAAGTAAATATAATAAGGATATTTTTAAACGATTTGGTTTGTATAGTATTAAAGGTAGTGATATACCTATGTGCACCAATTTCAAGTTAGATGCTGATGAAAATGGTGAATCAGTGGATCAAACCAATTGCCGAGGAAGGATTTGGAGTCTGGTCTATCTTACTGCTAGCAGACCTTACATTATGCTCAGTGTATGCATGTGTGATCATTTTCAAGCCAATCCCAAAGAGGTTCACTTAAATTTTGTTAAAAGGATTTTTAAATATCATAAGTATACAATAAATTAAGGACTATTTTATCCAAGAGGAAGGTCGTTTTATTTAATAAATTATTCAGATGTTGACTTTTTTGGTTATAAGTTAGACTGAAAATGCACCTCTGGAATATGTCACATTATAGGCAAGTCATTAGTATCATGGTGTAGTAAGAAACATAATTTTGTTGCATTATCTACAATAGAGGCTGAATATATAGCTTCTCGTAGTTTTTGTGATCAAATTCTTTGGATGAAACACACTTTACTAGACTATGGATATCAATTCAAACATGTCTCTATAAATTGTGACCACACAAGTGATATTAACATCTCTAAAAATCAAGTATCTCATTCTAGGAAAAAGAATATTGATGTAAGTCATCAAATCTGGAGAGATAATTATCAAAGAGGTGATATCACTCTTGAATTCATTGGTACTAAACACCAATTGGAAGATATATTCAAAAAGACGTTGAATTTTGAGAGGTTAAATTACATTAATCAAGAGTTAGATATGATAAACTATTGATTATATACCTCACCGTTAGAGCTTACAGATTGGACCTCACCGTTAGACCTTACCGATAGGACCTCTCCATTAGAAATTATCGATAGGACCTCAGCGTTAGACCTTACCTATAGGACCTCACCATTATACCTTACTGATAGGACCTCACCGCTATACCATACTGATAGGACCTCATCGTTAGACATTACTGATAGGACCTCACCATTAGACCTTACTGATATGACCTCACTATTAGACCATACCAATAGGACCTCACCATTAGACCTTACCAATAGGACCTCACCATTAGACCTTACCAATATGACCTCACCGTTATACCTTACTAATAGGACCTCAACGTTAGGCCTTACCAATAGGACCTCACCATTAGACCTTACCAATACCTCCTTACAGATAGATGACTTGAGTCCGGGACATTGCATTTTTGTGTTTTCAGTCAGAATCGGAGATGTTTTCTACATATTACTTATTTATTTTATCTGTTTCTTTTTTCTGATCCCTAAATGATAAAAATAAAACACAGATCACATTTCGATCCACATCAAACCCTCTCCCGAACCTTTTTCTCCCCAATCTCAGAACCTAAACCTCTACTATTACCTTGGACCACTCTAGATCGATGGCAAGAGTCAAAAGGCCATCGGTTGCAGATGAAGGAGATGTGTCAGATCCTAGGAGACCTAGATCCAAGTTGAGTAGTGGAATCCAGACAGTGGAAATGGTGCTTAACTTAAATTTATCGAAGAGGGAAATAGTGGTTGATAAGGAGTTAAGTTTAGAGTGGCTACTGTCGAGTTGGTCTTTAGTACTAAAGGCACATGATGCTCGGTACTCGGTTGAGTATTTTGAAAATAAAAATGGATCCTATTACCCAAAGTTAGTGAAGGAATATTATGAGTATCTCATGTTTGTGTAGTCTGTGGATGGGAATCAGATGACCTCTAGAGTAAATGAAGTATGTGTGAGTTTCTCCTCTGCTGAGTGGGCTGACTGTTTGAGGGTTCTACATGAAGGGATTTGTGATTATAACTCAAAAGTGGTACCTCCCACTAGTGATTTCATCTGATATGAAGAAGCATTATCCGAATTGACAGGGAATGGAATTCCTAGGAATGTCATTGCTGCAAAAATTATATGAGAAGATAAGTTGATTTTCTAGTTTATTCAGCATGTTTTAAATCCTAGGAGAGGGTACTTTGCAACATTAACGTTTCAAGATGTTTTTCTATTGTATCTGTTAAAGCATGAACATAAGATCAACTTGTTTATGATTTTTTGTGATTCAACTAAAAGATATGACGAAACAAAATTTTAAATCCAATGCAATATTTCATTCTATGGTGATGTCTTTTATGTTGAAAGTGAATGGAGTTGCTAGAGCTAAGGAGGAAACTATTGTTGTGCAAGATAACCACTGCATCACCAAAGTTATTTTCAAGCTGATTAATATCCACTGGAATCCATGGATGAGGAGATGTGTGAATGATGAGGATAAGGTGTACAAATAGTTTAACCATGTTCCTCATCCTACTAGGCCTAAAAATAAGAGAGACCATGATCTTAATCCTGGTGAAGTAGATCCTTCTTATTCAGATAAAGAAGAAGATGATGTTGTTGTGCAAGAAAGAGAGGATTATCCAATAGATGACCTGAGTGATCCTAACATTCCCTCAAATCCTTGTGTTAATACTGTATCCTTTGGTGATCCTATCCCACCAAAGAGATTTTCTCGAAGGGATACTATCATAATGGACAATTATGAGGAAACTAGTAAAGAAGAAGGAGCTGAAAATGTCTTAAGAGACATCATATATACCTCAGATAATGACAAGGACACTGATTCAAGTCAAGATGACATTGAGACAACTGCTGCTGAAAGTGGAGAGGAATTTTTAAGTCTCATTCTTTTAGTAGGACATACAAAACGGGTAGAAAGTACAGATGAAGAAGAATCTGATTCAGTTGAAGCTGGACTTGTTTTGGAAGTCGTTGAAGATTCTATAGAGGAAGTGGTAGTGGACATTTCTTTTAATTAAGTTGGTCAAAGTGGTCTAATGGAGATAGATGTGGCATATCAGGAGAATTCTCCATGTGAGGGGAGGAACCTGTTGCTACAAGATCAATTGAGGTTGCTCATGAGATAGAGGAATAGACATAAGCTCCAAGCTTTGTGGTTTTAGGCCTAGATTATGGAGATTCTGATGATGACCTGCTTATCAGAAGTTGTCCAATTCCTACTGACTCAGAAACTACCATTGTACAGCCATTGGTTCTGTTACCTCGAGACTATGTAAAGAAGGATGAATTGGATTCATTGAAATCAGACCTGAAGAGGCATATTGATGAGAAAGCCACTAAGATAACGGGGACAATAGCTCACAATCAAGGACTCATGAAATCTAAAATGGAAAATATTGTCTCTACCTCTCACTCAGTTGTGCTACATGAGGATAAGGAATGTTAGAATCAGGTAATAACTTTTGAAGTGTCTATGGAATCAGTGAACCAGTCTATTTCTAGCTTAGTTGAATATATGGCTTCAAGAGCATAGGTGGACAGAGACCTTAGATATGTTAAAAGCGTGGTTCAAAAAATGGTCACAGTGTTTGAGGATTTTATGAATTCTATTGAAAAGCATGTGAAAGGCCATGATAATGATGTAAAAAGGATGATAAGTGGGCTTACAAAATCATTTAAAGATATTGTTGCTTTCTCCATGGCACCTGTGGATGTATCTGCTTCTTCTTCAGCCTCTCCACCACTTGACAATAAATCCTTCAGGACCATTGTTAGGGAAGAAGTGGGAATGTTATCTGGTGCTAGTAGCTCAGACTCTCAGGTCATTTCCATTAATAGGGAAATTCATAACCTTGTGGAAAATTATTTAAGGGAAGCTGATCAAGATCAGAAGGCCATAAAGGATCAAGTAGGCTTATTTTACAAATGGGTATACACTAAGAATCAGATGGATGGTCACTTTAAGCTTCTTTTGGAAAATTTGAGAATCCCTCATGTTACTCAGGTATTTAAGGATCAAGTGAGAATTCTTAGAGATATAACTCCTACCCTAGAGAGATTCATGGAAAACAAAGATGATTTCATCTCTGTTATAGAAAGAGGGGGAGCATTATTATGGAATTTAGGAATCTTCTGTTACCCTTCCCCCATGTGGACTGCACACCCATCATTTTTCCTTCGGCTTTGCATACTTCTTCATTTGCCTCATGTTTCACCCGTACTGCTCCTTTGATGAATCCTACCTAGGAAATCAGAAGATTTACCCCAATGATTACTCAGAGATCTACTCACTATTGGTCTACCGATGCCTTGGTGGCTGCTCCTCCTACACTTCTCACTGCTATCCCTTGGCCTATCCATCCACCTTCAGAACCTTCCTCCTCAGCTTCCAAATACAAAGATCCATTGGACATCTCTGATGTGGATTGAGTGTGGACTGTCTTGGATGATAGGGATTGGTGTATTATTTTTGTCTATTGTACTCATGTTTTCTTAATACAAACACTCTATTTTCTCTCTTTTTGTTATATATGCCTTTTTGTTAATCACAAATGGGTAGAAGTGTTTATTTGTGTTTATATATGTTCTGGAATAAGTGTAGTGTTCACCATATAATTTATGTATTCTCACATCACTGATGAAATTATCATATGTGTTTAACCTTTATTCAAAACTCTTAAACCTAAATATTAAATGACATAATTTGTGATTATCCAAAAGGGGGAGATTATTGGAGTCACCTTTTTTGATAATCTCGAATCATGTTTCATTTATGTGGTAATCAAGTTTTCATTCTATGTTAATTATGTTTCACTAATGGTTCTTGTTTCTATAGATTAATATTTATATACTCTCAATATCACAGCTTGATTGGTTAAGCTTACAGTGTAGAATTTATCTGAGTACAAGGTCATCGATACAAGGCCACTGATACAAGGTCAATGATACAATGTCACCGATACAAGGTCACATATACAAGGTCACAAATACAATGTAATTGATACAAGTTCACCAATACAAGGTTACTGATAAAAGGTCGTCGATACATGGTGACTGATACATAGGTCACCAATGCAAGCCTACGGCTGAAGGTTACCGATGGAAGGTTACAGTTAGAGGTTGCCGATGTGCACCTTATATTGAAGCCTACCGATGGAAAGGCTACCATTACCAGTCTACCGATACCCTTACATTGTCAAATTCTTGATATTTTTCTAACGGTCATATTTTCTAACTTTAATGCTTCTAACATAATTAATAATTATTGTAGACATTTCAGGAGACCATATCTTGCTAGTACGAGGTATGAGAAAGATTTAACGTGATGTACTTACTCATATTGTCAGACCTAAAATATGAAGCAAAAAGGCCAAGAAATAAACTTATATAGAGGCACAAAGGGAAAAAAATACTAGTCTAGAAGATAAATGCTTGAGGATGAAATTACTAAAGAATAAAGAATAACCATTCAAGCATCTTCACTACGAACCCCAAGAACTTCAAGAAGATCATTTTGGGAAAACAATTTGAGGCTTCCTTCTGTGTCTCATAAACCTTCAATCAACTCAAGAAGCAGAACACTCAATTCCTAAAATCTAGTACCTAGAGTTGCGACACTCTGTTTTAGAGAAAACTTCTAGTGGTAGACTCAAACTTCTAATTCTTCACTTCAAGGAGTCAAGAGAAGAACTAAAAACACGTATATCCCTCTAAACTCTATCTCATCATAGTTGTTATATTTTGTTTAATATTTTAACATTTCTGAGAAGTGTGTCTATCTGCTTCACAGATTGTCTCATATGCAAGAAATCGAGGATATTTGATATCCTTACATAGAACCTCACTTACATTTTGTTCTCACGTAAAACTAGGGAAGAGACCATGTGTGGTCTATATTGTTTGTCTTTCCCACGAATAACAATGTTAGAGGGTTTGAACCCTGGATAGTTTGGGAAAACTATTGTAAATCCCAATACAGGCTATGTATCACGTTTATTGCTAATATAAACTTCTTTGTGGCAGCTGATCACCAAGGGGAGAGGATTATGTCTCAAATTGAGACCGAACCTCTTGTTTTACTTCACTATGCACTATATTTTGTTATACTCTATTTTATGTATTTTCCACTACTTATATTTTCTAAAACATAAAATTGTTTTTCTTTTACTTTGATAGTTTCTTTTGGTTAGTCTGTGTATTTGTATAATTTATTAAACTTGTTTCAAAAGTTGAATTGGCGTTTTAAATAGATTCATCTGAGGATTAATCACCCTCTATGAAACCTGTTGACCAACTAAAAATTTACATCTCTACTGCCTTAATTAACTTGGCCGTTTTAAAATTGGGGGATCCTTTATAAATAAGTTTTATAACATAAATTTTAAGCAGGAACTCAATTCACCCCCTCTTGAGATTCCATTCTGACCAACATTAAGAAATATTCATTCACTCAATAATTAAATCAATCTCTACTAGATGAGAAGAATTTCTGACAGATCTATTTAGGAAAACCCCAAATGAAAAGGGGGTCTTTCGACTGATCATGTGAGGATTCCTCGGGAGAAAAGGAAACTGGCACATTTACGTGTTTAATATAGGCATTCACTGTCTGCTGACCATGCTAAACATTTATGAGCTCTTCTACCTTCCTCTTCTTCACCACCTCTGGTACAAATCATTTTCTGAATGTGGTCTTAATATCTTCCAAATAAATTACAACAGGGTATGAAATTAATATTACAACCATCCAAATTTCCATTATTGATAATTAAAATAACACAAAGCAGCTTGAACCCTCATAGCTTTGGGAGTTACCAATTACCTAAAGATGCCTTCGACTTTATCAATCGACTATAAAATGTTTAATTGATATTGATCTCAATGAATGATAAGAAACAACTGAGACAAACTGGACTCTCCAACCATACTCATTGTCTCGGCTGTGTTAAAAACTTGAAATCAACCACAAGAAACATCTGGGGCCATTCTGGGTGGAAAAATCTTAAAAAAAAAATAAAAAATCATAACCAAAAGAAACATCACTCGAAACTAGGCCAATATAAAACCTCAAGGGAAAACAAAATTCTCAAAATCTAAACACTAAAGAACAAAACAGTCCTTGTTATAAATTGTCATTTCATTTCAACCTCAAATAAATAAAAATATTAATCCACTTTCCACAAAACAATAACTAACTTTAAAATCTATCTCCAACACTAACTCCCACATAATTTCACATTGAAACCATTTTTACCTTGGAAAATAATTTTCCCAAAAACAATTCCCCTTTTTAAAATTCACTCACACAATAAAAAACTATTCCAAACTAACAACTCACATCAAACACCTAGGATGAGGAATTAGTGGCCATGCATAACCTAATGACATGGTTAGTGGTACATGCCCCACGAATGTATCATCAACTATTAGGAACTTGAACCATTCAATCAGACTCCACATTGGTCTCTAGTCTATGTGAAAATACAACATGATGTTGATTTACCTAAATTTTCAATCCACAAACATAGCCCAAAATCAAAATAAAACACTCAAATCTTGAACTACCTATAGAAATGTGAGGATCATAAAGAGGAAGGGTCCATAATGTATTTCCCATTCCTACCCCTTATTTCCCAATAGTCCTAATATTTTATCTACCTAACACCCCAAAAAATAGGTGACACTTTTGATTCCATTTTTTCGAGTCAAACTATGATGGAATCCAAACCGACATCCGACATGGATCATAATAAGGTTTGAAGGGAGATACTGATCCCCTTTGGCTAGAAACTAGTTATGGGCATCAAATTTATCCAGTGGGAAATATTTAGACTTGAAATAAAAAAAGGATCAATAACTGAATGTAAATACATAGAAAATCCCAAAAACTGAACGCTAATAATTATACAAACCAATCTAGGTACAAAAATTCTAAAAATGGAAAATCATTGAAAAAATTAAACCAAACCACATGACACCTTCTCCATGTGACCTCATGGTCACAATTAACCAGAAGAAAAACCTTCCCTAAAGAAAAAAGAAGAAAAAAACTGAAAATATAAAATAACTTGGGTCTACTAACATTGATATGCACTAGTAGGGTTTGATATTAAACAACCCAATATGTGATCAATAAATAGTCCCTGTATTGCTTTTCCAAAAAAAGTCCATAAATAGTTGTTTAAAATCCATACATAAAATAGGATATTAATCATTCTTAGGAACCTGAAATAGATTTCCACAATTTCCCATTAAAAAACACAAAACAATTCTTAAAAAATTCTTTACACTCCAATACCCCATAAAAATCAAAAAACCAGATATAATTATATTATAGATATCCATGAATGGGTTATGATTAAGGTAAATAAATAAAAAAATCATAGATTATAAGGGATAATATCCAACATTCATCATAAGTAAACTGAATAAATAGATAGTCAATCATGGGAATGTCAAAAACATCTCTGGATGAAATCCCAATACATAGTCAACTTAGAGTCACCTTCCGGCATTTGGTGAATCATCACAGTCAATTACCAACTGGTCACTCTAAACTAGTCAATCTAGTGGTATATACTATATTTCCTCTAGAAAAATGATGGTGGTACCAACCTGACTAATCAGGGTTGAAAAACAACAATAAAATCAAGACCCTCAAGATGAAACCCATGAATCCCATGATAATAATACTTAGTGAAAAATTGAAAACCAAACATAACACATAGCATCCTTGATAACAAGCCATGAGAGGTAAACACATCTCAATGTTTAGGGGTCTATAAACATAAGCCAAAACCCACAACATTCCGTTGCATGAGACACTAAAGGGGAATTCATACCAAGGTATATTGGAATTTAAACATAATCCAAGCATCATGAACTCAAAATAAAATCCTCTCATCTCTATTTCTGATGCTTCCACTGGGGCATGCGCATCCGTCTGCTTGGGTACGAAAGGCGTGGTTTTGTTTCCCTGCATTCCCGCTTTCCAAAGGCTGGTGGCATCAGCTCCTTGATCATGGACATTTTCTCCTTGATCGAAATGGGATGATGGGATGTTGGTTCTTCCTTCCTCGGATTCCTCCTCGGAACACGTTACCTAGTTCGGGTCTCCCTTATAGACTTAATACATTGTTCGTGAAACTCTTCCAAGTGCCATGACTTCATGGAAAATGTTAATAACACAGCTTCTGTCGGGACACTCCAAAGGGTCCAGTCAAGGCAGCATCCTTTGGTCAGGGGAGTAGTAACGTTGGACATCACTAGTGTGTCTGGACATTGGGATATTGGTGAATCTGGGTTTCTTCCCCTTATTATCGGGCTTCTTAGGGGTGCGAAATCTCGAGCAATCCCACATCATACGCGGGGAATAATATTCCATGTGCATGTATCTAAGGTTTTCTTCAGCTTCCCATGTTTAACACGGGGTATGACGCAAGTTCAGCATCCAGCAGAGATGGATTGGACTGATCAGAACATTGACTAGAGTGGATCAGTTGGGTGAAACCCCTGGAGGTAACTTCGATGCTGGGGTCAACGTGTGGTTGGATTCTTGATTTTTGTTAAATGTAATAGAGAATGGGGTGGAATTACCCCACCAAGATGTGACAGCCCGAGTAAGAATCAGGATGGATAATGGAAGGTTATGTGAAGTGGATGGTGAATGGGATGGAACTATCATATGGCTTATGGTGTTTTTTGGCTTGAGCCTCGAAGAGGCTTCCTACGTATCCCCATGGCAGGGAATAAAAGTCCATGTAGTTAAACTAACGATGGCTTACCACTGATTGGGGTTTTCAATGGATTATCGTTTGATGTGGTCGCAACGGCTTACTTATGGTTATAGATGTAAATGGTTTACCACTTAATAGGGATTTAAACGGCTTAACACAAGAATAGGGATGATAATGGTTTACTGCTAAATAGGGTCACAATGGATTACCATTGATTGAGGTCACAATGTCTTATTTCTAGATAGGTTCGAACCGATGTGAAGATTGTTGGGATGACCAGTGGGTGGTGGGATTGAACCTCATGGAGACTTCCTACATACCTTGAATTAACAAGGATCAAATACCAAATAGTTCATGTGGTTTTGGTGTACAACGTCTTACCACTAACTGGGGAAACAAGGGCTTACCGCTGATTGGGGCCACAAATTAGTGTCATGCAGGACAAGGGTGAACTGACATGAAGGGAGGTCAGAACTACTAGGTGTTGGGCTTGAACCTCATAGAGGATTCATATGCTCCCTCCCTTGATAGGGATCAAGGTCCACATAGTTTGGTAGGGGGATTTGGGGCTTATGACTTGAGACAGCCCAAAGTGTTGGTGAAATGACGTTATGGGGTCGGAACAACCAATGGGTGGTTGGCCTGAACCTCAGAGAGGCTTCCTACATACCTTTCCTTGGCAAGGATCAAAGTCCTCATAGTTTGGATATGGATATGGGGATTACACTCTAGGATTCCCAAAGTGTTGGTGAACTGATGTGAAGGGGGTCGAAATGGATGGGTGTTGGGATTCAACATCATGAAGGCTTCCTACATACCTTTCCTTGGAAAGGAACAAAGTCCACGTAGTTCGGAAGGGGGAATTTGGGGCTTATGCTCTAAGGAATCCCAAAGTGTTGGTGAACTGACATGAAAGGGTTGGAATGACCAATGGGTGGTGGTCTTGAACCTCATAGAGGCTTCCTACATACCTTATCTTGGTAAGGATCAAAGTCCTCATAGTTTAGATATGGGTGTTGGGCTTACACTCTAGGCTTCCCAAAGTGTTGGTGAACTGACGTGAAGGGGTCAGAATGATAATGGGTGGTGGGCTTGAACCTTAGAGAGGATTCCCACATACCTTGCATTGGAAAGTATCAAAGTCCTCATAGATCGGATATGTGTGTGGGGCTTACACTCTAGGCTGTCCAAAGTGTTGGTGAACTGACACAGAGGGGGTTGGAACCACCAATGGGTGGTGGGCTTAAACCTCATAGAGGCTTCCTACGAACCTTGACATGGAAATGATCAAATTCCTCGTAGTTCAGATATGGGTGTGGGGCTTACACTCTAGGTAGACCAAAGTGTTGGTGAACCGACGTGAAGGGGGTCGGAACGACCAATGAGTGGTGGGATTGAACCTTGTAAAGGATTCCTATATACCTTTCGTTAGCAAGGATTAACTTCCTTGTACATAAAATATGGGTGTGGGGATTACACTCTAGGCTGCCCAAAGTGTTGGTGAACTGATGTGAAGGGGGTCGGAATGACCAATGTGTGGTGGGCTTAAACCTCAAAGAGGATTCCTACGTACCATTCCTTGGCCATGATCAAAGTCCCCGTAGTTCAAATATGGGTGTCGGTCTTACACTCTAGGTTTCCCAAATGTTGGTGAACTGACGTGAAGGGGGTCAGAACCACCAATGGGTGGTGGGATTGAACCTCAGATAGGATTCCTACGTACCTTGTCATGGAAAGGATCAAAGTCCTTGTAGTTCAGATATGGGTGTGGGGCTCACACTCTAGGCTGACCAAAGTGTTTGTGAACCTACATGAAGGTGGTCGGAACGACCAATGGGTGGTGGGCTTGAACCTCTGAGAGGCTTCCTACATACCTTGCCTTGGTAAGGATCAAATTCCTCATAGATCAGATATGGGTGTGGGGCTTACACTCTAAGCTGACAAAAGTTTTGGTGAACTGATGTGAAGGGGCTGGAACGACCAATGGGTGGTGGGATTGAACCTCAAAGAGTCTTCCTATGTACCTTTCCTTGGCATGTATCAAAGTCCTTGTACATCGGATATGGGTGTGGGCCTTACACTCTAGGATTCCCAAAGGGTTGGTGAACCGATGTGAAGGGGGTCAGAACAACCAATGTATGGTGGGCTTGAACCTCAAAGAGGCTTCCTACGTACCTTGCCTTGGCCAGGATCCAAGTACTCATAGTTTGGATAAGGGTGTGGGGATTACACTCTAGGCTTCCCAAAGTGTTTATGAACCGATGTGAAGGGGGTCAGAACGACCAATGGGTGGTGGGATTGAACCTTAGAGAGCCTTCCTATGTTCCTTTCCTTGCAAAGGATCAATTTCCCCGTAGATTGGATATGGGTGTGGGGCTTACACTCTAGGCTTCCCATAGAGGACGTCATGGTCGGTCCTTGATCTAAGCCCACGTGAATCATGCATGGGGTGAGAAAGAAGAGATAACAAAGACCTGACGATCACATCATGAAAGGTGCATCTGTGGGAAGTGGAGTGGGTATTACACATAGTTATCGGCCCAGAGAGAAAACTGGGGAATATGCTTGGTTAGAAGCCTGAGGTGATGGTGATTGGGACTTAGTCCAGGATGGAGGAAAGAATGGCTACAAATTCCAGTAGGATAGGGACTTGGCATCCAGGAAGATAGGAGGAGCAGGGCTGCTACCTCCTGCAAGAAAATATAGGGGCTTACACCATGGTGGTTGACCTTTCCCCATGTAGGATTCATGGGGGGGAAGTTAAAGTTTAATTTCATGTGCTGAGGACGAAGGTGTTTTGTAGTTTAATGTCCTGTAGCTCGGATGAGGTGGCTTCACTCCACACCCCTAGGACTTACATAATGAGTACCCTCTACTCCTCGGTGAAGAGAAGGGACAGGAAATGCCATGGCATGGGGGTGTCATGGATCGAACCATTGGGTGGTCCACGTTAGCATGAGTATGCAATTAGGTGATAGCCGTTAGCGTGCCTATGAAAAGAAGCATGAGGCGAAGCAACACAATGGGTAGTGTAGTCCAATGGACATTGAAATTGCTACGTATGAACCTAGGAGGTTGCATGGGAGATGGAGTTGTAGAGAAAATGGGTTTATGAGTAGAGGCCTCTTAGATCTCTAGTGCTCCATGCAATGGAAGGGCTTCATGAAAGTTAGTACATCATGAAGTGACATGTCATATCCTAGGCATAGGGAATAGGTTCATACAAGAGGTTATTTCTGAATTGGAAGGGCATTCACGATGCAAATCCCTACAAAGCATGGGTGCCATGCGAAGCAAGGTCCTATGAAGCAATGTGCTTCGCGAGGCATAGTGACGCTGCTTTAGAAATTGAGTCTCATGTGCGTGGGAGGTGCTTCATGAAGCATAAACGCTCCTTGATGACCCGAGTCCCCGTGGGGATCTCCTTCCATCGTGAAGGCCTATGGGCTTCGCAAAAGGAATCCCTCTCAAAAGAGGGGGTGAAAACAAGGAAAATGGGAGGCACCTTTCAGAGAAAAAGTAACCTCGAGCAGCTCATGGTTCACAGAGCAGAAAGTGCTTCACGATTCGATAGCTAAGAAGGTGACTGGTCGGATGATCTATCCTTTGGGCATAGGGGAGGCCCTTATTTATAGTCAAGAGGCGCTGCAAAGTAGAGAGCGCTCGATGCAAAGCTGGATTCCACTTCGTGGAGGGTTCACAAATGTCAAAGGATATTGTGGAGCATCATGCCTCCGGGCTTGGAAGTGGGCTCGCAAACGTCAAATGGGCTCGCGGAACATCCCGCCTCCTAGATTCGCAGTGGGCTCGGGAATGTCAAATGGGCTTGCAAAGCATCCTGCCTCCTAGCTTCGGGGCGGGCTCACGATGGTCAAATGGTCTCACGGAGCATCCCACCTTTTGGCTTTGCGGTGGGCACGGGAACGTCAAACGAGCTTGTGGATCATCCTTCCTCCTAGCTTCGTGGTGGGCATGGGGCCATGGTGCTCCGCAAAATGTTTTTTCAGGGCAGATTTAGATAATTTCTTATTATCCTTCTCCCTTCCAATTTTTGGAATCAACAAATCCCCCCCCCCCCCCCGCAGACTAGGAGTCGATGAGAAATCAAGGGTCAAATGCTGAGGTTCATTCTCCAAAAAACCATTCCTCGGCCATTCGCGAAGCTAGTGTGCGAAGGTGGATCTCCGAGAAGGAAAGCGACGGGATTTCTGGGAGCGCCGTGAAGATCTCCACAGTCAAGATGCACTGTTAAGATGTCAGGGATTGTCACCTATATATAGAAGGGATGACTTCTCTTTTGAGCTTTCTCCCCTTTTGCGATTTTGGATTTTAGCACTCTCGATTCACGAAGCTCTGCTTACTCTGCGACTGCTCTCCGCGAATCGAGAGTTCAACTTCACAGTGCATATCAAGTATTTTAATTCGCATATGTGCGCTTCACGACTCCGCATTCAGAGGCCGAGGAAGGGCACCAAAAACAGACTTTGAAAACGCACTCTGCGAATGAGCTTCGCGAACAAACCCAAAAATCACCCCAATCTAAAAGACTGAATGGATCGTTAAGAAGCTGCCCTGGGGGTCCTTGCGGAAGCTACCCAAAGGGATGAAATGGCGAACAGTCCGGGATTAGGAGAGATAATCTGGAGCCACTCTCTCTGTGGTTCTTAGGTGGAGATACTATCGGAGATCTAGAGGAACTACCAGTTATGTAATAGGTTGCCTTTGTATGGATTTAGGCTGAGGGATGACATCTTCATCCCATAAGGAAGTTTGGACGAACCAACTTAATGGTTTAGGAGCAAGTTGTACCAGTGCCAATGGTTCAAGGCCGTCAACGACCATGACCGAGAGGACTTCACACCCGTCATTGCCGACTGCTTATAAAACCACCTGAATAATGTTGATAGGAAGGAGTTACAGCCAGAGATTTCTCCCCCATGCATCAGACGATATAGAAGGCAGCTTTGGGGAACCCGGTGAAGGGGTGGTCTGTGGAGTGGGACCTGCACCATGGCGGCAACTTCATGAATTATTGGGCCTGGGCCTACTGGGTAGGCACCTAGTGTGAGGAGTTTTGGGTGGAGATGAGAAGAGTGGGCCTAAATGAGGCAGCTTGGGCCGCCCAATTTCATATTGACCAGCCAAAGCAGATGATGTCAGAGCTATTGAGCATGTGTTCATTGAGGACCAACACATTCCATTTTCACCACAGGGAAGTCGGCATCAGCTTGTGGGACGTCTACCAGATCTCGGGGGTCCTGATATAGGGGGCTATGTATGACGAATTCTTCCCCATCATGAGTGTGTGGGAGGACCCAGAGAAAAATCCACCACAGGCAATGGCTTTGATGGAGCTCATGCTGGGAGAGGACAAGGAAGCGGTGAGAGTTGTCCATTTTAGGCGGTGGTTCAAACAGTTCATGGACTTCCCGAAGGACAGACATATTTCGGTGAGGCCTCAGACTTTCCTGAAGGGGGCCTGGAGTAAGTACCACTCATACTGGGGACCTTTGGAGGACAACCAGTGGAAGAAGTGTGGATTTAGTGTCATCGCCAAACAACAACTGAGATTCAGGCTGACAAAATTTGTCGCGGCTCTCATCTATTGTTGGATCCTACCAAGGTGGGACACCAACATGGGGGGTGCGACCAAGAACATTTATTATGGCATCCATGTTGGTGACAGGAGGGCAGATCAACCTTGGGATCCTGATGCTCGCCAAGATATATAAGATGCTGCAGCATATCATCAAGGGGAAGAGGCCACATAGAATTTTCGGGCCATTAAACATTCTGTTTGGGTGGATAACGGCACACATCAGGGGGGATTATGAATAACCGAACCCCATTTCCCCTCCAAAATCGAACATCCTTCCATCCATCCTAAACACTTTTGGGAGATTTCCAACCAAGATGATCACTCCGTCAGTTCTGAACTCAGTGTGGAGGGTGGAGGAGTTCAATTTCCACCAGTTTTCATTGCCGACGGGGGTATTCACTGATGATGGTCGCTGGACGGAGGAGCACTGTGACTATCTCCTGGAATTTCAAGGTGGAGTTTTTGTGGAAAGGGTGGATCCTAAGTCTCTCATTGATCTGTGCACCCTGCACCAATTTTCTCAGCAATTCCGGTGCATGCAGCGTCTGGCCCCATAGGTCTATATAGCGGAGCGCTGGAGGAACACTCATGTGTGTTGAGGCAGATGTGGCTCATGTTCACATGAAAAGATGGGAAGTTGCAGAACCAGCTGCCTCCACCGACCGTTATCATCTGGTTAGTGATAGAATATTCCCAGAGTTGGGAGGTGGCCTACCCTGGGGAAATGATGAAGAAACCAACCATTCGATTTGATGATGAAGTGACTCCCAAACCTTGGGGCCGAGGTCAGAAGGTAGAAGGGGCATCTCGTGATGGCGGGGATGCCATAACAGTGAGTCCCACGCTAGTTTAGGAATAGGAAGTAGTGTCAACAGACCCGGTGGTCCCAGAAGAGTTGATCCATCCTGTGGTGAAGCCACCTAGGGGATCTGTATAATATCCACTCAAGCTCCAGGGAAGCGGATGTGAAACATTGATATGCCACATAAGGCTGTCTTCCTAGAGTCCTAAGACATCTGGGTCATTAATTAGAATTTACTCGACCCTTCGGAGATGTGAAAACATCAGAATCATTTAGGGATGGACTTACTGGGGACATTCCCTATTAGGTTCAGCTTTGCAGTATCCCAGGCCGAGGTAGAGCAATACCAAACTAAGCTGGAGGACTTTGTGCACTCCCAGGGTACCCCTGCATCCAATGATGTATCACGTCCAGTTGTTGCTCGATCACACTACTCCCCTGTATTTTTCTGCTACTGACTAAAGGGAACGGTCCCCTCTGTCGAAAGAATCATATAAATCCTCCTTGGGAGATGAGGCCTGAAGAGGGAGCCCATTGGAGGAGGGTGAATAAGGGGATCAAGACTCTGATCATGAAGAGTTCACTGAGGCCATTGAGGTAAAGATTCCAAACCCCTTCTTCAAGGCCCACATTATGGTCCTTGTGGACTCCTTTCTAATATCTAAATTGTGCAGGAGGGCCTTGTGCCTAGAGCTCATTCTTTCCCTTCAAGAGATACAGATCTAGGACCTTCTGGGTCAACGCTTGCTGCTTGGGAGATCAGCATGTCTGGCGGGGCCGGAATACCCGGAGTGGCTCCCGAACCTTCATACCTCCCAATAATATATAGAGGGCCATGCTATGGGGTTCCGACGACATCAACCTAGGATCAAGACCAAGAATTTGATCTCTATAAGTATCTACTACCAATCTATTGAATTTCATCCATCAACCATGTTAACTGATGTGAATGCTCACTTTTTGGTACGCACTGTCCTTCAAATGGCATGGGTTGACTTGGTGAGGTCATTCAGTACCCCAGGCAGCGCCTTTCCTTGGGTAATGCTAGTGAGTGTGGTGGTTGAGGTTCTTATTGATCGAACAGTGTCACTCCTGATCACCAGTGTCACCGTTAGGGAGGCTGAACCTGAGATCATCGAGGTGGGGTCCGATAATGAGGATCAGTCGGATATCCCAAGCCCCTCTATGCCTGATCAAGCACCAGATGTGGACCCAGCTGATGTGTTCCTGGGGGCATTCCCTACATATGAGCCTGCTAACCGCTCTGACTGGGACAAGATGACCTCTAATGAAGAGGACAACAGAACAGTCTATCGTCGATCATGGAAGTTGATCAAGAGCTTCATTGATGATGCCCCCAAGCACTATGTCATGATGATAAAGACCGAATTCGCTCGTGACTACATGAAATGTGTGTTGGGGGAGTGGATTCCCAAGGTCCTCACATGCTTGTCTGAGATCTTATGGCAGAGATGATTTGGGAGCTTGATCGTGGCCTTGGTGTGGGTTGGTAGTGGAAGAAAGAGGTGAACATCAAGAGGCTCCAGGGAGGCTGAAGATGAGGTCCAACGGCTATAGATTCGGGTAGACAAGCACTCGGCCTCCCTCAATGCGCAATCTGAGATAATATTGCGATTTAAGGCCCAACTTGTAGAGGCTAAAGAGAGTATAAAGTTGGCCTCCGACGAAATGATCGTCATCCGGACCGGCGTGGAGCAGGCCCAAATTGTGGCTGATGAATTGCACCCCATCACTGTCGAGGAGGAACAAGAACTAAACAGGTGGCAACAAATCCTGGACGCCACCAGCCAGACGGTGGAGGAGATGCTATGCTCTTTTGACGAGGTCAAACCATCCATGGGAGTGGTCGATACTAGGGTGTTTTGATGCCCATAACCTTTGAACACACATTCATTCTTTGATTATTTTATGCCAACTGCGTGCATGAAATCCATTATTTTCTTTGGTTAATTGCATTCCCGTGACATTTGTGGAGCATCTAGCGATCAATCCCTAAGCTCACATGGGTTGGGCCCAATGTGAGAAAAAAGGGATGACCACATTTCCATTCCATTCAAAGGAGGGAGTGCAGACCAATCATCAGGTATTCGGGGGCTTGAACAACCAATCTGGATTTCCTAGAAGAAAAGGGAGAGGCCCGACCAGAGGACGAGGACCTTAGAACAATCGACGTGTCGTGTTCCCAATGTGCTATAGTTCATTAGGGGGTAACATTAGGGGTGTTGGAAGCTAATCCAAAAATAACGGAATGAAAAGTGTGGATTATAACACCCCAAATTCAGAAAACTGTGGGGATGGAGCAACAATAAAGGATAACTGCTGACCTCATTCGAAACACAACATCTATATTGTGTTATCCTGAAATGGGGAGGAAAAATGAGGGTCGCTCGCTGACCATGTTCGAAACATGGGGCCTGACTCAGAATGTCATCGATTAGCCTTTCAAAACATTGTCCCAGGATAGTAGGCAAGCCATAGGCCGAGCATCCATATTGTCAGGGGGTTCATTTTGATGTGAGAGAGGACGAGGATCCGAATAAAGGGCATGCAAGGCGTTGAATATGAAGTGGTGGTTTGTTCGAATAGAATTCGCCACTCTTGAAATTACGCCACTGTGGTGGAAACACATTAGGTGGGGTACACCGGCCTCATCAGGGATCAAACATACTTCTAAACAGGACCCCTCAGACGAGGAAATTTTCGCCTACCAACATTTATCATGGGGCATCCTGAACTTGTTCAGGGTAAAGTTGTAATTTCATAGTTCCCCAAAAGAGCTCAGGTCAAGGGACCAAAAAAAGAGGGGGAAATGGGAATTAGAATTACTAGGGATATACCTAGATATAGGATGTATGGGGGTCTTTACATATTCCATGATAATGGGAATTAATCGAAACATATTTCCTGGGGCACAGTGATGTCATAGACCAGCACTAGTAATGAGAATTCTTTCTGGAGAGGAAACTGAAGCATCCCATGATTAACATAGGTCATCCAAAACTTCTTCAGGGTAGAACCACAATTTAGGGTCATTAGTTGAGGACATATAGACTCATGGAGTTTAACGTCATACGATAGGACATGGAGTGAAAGGGGAGGTCCCTAGAAGGGAGTATGTGGTGTGGTAGCTATCAACCCAACACGAATGAGGATTTGGAGTCAACATCACACCACGTATCCTCGGAGGAAACACTTCAGGTTAGGGGACCAAGAGTGAGAATTAGACTAGGCCCTGAAGCAAAGTGTTCAGGAGTTCCTATGTACCCCATGAAGATGGGAATCAAGTCATACATAGTTATGAGAGTGTAGTTTAATGTCATGTGGGATGGGAAGAGGCATGTGTGGTAATGGTTGCGCCAGTACACGTCCTTCCAAAACTAATAAGCTGGCATGAGTCATGATCGATGTGGGGAATATATAGTGGTGATTGGACTTTCCTAGCATAGGGAGGCACATGTCAGGGACGATGGGGCATTAGATGACTCACGTCCCACTTATGATGACCCGCCTATTTAATGCACCTAGATGTGCTGAAGAGTAAAGCCGAGCATGTGGGAATTGGACATGGACATATGAAACTGGAATTATATGAATCATGAAGCTCGAGATCTGGACCGCAATGATGGTGGTGCGAGGATAGGGGATAGATATTGACAATGTTCAAAACACAGCATCTATATTGCGTTATCGTGGAATGGGGACAGACTGTTGAGGGATTATTGTTGACCGTGTTTGAAAAAAAGAACCTGTCACAAATGTCATATCAAGTATTTAGGTATGTAGGCCCGAAACGGTAGGTGAGCTAAGGCGGCATGATACCAAGCCGCAAAGGGGGTCCCTATGGATGTGGAAGTGGATTAGGATCCAAATGACAGGCTCATGAAGCTTGGTTATGGAAAGAGGGGAATGTCCTCGTGAAAATTCCATACGTCGGGCAATTAGTCGATATACATATAAATACGACTAATAGACATGCAGTTCCCGTAGGGATATTTTATTTTTGGGTCATTGAACTCAAACCATGCTGGGAAAACATAGGGTAAGAAAATGGTGTGGCTATTGAAAAACCCAACGTGAACGAGAACCTAAGAGGTACTCCCAACGCCACATATTCCCAGGTGAGTTCATCCCATGCGGGAGAAAAAGAATGGATAAGATTTATAGATTCCTTGGATGGACCCAGAGACAAAAATACCTGACATTCCTACATATCCCATGAGAATGGGAATCAATCCATACGTAGTTCTTAATATGGCACAGTGGGATACCAGTTCCATGTTTAATAAGGTTGTGCAGGTCTGGCCCATACACAAAAAGAAGTGGTATTTGATAGATCTCATTTGTCCGTTAAGATGAATGGGTGTTTTTTTGTGAAGTGATGGTCCTAGAATAGATAATCCATGCATCACAACTAGAATCAATCCAAATGAAGGTATTTAAAATGGTATGTATTTTAACCGATACCAAACATGATGTCCCTTGTGCGAGGTCACCACAATGTAGAGTCGTTTTTTGTCGTGTATCCAGAATGATACTATCACAGTTTAGGGTCATGTGATGGGACCAACCAGGCACTTTAATGTCGTCCAACATAGATGTGATAGTTTAAAGTCACATGGGAATAGGTGGCATAGCTCAAAGTCATATTTCCCAGAAAAAGATATGAGGTTCTAGAGGGAATGAGCATGGTGCAATAAAGCATACCTGACATGGATGAGGACATAATCCCATACCCCACCACGTGTAATTATGAGAAAAAAACCTCGAGTCTAGGGGCCAATAAAGGATAAAATGTAGAATGCAGGAGAGACTAGTCTCAATTAAGCTCGATTCAATGATGAGATGCTCGGCTGTTCCTACGTATCCCATGAGGATGGGAGTCAAGCTACACGTAGTTCTCGAAGGTGCCTTTTAATGTCATGTAGGAAAAAATACAGTTTAATTTCATGCAAAGATATTAGGTAGGATGGACTAGCTCATAGGAGGGGGCGTATGTGGCATGGCTATTTCAAACCCGATGTGAATGCAGGAAGAAGCCCATACACACCACACCACGTGGACCTATAAGGGTGGGGGCCAAAAAGGCATATTAAAAGAGATAAATTAGGGAAACTGACTTGGGACTAAAGATGAGATGTATGGGAATTCCAAAATCTCCCAAAAAGATGGGAATCAAGCAGTACGTAGTTCTCACAAAGGGGCAACATGAAAAGATCTAAGTTTAAGGTCTTAGAACTCAGACCATAGAGAGGCAGGACTATACCAAGTAAATACAGACCTTAACCCAATCCCTAATCTTACTTGAGTCAAAGTCAGTGTAGGAAAAAATGATAGATAAGGTGTTTTCAAGAAGTGGAATACATGCAAAGGGGAAATCGGTGGAGCCCCGAATGATTTCCTTATCGTGGATTTTTCCTCCTAATGTGCGGATGCGCACTGCGGAATAGTACTTAGTGTTTCAAAGTTCTAATTGGACATGACTATGTGGAGAAGGATGTGAATCAGGTAACCGACATTTTGGTCTTAATGGGGTTGGAGGGATGATGGATGATAACTTTTGACCATGTTCTAATCACAGAATCTATATTTTGTTAGCCGAAAATGGGGAAAAACAAATGACCATCGACCGCTGACCATATTCTCAATGTGGGACTTGTATCGATTTGTTGCCTGAAATGCTGGAAGACGTTGTTCTGTAAGGGTAGAAGAGCCCTTAGGACTAGAATCCATTCCATTTGTGGGTCCCTTTGGGTGTGAAATGTAATAAATGCCCTAATAAAGGGGAACATGAAGCCTGAGAAATGGGTGAAAGCATATCTGAGTAGAATCCGACATTACAGGTGCTAAACCAGAGTACCCTTGGGTACAATAGTGAATTCCCAAAGAGGACCGAGGGGCTCATCTTGAGAGCGGCCGAATTGAAAATACAAGTATAGTGAAAGGGGACGGAAAACTCTCAGGAGAAAAAGGTTAATGACATGGTTGTTACAAAACCCGACATGAATTAGGACATAATCCCATACCACACCATATATTCCTCTCTCTGGTGGAGTGTAATCCAAGGGTACAAGATGAGAGGAATATTTCTAAGAGATGGGGCTAGACCCGATGTCTAGACATTCGGACAGTCTTACATATCCCATAAGGATGGGAATCAAGCCACATGTGGTTCTTGAAGGGAGTAATGTGTTGTTTGTCTTCATGCAGTAAGGATGCAAATGGGTGAGATACCAAACATATAGGAGGTTTACAACACAGCGAGTAACCTGACATGAATAGGGACATAATCCTATACTACACCATATAACCCTAAGTGAGAACCTGGGATGGGGGCCCGAAAAGGACAAGGGACCTAAAGCTGGGACTCAGATGGAAAGTCTCATCCAGTTTTCACTTTAACGTCTTGTATTGAGGCTGTTTATGGATAAGGTATCTCATCCAGGTATGTGTATGGCACGACGAGTAACCCGACGTGAATGAGGACATAATCCCATACCACACCGTACAGTCCCGTAAGAGTTAATACTTTGGTCGAGGGCCTGAGATTGGGCATGTGAAGTGTGGAAAGGCCTGTTCTCACAGTATGGATGATAAGTGACAGGGGGATGTTTGAAGGGGATATGTGTAGAAAGGCAAAATAGCCCTATGTGAATGAAGACATAAGTCCTCTCCCAACCACACAACCCTAAATGAGAACTCGGGCTAGGGGCTAGAAAAGTCCAAGGGGCCTGAAGCTGGGTGTCCCTGCCAATGGTAGCCATACAACCTCTTGTGTGTTTACCGCCTCATCACAGCCCCTAAGCCCATGTGAGTGGTGCTCGGTGTGGGGAAGAAGGGGCCAGACTCGGCTCTCCCTGTCATATAGGGGTCTAATAGCTGGCATTGCCTGAAGGGAGTTCGTCACTTGGAAATACAACGAGGCATAATGAACCACTACACTCAATGTTTTGAGACATCTTGGGGTGGATCTAATGAAAATAAATAGTTTATGACAATTTTTGAAACCCAACGTCCCTATAGTGACCTGGACTATGAACAACAAATGAGCATCAATCATTGACTATATTCGCAACACGACACTTGTATCAGCTTGTTTCAAAACATCATCGAGGGTGTTGGCCTGAAGTGGTAGGAGAGCCCTTAGGATTAGCATCCATGCCATTCGGGGGCCCTACTAGATGGGAAAGTTGATGGAGTGTCAATCATAGGAGTTGGTGAAGCAAAGTTGTACCCATCTGTGAAAGAGGCTAACAACTAAATGGAGTGGGACGTATGGTGGGATCGAGATGAGATCAATGTAAATTGGGGAAAAAGTCTTAACCACACCATATGTGTTGACCCGAGGGAAGATTCTGGCATTTGGGTTGGGGCAACAGACGACATGTTCACATGTTCCTACGTATCCCATGAGGATGGAAATCAAGCCGTACATAGTTCATGAAGGCCAGGCAGTTTATTATCGTATGGTGAGGACATGGGAGGATTGAAGAATGAGGTGAGGTAACATGGTGTGATCATTGTAATATTGATATGAGTGGGGCTATGGAATCCTACACTACACCATGGTCCTCCAAGAGAACTACACCCAGAGGGAATAATCAGAGAAAAGAGTTTGGGGGATGGACTCAAGACGCAACGTCTGAGCATTCCAACATATCCCATGCTGCTGAGAATCAATCCATACATAGTTCTAAGGGTGAAACTTAACATCTTGCAGGATTATATAAAGTTTATCATCATGTGGGACAAAGCTGTTTCAGGTCAGGTGGGACCTAAACAGTTTAGGGTCATGCCAAACGAACTGGCTCAAGAAAAGTATTGCTTGAGAAACTTGGCATTGGTTGGAGGAGTTATATGCTCACCATCCATGGTCACCAGGGAGTATGCATCATTGGGGTAAAGCCCGTGAATTATGTAAGGTTGTTCCTATTTGGGATCCAACTTGGGTGGTTTGCTACCAGGGATCATCGGTGTCCGGAGGGCCAATACCAAGTCACCTTGTGAGATGGAGCAGAGAAGAACTCTCTTTTTGAACGCACTAGCTATCTTGTTCTGGAGTATTTCCAGATTGTGAAGGGCATGAAGCCTATATTCATCAAATGATTCAAATTTAGCTAGATTAATTTCAACTACATTATATGGCACCTACTGGTCATAGACTGTTGTGCGTAATGATGGCAGTTGGATCTCGATGGGCAGGACAGCCTCAGCTCCGTACACCAGGGAATAAGGGGTCACTTGGGTGGAAGTACGAGTCGTTGTTAGATAATCCCAGGTTAGTCTCACCTATGGGAACACTTTGTGTGTTTAATTCACAAACATCCTCCGGAAACCTGTGACCCCGAGTAGCTTCTTCAACAACAATTGTGGGGTCAACATCAGTTGTTTCAAGATGTTTTGGTGCATGTGATGATCCTAAAAGTTTCATATAATGGAAGCTAGCTATTTTTTCATTGGATACCTTATGAAATATTATAGAGTTACCATAAGCGTCCTCTCCTCTGATAGTTGGAATCATAGCAGTGTTGGGGACAGATGTTCGTACCTTTACTACAATGCCACTTCGGGAACCACTGAATATACAAAATTTTTGTTTTCTCAGCATCACCTTCTACATCTACTTTATTCTTATTAGTGGTTTCTTTCAAAGAAGAAACTGATGAATCCCCTATAATCTTAAAAGGTTTAAACACTTTTTCATCAATGAAACTAAAATTCTTGATTATCCGGGAGACTTACCAATTCTAAGAAAGATCTTAAATGTGGTTTTCATTTTTCAATTATTTCTATTCTTTGTCTTTTTATTATGTCTTGTATCGTCACATACAGAAAAAGGTATCGGTGATCCCAGTACCCTCTCTATTTTCTTCTCCATGGCCTGTCTGCCCAGAGATATTTCTCCCAATTCACCGGGTTATCCGGTAGCTCCAAGAGCAGTGACTCCAGAAGTATATTTTGGTGAATGAATTTCAGTTGTCTTTCGTTTACACAATAATAATTTAAGACAAAATTTATCCCAAGTAACAATTTTTTGATTAAAATTCCTGTTGTAAAATAGAGGAAGATACAAAATAAGGGGAACTTACATTCTCATGATCTATAAAGTCTAACCATTATTCATCTAACAAATGATTAATCCCTTAGATGGTATCATAATCTATCATTTACTTTGGCCACTTTATGGTATGAATTGATTCATCAGTAGCATATATGTGCATTACCAGCTCTCGAATATAGGTACTTACCTCATTGGGATTATCCTTAAAAAGAATGTCATAAGAAGCCCATAAATCCCCTACTCTCGGAATATGATGTTCCTCAAAAAAGTCCATCCACATGGTCTCATAATTATAGTATAGACTCTTCCATGTTCGAATATACTCTAGTCTTATATATTCAGATTGTATGTCCAAGGTTTTTGATGAGGATCTTACAACCTTGGACTTGAGTTTTTTCCCAGTGCCAGTTGTCACATATGAAGGATTGGAAAATGGAACTCGCTGTACTTCAGAATGATGATGACTAGATTAGCTTGATACGAATTTAGTATGGATTGACGGAGTAGCTATTTTTATCCTAGTATGAGTATTATAACTGGTGCAAGGTATCTTTGGAGGATTTGGATCATCATCACCTCTACTCTTTGATTTAGGAAAATATGCCCCTGATAATGAAGAATTATCTTCCAAGCGAAGTGGTTTCTTCCTATTATTTATCTTTATCCATACTCGGGGGATGAAATTAATTAATAAACTTTCAGGGTATGATGCAACCCAGTTTTTAGCATACCATATGGTTAATCTACTTACTACATCCACAACAGGTAAATTAAAAACTGCACTGGTCTTCTCTGCAAATGTCAACAACCATAGTTTTCAGGAAACCATTGGTTTTTGCTCTACTATGGCATGGACAGGAGGGGATACAATATTATGTTATATAAATTTTAATTAACATGCAAATATATGAGGATAATAGGTTTCACATATGATTTCACTGTCGATTCAGGTGGAAAACATGCTGTCTTTGCAAGCTAGCATATATGTTCTCAGTTCCAAACTGGTAGTACCATCATAAACAAATCTTCTGGTAGGTAGATTACCATAGGGAAAGAAATGAAATTCCTTATGCATTCTCAAACTAACCTTGTTTTCATAAGCATTCAAAGATAGGGGTGAAATAATAGAAAAGACTTGAATAGACAGTTGGAAAGAACTTCCAAAAACATGTACTCCTCTTTGTACAATATAAGATCTTAAGTGAGTAGAAATACATCCACACAACACTTGGAATGTCCCTGATATTCTAAAATGAATTTTTTATTTGTAAATATGAATCAAACATCTCTGAATCTTGGCTAAAACAAGATTATCCAACCCTTCCATCCTTTTCTCTTCCAACTTCACTGTAATAAAAATGGTACCTGGCCTCACATCTCCTTTAGAGTCTCGAACTGGTAATAAATATATGCTGAGCCACATGGCTAACAAACCTGCCAGATGTGTCTTCGGTGGAATTTTTGGGTTGATATCATATCCCCATTTTTTCAAATTCTCCCTTCTCTAATGTTGTCCAAAAGGTTTCAGGAGTGCCTCTCTTCTCAACCCTTGGATAGCTAGTTGGACGAGTGAAAGTGGGCCCCTTTTCTTTCTTCTTTATTAAAAATATTTCTATCCATTCCATCGAATGAATTTACCTCCTTGTGCGAGTTTTCGCGGTGATTGAATTCTTGAGTTTGTTAAATATTTTCATCAACTCACGATCCAAATATGGTGTCTTTCCCAAGTCATTCCATGTCACCTTGGGAGAAATAAACTCGTTGTACATGTCTATAAGGATTGATGATCCAGAAGTTTTGTAAACGCCCAAAAATCTGATACCTACCTCTCCATGTGTTAAATGGAGGAATTATTCCCTGGGATCCACTGACTTAATAACTCTGGAATGAAATCATCATTCCTATACACATATTTGTTTTCCAACCCAGACAGCTTCATAAATCCCAATGATTCTCAAATCATCTGCAAATTTTTCACATGTCATTCTCACCCAGTATTCCCACATCCATGCGGGTTTTACACCCCCTCCTGGGTGAAAATCCCAAATTTTCTTCCAACCCTTGGAATGATCTGTCTGAGAATCATGAAAGATGGATAAACAATAGTGTGGCTCTAGCTTGGGTGTGTGTGCCTTCAAATCTGGAGCACACAGGGTATGATACAAAATATGAGCTTTCTCTACTGTCCCAGCACCGACAAATGAGCCCCCAACAGAAACATTGGTCGATAATAAGTTGGTATAATCCTAAAACCAAAAATTTGGGAGATGTTTTTGTATATGGAATGTAAGTATCCTACAAATGTCAATTACTATACAAATGTAGATAGGTGCTCTGAGGAAAATTGAAATGATACTTCTTCAAAAAAAATTCTAATTCTGGAAGCGTGGTTTCATAAGCATCGATGTAATCATGGCCAATGAAATTCATCATTTCATCAATCCTCCTGCAGGAAAGCTCATCAGCAGTTCCAATTCGTTTGGGAGACATTGAACTTGCAAAAATATAGAGATCATGTTTTTGATGTAAGTTCATCTTTTGGTGTGTTTTACAAAAGAATGCAAAAGGCATTAAGGCATGCTAGTTTTAAACTTGGTGCCCAAATATAAGTCAGCGTGCAAATACAGTGCCCCACTGATGGCGTTGCTAAAAAATGTGCAAAGGAAGCATGGAGAAACAAAAGCATCTGAATAGAAGACTTGCATGCCGAGAGCTGAGAATGCGGAAATTGTGAAACTTTCTACAGAAGTGAAGCCCTTATATATAAGTGATGAATATCACCCTGTCAGCCAGAAATATTACGCATTGAACACTTACGCACCGATGTCTACTTGAGTACCAAATACTTGTGCACCCCACAACCCTTGTCTTTATTCGTCATTACATTACCTTAGTATGGGATCCTTTTTTCATTTCGGATCCAATTCAGTAGGGGGGGGGGGGTTTGTTGACACCTCATTCCATCAAAGGGTCTAAAAAATCAAAAATGGGATCCCCTTAGAAAGAAAATGGAACAATACATGAATAAAAAATCAATATTTGCACAGTAATGAATTTTGAATCGCCTTAGTAGATCCAAAATAACGGTAGCACGCAACCTACTTGCACACCCAAAAATGGCGCGCAACAAACTTATGCGCTCCAATCTAGTGTGCAAGTTACTTGTGTGCCCAACTCATTTCTCCCAAGGTCACTTATTTGTATATAAATAGACCCTTAGGGACCCCATTTTATGGAAAAATTTCATGGAATCCCAATTTCTACTCTAGTCGCCCTATTACTTCACCCTAGTCTTTCAAAAATTTCAATGTAGTTTTTCAACCCCTTGAGCAGAGGATTTAAGGGAGGATCATTGGAATTAAGTCCTCTTAGTGTTTGAAAACCATAAAACTTGCATGCATCATGTTCCCAACTTCCCTAAGTCGGAAATATTTGCATGCCTCCCATTCCTCTCACAAGAACATGAGCTCCCCACTTCTTGGATCACCTGTGAATACTCTTGAAGTCTTGAGAAAAGTCACACCCAAGTATTACCAAACAGGTTGTTCACTAGTTAAGTGAACATCAGGTCACCCAAGTGTACTTGCACGACCATACCTACACACACTTCTCTAATTGGGCTCCCATATTTGATTCACTTAGTCTCTTTAGTTTACAAGCCATCAAGCATTCCTCAGCCTTTCATGGAAAGGATGCTTCTTCACTAGCTCCATTGTGTGAAAGGGATTTTGTGGAGACCTCCACCAAAACCTCATAACTTGTCAAACCTTTGGGAAAGGCACATTACTGTGTCTCTAATTTGGGTTTGTATTTCTATAGTCATAGGATTCCCACATTTGTGTCATAATGGGGTTAGGATTCCTGGAGTGTGTGTGGGTTTTTATATCCATAGTCACATGGACCGTTCTCCCATAAACAGTATTGGGATGTTCTCGGTTCTGAAAATAAGGGTTTGTGCCTCAGCCTCACCCTTCTTAAAGAGCTAGAAACCTCAAATTCTACTAGGGAAGGTAAAGTTCATAGTTACTTTTCCTCTTTCCTACCAGGATCAATTTCAAGGCATCCATCCTGTTATAAACTCCTCACCATCACCCCTTTTTCTTTCAATTTGAACCCTTGACCAATGTGAAGAGAATAGAGGGTAAGCTCGTCGCCTCACCCTCTTCTAGGGATGATGCACCCTCTTCATCAGCAGAGGATGAAAAGTGTGAAGTGTCATTGTTGAATCTTTCACATCCATCTGTTTCTCACACAGAGCATGCCTCACGTGGGCTTAGAGATATCTGATGGTTACAAAAAGCACACAAACTCTCATTAAATGAACTATGAGAACTCTGATTCTTGTTCAAACCTAGGTATATAGGAAGCTGTCTCAAGGCCCGAGCTCACTAGGCATCCTCCTTATGAAACTAGACCACAATTCCATCTTTAAATCATCAAGGAATTCTTTTTAGAAATTAATCCCAAACTCATCTTTCTAGAGGACCATACTCTCCTATGGGATTTATCGAACTTCGTGGGCTTTGATTCCCATTAATATGGGATACGTAGGAGGCCTCCTTGAGGTTCAAACCCAACACTTCAAATCAACCCTGTTCTCCTTGGGCCATATTCCCAATAGTGTTTGATCCTACTTTGAAAATCATATCCTTTCCAAGTTCCTTGGGATACTTTAGTATAAGTCCCACATAATGTTTTGACCAAGCATATTTCACTTAGAGGTCATCATCACGTGACCTTAAAAGGTATGATGTGTCTTATTAAGTTACACCGAACTATAAGGGTTCTGATTCCTTTCACAAGGACATGTAGGTAGCCCATTTGATAGGCATGATCCCAAGATCAAAAAAACCTTCGTCTCCCTAGATGACAACAAATTCTAGAGAGTCCCACTGAGTTTTTTAAAACCAGTATCATCACAATGATGATTAAATGAATCTCTAATATGTATATTAGAGGATCCCATTGATGGAAAACCTCAAATACATGAATGTTTACATTAATGAAGAACCTTGAATTCATAATGATGATTATAAATTTTACCCATGTTAATAAGTGATTATAAATTCCAATGGATACTTATGATATATTTGGTAAATTAATAAGGATTTGTAAAAATATCTTAAAATTACAAAGAGAGCCCCGGATTAGACAATAATTCCCCCCAAAATGGTGTGATGAGTCTGACCTCCCATCCTCTCTAATAATGCATGTTCATAAGTATCATAAAGTTTAAAAGTAACGAACACCTGTCTTTAGAAAGTATGTCCCCTTTGGATAAATTAATATTGTCAGTTTCATGTTCCATGAATTAATCCAGTGGAAACCGCTTGGAAATAGTAATTCTTAAAACTAGAACACATATTTCGAGGAATTATGGAACAATTATAGAACTTCCTAGAATTTTTTTAATGAGGAGATTTTGTGAGCTTTCAACAGAATACATCACTGTCTATATACGAGCAGGTAGAGGTGGCTCCGGCATAGAAGTAACTAGGAGTGAAATCTCCGACAATGAGTTTCAGGCTTGACCTGGGGTATCCAGGTAAATGAAAATGGGCCTTGCTACACTCTTGGTTAAGACACACCTGAGGGATATACTTAAGATAATTGACATTTTATTTACAAACCATTATGATGAATTTATAAGTATATATCTCCTCAAAGAAATCATTTTTATGATTATGGATTATATCAATAAACTGTTCAATTTATGTTAAGTATTTTACATGTTTGGAATTACGTATTGTTATTCATAAACTTATCTAGTGTGTCTCATTGTTTATAAATGGATATTAGTAGAAGGAATGGAAACATTATCAATGCACATAATCCATGTAGTGATTTCACTCCAACTCAAGATAATTATAGTGGAGTTGGTGATGCAACTGGTGCTGATTATATTATCACCATAATGGGACAAATCACTTAGTTTATGAATTATAACCTTACCAGTATAGAGCACCCAGATCCACAATGCAGAGAATCAATGATAGATAGCATAATAAGGAAACAACTGCCAACATTCAATGGGACTATAAATCCATTAGTAGTTGTGCAATAAATAAGTTCCTTTGTGAAAATATTTCATACTTTGGAGAGTATCGAAAGGGAAAAAGTTTTCAGGTTAGTTTATCACCTCACGGGAGATGCAGATCAATGGTGGTCCTTAATTCAAAAGACAATGGAGATTGAAAAAATATCAAATATAAAATGGAGAGAGTTTAAAAATATTTTCATAGAAAAATACATTCCTCGTGACCATCAAGCAGATGTGGAACGACAATTTCTGACTCTTAGGAAAAAGGAGGATGAGAATGTCGCAAAGTATGAGGCTATCTTTACAAGGTCAGCAAGTGATGAAGAATATTATATACATAACCCAAGGAGTAAGATTGATCGATTATTTTATGGGTTAAAACAATTTCTCTATAATGAATTACTCACAAAATATGAAGATATTGTCTCATGTGATATCAAGACAAAAAAGGAATTATCTAAGTCTTATGACTTTAAAGATGAGAAAGAGAAGAAGTGATCTGCTGAACACTCTAGAAATGGAAATAACGGGAATAAGGGAAAATTTTAATTTCCTTCCTGGGGTAAATGTGGGAAGAAACACCAAGGTACATTCCAGAATGAAATGGGAGTATGTTACAAGTGTGGTGAAAAAAGGCCACCAACCTCTTGATTGCATGGGAATGAAAGAGGTTGTCAATCTGGAATAATACAATTGTATAGAAATGAGGCATTGTGAAAATGAATACCCTAATCACCAAGGAAAAGTACTTTAGAAAAGGAAAAGGTAGAAAGGCTAAGATTATGGGATCACTATTGTTGTGGTTGGAGCTCCAAATGACGCGATGGTAGGAAATTGAAGGGTTTTTCTCAAATTTAGCCAATGTTTTATTTGATTCAGGATCATTGCATTGCTTCATATCTTCCTAGTTTGCTAAGAAAATTATATATTTCTAGTTTGATTTAACAAAGGAGTTATCAGTAAAAACTCCCAAGTGAAGTATCATTGCAACAATGTTTTCGGAATCAATCCCCATTATGGTATATAAATGTTTTTTATCTGTTGATATCATCATCATGCCAATGATTAAATTTTATATAATCCTCAGTGTGGATTGGATTTCGAACCATGATGCATAAATTTATTGTAATAAGAAGGGGGTTACAATTTTTAAGGATGACAAAGAGTACCTTATCATTATAGGAGAAACTTCACCACCTGATTCTTATCTAGATCCACCCACAATATCTCAACTAAATTCATTTATTATGGAGGAAGATAATGAAATAACTATGGGTGAGGAATAGAATGTTCAAATAGAGGACGTACATATTGAAAAAGAATATGTTGATGTGTTTCCAGAGGATTTAGATGGAAATCCTCCAGAACAAGAAATTGAGTTTTCCATTGATTTAGTTCCTAGTTCAAGGCCCATATCGAATACCCCATATATAATGGACACTATGGAATTAGTGGAACTTAAGTAACAAATAGAGGAATTGATTAATAGAGGATTTATTCTCCCTAGTGTTTCTTTTAGA
This sequence comes from Viscum album, assembly GCA_963277665.1. NCBI lineage: Eukaryota > Viridiplantae > Streptophyta > Magnoliopsida > Santalales > Viscaceae > Viscum > Viscum album. The sequence continues at coordinate 113,224,491 of OY728119.1, read as the reverse complement.
GATCCAATGTTCATTTTGTTAAGAAGAAATTTGGATCTATGAGGTTGTGAATTGAATACAGGGAGATCAATGTTATGATAATAAAGAAAAAGTATCACCTACATCGCATTGATTATTTATTCAATCAACTTCATGGATCCCAATATTTTTAAAAGATTGATATTTGATCTAGATATCCACAATTGAGTGTGAATAACGAACAAATTCAGAAAACAACATTTCAAACCATGTATGAGTATTACAAGTTTACAGTAATGCCTTTTGGACTGACTAATTCACCCTCTATTTTCATAGATCTAATGAATAGAGTTTTCAAGGAATATCTTGATGACTTTGTATTAGTATTTATTGATGATATCTTGCTTCAATAAATTATCTATGAAGATCATGAAAATCACTTGCGTACTATTCTAGAAACTCTCCAAAGAAATGAATTTTATTGGAAGTTTATCATGTGTGATTTCTGGCTTCATGAAATTTATTTTCTTGGCCATATTGTCTCTAAGGATGGAATCTTTGTAGATCCTTTAAAGACCAAAAAAAATTCAATAATGGCCAGCACTGATGACTATAACTAAGGTATGCATTTTTATTGGATTAGCAAGTTATTATCAGCATTTTTTCCAGAATTTTGCCTAAATGGAAAACCCATTAACCAAGCTCACACGTAAAGGGGTTAAGTTTGTTCGGAGAAAAGCGTGCGAAGAATTTTTTGAAGAACTGAAGAGAATATTATTAAATTCTCCTATCTTGACACTTCCATTGTGGAATTATGGGTTGGTTATTTACAGTGATGCTTCAAAGAAAGGTCTTGGTTGTTTCTCTATGCTTAATGATAGAGTTATTGTCTATGGATCATAACAGCTGAAAATTCATGAACAGAACTATACCACTCATGATCTTGAGTAAGAATATGTAATCATTTCTTTTAATATATATAGACAGTATATATATGGTGACAAATAGAAGATGTATACCAATCAAAAGAGTTTGAAGTATATTTGTTCAAAGAAAGAACTCAACATGAGGCTAATACGATGGCTTGAACTATTCAAATATTCTGATTTCACTATAGATTACCACCCGTGGAAAGAAAATAAGGTGGAAGATGCTTTGAGGAGAAAAGATCATGGAGTTTTAAAAAATATTATATTTGAAAGGGATCCTATGTTCATGGTTCTAAAAAAGATGGATATTGGAATAATCATGGATGGTGAGAAATCAATACCTTTTTCAATTGTTTTCCAATCAAAATTCACTAAAAAGGATAAAAAGTTCCCATATTGATGATGAGGAGTTTCAAAAGAAAATTAAAGTTTTGAATGATGGGAGATTTATTAACTTCATATATGTAGATAGAATTTTGAAATTTGGGAAGATACTTTGTGTTCTTGAAATACTAGATCTAAAAATAGAATTGTTTTCATAGTGCCAATTTCTATATGCACATTGGTAGAACAATGATGTATAGAGATTGGAATTAAGATTTTTGGTGGGACAACATGAAGAGGGAGATTGCTGATTTTGTGTCATGATGTATGATTTTTCAACAGGTTAAGGCTGGAAGACAACATCCTGGAAGAGTCATGCATCCTCTTTATATATCTCAGAGGAAATGGGATGATATTACGTTGAACATTGTAATGGGGCTACAAAAAAATCCTAGATGGATTGATGCAATATGGGTTATTGTTGATAATCTTACCAAGTCAGAACATTTTCATGCTATAAGAGAATATTTACCCCTTGAAGTTTTAGCATGACTATATATTAATCCTCCAATGGCCCGAAGGCCTTCATTTTTTATTGATTTTGATAATCCACCTTTCAAGGGATGAGGTGGAACCCTTACAAGGCCTGTAGGAATAGGTATTACATGGCCCATAGGCCTTAGAGGAATTCATTTCCCATAGGATTCAAATATTACATACAACCTAGAATAACTACTTAGAACTGCCCCCCCCCCCCACAGCATCTTCATCGTGAAACCAGCTCTCCACCTTCACATGGATATTCGGCTAGGCATTCCCATGCATGCAAAGGCTTGTCCTGATGGCAGGTGCCATACCCTCTCATTCATGCAATCCATTTAGCGTCTGCTGTGGTGAAAGCTCATTGCTCATCCTGCTTTTAGAGCTTTTTCCTTGATGGTTGTCTGGATTGCATCTGCACTAAGGTGGCCCGAAGGCCTTGAGGTGGCCCAAAGGCCTTACTGACTTGAAGGAATTGGTGGCCCGAAGGCCTTACAGGACTCAGGGACCAAATTAGTGTCTCGAGGGCCCAAACGGGGGCATATTCCTGGCTACTACAGTACCAAACAGTGCCTGCTACAGTTCCCGTTATAGTACCTACTACAGTAATGCACAGTTCCCGCTATAGTACATTCTACAGTACTGCTACAGTACCCCGAAAATTCAGCCTCCTCCTGGATATGATCCCGGGTCGTTTGGATGCACTTACGGAGTCCTTACCATCTGGGCTAAGGCTCATGTGAACTATATATTAATGATGTTGTAAGACTTCATGGTGTACCCATATCTATTGTTTCTAATCGTGAACCCCATTTTATATCAAGATTCAAGAAAAGTCTTCAGAAATCCCTCAATACTAAACATTGTTTGAGCACCACCTACCACCCTTAAACGGATGGACAATCAGAACAGACTAATCAAACATTTGAAGACATGTTGAGAACTTTCTCACCTGACTTTCAATTTATGTTAGATCAATATTTACATTTGGTAGAATTTCCCTATAACAATAGCTTCCATTCAGGTATATAGATGGCACTATAAGAAGTGTTATATGGAAAGAGATGTTGCACACCAGCTTGTTGGGATGATGTTGGTGAAAGAAAACCTGTAGACCCAGAACATGTTGAGGAAATATTGGAAATGGTTAAGGTCATCCAAACCCACCTCAAATAACCTCAATGTTGGGAATAAAGCAATGTCGATAACCAAAGGAAAGAATTGGAATTTCAAGTTGGAGAACATTTTTTCTTGAAGGTATCCTCGAGGAATGGTGTTATACAATTCAGTTATAAGGGAAAATTATGTCCCAAGTACATTGGACCTTTCAAAATTATAGAACTAATTGGAGTTTTAGCTAATCATATGGAAATTCCGCCAAGTCTCTCAAAAGTTGATGATGTGTTCTACGTATCACTGTTGAGAAAATACATCCCTGACACAACACATGTACTCCCCTATAAAGTAATAGAACTTGAACCTGATCTGTCTTGTTATAAAGAACATATAAATATTTTTGATACGAAAGAACATATGTCGAGAAATCAGATGACTCTTTTGGTAAAAGTTCAATGGAGAAACCATAAGATGGAAGAGGCAATGTGGAAACCCGAGGAACTTATGAGGAAGAACCACCTGAATATTTTTATGCAGTAATATTCATAAAATTTTGAATATAAAACTAATTAAAGGAGTGAAAAATGTAACACCCTAAGCTTCCACGGTATGCTTCTCTTTGAATAATAACATAGGTTGTGTTATACGCAACTTCAAGTTCTAACACACCACGACCAACCAAACTAGCCATTATGAATATTAATACCCACTTTTTAAAATTTTGTAAATTTTATTTATTAAAATTGATATCTTTTTTGGATCCAGAATATCCAAATTAGATTAGGGTGATTTTTTTGTATTTTTCAGAAAATTTTCATTTTTTGATGAATAGTGAAAGACACTACGATATTGTTTAAAACCAACTTTTTATTTAAATTATTATTTATTTTTTTTAAATTTATTTTATGTCAAAATATATACATAATACCTATATTAGTTCAATTTAATTCATGGAATTGATGTTATAATAAAATTAGAAGTATGAAATTTTATTTAATTTTTTAATGTCTTTTACCCTCCTTCTAGGAACGTTACCAAATTTGCCTAAAAAATAATATTAACACATCTTTGAATTGATTTTAAAAAATAAGAGAGAAATCGTTGAAATCATAAAGTAAAATTTCGTTCAATATGATGAAAATAATTATTGTGGAATAGTTATTTTTGAATTTTATTTACCACGCTTAAAAGTAATTTGGGTAAACAAAGGTAACAATGATATTTTAATTACCCTAACACATGTTATAATTCTATTGGATAAGTATATTTCAACCAAAATCTACCTTTGGAATAAACTATAGTCCCTTTCGTTCACTTGGATTGGATCAGGACATTTATTATTATTTTATTTAAAGAAGAGTTAAAAGTGGTTAATTCAAAGTTAAATAAAAAAATATTTTTAATAATGGGTTATAAATAAGATATATTAGACTATAAATATTTGATAGAAATATAAATATATTTACTACCTATTGGTAGTTTATTTATAATTTTTAAACATTAATTAATTAAATTTATTTATGACACAATGACGATGCAGTAATTACCTTAATACTGAAAGATTAATATAATTGATATTATAAAATATTAAAATAATTGTAAATTGAATTTTTTATGTATTTAAATATCTTTCTAGGTTAATATGACATGTTAGAAATGATATAATAAGTTTTATTAGAAATAATAATGTTTTTTTGACTTTCATAAAAACCAAATACTAAATAGTGTCAAAGTAGACATAAATAAGCTTTTAAAACAAATACTATATTATTAATTGATATAATATTCCAAAAACCCAAGGATAAGAAAATAGATAAGTTTATATATATCAATAATGAATGACTTGGGGTACCCTGGGATTTCTATAGTATGTTTATTATCTATTTATTATAATAATACAAGAATGCATGGTAAAAGTTAATCTATTTAACTAAGAGTTAAAACTAAATGATAAGGTTAATATGGGGACCTAAACCTATATAAAACTTACAGTTTGATAGGTTTTAGACCCAAACCCACATTATCCTCTAAAAACTTCCATTTAGAGACACTATAAACCGAATATTATTGTATAATAAAATATTATTTCATGCTTTTCCCAAAGTGACCCTCACCTCTCTTATAAAATGGGACTTCCCCTTCTCTTAATTTCACACCTACAAAGACATTTGTCTCGGTCAAACCCTAATAAAATATCCTCCCATATACCATAACATAATCATAGAGGGTTGACATTGATATGAATATAAACTAAGGACCCCTTTTGATAAAATCAAAAAGAAGCACCCGAAGAAGAGATAATAATTTAACCACCTATTTGAAAGTTCTTCTCTTCTTCCACTTACTCTTTATTTTTTGTTTCCATACAAAAATAATAACTTCAGAAACATATACATACTGTGATGTTATTATAAATATGTTACAACCATATTAATTATTCTATCCATCACATGAATTACAAGTTACCATATGTGCGTACATAAGACTTACCATCTTCACATCTTGGTGTAGTTTGTTATTCAACAACCCACTATTTGGATGGGTATAATAATCAGTATAAATTATTTAAATAATAAATATAACATGTTAATGATTCTGTATATATGATATACTGTCCAATTCCATATGATTTCACCATCAATAGAATGAAATTTTCACTCGTGCGTACGTACGGATTACCGTCTCTACGAACACATTGAGATTCATTCCCCATAATAACCATTGATGAATAATTTTCATTTTATGAATAAAAATAATATTTAAGAACTTAATATAATTCTGGATATGAATCAAATACATCTTATCCAAAGGAAACATTACTTACGTAACAAATCATATAAAGGAAAACAAATCAGTTAACACCGGAAACAATACTACTATTGAAATATTATTAACAAATAAATATTAGAAGATCATATATAATATAATATTTACGTATATTTTTTTATAATTTAATAAAAATTATTCATCTATTATACTAGAGGTTAAATTACCCTCTACCAAGTAAAAGTACAAGCTAAGGGTTAATTTTTCAATCTCTTCATTATCCAAGGTTTTTTACACCTGAGTATCTATTATGACCTCTTTATCTGCCAAAATCCTATTTCATAAAAACTTATTTCAATTTTTGTTTTAATTTTTCCAAGATTATGGTTTAAAATCATTTATACCAATTTTTTTCTTTTTATAAATTTTTTTGAAAGTAATCTTTTTGTTGCTTTCCAAAAAGGTCCTTTATGACCTTTTTGACAATGTAAGGTAAGAATGTTTTTATTACCTTATACGGTGGGTGCAGCTATTTTTCTTCATTATAACACCTTCTAAGATTCCCTTACAAGATTATAAAAATATTTTCAAAATAAATTTTTTATTTTAAAATTACAATACTTTTAAATTATTTCAAAATTGAAAGAAATATTTCTCTCAAACAGTTTTGATTTAATCAATGTCAACATATTTTAATGGATTTTATACTTGTTTGAAGTTGACTTATTATGATAAAATCTTCCATATTGTATTGAAGGTTTTGTGATATGTTTGACTATAGAAGTGTTATGTTTATAACATTCATGATTAATATTTAAATTAATAAAATTTTGTATTCCAGTTTTAATATGAATGTTTTTGTTATGTTTCAACCTTTTCATATGTGGAATGCATTAGACTTAGTAAGGGACAGGTGGAGCCCACTATAGCTCCTCGATGCATCCGTAGGTCTCATGAGACAAACTAGTGTCTTGGTATAAGGCCTTTACAAAATCTTATTTGTATTCTAGGCATGAGGCCTTCACTATGTTGTTATGATGTCACACATTATGCATTCTATCATTATGAAATTGGCTATTGATATTATATGTGATTATTTGAGAAGTAGAATATCGGTGTGAATAAGTAAATTGAATTATTTGATTTATCTTTTCTATAGTATGCTAAATTTTATGTTAAAATGCCTTGTGTTTTAGTCTTATACAATGCCTTAAATTATTATTCTAATTTATGAATGTATCCGCTATATTTTTGTCCTTACTGAGCACCTGAGCTCACCCCATTCTATGTTTTATTTTTCCTAGGATGTGAAGATTTATATTATAGCTGACCTACAGGGATATTATATGGGATATGAATTTGTTCAATGGAGACAATGTTGTTGTTTTTTTAATTTTATTGTGTAATGTAAAATTTATGTTTGTTTCTATTACTTCCAAGGCTACTAAACTGATCGGTTTTTCGGGATTTGATCCATCGTGATTATGCCAATGTTTTCTAATAATTAAATAACTCTGGGTAACTAGGTTTGTGGCGTTAGACCATCAAAAAAGGTAGAACATAAATCTATTGTATATATAGGGAACTCTAGAACTGGCCCTACTATGTAACTCTCAGATGCAGACCTTACTACGACATAACTATTATCAAGGAGACCCACTGTAGATTATTTTATCTATTATTAATTAAAAATATAATTTATAATTAAAACTATGGGTGAATCTATACATGTCTCAAATGATGAATTATCCCCTCTCTAGATATGAAATTTCATATCTTTTTTACAATTTTTAAATTACATTCCATTATAGTAAAATTTTCACACCACATATTGAAATCCAATATATTCTGAAAATTATATAAATATAAAAAATATATATAATAATTAATTAAAAAAATCATTCATGTTTATTTTTTATAATAGGAACTAACTAACACATCCTGGTTATTTATGACCTCTATAATATGATTGGATAGGTAACTCACTTCACAATGTGCTTGGAAAATATTGTACTTGTTTTGGGGAAAATGGAAGATATTAAATTTATTGAAGATACAAAGTCAAATAAATAAGTATATACATGTGAGATTATGATTAATGTACATGATTCAAAATGTTTAGTGACATTAACCCCATCTTCTTTGATTGCATAATCATAGATTTTTTCCCTTTACCCATTATTGGAAAAAATACCAGATTTCTTGGTACAATTAATATAATTGTGTCCCATATACTTATATATAAATCATTTCACATTTGTTTCGTCTATCATTCCATCTAAATAATGATCATGGTTTCCCTTCTCTCTACACATGTAGAAACCTCCAGTTCCCAGTAGGCTTTTTACACTATGTCTCTTTTTACATTTCATACAACCTCGAACTCCCACTATTATGACCTAACCATTTTTTGTATTTCCTTTTCCCATCATTATCATCATACATCTTCTTATAGTTTTTCAAATTATTCTATAATATTTGTTGTATTATTTCTTGATATTTGTAGGAAATTATATTATAACATCATATGATGAAAATATTGGGAGACCAGTGCCTTTCAAAGGATTCGCCTAAGCCCCTCAATAGATGGTCAATATTTCTATTTGGATTATATATGTAGTTGTTATCATGCCTAAATAAAATTTAAATGATAAATTCATAAAAATAATTATCTCACTTTTATCATAGAATCAATATTTTCCTGTCCATTTTTATTTGTTCCCCATGAGGAAAATATTTTTCAATGAATAGTGTCTTAAAATACTTCTATTCCTTGATTTTTGTTTCTTAATCGTCATTTGTATTTTGAATAAATGAAAACATTTGATATTAATACCCTAATAAATGATAAAAAACTTTATTAGCCTTCTTTCATTTGTTACTTCCCAATGAAATAAATATCTGATCTAAAGATATTATACGTTGTTCATCTATAAATGGATTCTTAGTTTAATTACATGATACTGATTTTTAACACATGAAGTAGGATAACATTGTTTCACAAAATTTTGCATTAGTGGGATTCTTCATTTGGGTAATTTTATTTCTAATTACCTATGTTAGTTAGATAAAAATGGTTATAATTTGACAAATCTTATCTGCTACTCTAACTCAAGCATCATCATCTTACCGAAGAGGGAAATCCCAAAATGGATTACATTAATTTATGTAATTTCAATTTCATCTTTTATGTTATATTTTTTAATAATTTAAATGACTAGTGTATATCATAACATTATGTATCATAATGTATAATATCCAAAAAAAGTAAATAAATAACATGAATAGATTTCTTTTCCTTATTAATCACATAAAAATAAAAATCATTACTTTTTAAAATGTTTAATTAATAAAAATATTTTCAAATCCCCTATAATTTGTTGTAATACAAACTTGAATTAACCCAATAATATCATCTATAAGTCTCAAACTAGGTTCTCAATATGGGATGTCATTATGCACCAGTTGATGATCGAGTCAATGACTAATACATGGTTTTTAAATTATTACCCCAAGGTACAATTGTTCAAGAGCCACATATACTAGTACTATCCAGAAAGAGATTTATTTCTAGGAATTACATATAATATCATCTTAACCATAGTATTATTATGTTACCATATACTTCGTGATATCCACAAATTCATTCATAGTGTTATGTTCATAAAGCTATATTTTCTTGAATCAAATTACCATGCATTTTAGTAAATATACCTTAATACAAAGGGTAAACACAGTAACCATATTTCCTATAGTTAGTGGTAAAATTATTAAATTATCCCTATATATAAGGAATCACACATCAAATGAATTAATAGGTAGTATTTGAAGACTAGATACATACTTGGATATTATATTACATTTCAAATTATAAAATTAAATATACTATTTTATTTGATAAAAAAATAATTTTATTTTATAATGACCTTTAATATCAATCACTATAAACATCCTAGAATCCAAGGGAAAGGGAAAATGATAAATAAAAGTGATTATATTCTAATTAAGGGAATGCATACGAATGATGTTTTGAATAAATATTTAATAATCATTATGCATAGAAAATAAAAAAGTCAAATTCCATTTAATCAATGACATGAATATAAAGAATAATATGGAAAGAATAAATGATGATAAAATAATTCCATATAAATAATACAATGAGATATATCCTTATCCATATATATTATAACTAATAAAATGATCATGTGGGCACCAACATCTAATTTAATAATGATGGAATTCATAATTTCATAAATCAAAACCATAGAATCAAGGCCTTGTTCTATGAATTATTATGTAAATATGTAATAAAGTATCCATATAACCAAGCTAGTTTGAATCATGAGACCTATATATGTATAGAGGGTCTATAATAGTCCCCTTAAATTAATTAATAAGTCTAATTCTCTCATCATATGTATGGTGAGAAACATAATAAGAATAAAAAATTGTATTGAAAAACTAGGATTAGAAATTTTAATACTTCAGCTAATCAAACAAATCATAAAACATCTATAATAATATGGACAATGGTATCAAAATTTTATAAACATAGTCAAATAAATCATGAAACATTGAGAGAAATAATAATTATGGTATCATTACTACATATTTATAATAGAAATTATGTTCAATGAGGGATATTTCCATTGATTAATAGAAATCCTATAAAATTATTAATAGACAATTACTGAGGAAAATATCCTTTAAATTTCAAAATCAATTGTTTAAAATATAAAAACATCTAAATTATATATGAAACAACGTTATTTGAAAAGAAATTTGTTACCATTTAAATGGGAATTAAAAATATATATGGTGGGAATTATAGATCATAGTTTGCTTCATTTGAGTCCATTAATAAACTAATTGATATGGGATTCAATATTGAAAACTTTAACAGGTGAAATAATAAAAATTAAAGAAACCATAACTAGTGTCACTTGGATAGATGATTCTGTATCCTCCAAGAAATATCCCTATACTTGAATTATAAACCACAAACCTCATCCATTACATTTTAGATCACTCCGAAATAATTATTAACATAGATAAAAAAAATTAAATGCAATTACAGTTTATTATTCTCCCGAATAAGGAATTATGATCCAGGAATCCATCAAGTGATACAGTCCTCCTATGCCAAACCAATGAAGAATATCTGGTGGGCCACCTTCCAAAAAAATTGGTACTTTTAAAAAAGGACTTTAAATCCCCAAAAAAACAATTTATCTATTTTTCAATACATGGTATTGACTAAATAATAAATAAAATTTAGGGAATCGAAGTATTAATATAATTAGAACAAAGTCATACTCAATTCCCCTATCTAGAAAAACTATTTAGAAGATATGTTCCTTGAACAAGAATAGATGGAATATAATAATTCAAAATCCATGTGGTTAATTTAATGTGAGAAGAAAACATCATATTTTAATGTGTGATTAAAATATTGAAGGCAGGTATGTAGTCCTAACATTCGCTTGTAGGATGGATCCTTTTAAACCAACCTTAATTAAAGTTAAGGTATTGAAAATACGAATTTAAATCTTAAATTTTTGGTCTAACCCCTTGCATGTAGGATGGGGTTCCATGGGGGAATGTATATTTTTTTGATACAATTCGTTGTGTGCAGTCAGAGAAAACAGTCATCTCTTATAATCCTTTTCATAGGAGAGGAAATTGTGGTAGGCAGTTTTCTCTATCGATATAGATTGATCCAAGATATCCACTGAAACATTATTTATCCTCATTCTAATATTTTAGGACCCTAACATGAGAAGGAAGTATAGGATAATAGGTATGTTCAATTTTCTATAAAATATTTTCTATATTGTGATCAACAATAGAATATATTCAAATCTTGATGTATGGATATTTGAGGATAAGAACATCATCATTATGGGTAGGTGCATCTGGGTTTTTATAATCGTATATCAAGTTAAAATTGATGATATTAATAAGAAATATCAATTATCAAACGTTTTAATTAAATATTACACGGAAAAATATTAAGTTATTCTTGAATGGGGATTCATTTTGATGGTTATGGATTTCACGGGTTACACTTTATATAATATTATACTAATTTTTATACAGTTTATCTCACATCGTATTTAAATATCTTTCATAGGATGGAAATACATGTTCTTAAAATCATTACGGGTAATGAGGAAGGGGAAAAATTATCTACCTACCTATTTATCCTATCATAGGAATCTATTAGAAGAAATATTGACAAAATCATTCTTGATGGGAACCTCCTTCCATTTTGCTGTAGATCACACTTTCAATGTATATTTCATCCAATGCTTATATATGATAAGTATTTATTCATTAATCGAAGAAAAAAATCCATTTGAGGTATAAAAAAGTCATGTTGAATACTATAAGTGGAGATTATTGAATATTATTAGTGATATGATAAGAGTAAGTGTCTTGAAGTTGTGTTCAGAGAGGCAGTTTACATTATCGAAACTAGTACTGCATTCCATAAAAGGAGCCTACCTATGAACAATTTAGTAGCTCTTACTGAATCCATTAGGCTTCTAATCGAGAATCTCAATAACATGGTTGATAGATTCTCTTCCTACATTTTCAATTGTAAAAATCATCCACTTTCATTCAGAATATGAATTAAAATAATTAAATGAATCAAATCTCATGCCTCTATGAACGTCTAATCTGCTGTAAATATTCCGTACGGTTTTATCCAGAATATCTTGAACCTTATGAATTCAATTTTCCATGATTCTGATTTATATAGTAGGTACCGTTTGGATTACTTGGAAATGATGGATAAATCAATGGAATAATGTGGTATAAGATTAAAGAGAATCTTAAATATAATGCATAGAATTTATGCATCATTGGATTCATAAGTTATTGAATAATATACGTTTTAGAAATGTTCAATGTGGATATGTATGGTAATAACAAAAAAATGATGAAGTATAAAATATAAAATCCTTGTAAAAGGATCTAAATAAATATCCCATATCTATAGTACCATGCATAATGGATTATTAGTTCAAGATATTTCAGTATCTACATCAAGAATATGGCTACATCCATTATTGGTTTCATGGGATCTCAAAATCCAGATTTAATGTTAATTAAATCTAGTGATTAGCCCTCATTAACAAAGTCTGTGTATAAAAAACTAGGTTTTTATAATCAATCTTATAATGCCAAAAAATGACCAGGAGAAGTGTGTATTAACAATTTTATCAACTGGATGCTTTTCAATTAAGCCCTAAAAATGAAGTAACATCAATTTTAAAGAATATAATAATTGGGTTTATCTTATGTAGTTCAAATAAATATGATAAAAGATTAACTTTATTATATTTACAATCTAAAAAGATGAATTATACACTAATAAGGATTTCAAATGGAATGGGAACTGTAATATTAAAAAATTTATTTGTTCCCAAAATCCAAGTGAGGATACGATGAACAACTTATTTTTTTAGGTAGCATAGGGAAACACGTTTTGGAATGTTTTTAGTGAGTTTATTAGTTTTTCATCCTCTGTTATATATGGGGACAAATTAATCCGAAAATAGTTATATAGAGTGGAAAAAAAACATGGAGAATAAGGTAAGATTTATTCTATTAGCCGCTAAATACTGGTACTTCTGGGTGGAAATGAATTGGAATTTATGTGAAGGGATACCCTGATCGAGGATATTTCTTATTTCAATAATGAAGGGGTTGGATACTAACTCATTGACATAACTAAAACAATGGGAATATATCCCTCTTTAATGTATATTTTATCTTAAAAGAACCCCCTCCATTTTAACCAAAGGGTTCTCCCTCAATGCTATTGGATTTGTTAGAGTCCCCACAAAATGGATTGTAGTGTAACATTACTGGCTCATATAAGACATGTTTTATGAGGGGGAGGAATCTCATAGGATCCTAGTTGATCTGTTTTACTACCTTCATTTCTTCTTTACTGATAGTAACCTTCCACCGAGCATAGGAAAGGTATGTGATCAAAGAGCTATCTTTCTACTATTCTATGAACATTACATTAGCTTTAGTCAAAACCAATTCAATGATAGTATACAACAAAATTAAATACCTCATTTAACACTTATTGGTATATCACTTATCATATATGAAGATTTAAGACCCTCATTATTAACCAAATAATCATTCATTACACATGGTGAGAGGGTAAAAATTGGTTGGTTTCATCATTTCATGGTATCAACATGATGAGTATTTTGTCACATTCTATAGTTTGGGATCTATACCACGTGAGTGTGTGGCCCTTGTTTTAGGAGACTCCCACAACCCCCAATATTTTAGATACCCTTATTTTTTAGCACTAGGAACATTTCACCATCATGGTTTTCCTATTTTAATTTTTTTCAATCATTATTATTAATATAGGAGCTATGCTAAGAGGTGAAAAAATGTTAAAATATACCTCATTCCAAAAATTAAAATAATATTTATTATAAAACAATTGGTAAATATTCTAACATGGAGAAAAAAAATTTAATAAATAATTTTTTGGAATGTTAAAAAAAATTTAAATTTTTTTTTTAAAAAACATGTATAGGGAAGAAAATTGTTTTTCAACCGTAGAGGGAAATAATGTGAGTTTTTATTTAAATTATTTATCAATACATTTTCTACCAAAGAGATTAAAATGGTACTATAACATGAAAAATTCTTGAATTTCCATTTGATAAGAATATAGATTGAGTTTAAGATATAAATACTATCTAATTCCACCAAGGGAGACATAAACATAAATAATCCTTAAAAATATTGTGATTATGAAACAAACCCGCACCACTTTGGTCACACTGAATCATAAGACTCATGAAATAAATAATATAAAATGAAAAATTATATTATATTAATATAAATTTATTCTTCATATAAAATATCCAATGGGTAATACATACACAACACAATTAAATATGTTTTATGTAAGATATATATCTCACAGAAGTAAAGGTGAGACGGGAAACCCATTCCACTTGGGTAACATTGAATCATAATACCCATGAAATAAATAACTTCAACTGAAACATTAAATACCATTACATTAAAGATATTGATGATATGAAATATCAAAGTAGAAATATATACACTAAAAAAATATATTAGTATTGAATATGATATATTTCTTATAAAACAAATTGAGGCGAGAAACCCTCACTTCAGATATGATTTCATTCTTCTACATTTGTACCTTCTATATAATAAATATATTATTAATATAAATATATTATAAGAATATATCCACATATATCATACCATATATGTTTTACCTATACCTTTTCTTCATTTTATTAATAATTATTTATTATAATTACTATTTCAAGTGATAATTGCTTCATTTTTTCATGAATGTTTTAGTATGGTAGTTATGGTTATATTATATTAATCGTGGTTCCATATTTCAAAAATATTAATAATGATATAAACATATTAAATATATATATTTTTTATATTATTTTTTATATTATCAAATAATATTTACATTAAAACCAAGAGTTAAACTATTCACTGAGAACGTAGTTCATGTGTACGAATGGACATTGCTTCCAATTTGTGATGAATGGGAAAAAATAAATTTTAATAGTAATGAACCAATCCATAATATTTATTATACCATATATATCATATATATTTAATAAAAATATTTTTATTAAAATAGATGTCAAAATAAATGAAAAGCGCATCGTATCGTTATGTGTAGGTGATTGTCCACACGTACAAACAAGAGACATTATCATTATCCAACAGATTAGAAGTATAGAATGTATATATGGTGTTATAATTATATAATAATAATTTTTTTAAAATATATCATACTAATGTACTATATCCACCATTATTTCAATCTATTATAGATGGTGATGGATAATGAATTATTTTGGTTTGTGAGGTGGTTTCCCACAATACAAAAGGTTGATGGTTACTTTTCACATTTAATGGAATAAGAGATATATTTACCTTATGACATTAACATAATTACATATATAATAAAATATTTTGGGATGATTTTAGGGGTTATAAGAGGAAATAAAATTAATATGTGTGGTCAAGACCTATATCTCATCATTGGAGAACCTATTTAGCATTATTCCAAAATCCTTCCTAGAAATGATTGTTAATAATAAAAATGACTGTATTATATGGGATTAATTTAATGAAGAAATTTTTGTTGTTGTTTTTTAACCATTTGGATTTGGATGTGGGAATTCTAGAAGAGAGGGGGTTTCCTTTAATATGTGATGGAGAGGATGCACATGGAATATTTTGGAAGAATACCGTACATCCATATTTTTCATATTTCCCATGTCTATAAAATGGATTAGTATTGAATTTTAGATGAAATGGGTTCTAAATATCACACTAAAATATAAATTAACCATTTTTTCTAATTTTACCTATTATCTTCTTAGTTTATATCCTAGTAAATCTATTTTACCCTTTATAGTAGTAATACATTACTGTTTTTTTACAATAAATTACGACCCAAAATTAAGAAGAACATAATAAATAAAATCAATTATTGTAATTAAAAATTTAGAATCCATTTTTTCAAATATAAATAAAAATTTGGTAGAATTTAATTTAAAATTAAACTCATAGAAATGATGAAAAATTGGAATCCTAATAAGTTTCTTCAAAGTAAAAACGTTTTCTAAACAAAAATTTTACATATAATTAATTCTAATAAAATAAATTGGATTAATAATAATATATTTTAACAAATATTCTTTATATAATATTTTTTAACAAAAATTATACTTCTAAATTACTTAAATGAAAATGTAGTTTTCAATAAAAAATATAAATTTTTACTTCATCGGAAAACATATTGTTTTTGGGAATTTTAAAAAAAATGAAACTTATTTAATTTTAAATTATTATTTAAAAAAATAATAAAATTTTTAAAAATAAATTTTATGAATTTTTTATAATTTAATTTAAATATAAGTATGCAAAATGCAATGAATCGTTATTTTATAAAAAAATATTTACAAAACATTTCTTTTTCTTCCAAATGATTTTTATATTTATAAATGATATATAAGTAATATTTTTTCCCAAAATATATTATAACACCCCAAGTATTAAAAAAAATTAAATGCATGAAAATTTGTTTTAAGTAGAAATTTATAACTATCCTTTAAACACAACTTTGCTGCTACTATGTTCTGAATTTTGAAAAATGGTCATCAACAATTGTGTTCAGTAAGTTATTTGGAGTCTGATAGAACCAAAAAAAATTTATGAATAGTAACATACATTTATGAATAGTAATATGAATAGTAATATGACCCCAATGAATAGTAAATTGTATTATTAGTTTATCTTCGTAAGGATTTAAGATGATGATATCTTGGTAAATTTTCAAGGTTCTATAAAAGCAGTTATAGAATTTAAATTGTTAATTTTGGAATTAATTATGAATTTCATTAAAAATTAAATAAATAATATTAAAAAATTTATCTTCAAAAAATGGAATTAATTTTTGAATTCAATATATCATGAAATTGTTAGGGTTAATTTTTGGTATTTCTTTAAATCAGATGAATTTTTGGTGAATGGTAAAAATATATTTTTCAATTTCAGTGTGTTTAATGAAATCATTAATTAGGTAATATTCATGTAATAATTATAGTCGACATGATTATAGTATAATAAGATATTTGGTGTCCCTAGTGTCTAATACCATGGGAAAATACCGTGGTCAACCCCATGGTTTTCCAAATACCACTAATGAGGTGTCCCTTGGAAATTATTAAAATATTCCCTCACTTTTGCTATAAATACCAACTCATTCAATCATTAAATTCATTCCTAATTCCTCCTAAATGAATAATGGGCCTCCTTACCTCCCTAGTAGTCCCCACAAAGATTCCTTAAGCCCACAAGGTTCTAGCCATCAAATTTTAGGAGTTACTCTACATGGTAAGAGAATTCTAAACTTCTTTTTTTCATTCAAGTTCTCTTTTATATGGTATAGAATTACAGAATCCATACCAAGTTCTTATTTTAATTTTATTATGTCTCTATACTATTATATTATTCATTTATGGATGGGTTTCCTTTTTCCCCTCTCTATTTAATGTTTTCTAAAACCTTTTTGCATAGCAATAATGTTGCATAATTTTAATATCAAAATCTCTCTATTTTTCGAAGAATGATCATTATGTCATTATATATTAATATAAACTTTATTATGTTTGTATATGTAATTTCATATCCCCCTTAATATCCATAATTTTTATGAATGATGAGATACTCTCTTTTCTCTCATTAAAATAATATATGAATTTTTATGTGACGTCGTTAGGCCGTCGAATGTTCGTAAGGGATTTCTCAACTATTGTTTTATTTCGAGTTCTTTTTTTTATGATTTCCTCATATACTCTTACACAAGAGGCATAAATTCACTATAAATCTTGTATATTTTTGATTTTATCATGTTCATGTAAAATTCACCATTATTCTTCTTCTCCTCTTTCACTTATTCAAGGAATAAAAACATTGTCCATGATGTGTCGAATTACGGACATCATGGACGATGTGAATCCAATGTACATTAATTCATTAATGTGTGGTAATAATACAAATTTTATGGTTGAAACATGTTATAATATATTATTATTTCTCATCCATGGTTCTGGAATTTTTTTGTACGCATGGTTTTAATTTATAAAACAAAATGAGGTCGTTATTATCCAAGAACCACTAAGGTGATCAAAACGAACATCATTAATGTATTAACATATGAATCATCCTAATATCAAAATTCAAAATGATAAATGGTATAATTTATTTTTCTGAAATTTTTTAAATACTATTCAATTCCAATTCTAGAATTTCATTCCCAATCGACAAGAACATACATCATGAACCAATCATGGAAAATATCAAAAGAACACACCCAAAACAATGGAAGTACAGAATACTAATATTTAAAGGGTAAAGTGATGTTATTAAATGATCATATAAGTTGTTATAAATAATAATATGTTTCTATAAAATATTAATAACACTTTTTTAACCATTATACATAATTTTTAAAGGATTTTTATGTAAGACAACACCGAGGTAAGGGAATTCTTGACTCAATTTCCATTATTTGGATCAACCTTCTTCTTTATTGATTTTGTT
Source organism: Viscum album (assembly GCA_963277665.1). Classification (NCBI taxonomy): domain Eukaryota; kingdom Viridiplantae; phylum Streptophyta; class Magnoliopsida; order Santalales; family Viscaceae; genus Viscum; species Viscum album. The sequence goes on along the minus strand of OY728119.1, from coordinate 113,205,691 downwards.
GTATTTAGATTATTGGTGTGATGATTTTTTTTAAAATTATGTTAAACTATGTATATTTACAATGTATACACATATTCAATCCATTCTATTAATTCTCACTCCAATTATATTTTAAGGGACATTCTTTTTAAAATCATTTTAAAACTCTCTTTAATAAATTTCCAATGGATTGTTTTTTATATATTTATATGGAATGACTGGTTTCTTATAATTTTTAAGATACTTAATTACCATGATATGTTCCTTGGACATTATTTATGTTAGTTTGATCCCATTATAGCTCACGATATGCTGGGTTGAGCCCATTATAGCTCAAGATATGTTCCGTTGAGCCCATTATAGCTCAAGATATGACCGATGAGCCCCATTATAGCTCTCCAATGCATTGGGTACTCTAAATATGGAAGATGACCAAAATGATATTCCATGTGTAAGGGTGAATATAAGAGTGATATGTTAAATATGTCCCATGGAAACTTCATGATTTTCAAATGTATATGAATTTGAATTATTATGGGTGTTATTTGTTTTTATGTTAACACTTTACTAACACTTTCTTTCATTGTATCCCTTACTGATATTTATACACATCCAAAGTTTTAAAAATTCATTTATAGGATATAAGGATGGGTAAGATAATTAAGGGATCCATGGTGTTTTTTATGGAGTTTTGTTAAATAAATCATGTTTTATGTTTTAATTTTTTATATTTTGAAAAAATGGATACTATTTTAGAGGAATCCTCTTCTATGAATGTGGAATGTCATGTATGTAAGATATTCTAATTCTTTAAAACTATAAACCTGAAAAGATACTCAATGTTTTGAAATGTTTAGTATTGTGTAAAATTCAAGATTAAGTAATGTTTTAAGGTAAGTTCCTTATAGTTTGTATCCGAGGATGGTTTAGATAACATTAGGGGTTAGGATGATATTAATAGAATACCAGAACAGATTTTTACTATGTGGTAATTTAAAATGTTATATAATTTATGGATTACCATGTTGTTTCATATATGTTATGTTTTTACATAATGGTTTTTCACAGAAGAAATAGGGATGGTGAAGATTGAAGGCACTAAGAGGCTGATGTCTGCCCGAATCTGCAGGCCAAAATTGAGTGAATAGGAACCGTGCTATTTGTGACAACAATGGATCAGTTGAATGAAGCAATAAATGTGGGTGGTATTCATGATAGATATTAACATGATCTACCACAAAGAAACATATATTGTGTAGAATTTTATGAAGAAACATCCTCCAGCATTTAGTAGAACTATAGATACAGCGATAGCTGAAGGATGGATCAATGCTCTAGAAAAGATATTTGATGTCATGGGATATTCGGAATGTCAAAATTTACTACTAACCATTTATTGTTTGGAAGTTGTAGACAATAAATAGTTGTCTCTGCTTAATAATACAAGTGAAATAGATGATCTTGATAGTTTGGAATGGGATGATTTTTAGAGTCTTTTTCGTGAAAAATATTTTCCCAAAACTGTTCGTCTCAGAATAGAGAAGTAATTATTTGAACTCAAGAAGCTTGTTGATGATTCAGTGGAAGAATATGTATCCAATTTTACAATACATTCCATGTTTGTACTAGATTTTACTCGGGATTTTGAATATTAAATCAGTAGATTTTACTCTGGTTTGAAACTTTTTTTGTAAAGAGATTTTGATTCATGAGAGTTGAAAAGCTCTGAAAAGATTGTTTGTTTTGATGAAAAGGTTGAGATGGAGTTTTCTGACACACATGTTCCTCATGATGATAAGAATAAGAAGTGGTCGGGTTGGAAGGAAATGGGGATGAACTCACCAAAGAAGTCTGGATGTAAGAAAATGAATTACCCTTCTTGTGGAAAGTATGGTAAAAGGAATCCTTGTGAATGTCTTGTAAATGAAGTGAAATTATACTGATGTCGAATGATTGGAAAACTTTCACATGAGTGCAAGGAAAATGATCTGAAATTTAATGATAAGCTGATGGTGAGATGCTTTAACTGTATGGAATTGGTTCATTTTGCTAATTTTGTTCAAAGATAGTTACTCAAGAAGGGAAACAACAAGATTAAAAGCAGAAGGGTTTGCTAAAAAAATTTGGAACCACTTAAACAGATGTTGGTCAGCTACACGAGGTGCTGTCATGTACATTTATTGTTTTTAACGATTCCACAAATATGATGTTTGATTCAGGGTCTACACATTCCTTCATTTCTAAGATAGTTTCAGAAAAATAAGGAACTCAACCTCATGAAATGAAACTGGATTACATGGTAAAAACACCTAGAGGAAATATTGTGGGAAAAATAAATTATAAGAATATGTCTATCCTTTTTTGTGGAATTATATTTCCAGAAAACTTTATTATTTTTCCTCTATAAGAGTTTGATGTTATTATGGGTATAAACTGTCATTGTTTCTTCCATGCTAAGATAGATTTCAGAGAAAAAGATTTTTTTTGACCGAATTTTAGTTTTTTTACAATAATGAACCCATACCTTTAATAAAATATCAGGAATTTAAGAAATTATCAATCGAATGAAGGTTATCTTGCACATATTTTTGAAGATGAGGGAAATATTCATATTAATGATGTACTAGTAGTAAATGAATAGTTGGATGTTTTTCTCGATGATTTTTTTTAGTTTTATTCCTTATCCAGAGGTTTAGTTCACTATTGTCTTAGTTTCTAATGTGAATCTAATTTCAAAAAATCCTTATCAAATGGCCCAAATGGAACTTCTAGAATAAAAAACGAAGTCGCAACAATTATTAGATAAGGGCTTCATCCGACCCATCACATCACCATGGAGTGCTTATGTCTTGTTTATTAAGAAAAAATATAGTTCAATCAGAATCGTCATCGATTATAATGCCTTGAATAATATAACTATTAAAAGCAGATATCATTTGCCTCATATCGATGATTTGTTTGACCAGCTCAAGGGTGTGCTTTATTTTTTGATGGTTGACCTAAGGTCGGGGTAACATAAGATGAAACTAAAGGATGAATAAATCCCAAAGACTGTGTTTCAAACTAGATATGGTCATTATGAATTTTTAGTTATGTCTTTTGGGTTAACTAATGCATCTTCTATATTTATAGATCTTATAAATAGTATATATCATGTGTTCTTGAATAAGTTTGTGGTTTTGTTTATATATGAAATTCTGGTATATTATAGAGGTAAAGAGTAGCATGAAAAACACCATAGGGTTGTTTTGAAAACATTAAAAAAAGAAACATTATGGATAATAAAAAAATTTGATTTTTTGTTGCAAAACATTTCTTTCCATATGAACATTGTAAATAAGGATGCAAGAACCGTTTATCCTGTCAAAACAAAAGTGGTTGATGAATGTCCTAGACCAACCAATAGAACAGATATTCATAGTTTTCTTGGATTATCAGGTTATAACCGATGATTTGTTAAAGCATTTTCACAGTTATGTAGACCTCTAAATGAGATAACACAAAAAGGGGGACATTATTTTGGATAGAATAATGTCATTTTTTTCAGGAATTGAAAAAAAAAGTTGGTGAATGCTCTAGTTTAGTCATTTCTATCCCAAAATGGTGATTTCTTCATTTACAATGATGCTTTATTGAAGATACATGGTTGTATTTGGATGAATATTTACTAGGTAATTTCCTATGCTTCAAGAAATCTAAAACCTCATGAGTAAAATTATCCCACACGTGATTTGGAATTTGAAGCAGTTGTTTTTTCATTGAAACTTTGGATAAACCATTTATATGGTTCGAAATGTCAAATATATACTGACCATAAAATATTTATGTATATGTTCACTCAGAGTTAATTATACATGAGGCATAGAAGATAGATTGGACTGATAAAGTATTATTATTACCCAATAAATTACAATACAGGTAAATAAAACAATGTGTTGGATTCCTTGAGCCAAAAACATCACGCATAATTAACCATGTTATGTTTGGAACATGATTTCATGATTAATGATTTGATGAATTTTTTCGTGGAAGTTGTCAGTGTAGGGAATACATCTTTTTTTAGGTTTCAATGTAGTCATCGTTATCAGATAGAATGATTCAATCGAAGAAAGAATATCGTGAGCTACAGAAAAAGGTAGAATTATTTGACATGGGTGAGTTTCCAGAATTTAGCCTTGATAAAAATTTCTTTTTATGATTTTGAAAAATGTTGTGTGTTATGTTTTTATTCCATTTGAAGAATTATTTTTTATGTGAATCTCATAGTTTTCTATTTTTAGTTCATCCTGGATGTACTGAGAAGTACATATTCCTTCAAGAGTATTACTGGTGGAATGGAATAAAAAATAGATATTGCAAAATTCAATATGAAATGTTTGACATGCCAATAAGTTAATGCCGAGTGGTAGTTACTGAAGCTGATGCATCATCCTTTTCAAGTTCTGGAGTGGAAATGGGATTATATATCCATGGACTTCGTTGTGGGACTACCTAAGACTTCACAAGGTAACAATGTGATTTGGGTTATTTTTGATTAGTTGACAAAATCTGCACATTTTCATTTTATTTGGGATATAAGGTTTTTGGATCGGCTTTCTAAACTATAACTTTAATATATTTCTAGGTTACATAGATCTATTATTTCCATTGTATCTGATCAGGATCTCAGGTTCACTTCTATCTTCTAGATGGGGCTTCAGAATTCATTGGGAACAGAATTAAATTTATGTATAGCTTTTCATCCTTAATCAGATTGGCACTCAGAATGAACGATTCAGACTTTGGATGATATGAATCAAGCATGTTTAGTGGAATACCGGGGAAGTTCAGATCATTGTGTTTCTTTTGTTGAGTTTTCTTATAATAACATTTTCCATTCTAGTATACAGAAGGCACATTTTGAGGCATTTTATGGGAAGTAGGGTCGAATTATATCATTTTGGTTTGAAGTTGGGGAAAGGATGTTTATGGGACTTGAATTAGTAGAGGAAGTGGTTGAGATAGTGAATACGATCTAACTTTACATGACGACAATATAGAGCAGGCAGAAGAGCTATGTAGATAATAGAAGGGGAGACTTCTCATTCGAGGTAGGGGACCATATTTTCCTTAAAATATCTCCTTGGAAATGTGTGATGCATTTTGGTAAGAAAGAAATTCTAAGTCTATTATTTATCGTTCATTTTGAAATCAAAGATATAGTTGGACTTGTTTCATACCGATTAGATTTTCCTCCTAGTTTATCTCAGGTATATAATTTGTTTTCATATTTCAATTTTGAGAAAATATGAGCCATATTCATCACATGTCTTCAGCCTAGAAGTAAATTAGTTAGAAGATAACCTTTCATATGAAGAGAAACCAGTTCATATTCTTGATCGTAGGGAACCAGCATTGCGAAATAAGTTAATCCACCATGTAAAGGTTTTGTGGAGAAAACACATGGTTGAAGAAGAAACATGAGAATCTGAAAATTCTATGCGAGAAAGTTACCCTTACTTGTTTAATAAACAAATAAAATTAATAGGATAAAATATCTAGAAGGTGGAGATAATGTAACACCCCAAGGTTTTAAAAAAATAAATTAAATTCATGAAAAATTGTTATAATTAGATTCTAATAACTATCCTTTAAATATAAAAATTCTTCTTTTATGTTTTGAATTTTGAAAAACAGTCATTTACAATTGTGTTCAGTATGTTATTTGGAGTTTAATAGAACCTACTTGTTTTTTGGTGAATAGTAAAATACCTTTTTGAATAATAATATGAATAATAATTTGACCATAATTAAAAGTAAATTGTAATATTATTTTATTTTCATAAGGCAATTAGATAATGACATATTGTTAATTTTTCAATGTGATATAAAAGTACTTATAAAATTTAAATTGAAATTTTTTTAATTAAGTATAATTTTATTTTAAAATTAAATAAATAATATTTAGAGAAATATTTTTAAAAAATAGAGTTCATTTTTTAATTCTATTTTTTGGGAAATGGTTAGGGTGAATTTCTGGGATTTTTCTTAAATAGTTTAATATTCTGTGAATAGTAAAAATAGTGTATTGAGTTTCATTGTGTTTAATGACATAATTAATTATGTAATTATTTTGGTCGACTTGTGTACATTAAAATAATATATTAAGAGTCCCAAGTGGCCAATACAATGGGAAAGCCCATGGAATTTCAAATACCACTAATGAGGTTTCCCTTGGAAATTATTAAAATATTCCCTTAATTTTCCTATAAACACTAACACATTCCTTCATTAAATTCATTTTCAATTCCTTCTTAACAAGAATCTACCCTCTATACATCACTATTATTCCTCCCACAGTTTCCTCTATCCCCCATGGTCCCAACCTTCATCTTTTAGGAGTTACCCTACAATGTTAGAGAATTGTCAACTTCTTTCTTTTTTCATTCAAGTTATCTATTATGTGGTATAAAATTCAAGTGTCCATTCCATTTTCTTATTTTCATTTTATTCTATCTCTATACTATTTTATGATTAATTTATGTATGGGTGAACCCTATCCCCACTCTTGGTAATGTTTTCTAAAACCTTATTGCATAGTCATCATGCTGTAGAATTTTAATCTTAAAATCTATCTTTTTTTCAAAGAACTATTATTAAGTTATTATATTTTAATTTAGATTGTATTTTATTGGGATATGTAATTTTATATCCCCCATATTATCCATTTTATGTATTAATTATTATATACCCTCTTTTCTCACATCTAAATATTTTATGATTTTTTATGTGATGCCATTTGGCTTCAAAATTTTTATAATGGATTTCTCAACTATTCTTTTATTTCAATTTTTTATTTTCTTCATTCCTCATCTCCTCTTATTAAATTGGCTTGAAAGATCCATAATTATTTTATATTATTAATTTTCTCATGTTCATGTAAAATTCAACATCATTCTTCTTCTCCTCTCCCACTTATTCAGGGAATGAAAACATTGTATTTGATGTGTCAAATTACCGACAACGTGGATGATGTAATTTCAAATTTCTTTTATTACATCAAGTATAGTAATGAAAAAAATATGGATGAAACAAGATATAAGATATTTATTATTTATCATCCATTTTTATAGAATTCGTTTTTACACAGGGTTTTAATTTATAAAACAAAATGAGGTCGTTATTATCAATGATCTTCTAAAAGGATCTAAACGAACATCATTAATTTTTTTACTTACGAATCATCCTCATTTCTGAATTAAAAATGATAAATGTTTGTAGGGTCCTAAAAAATCCACAATGAATAATGAGAAACCCCCTAAACAAAAGGGAGATTCTACCCATGTTCCCCCCAAAGAATTAGGGAAAAGTTTGGAGAATACTCAAAGGATGGCACAAGCCGAACCAGTCCACAGACCGGTCCAATGATAGCGGTACATGGTCGGTTCCGCGAAGAACCCCATCCACGGACCGCTATCGTTCGCAGAACAAAGGCAAGGATCCTTTGCGGGCATGAAGCAGGACGGGCGCCAAGCCAGTCCACCGTCACGAACCACACCAGCCGCGAACCGCATGAACTGGCCCGGACCGCATCCTCGGTCGTTCGCAGAATGGAGGAGGAACCCTGCACGGCCGCGAAGCACTCCCCGAGCAAGTTTGATTCGTGGGGGAGGTGCATTCAATGCCCCCTACGAGTTGCGGTTTGACCAATTCATCCTTAAACCGCGTTTATGATCATGGGCCACCGCAAAAGGTGCTGCATGACCACAGATACATCTCTTTTCCCCCACCCTATAAAAGGAGAGGGAGGGGGAAGAGAGGGGAGATCAATCAAATTCAAGTGGAAGTATTTCGATGGAAGGAGCTAAGGATTTCGCAAAAAGCGATGTTATAGTTCATGAACCAGAATAGGTATGAAGCTAGAAGTGAATTTATAAAGAACCTAAAACTCATAACAACTTGTTGAACCACGAACATAAAATAACAAATAAAAGAAGACTGCGAACTATAGCCCCTCCCTGGATTCACTCCCCGCAGACCAGGGAGTTTATGCCCCTTTTTCAATCCGTCGCAACACGTAGCACCCTCCTACGCGGGCGATGAACCGACCGACAAACCCCCGATTGGCATCGCCCTCGGCCGTCGCTGCTCACATGTCCCCCTCCGCGTACCGACCTGGTACGCGGGCCGAACCAGAAGCCAAAAACCACCATGGTTCGTAGGATGACCATCAGTCCGCGGACCACCCTGGTTTACGGACGACCTCTCCAGCCGTGTAGCACCACCCTACACGAAGGGTGCCACCACTCATACACTCGTGTGTCCTGCTAGATCCTTCAGAGTTCCCATGCCCCGATCAAGATAAAATCCTTCCAATCCAGCCTGATCCCTTGCAACCCCCTCATTGGCCCATTCATCGGCCCCGAGCCGAGGCCTCCACCAGAGCCACTAGACCCATGTGATGTAACCTTTAGGCACATCAGCACGCCGTTTTGAGTTCACATACCCACGGTAAGCGAGGGTGAAGGGGTTAATCCGGCCCTTGAGTGGATTCCTGAAGCATTATTGGGTTCACATTCCCATGGTAATGCAGATTCTGAGCCCAAGAGTCCCATTTCAACCCCACCACTTGTTAGGAATGAGAAACTTCTCTCCTCCCCGGGGAGTGGCAGACTACCCATCAGAAGGAAGCACCCATACACCTCCATACATCCCCAGTGCCATGAAAAAATATGCGAGATAGACGTGGGGATACCCTTTCCTTATTCCTCTAGGCTTTATCACCATGGGTGTCCATCTTGGAGTAAGCCCCGACTTTTTGGCCCCCCTCCCCCCTGCGTAAGCCCCATCGCAAATCCCACAGACACTCCATTCGTGACGTGATCATCTGGTCCCTACTGCCTCTTGTTTCTCACACCGAGAATGAATCACGTGGGATTAGAGTGAGCATCGATCATGGAATCCTCTCCTGTGATGACTCAGAGTGTATGCCCCATGCTAATGCGAACTACAAGGACTTTGATCCATGTCAAGGCATGGTACGTAGGAAGCCTCCAAGAGGTTCAAGCCCAATCACCATCGGACCCGAGGGTCCACATTCACGTCAGTTCTCCGACACTCCAATTTGAAATATGTGGTCTTTGATCCATGTCTCCTAGGCAGGGTACGTAGGAAGCCTCCCCGAAGGTTCAAGCCCCACTCCCGGTTGATCCGACCATCTTCACGTCGGTTCACCGCACCAACCCTGAGAAGACTAGAGCGTAAACCCCGTACCAAACCAAACTATGTGAATTCTGATTCCTCTCACAGGGATACATAGGAGGCTCGTACCATGGGTTTGATCCAAATGCTCAAGTCATTATCTATCCCCCCTGGATGACAATAAAATCCAGAATTCCGGATTATGAGGCTTTAAACCAGTGTCGTCTCAATGATTCCAGACTCCTCGGGGTCATTAATCCAACGAGGGATGGTAATCCTCCAGCATTAATGATTTTGAACCCCTGCATCCAGCTGACCATTGCCAATGAGGAGTAATCCGTGGATACTATACTTGGGTATAGACCAACGATTCTAGAACATATGAATACATCTTAAAATTTATAAGAGAGTACCGGAACATGCAATAATTCCCCCCAAAAGGGTGCGATGAGCCCGACTTCCCATCATCTCGACCAATGTGAGTTCTTAAGCATCGCTGGTCAAACCACCCTGCGAATGCCTGCCTTTGGAAAGTAGGTCCACCTATTGATGGATATGGGACCATTGGGCGTCTTGAGGTGAAAACGGTACACCCGATATGAGTGATTAAGCAGAACCCAATCTTCTCTAATCAACCGTCGGGTAGCGCATGTTCCTCCCCCACGATCCCGTCATGCGCCGCGAGACAAAAAATGGCGAACCCGATGTGAATTTTTAACCAAGCATTACAGATTTATCCTCCCACCGTGTGCCCCCTTTATACCCACTAAGAGGGACAAGAAAGGTCATTAATTACGCATGGGGTCATGAGATGATGCTATGACGAGTTTATTGTTTATATTTGTTAAAATATTTTTTATGTACCACTTAGAACTACCTTCGATCCAATGGCGTCGCGAAGGAACTCACAGGCACGTGCATCCAACAATGCAATGACTGGACTTCCTCACCAACGGAGGACCCCATCACCTACCCAGCATCTTCAACACTAGGTCTCAGATGCGTTGATCTGAGAGTACCACTTGAACGGTACTCTCCCAATGGTGGAGGCAGCCATGAACGCCCTCCAATCCACCAGGACTCACTGGTCACCTGCCCAGCAATGGCAACAAAAGCAGATCCAGACGATCCTTTTTGCTGTCTCAATCCATTTCGGGAGTCTATCCCTAGAAAGAGACAACACGTACCTCCCTTATCTTAGGGACGTAGATGAGGTCGATGCTGAGGATGTCATCCCCGCTGAACGAGGGTTACGTTCCAAGGCCCCCATCGGAAGACTTCATCATGGTCACGCCGCAACTCAACATCCTTACGATAAGGAGGATGTCGCCCCGAGGATCCAGGCCCACACTCCCTGAGCTCCGGCCCATCAGAGCGCGAGACAAGAGAGGAAAACATACAACCAGGGACCTACCATCACCCTTTTCCCCAAGGAGGAGCTGCACTGCCCAGTCACAGAGACGTATCATGATTAGGCACATACACCTGTTTGCTCCTCCAAATCCCTCCATCTAGACCTGGCGGTATCAGACGAGCAGGCGCACATCCCCACTGGTCTCCATCAAGCACGTCGCTCATGCAAGATGGCACCTACTCGGCAGACACCTCTCCCTGCCCAGGATTGTGAATCCCACCAACCCGGCGTGGTGGCGACCCAGCGCCTGCAGAACCTACACTTAGCATATTCTCCTTACACCTACAATCCCGGCATCGTGGAGATCAACAAATCCCACCATCCAGATGTGGCGGAAATTAATAGGCAGGCACGTCTCCATGCCAACAAAGTCCACCGACTCGATATGGTGGGAAACCAACATATGCAGGGCCAGATCCCTATGGATGCATGTAAAGTCTTCCATCCCGATGTGGCGGAAAACGGAGAGATAAACCAGCATATCCCAGCCCAAGGGCAGATTCGTTGACCTACCTCGACATAAGTGAATTGTCAGTACCAATTGAACACCGGAGGACTGGAGTAGGATATTCCTACTCTGATACCGGAATGGTCATTCATACTCGTTCCAGTCAAAGATGTCTCTCTGCATATCCTGGCAATGATGGACAAGCTGGTATCAATCCCAGATCATATCTTGCAGACTTTACAAAATGTGTTTTCATCAGCGGAAACAGCAAGGACTAGGCCCCATGAGCCTGTCTCCCGAATTGATGTGAATCATCTAAGAGATGAGACAGCCGCCTCAGAGAAGATTTGCATCCTTGCTTCCGCCCAGGAGGGTCCTCAGTCATATTTCGTCATACAAGGGCAACCAGATCGAGCAGCTTCACTCGTTCTAGCTGGGGGACACCCGTCCATCAAGGTGTATTCTTCAGAGTAGGCATATATCCCTTCTAAAATTCAAGATGTTCGTCGGCAAATCCTGGAAGCATCAAGGGACCCAATTAGAAAAGGACCCAAAGGTGAAGGTCGTTGTCAACAGTAGACGGTCCCCACTACCTGCAAGAAAGCGCCCCGAATGTGCCGAAGGAAGTCGTAAAATAAAGAGTAGGTTCATGACATCGCTCTGCTGGAAGATGGGGTTCCCAATGCTACTAGGCACATATCGAAGGCTCAGAACCCTGCCCACCCATTACCATATTATGGGAGTGGCAGTATTAGTTGTGAAGGTCCTCCCCGTAATGTCACTACCAGCAGCTCTGAAGGTCCTCCCCAGAGCACCCTCGGGGGCCTCCCCCATGGGAATATATTGATCGATCACGAGAGCTTCTCTTTTGATGCGAGTCACGGAAGCCCTTCGCATGACTAGAAGATCGAGCTGTAAGATGGTCCTCCACTTGTTGTGGTCCACCTTGAAGGTCCTCCCCAGAGTATATGCTGCAAACACTCTCCATGTTGTGGGACCACAAATTATGATAGAATTCCTCTCTATCATAGTCGCAACTACGGAATCCCTCCCCACAGTGTCATCTCATCACGACAAGAAGGCCCTCCCCTTGTTGTGGCCTGACCTGAAGGTCCTCCCCAGCGGTTACATTGCAACGACACTCTGCGTAGCTGGGAATCAGATCACGGTGGCTGTCATCGCCACCCTGATAATGGAGGTCCTCCCCATAGAGATGTCAAGCAACGAGAAGACCCTCCCCTCGTTGCGGTACATTCTGATGCCCCTCCCTAGGGTGTACCTTGCAATTCTCCATGCGGCAGCTGTAATGGTAGTCCTTGCCATTGCAGCAGCTATGATAGTAGTCCTCGCCACCACGACCGTCATTATGAAGGTCATCCCCGCAGTAGCCCTAGGAAACAATAAGGTCCTCCCCTTGTCGCAGTGTGTCTTGAAGGTCCTCCCCAGGATTCACATTGAACGTCAAACCAGGATGGTCATCCTCACCATGATGGAAGTTGTTGTGAAGGCCCTCCCCGTAACAATACTACGCAGCCATGAGGTCCTCCCCTTGCTGTGACATGCCTTGGAGGTCCTCCCCAGGGTATGCACTACAAAAGTCCTCTTTGTAGTGAGGCGTCCAACAGTAATGGTATTCCTCGCCATTCAGTCTGCCATTGCGAAGGTCCTCCCAGCAATGACATATCATATCGATAGGAAGGTCCTCCCCCTGCCAAATAAAGCACAAAAAAGCCCTCGTACGCCGAGGAACTTAGAATGACAAGATCAAGAATTTTAGATTCCCAGCTAGTTACCAACGACATCCTTCTTCAATTGGGAGACATTACGGGGCCACGTTCATCTTTTGAACCACCTCGGAATCTCCTACATGATAATTCAATACCCACCTGTCCCACTGCCTCCAACCACGCTATCGTTGAGCACCTCAGTTGGGCTGACCAGGTAGAGGATTCACTACTGGCAGCGTATACTGACATGTTGCACCAGAGGAAACGACTGGCTCGAGATGATATACTAGTTATGTTTTGGCCCACAACCACCTCTCAATTCGACATTCCCATAAATTTGTCGGAAGAATGTGTGCACGACATCCGCTACAATATACGGACAACCCTCCACCAGCTGAAATCAAGATTCCTACCCTACAAAGGGTATGTAGGCCACGTCAAGACAATAGGAGAGCTCTTGCATCACATCGACATGGAAGCTCTTCCTTCAGCGTGGCAACAGCGACCCAAGAGGCATAAAGGAAACATGGAGATAGCCTGCCTACGTGCGCTGAACCAGCTATGCTGCCTCATCAGAAACTCTCTGAAGGGAGTAAATATTAGGGGATGGGGGGAACATGGAGCTCTGCATTTCACTCCACTCCTCGTGCAGAAGAACCCGTTCGACATGGTGTCTTGCAATGTCATCACATCAAGGAAGCAATCGAGTGGGGTCCCTGTTCCAGTGAGATGACACGACCAACAGAGTCAGGCCTTGAGTAAGTCCCAAGAGAATCAGGCCCGACGGGACAAGCCATCCAAGAAATCTTGAATCAAGACACCAAGATCATACAATAGACCTCTCGCCTAGGAGAGTCAAATCATCGGTCATTTCCTGCCTCCCCAGAAGGGATTGATTCATAGAAGAAATCGGCACCAAACCCAGTTCACCCCTGAATAGGGGAACGCAATATCAGGCAGGTTGCGATAGAAGCATCCACTACCGCAATCCATGATCAACCCCAGCCTTCAGGGGTGGGGGAATTTTTAACAAAAAATGCCCCTTTATGACCAATAAAAACAGGAAGATACTCAACGTCCAAGGAACAGAGCCAACCCCAGCCCTCAGGGCTGGGAGCATTTTTAACTCCTCAACAACAACCTCCCCCACGAGAATCAGTATTCTCTCGTCTATGGAGGTTAGTCAAAAGAAGAGTTTCCTTCCCTATCCTGTCTTTTGAATCATCATCCCCTCCGAATGGTAGGCATACCATAAGGTCGCATAAAATAACTCTCCACGTCACCCTTCATCAAGGAGTCCAAAAGCGATCCCAGGACATGAAAGGGAAGACCAGTAAAAGACATGGGAGATCCTCTTCCTATTTGGAAGATGGAATCTTCTCCGCCCCACGATATGCATCCATCAACGCCATAGAGGCTAACCCCACGGGTGACACTGGATATGATGCAAATTCAGATGGATCGGGAGACGCTGGTTCTAGTCAGGATGTGACTCACAATGAACCACCAGGTATGCACACCCGGAACCAGAGGGATACTCTAAATATGGCCGCCCTTTTAGATAACCTTCCTCTGCTTTCCCTGCATGCTTCAAATAAGGATAATAAAAATGGACTGGTTACCCTTTACCCGCCTCCTTTTCTAGATAAAAATGAGCCACTTACTCTCGAAGAGAGGTTCGCTCGACAGGAAGAGGAAATGATTGAATTGAGGTGTCCTAACACCGAGCTACTCCAACGGAACTATCTTATTGAATGTGCTTCCCATGAAGGACTACAACTCGCACTCCTAGTAAGTGCACCTCAAAGACCAAGGTTTTCCCCGGAAAACGAAGCACGGTCAGGGCTCCCATCCAACAAGGTTCTCGGCCCGTCCAACTACCTAAATGTGGATCTGGATGAATACCAAGACTTCCCTCCACTCAGGAAGAAACCGGAGTGAGTATGTATGGACCCTCTGAAGGTGTCACAAACGGCACAAGCACCCCTAGTGCCAACCAAGTTGGATCCTCATGCAATGCCTTGGGCTACACCTGCGCACGACCGGGACCAACAGGATGTAAACCAGGGTCTCACCAACACCATAGGGGCACTAACAGCTCGATTGGAAGCAATGGAAGGTCGACACACTCCGATACAGCTAGAGAGGAATCCCTACCCCAATCGGGTGAGCAACAAACCTCCTCCACCCAATTTTGGGAGCCCTATATTCCCTATTTTCAATGAATCGGGAGATCCAGAACAGCATTAGATGCACTATGCGTCTTATTTCGACCCTATGATGGGAACTCCGGAACAAAATGAAGCAGTGAAACTCAGATGCTTTGTACGGACCCTGCAAGAGTCTGCCTTTGTCTGGTATACAAGTCTGTCAGCCCAGTCAATAAAAAGCTGGGAAGACCTTCGGCAGTCGTTCCTGTTCCACTTCTGCTCAACATTGCCTAAAACAACAGTCAGCGGACTCATGAACTGCAAGTAGAGGGAGAACGAGAGGGTCTCAGATTTCATCGCTAGATGGAAAGGTCTGACCTAATCTCTGAAGAATCCAACGCCTTAAGATGAGATGATTTCCATATGCATCAATAATCTTCGAGATGAGCTGCGATCACTACTCATACCAGTGGAGTGCACCAATGGCTTCCGTCATCTCTCAGCCATTACCTAGAGAATTGTGGATTCCCTGCAGTGGACCAATTTTTAGTCCCGAATAGCCTCATAGGCTCCCAAAAAGAGAGAAGTTAGAGCTAAAGCATCCTCTGTCATGCTCAAGCCAGCCCCTGTGCATGATCCACCACTTAGGCCTCCACCAAATCGTCAAGGGCGCCATGTATATCATCAGATGTCACTGCCTAAGTGGGACGATCAGAGGGGATCGAAGAAGAACCAGTTTTAGGAACTAAGACACAATGTATAATCGTTCTGAGAAGACCAAGTCCGTGGATACTTCATCGTCGCCATGAATTGCAACTTGTTCCGCCTCCTGAAGCCGAGGAAACCCGAAGAAGTCGGCCACGATGACAGGCCAGACTATTTTCCCTGCCATCAAATGTTGGGGAACAATATTCGAGAAATTATTCATCTTCAATGACCTCCTGCAAAGGATGGTAGACTATGGGAAGGTCGATCTGGGACCACCCCTAGCACATGTGACATATATTTCTACCACCGACTCTGAAAAAGGGGAGGGGTGGCAGGAAGTCACCAGCAAAACGGGGCAGAACTTCGATGACTGGATGACTCAGAAGACTATCCATCGATCCTAGGGCATACTCCGAGCTCAACTACAGTAGCCAGTGTTGCCACCAACATCCCCTGATGCCGCACAACCAAAAATATTGGCCTCAAAACCCTCCACGATCCAGTCATCTAGGCGTGATCCAAAAGATAGGAAACCAGCGCAAGAGATGTGGTTCGTAATGAGGAAAACGTTAGCCCCGACATTGGCAGATTTTATGACCTCAAACTTAGTGCCATGGGCACCAACCCACCAAACGACTCCATTAGGGAAAACCGACCAATACGACTTGTTAGAAGATTAGGAGCCATTATTTGATTCCATCAACGTCATCCATCTTATGGAATTGTTCCCTGGCGAAGGGTATGGTTATGAACCCGAGTTCTCGACACAACGAGCTGGGACGAGGAATCATAGAGGCAGGGGATACCATGGGAGGCTTAGTCGAGGCCGAAGTCAACCCTATGGTTGGACCTCGACCGAAACCGTCAATATCGCAGAAACCCATGGGAGATCCCTTCAATGGGCTTAGAAGGAGAAAGAATATCCCTCCACCACAAGCGGCCACACTACCCCCGTCATTCTACAATACCCATCAGTGGAGGAACAGGTGTCTAGACACCTAGTGCGCATATACAGACCGGTCGAGCCAAATCCCCAAAATGTGGGGACATCATCAGCATCTGACCCCGTAGCAAGTCCCTCCTCGTCACGTATTCTAACTCCCAAGATGCCCTCTAAGACTCTCCCACTAACGGAGAAGATTCAGTCACTAGAGCAGAAATATGACATCCTTAAGAAGATAGCATCGGTACCATCCAAACTGTCGATCCTGGATACCCTGAGTTTGTCAGCAAACCTCAGGGAGGCACTTATAGAAGCCTTTCTCAGCCCTCGAATGTTTCAAGTCGAGGTAGTTACCGTCGAGATTTAATAGATAGAGACTAGCTCCGCTGAATGCAATGCGGCGATTTCCTTCACCGATCAGGATAAAGATGCCATCAGGCAAGGACATATCAAACCAATATATGTGTCGGGCACACTAAATGATGTTGAGATCCATAAAGTCTTTCTTGAAAATGGCACTGGAGTTATCCTCCTTCCCCTGGGAACACTCCGTAAGCTGGGCTACAATGAGAATGACCTAGTACCCTCAGCCACAACTCTGTTAAGTTAGAACAAAAGTGAATAGAATCCAATGGGGAAAATCAATATAAAGACCCATTCTAGTGACCTTGTGGCCTACTCGGAATTCCTAGTGGTCCAGAAGAACACGGAATTCAATTCTCTTCTTGGGAGGTCGTGGCTCCATAAGCACATGGTCGTTACTTCATCCTACCACCAGTGTATTAAGTACATCGTCAAATGGAAAAGTGGGACATTGCACACCGAAAAGGCCCCTTTGGAGCTCTCCTAGTCACATTACATTGATGTCGTGTTCTATGAGAAAAATAAGAATAATCCTTCAGTCGATGGTGTCGACTGAATCCCCACTCCAAATTGTATGGAAATGGTTCCTAACAACCCCCTCAGACAGCTTGGCATAGACGACGTACTTCCCATCAACCATGTTGAGGGCAGGGGTTCAAGCTCGGACACACACTCAGCTGTCCTCATGACTTAATCTATAATGGTCGGGCATAGAAGCACAAAAACAACCACTGAACCTCAATCTGGGGATGAATACTCGAGCAAGGATTCCCACGATGCCTCGCCTCCAAACCCCCAAGAGCCCGGTCCAGAAACTCTCCACTCATCGGATCACGAAGATGGGAATGAGATGGAAGAGGAGGAGGATCTCAGGGATGAACCTCCCACATTTGAGGAAGGTATCTCCACCACTATGGACTAGCTCAGGGAAAAAAACCTGGGTACCAAGGAATACCCGAGGCCCACTCTCATTAGTGCAGCCATGTCCCTCGATGAGCACGAGGTATATACCGATTTCTTATGGAAACACTGAGATATTTTTACCTGGAATTACACAGAAATGCTAGGACTCGATCCCGAAGTGGCTACGCATCCCCTAGGTCTACTAGAAGACCACTGGGGCTATATACAGGCCGCTAAATGGACACACCCCTCACATGCTACCAAAATAGAGGCTGAAGTCGATAAGCTCTTTAAAGCAGCATTCATTCGGGAGGTCCAGTACCCCATCTGGTTAGCCAACATCGTCCCTGTCAAGAAAAAGAATGGAAAAATCCGTGATTACATTGATTTCAAAGATCTCAATCGGCATTGCCCAAAAGATGATTTCCCAGTCCCAATCACCGAGTTATTAATCAATGAAATGGCCGGGTATGAGGCTATATCCTTCATGGACGGTTATTCTGGGTATAATCAAATCAGGATGGCCCAAGAAGACGAAGAAGCCACTGCCTTTAGGGCCCATCAAGGAATATTCTGTTACAGGTTCATGCCATTTGGTCTCAAGAACGCTGGCGCCACATATCAGCATGCCATGCATTGTATCTTTAAACCATTCCTCGGGAGATTCGTCGAATGTTACGTAGATGAATTGTTGGTTAAATCAAGACAGTGATCAGATATCCAGTCAGACCTTGAGACCTTCTTCAACAAAATTCGGCAGCATAGCCTGAAGATGAACCCCTTGAAATGCGCCTTTGGGTTTACCTCATGAAAATTCTTTGGCTTCTTCATACGCCATCATGGAATCTAAGTCAACCCTAAAAAGACAAAGGCTATCCTTGGATTACCACCTCCCCGAAATCTCAACGAGTTGAGGGGATTACAAGGACACCTGTATTATCTCAGATTGTTCATAGCCAACCTAGAGAGCAAATGTTTTCCCCTTACTAGGTTATTGTAGAATGGATTTGGGTACCAATGGACAGATGATTTCCAGGAGGCATTCAATAGCCTAAAGTGGTACCTCATAATCCCATTGGTGCTCATGCCCCTGGTTGAAGGAAGACTTCTAATTCTATACGTGATGGCCCTAGAGCGGTCACTGGGAGCCTTCCTCATACAAAAGAATGACGCCGGTAGTGGAAATAGTCTCTATTACATCAGTTGAACCATGATCGATGCTGAAACTCAATACTCAAACATCGAGAAGAGATGTTTGGCCATGGTCTTTGCAGTTCACAAATTGTGACATTATCTAGAGCATCATGAAGTCTATTTGGTCTCACATAATAACCCACTCTAGTACATCCTCAGCCGCCTGATGCTGACCAGGGCACCAATCCAGATGGGCAGTCATCCTGCAATAGTTTGACATCTAGTTTGTGCCTCATAAGGCCATCAAAGGCCAGGCATTAGTAGATTTTCTGGCAGAGCACCCCTCAAAAGGGACTACCACACGAGACATCAAGCTACCGAATGAAGACATCTTCTTGTTTCAAGAGGAGTTCCGAGCATGGGAAATGTACTTCGACGGTGCATCCCTAAGCCTAACCGGGAAGAGGATGGAAGATCCCAAATTCAATAAGGTGGGAATGGGGATAATACTCATGTCCCCAGAAAAGGAAGTCTTTCCATATTCCTTCCTTCTGTCATAACGTTGTTTGAACAATGAAGCAGATTACCAGGCCCTCAATGTAGGCCTGGAGCTCACACTCCAAGCACAAGTACAACACCTTAAGGTAACAGGTGACTCGAAATTGGCAATCAAGCAAGTCAATGGTGACTATGCTATTAAAAAGGAGGAGATTATTCCCATGTTTGACCATGTCCGAGGGTTAATGGTGGAATTATCCACAGAACCAACATTGACCTATATTCCTCGGTCTCAAAATGCATAGGCCGGCGTATTAGCTAATGCGGCCACATCCCTAGCCTACTCAGACCGAGATAAAATAGTTATCAGTATTGCTCACCATTGAATGGTCTTTCCGTTTGTTCATGATATGACGAAAGAAATCCAATAAGTCAGTCCTGCCCTTGAGACATATGCTCCCGCCACTGTCTGGATGACCCACATTGCAAACTACATTCAATGAGGAGAACTTCCATCAGACGGGGCTGAATGAGAGAAAATACAGAGAAGGGAAATCATCTTTTTCCTATATGGCAGTGTGGGTCAGCAAGATGTCCTCTACAAACGAGGCCTCGACAGAATCCTCCACAGATGCATTTATGAAGATGAAACTACCACCATCATGACTTAGGTACATGTCAGAGTATGTGGGGCACATCAGCCGGGGTCCATGATTTCCCAATAGGTTCAAAGACTTGTGTACTATTGGCCCATGGTGGAACGAGTTTGCAAGAACATTATCGCAAAATGACACTCATGCCAAATTCATGCCAACTTCATACACCAAACCCTAGAGTTAATTCATCAATCCAATTACTCCTGGACATTTTTCTTCTGGGGAATGGACGTCGTGGGACCATATCCTCCCGCCACAACCAAACAGCTAAAGTATATCCTCATGAGAACTAAATTCTTTTCCAAATGGGAAGAAGCTGTACCCCTTAAGGAAGTCAGGGTAAGAAACATTGTCAGCTTTGTGAAAACCTATATCATCACCATATTTGGTGTACCTTATACCATATTGGTAGATAATGGAACTAACTTCTGCTCTGGTGAATTGGAGATATAATACCAAGAATACGGTATCAAGGCTAACCACTCATCCCGCTACCACGTAGAGGCCAACAGAAAGATAGAGGCTTTCAACCAGACCATTTCCAACATTATCCTGAAAATGGTCGACAAAGACAAGAAATTGTGGCCGGATATACTCCTCCATACATTGTGGGCTTATCGAACCTCAATTTCCACCACTACTCGAGCTACTATGTACTCATTAGTATATGGAATAGAAGCGGTCCTTCCCATTGAGATCCAATTACCCTCGCTCCGCGTTGCCGTTTGTAATCAATTATCCAACGATGAGAAATCAAAAAAGTGACTAGGTGAGTTGGAACATCTAGATGAGAAGCATTTGAACACTTTTCACCATTTGGAAGTATACCAGAATCATATTGGACAAGCCTTCAATAAAAAGGTTCGTCTTCGGTCTTTCTTGGAAGGAGAATTGGTATTGGTACTTCAGACCCCAATGATACCGGAAAAAAAGCCTCCAAAGCTGGAGATAAAGTGGGAGGGACCATATGTTATACACAAAGTCTACTCCAACGGAGGTTATACCCTGATCTCCATGGATGGGCAGTTCACTATCGCTCCTACAAATGCGAGATTCCTGAAGAAGTATTTCTCATAGAAACTAAAATCATTTATCGTCTGAGCTGTAGGACGTTAAAATTATAAGCACCCAATGGTCCAAACTCTATGACCTTAAACTAATAGTATTCCATCCTCACCGGCATAACTAAAAGCAGTTATCGTCCGAGCTACAAGACATTAAACTACCGAGCACCCAACATTTAGAACTCTATGACCCCAAACTAAGTGTATTTCATCCTCACCGAAGGACGTTAAACTGCATGGATTTTAGAAAAATATGTACGGCTTGATTCCCACCTTCACATGATACGTAGTGACGCCAGGGTTCCCCATCTTGGCCCAGCCACCCCAAATAAATGTTAAGAATTACCTTTCCCTCGTATATAGACCAGACCTCCATAGGGTGTATCCCTTGACCTTACCTCACGGCGTTAAACTGCACATATATGAAGATTTAAAAATTCCTCTTTCCCTCATGTATGGAATAGATCTGCATGGGGTGTAATCCAAAGAGAACTAAGCGTGTCTTGATTCCTGCCATCGCAGGATACATAGTGATGCCTGGATTCTGCATCCTGGCCTAGCCACCCCCAAATGAGGTTTAAAAGAAACAAATTTTCCCTTTTCACCCTTGTATGGACCAGACCTTCACGGGGTGTATTGTCTTTCAGAGAACTACGTGAGGCTTGATTCCTAACCTCGCAGGATATTTGGCGATGTCGGGATCCCCTATCCTGGCCTAGCCATTCCCGAATGGAATAAAATCAAAATAAAATGCCCCAGTCCCCCGTGTACGGACCAGCCCTGCATGGGGTGTACTTCTTTCATAGAACTATGTACGGCTTGATTCCTACCTTCGCAGGATACATAGCGATGCCAGGGTTCCCCATCCTAGCCCATTCGCTCCCAAATAAATGTTTTAAATGCACTCTCCCCCTGTGTATAGACCTGCCCTACACAGGGTGTATTCCTTGTCCTTACCTCATGATGTTAAACTCCACGGATAAGAAAAAAATTCCTTTTCTCCCCCATGTACAGACCAGACCTGCACATGGTGTATTTCCTTTCATAGAACTATGTGAGGATGGATTTCTTCCCTCGTAGGATACGTAGTGATGCCAGAATCCCACACCCTTGCCCAACCACGTCAAATTAAGCCAAAAATACCCCCTTCCCCGATACGGACCAGAACCGCATGAGGTGTATTCCCCAAACGATATATGTGAGGCTTGATCCCTTCCCACGCGGGATATGAAGACATTCCAGGGTTCCCCATCCTGGCCCATCCATTAAAAAAAATGATCTCTCCCCTCGTGTACGGACCATCCCTGCACGAGGTGTATTCTTTTTCCTCACCACACGACGTTAAACTGTATGAACTTCAGAGAACTACATGAGGCTTGATTCTTTCCCTTGCAGAATACGTAGTGACACCAGGGTCCCTCACCCTGGGTTAACTGTCCCCAAATGAAAGTCAAAAATTCCCTTTTCCCTCGTGTATGGACTAACCCTGTGCGGGTTGTACCTCCTTCAGGGAACTATGTGTGGCTTGATCCCTTCCCTTGCAAGATGCATAGTGACGTCATGGTTTCACATCCTAGCCCAGCCATTCTCGAATGATGATTTTTAAGAAAAATTTCCACTTCCACCGTGTACAGACTAGATCTGCATGGACTGTATTCCTCGTCCTCACTGCACGACGTTAAAACTGCACAGACTTCATCCTCACCGCAAGACGTTAAAACTACACGGACGTCGCCGTGACCCACACAAGATATATAAAGAAACGATATGGAAATACTCCTTGCACATATGGATTCATCCTATCCATACATCAGACTCCACAACCCGGATAATTATGGATCTTAATAACCATTCACGACCATCAGAAGTGGAATTTTATCGACCTGGGAACACCTTTGCATGACTATGCATACCATTCTCTCTATGGCTCTACATATTGATATCCCCTGGACCGTCTTCCAAAGGCAAGATTTTCTCGGGCAATACTCTTCCTAGCTCCGTACGCTTACCGGCCTCAGAGCCCCCATATCATATCTCCTAATCCTGAAATTTATGGCGCAGTGGTTTATAAGTTCATCCCACTTTTAACATCCAAACATTACCAAGGTATCCCTAAATGGTTAGCCTGTGTTTTTTCCTGTGGTTCACATGAAGACCTGCATCTATGAAAATTAAGCCAGTGCTAGGCTACTTTGACTCAACAAACAATTGCAGTGAAGATGTCTCTTGTATGCTCAGACACCATTATCACCACACTCCGAACTCTGTACTGTGAGCATTATAGGATTTTCATAATCATTCATGGACATTAGAGGTGGAATGCTATCGACCTGAGGACACATTTTCATGATTATGCATACCATATCCTCAGAGACTCTGTATATTGATATCCCCTCTCCCGTCTACCAAAGGCAATATTTCCTCGGGCGGTTATCTTTCTAGCTCTGTATGCTTACCGGCCTCCTAGCCCCCACACCACATCTCTTGATCCCGGAAACCTCAGAGTTACAATTTACAACCTTCATCCCCCACCCTTTTCAATGTATATCAGAGCATGGTAACTCAGTTATCGTTTGAGTGAATGTAGCAATAGTCACCTAATGGTCCGAGCTCTATAACCACAAAACTAGGAGTACTTCATCCTTAACGCATGACGTTAAACTGCATCGAGTGAAGGTACACCCCCATGTGCAAGATAAATCAGCACATGGAGCTCTCTAATATTTAACAGCAACCAGGGCCAAATATGCCTGAAATGTCCATATATTTTATTACCAAATGATAGAATTCGTGGCCCGGACAATCGCGGATCCTCATAACCATTCACAGCCATCGGAAGTGAAATCCTATCGACCCATGGAAACTTTTTCATGACTTTTCATACCATTCCCTCAGTGGCTCTACATATAGATAGCCCATGGACCATCTACCAAAGGCTAGATTTCCTCAGGCGAAACTCTTCCAAGCTCTGTATGCTTACCATCCTTAGAGCCCCCATATCATTTCTCCTAATCCAAGAAGCCCCAGAACCATGATTTACACCAATCAACCCCTCTCCATATCTTGGGCATGCCGAGATATTCACGCCCAGGTACATTCTGATCAAGAGATCCCTTTGCAACTATGTCCTTATCACATGACAATAAACTGCATGAAACATCTTGGTCGCTTGGCATAAAGCTGCAAAGACCAAGCATTAAACATCTAGGGAAATGCCCCCAACTACAAGCATTTTCACTGGTTTAAAACTTCCCCCCATCCTCACTGTATGACGTTTAACTGCAAAAAATCCCTTAATAATGCTCCTCGTCTTTACCACATGACGTTAAACTGAATGGAAGCCATCCTTGTCGCATGACGTTAAACTGCATGGTCAAACCTGTCATGGGTTCATTAAGAATCAGAGGCTTTTACTTGTCTCTTAGTGCATGGGTCAAACCTGCACAAACCACCATCTCACACCAGTGTGAGAAGGAATAAATTCACCCATTATCGGGAAATTTAGCCTAGATGTTTCTCCCGTATCCAGGCACCCTCTCCTCATAAACCATACTATGTACTCAGAAAAAGCCGAACTCTCACAAACCACCGTCGGTGGTCCCGAATCTCAAACTTCCTTGAAGTTTCCCTACTATCGGGAGAATGCAATCGTTGACCTAAGGACACCTTTGCGTGACTATGCATACCATGCCCTCAGTGGCTCTGCATATTGATCGCCCCTGGCTCGTCTTCCAAAGGCAATATTTCCTTAGGTAATGCTTCTCTCCGTACACCTCATGGCCCCTGAGTGCCCATGTTAATCCAGATATTTGGAAATCTACTGAAATACAGTTTACCAGCCTCTTTCACAACCCTCCGAGAATATGGTGGAACGTCTCTGACAAGATTACCAAGAACCAGGAGAAGCTGTTCCATTCTAGATAATGTCCCAGTAGCATGACTTTAAAATACACCAAGCTTCAACCATCCTTTACGCAAGATAAATGCATAGGACATAGACCCTATTTCCACACACTTGATTAATACAGATGTTCTCAAACCCTTTCATATGTCACACACCCTTTATGAACCACCCCTGGTGGATTACATAATTCTCCAAGTCACCCATGGTGGTTTCCATAATCCGGACTTCCATAAAGTCCTTAGGCAATCATAAATGGAGGTTCATTGACTTAAGGACACCATTGCATGACTATGCATACCATTCCCTCAGTGGCTCTGCATATTGATCTCCCCTGTCCCATCTACCAAAGGAAAAATTTCCATAGGCGATGTTGTTCCTACCTCTGCATGCTGATAATGCTCCCATGCCTTGAGACATGCCCTGCATGCCGTTCAAATCTAAACATGCTCCCCCACATGCATTTTTAGGATATTGAGACATCTTTTAATCAACCAATCCTCATTGGGGCCCTCTCCCCCACCATATCTGGTCAAAGATGTTCGGCCTAAAACATCAGTAATGATAATCTTGTCGGTAGGACTTTAAACCGCTCACCCAAAGAGACACAAAAACTGTTAGGCCAAAAACCCGAAAAAGGAGACCTAAGAAAAAGACCGGCCATACCCGCTGGGTCCATACCAAATGGGCCCAAGAAAAATTAGGGTATTAACAGAAAAAAAATGTGGGGTTTTGTCTGCAAAACTGTTGTAATAGTCAAACTATGCTCGCTGGATCCCATGATCCTGGAAAAAGTTTGAGCTCGTTTTTATTTTTCTTATAAATTTTTTTGAACTATTATTATTCTATGTTTAATGAATTAACATATACAGAAATCACACCAAATAATTTATGTCACAGGAGAAGACCACATGAGAGCTGAGGAAAAAAATTCCTTTGTTCCATAACAAAGTTGGTAAGAAGGGCATCCACAATCCCGATTATCCTCTGGAATGAGAGGTTATTGCAGGAGGTTTTCAGCGGATTCACAAAGTTGTATCAGGTGCTGATGAGAATATTCTATTGCTTGATAGAGATTCTGCAGTAAGGCTATCTCAGCTTCTACACCAGCCCACAAGACTTCCGCCTCCTGGACCCCCTTTGAGCCTGGCCTCATCTCCTCACCCATCTGCCACTCCAATTCTTCAATTATGGCGGTGACATTAGACTCTTCATACTATATCCACTGTATGTCATTCCTCAGTACCTCCAGTCGAGAACGCTGCTCAATGACTTCTCCTTGGAGTCTCGCAACTACCCTGGAATTATCATGAGCCTCTGTTAGGCAATGTTGTCAGGTCGCGGAAAGGTAGGCTTCAGATTGAGCAGCAGAAAGGAGAGATTCGAAACCACCCAGTCATTCCCGGTCAGCGACCACCATCTTGGCTATATCATAAATACCATGGTAGTCAAAGTGATCAAATCCCAGCAGCAAAAACAGATTGCGCAGCTTCGATAATTTGGTCGGTATCTTGGCCAAGATTGTTTGAGAAATCAGCTTCCAAATTTTCTCCCAAGCCCTTTGGCGAGCAGGTCCAAGACTGGAAATGATTTTTTGATCAGGCTCGGAGTCACTCCTGGAAGAAGATACATACTCAAGGATGAACGTCACCAAGGAGGGACCCGATGCGTCTTCGCTCGCAAACTCTGGCGCCACATCAACTTCGCCCCCGGCGGTTGTGGCCACATGCATGATCGGATTCGAAGACACAATCGCCAATGCCAAAGGTCATCATCCTAAATCCCGAGAGTCGATAAGACAGATAAGTATCACTAATAAGAAATGGGAAGAGGAAAGAGTCAGTGTCAAGAGATTGAGAAACTTACCCCTGATCATCATGGTGTCGGTATCCTCATGCTCTACGCCACCGCGGCCACTCGAAGAAGACGCTACATCTTAGAGAGACAAGGGAGTCCTAGGATCCCCCAAAGGTGTCCAGGACCTAAGACCATAACCAAGGCCAGCAACTCCCAAAGATGTCCCCAAGCGGTTGGCTATGGATATCAAGCCCGGGGAAATCACTCCCCAGGTAAACAAAATAATGGCCCACTCTGGTGTTCCAAAAACTAGACTGATGGCAGGCTATTCCTCCATCGCCATAAGATCCATTGGGTCTGAGGCAGATGGCACCGTCGGTTCTGGGGCCTCTTCGGTAGTCACAGGCTCCCCATCATCCCCCGTAATTATAATGTTCGTATGATTAGCAGGAGTCTCGGCTTCCAGCTGTTCCTCCTCTGACATATATCTGATTGATGATGGAAGGAGTAAAGTGTCCATATCACTAGCCCCTTCAGCAGGGCCCTCCATTTCATCACGCTCAGGTGTGTCTGTAGGTGATCCCTCAGGTGATAAGGGGCAGAAGGTACGATCTCTTGGGTAGCCACGACCGGGTCTCCGAGTGGCCCTACACCATGCAACAAAACAAGTTAATAACTCACATAATCAGAATATACGAGTTAGAAATTGAGGATATGTGAAGTAATGATTACCCAACGTCCCCTGTCTGTGCCGTTCTGATGAACGGGATGCCTCCTGACGTCTCTGGATCTTCCCAGGGGATAGTTCTTCTCCCAGAACACCAAGAAGAGCTGGAGGAGGAAAGAACCTAGCTAGGTCCACAATGGTCTCTTCCACGAGCTCAGCTGCGCCAGGAGACCCCTCCTCGATGATCCCTGTGGCTGAAATCACGTGTTTGCCTGCTGCAGTACCCCAACGAGTATACTCTGGGGAAGGAATTGTCCCCTGGGATTCCTCGGCACCCTGCATAAAGGGAAGAAACTTCAGAACCTTCACAATAAAGGAGGAGGAAAGCTGGAATGGACGAGCAGGGCAACCTCTTCTTCGGGATCAGATAATTCGGGATGTCTTATTATCATGGACACCAGGGTAGATCCATAAATCCAGTTTCGGAGTGAATGAACATATTCGTCCATCTCCTTCAATGAGGTGACAATTTCGTCCAGGTCCTCTTCCAGCAGCAAGGGGGGCGGAGCGAAGATAGTCCCGATACCTGGAAGCTCGAGAGGGCCCGTTTTGGAGTAACGCCCAAAACTCTTCATCTGAGCCACTGACCCTCAGGTCATCCCACATTTTCCAAGAATCAGGAAATGCGGCCATAACAGGAACGACTAGCCGGGGGTATCGACCTGAGAGGGCCGGGCAGCGGCAGGGGATTGTGGGGGTGCCAATGGTCGTTTTTGTTTTCCGGATCTCGCCACCTCCCTAGAACTCTCTGAAGCTACCTGTGGGCGGGACCTCACAGGCAGGGGGGAATTCCCATGCTTCAGCCGCATTAGGGGGGCCACCGAAATCATCGCCCCCTAAAGTCTGATCACTATATTCACCCTACTCATCAGTCACCAATCGTAGCATGGCCTGGACTTGGTGGGTTAATACCGCATAACCCTAGCGTGCATAAATATAGACCTTGAGGTCCTGGAGATACCGATCAACCTTATCTAGGTCAACATTGTAGAGAATGTCAACAGAGGCTGATATGTAGCCCAGCCCGTCAAATGCCACTTTTGATTCCTAGAGATACTGCCACAGAAAACGGGGGTACTAGATGCAAATGGTTGATCGGCCTTTGAATTCATCCCATTGACCTCAGGCCGTCGGGAAGGTGGTATCTGCGGGAATAACCAACTCTCTTAGGGTAGCTTCGAGGGAATGAGGGGATACACCTCTGTCCGTTAAAATCTTCCCCAGAAGCACGGGACCAGCAGGGTTATGAAGAACCTTGCCCGGCCTGGTTGAAACACAATCCTCCTTTCACTTCTTATTGCCCTTCAATGGATTTGGACTTGAGATAGTGGTCACCCACAGCCCTGTCTGGCCATTCGGGTACGATTCAACACCGGAGTCAGTATAGTTCTTGGATAAGAAAGGCATGGAGTCTGCAAGCGCGGGAGTCATAACCTCGCATCCAGTATCTCCCCGGGTAAACATTTACCACAGTTTCATGGCCACCATTAAATAGAGGTTCTCACAGGCACCATTGGTTCGAGAGGACACAGTGCCGGGACACAACCAAATTGACGTCTGAATCGGCAAGGCACGTAACCCTCACAGATCAGTTCCCCACCGATAGAAACCACCAAAATGCCCTCTGTAACACCCGAGACTTTTATGAGAAATATTTTGTTTTTTTGTTATATAAATCATCAAAGGAATCTTTCACTACACACATCACTATGTTGGCTTTGTTTGCACGCAACCGCAACCTTCCGCGATAGCTTGCGTCGCACGCAATACCGAGTTTCACTAAACAACGATATGCTATTAAAATATTATTAAAACTAGCCGTTATGAATAGTAATAACCACTTTTTGAAATTTTATAAATTTTATTTTTCAAAATGGACTTCATTTTTGGATTTGGAATATCGAAATTAGCCTAGGGTGAAATTTTTGTATTTTTCTGAAAACTTTCAATTTTTGATGAATAGTGAAACCACTAAGTGGTAGTTCAAAAAACTGAATTTTTCATAAAACATAATTTTACCGCTTCTGTGAGTGAAATTTCGAAAATCCGAGAGACACGGTTAATATCATGGACTAAAATGTTGTTCAATGAGATGAAAATAATTTTTGGTGAATAGTAACTTTTTACTTTTTTTTACCACAGTTAAAAGTAAATAGGGTAATTATGGGTAAAAGTGTTATTATTATTACCCTCACAAATGACCTAATTCTATTGGATAAGTGTAATTAGACCAAAAACAACCTTAAGAATAAAATATGACCATTTAGGCCCACATGGATTAGATTAGGTCATTTATTATTAATTTATTTATAAAAGGGTTAAAATAGTTAAAATCAACGTTTAATAAGTAAATAATTTTTAATATATGGTTATAAACAAGATAAATTCGATTTTAAATATTCATTAGAAATATAATAATATTTCCTACATAATGATATTTTATTTGTAATTTTTATACATTAAAAAATTTAATTTATTTATGACACAATGATGATGTAGTAATTACCATAATAGTGAAAAATTAGCATTATTGATATTATAAATACCCAAATAAATATATTTTGAGACTTTTTTGAATTACACTAATTTTCAAGGTTAATATGACATGTTAGGATTGATTTAATTAACTTCGGTCGAGGTAATCATTTTGTTTTGAGTTTCACAGAAATCAACTATTGAATAGTGTCAAAATTGACATAAAATAGATTTTAAAACAAATATTATATTATTGATTTTTATTTTATTCCTAAAAATCTAAGGTTTGGCCACGATACTTATATCAAGATAGGTGTATCATTAATGGACCACTTGGGGGTCTCTTGGATGTATATGGTATGTTTATTAACTATATAATATAAAAATACAAAGTGACATGGTAAATGTCAATATAATTAACTAAGAGTTAAAACTAAAAGATAAGGTTAGTATAATGACCTAAACTTGTCTAAATTCTATTTGATGAGAGTATTTAGACCCATCCCAACCTTATCGTATAAATAAATCAATTTGGAGCTATTTAAAACCGAATTTGGGATTATAATAAAATAATATTTTTAGTTATTCCAAAGGTGCCCCTCTCCTCCCTTATAAAAGGGCACCTCCTCCCTCTCTTCCTCACACCACTTTGAGCCTTCATGATCGGCCAACCCCTGCCAATATATCCTATCCACTTCCCTAGAAACATCCTAGAGGTCCTAGTTGTAACGACCCGAGAATTCATGTTTCGTGTAATGATATGTTTCCATTTAACTGGACCATCTTTCTATAAAAAGAAAAAAAAATGAAAAAAAATGAAAACCCGTAGCAACAAGCATGAATGAAATACCCCTTACTAAGAAACACCTTGATGATTACAACTTCCCACGATCAAAACATCACTAACCAAAGATCCCAACCAAGAACCCAATTACAATGATGGGAAGACTGCTTAAAACTACAAGGAGCCCGAGGATGCGGTAGGGATTTCGAGCATCCATCATAAGGAACATAAGTATGGCTGATGCCACCACGACCATGCTCAGCACCAAGGGGATCACACGAACCATCTTCCTTTATCTCCTCCAGTCACATGGGGTAAGGTTCACCCGAGACCAAACCCTTTTTATAAGCACCAATATGACCGTTGAACCTCAAACGGCCATAAATTCGACCGTTGGTTTATTTTGACCATTGGAATAAAATCGGAATGATAACTGTGTTTTTTTTGCTTTAACGTTTTAAAATGTCGTAAATGATAATTTAGTTTTCCCAAAATGTTAAACTCTAGTTATTTTCCTAAACGGAAAAAAAATCAATATTATTGTTTTCTTCCATGATACATATTAATTTGAACAATTGAACTTTTATTTTCTATTTATATCAAACTGAATGAATTGTTATGAGTTATATATGTTGAAATAAAGTAGATACATTAATTGTTTAATAAATTGACCTTTATTAACTATTTTGGAAATGGTATTAAATTATAGTTTTAATTACAAATATCGCATCTTTAAGCTTACACAAATTCTTTTAAGAAACAAATTTTCTTTTCTTCTCTTAAAGGAGTATATCCAAATGTTTGCATCAAATTATAAATTAACGTAATTATTATGTAATTCAGCAAAGGGAAAATAAATAAATGAATAAATAAATAAATATGTATTATGATGAATAAATCGATTCGTTCATTAATTGATTAAATGAACCTTTAATTTTTTTCCAAAATATAATAATTATGGTTTAAAAATATTATACTTAATATAATAAAAAATTATTGGTATTTCAAAATAGAATATATATATTTACATATGTTTATATAAATAGATGTTTTAATTGAATTAATTTATAATTTTATTAACCAATGATTTTTTTTATTTAAAATAATAAAGGTGGTTTAATAATAGAATTAATTAATAATAATAAGAAAGTCAAAGAATTAATAAACTAATGTTAACAAAGTTTTTTTTAAAATCTGTAGAAAACCGCGTTTTAAACTGCGGCGAACTCCAGGCCATCCGATCTTCCTCCCCCTGATCGCGGCCCTCAATTTCTTTTAATGCCGCATCAGCTCCGTGCCCTCCGATCGACCGGAATTTAATCCCAGCTGTTCATTGAATTTTGCGTTTTCTTCTCCGCAGTTTCTTCTTCCTCGCGCCACAGATTCTTCTCCTTTTGTGCGTCGTCGAACCAGTAGCATAGGGCCCCGTTTTCTCCCCTAGGCCGGCCATTAGACCTCATTTTCCCTCTTTTCCATAGCCGGCACCGACCCCTCGCCTCGCCCGAGGTCTTCTTCTTCTTCTTCTTTTTTAACCCCCCTGTTGCACCGAGGGCCGAAGGATCGGCTCCCCTATTCTCTCCGACCTCTAGACGACGCCGACAAAGCTCATGTCCTCCTCCTCCTCCTTCTCGTCGAGCAGGTAAGGGACAAACTCAGTTCCAAAGTGTTGGTTTTAAACATCAGTCTTCACATGAATATAAGCATATTCGAGTTGTGTATATATATATATGGGTGAAAAACTTCCATGTATATACCTCGGGTCCCTCATACTTCGTTTTTTTTTCTTTATTTTTCTCCTCTTATCCAAGCTAAGGTAAGGGTCTGTTCTTTCTTTTTGTGTTTATGCAAGCTTCAGTTTTCACTTAAATATATGTATACGTTATATATATAAATATATGTGTATACCATCTATATTATTTTTACCTTCGGTTTCTTTTACCTTGACTGCATCCCCTCTCCAAGCAAGGAAAGAATTCGGTTATAATTTTGGTTGGGTTTTTACAAGAATCGGTTTTTATATAAATATGTATATATTTATATATACTTGATATATAAATATATACTTTCAAACACACATATTATAGGATGATAAGCAGTATTTTCTCAATGTTTATACCCCATGATTTTTCTTTCCTTCTATAAAATAGATATTTTAAGTAAATGGGTGAATAGGTAAAATTGTGCAAGTGAATGATGTATATTGTTGTTATACAC
This sequence comes from Viscum album, assembly GCA_963277665.1. Taxonomy (NCBI): domain Eukaryota; kingdom Viridiplantae; phylum Streptophyta; class Magnoliopsida; order Santalales; family Viscaceae; genus Viscum; species Viscum album. Next base: position 113,172,626 of record OY728119.1, on the reverse strand, counting down.
ACACACACACGTATGTGTATATACCTCAATATGAATTTAGTGACCATGTTTACAAATTTTTTTATAAAGCATGACGAGGTTTGTGGGTTAGTTGGACTTCAAATTCATTCATGAAATTGAGGATTTTCATTTATCACTGTTTTGGATAATCAGGATTTTTTTTCTTAAAAAAGATAGTATGGACTCCTTGAACATTTATAAATGCATACATGTACTCATAGGTACGTACTAATGTTTATTTAGAGTGCTAATAGAAGAGTTTACACGATTATATGTATGATTTCCCAATATGGACTTAATTATGCATATTGTAACCTCAACTGCCTGTATTAAATGCCTACGACATCCATTTATCATCATATGTGTAAGTTATGAACAACCCTGCTTTAATTGAGTATTAAGATGTTATGTAATGTTAAGTGTTATGTTCATTTTCTTGAAAACCCATGTTTTTCAAATGTCAAGATAACTAGTTATGTGCTCGGTGTTTTAGCATGCATGTCATCATGTTTTTCATGATAGAACTGTTTTCATGTTATGAACACATATGTGAAAAATATGATTCAATTATGAACGTATGAAATCCTATGAATGTATGACCATGTCCTGATATGTGAGGGATGTATAGGACTTACATGTGACAGGTGCGCCCGGAATTATATAGCGCAACAAGAATGATGTGACGGGTGCGCCCGGAATTATACAGCGCTCCAATGCATTGGGTAAAGCAAGAGTCTCATGAGACGAACATGTGCGACGGGCTTGGCAGTTAGCCTTGACTTTTGCTAAAGGAAACAGGGTGGGCAGTGAGCCTTGACCTGTTAAGTATGTTATACGGTCATGATGAAAAGTCATGGAAAAGTATAGGATTATACATTCCCTCTACATGTAATGATAAAGGTTAACCATGGGTTAGTTCAACTAACAGGACAACCCCTAGTTGAAGGCTCCCATGATCATGAAGATGTACTTTATGTAACAAGAACTGTTTTTCATATGGTAAACTGTTAGATGAACTTCACTTTACTCATGAACCATGATATGCATGTTTCTGTGCTTAGCCATAGAAATTTTTTTATAATTAAAGTAACCTTGTTTTAACATTATGCATTGCTTATATTGCGCACTCTGATCATGTTTACATTAGAGCTCATTTCAAGTACGTGCTTCTTTGTGCAAGTGGGTTTCAAAGAAAGATGGATTTCATATTTTTAAGAAATGATAATGTTTTAGCAAAGTATTTTTTTATTCTTTTCAAAAGGACTTATTTAAGAAAGGATTTTCTTAAAAATGTTTTTAAAACCCCTTACTGGGCATTTTTGCTCACCCCACGTTTTGTTTAAAATTTTTCAGGCACGGTTGATATTAATGAAGCTAACCAGAAGCAGCTGGTTTCCCAGAGTCCTGAGCCTCGCGATCTTCGGTTACAATGAGACATGATATTTCATTTGTAATGATGTAATGTTAAGTATTTCATGTCTCGTTAAGCACCCCGGTTTTGGGGGTCGCTACAGTTGGTATCAGAGGATGGGTTCAGGAAACTCTGGAAAACCAGGTGATATAAATATATTTCTATGACTAACTAAGTAAAAACGTTATGATTTTCAGATGGCTGATGTACCTACTGACCTTTTTTCACTCCCCACCGAGGCTCTAGAGAACATTATATCTCTAGTTAGCCGTGAAAACTTCCTGAACTATGCTTACATTCTCATGACGTGTAAGCGCCTATACGATGTGTCAAACTCATCTAGGGTGCTTAGACTCTACCGGGGAATGGGGATGGATTATCTCTTAATGATGATGACTCAGTTTCCCTCGTATGCACGTCGAGAAAGGTATCACGAAGGACTCTTCCGAGTGTTTACTACGGGCGAAGAGTTTGGCACAATGCTAGATAACCCTTTCCAAGAAGCTGCTGCCGCCGAAGACCTCCGAGTGGCTTATCTGTGCCAGGTCCTGCACTATGGATTCTGGGGCCAGCTAATGGACTTCGGAGCGTTGGAAAATGATTCCACCCGTGTGTCTCTTAGGAAATAAGTGTACACCGATGTTTCCCAACTTCACACCCCTCACACGAAACTCAAGAGGCGATATAAATGTTCCCATGAGTTTAGTACTGTATGTTCATCTTGTGTATGGTTTGTGGAGTTAGAGAGTTTCGCCTCTCTTTGTGGTGTCCGTCTGGAAAACTCAGACATTAATGTGTAAACATTCCTAATTAAAAATTTTATGATCTCTTCCTTCTCAGTGTTGTTAAGTGACCTCTCTTGTTTACCTTTTCTTCCAGATGGCAGGTCAGATGAACCTCTCGTCTCTACCTGACTAGTTGGTAGAGGTTATCTTGATCAGAACTTGTATGGTGGACTTTCCCTCTTTTCTCCACCTATGAGGGTCCTGTCAACGTCTTCTGGACATAGCGAATAGTCCAGAAATTCCCCGCACATGTCAGGAGAATGAACATGTGATTCACCTCCTTGCCACCACCCAGCTCCCCTATTATAGGCGAAGGGGGAGATACCATGAAGGGCTTTTTCAGTGTTTCTCTATGGCACAGAACTTTTCCGCCAGAGCTTGCTTTCTTATAGCATCTCAGGATGGCCACCTCAATGCTGCCTATATGTTCCAGATCCTGAATGCCAGCCTTCTCAATTGCGTCGTTCCCCTCGACTACCTCTAGCGTGATGAAGTTCGAAGGGTTACTAGGGGATTCGTCCGCTCGGACATCTCAGAGCTGTTTATTACACGGGCCTCCCTGTGGAAGCCTGTGTGTAGTGCCCATGAGCAGGATTACAAGTCTTTTTTCTCAAAGTGTATCTGGGTCAGGGAAACAGCGGAGCTGTGTACCAGTTTAGGGGTTCCGTTAAACGAGCCAGGCCTTCAGTTTTGTTAATGTTGTGCGACCGAGGTCTTTTTCTTGTCTTTTTATGAATAGAATTGCGAGGACGCAATTCTTTGAAGGGGGAGATGATGTAACGCCCCGAGAATTCATGTTTCATGTAATGATATGTTTCCCTTTAACTGGACCATATTTCTATAAAAAGAAAAAAAAATGAAAATAAATGAAAACTCGTAGCCACAAGCATGAATGAAATACTCCTTACTAAGAAACACCTTGACGAATACAACTTTCCACGATCAAAACATCACTAACCAAAGATCCCAACCAAGAACCCAATTACAATGATGGGAAGACTGCTTAAAACTACTAGGAGCCCGAGGATGCGTTAGGGATTTCGAGCATCCATCATAAGGAACATAAGTATGGCTGATGCCACCGCGACCGTGCTCAGCAGTAAGGGGATCACACGAACCATCTTCCTTTATCTCCTCCGGTCACTTGGGGTAAGGGTCACCCGAGACCAAACCATTTTTATAAGAACCAATATGACCGTTGAACCTCAAACGGACACAAATTCGACCGTTGGTTTATTTTGACCGTTGGAATAAAATCGGAATGATAACTGTGTTTTGTTTTGCTTTAACGTTTTAAAATGTCGTCAATGATAATTTAGTTTTCCCAAAATGTTAAACTCTAGTTATGTTCCTAAACGGAAAAAAAATCAATATTATTGTTTTCGTCCATGATACATATTAATTTGAACAATTGAACTTTTATTTTCTATTTATATCAAACTGAATGAATTGTTATGAGTTATATATGTTGAAATAAAGTAGATTCATTACTTCTTTAATAAATTGACCTTTATTAATTATTTTGGAAACTGTATTAAATTATGGTTTTAATTACAAATATCGCATCTTTAAGCTTACACAAATTCTTTTAAGCAACCAATTTTCTTTTCTTCTCTTAAAGGAGTATATCCAAATGTTTGCATCAAATTATAAATTAACGTAATTATTATGTAATTCAGCAAAGGGAAAATAAATTAATAAATGAATAAATAAATATGTATTATGATGAATAAATCGATGATTTCATTAATTGATTAAATGAACCGTTAAATTTTTTCCAAAATATTATAATTATGGTTTAAAATAATATACTTAATATAATAAAAAAATTATTGGTATTTCAAAATAGAATATATATATTTACATAAGTTTATATAAATTGATTTTTTAATTGAATTAATTTATATTTTTATTAACCAATGATTTTTTTATTTAAAATAATAAATGTGGTTTAATAATATAATTCATTAATAATAATAAGAAAGTCAAAGAATTAATAAACTAATGTTAACAATGTTTTTTTTAAAAAAATCTGTAGAAAACCGCGTTTTAAACTACGGCGAACTCAAGGCCGTCTGATCTTCCTCCCCCTGATCGCGGCCGTCAATTTATTTTAATGCCGCGTCAGCTCCGAGCCCTCTGATCGACCGGAATTTAATCCCGGCCGTTCATTGCGTTTCGCGTTTTCTTCTCCATGGTTTCTTCTTCCTCATGCCGCGGATTCTTCTCCCTCTGTGGGTCGTCGAACCAGTAGCATAGGGCCCCGTTTTCTCCCCTAGGTCGGCCAGTAGACCTCGTTTTCCCTCTTTTCCATAGCCGGCACCGACCCCTCGCCTCACCCAAGGTATCCTTCTTCTTCTTCTTTTTGTTAACCCCCCTGTTGCACCTAGGGCCGAAGGATCGGCTCCCCTGATCTCTCCGACCTCTAGACGACGCCGACACAGCTCCGGTCCTCCTCCTCCTCCTTCTCGTCGAGCAGGTAAGGGACAAACTCAGTTCTAAAGTGTTGGTTTTAAACTTCAGTCTTCATATGAATATAAGCATATTCGGGTTGTATATATATATATATATGGGTGAAAAAATTCCATGTATATACCTCGGGTCCCTCATACTTCGTTTTTTCTTCTTTATTTTTCTCCTCCTATCCAAGCTAAGGTAAGGGTCTGTTCTTTCTTTTTGTGTTTATGCAAGCTTCGGTTTTCACTTAAATATATGTATACGCTATATATATATATATGTGTGTGTGTGTATACCATCTATATTATTTTTTCCTTCGGTTTCTTTTACCTTGACTGCATCCCCTCTCCAAGCAAGGAAAGAATTCGGTTATAATTTTGGTTGGGTTTTTACAAGAATCGGTTTTTATATAAATATGTATATATTTATATATACTTGATATATAAATATATACTTTCAAACACACATATTATAGGATGATAAGCAGTAGTTTCTCAATGTTTATACCCCATGATTTTTCTTTCATTCTATAAAATAGATATTTTATGTAAATGGGTGAATAGGTAAAATTGTGCAAGTGAATGATGTATATTGTTGTTATACACACACACAAGTATGTGTATATACCTCAATATGAATTTAGTGACCATGTTTACAAATTTTTTTTATAAAGCATGACGAGGTTTGTGGGTTAGTTGGACTTCAAATTCATTCATGAAACTGAGGATTTTCATTTATCACTGTTTTGGATAATCAGGATTTTTTTTTCTTAAAAAAAGATAGTATGGACTCCTTGAACTTTTATAAATGCATACATGTACTCATAGGTACGTACTCATGTTTATTTAGAGTGCTAATAGAAGAGTTTACACGATTATATGTATGATTTCCCAATATGGACTTAATTATGCATATTGTAACCTCAACTGCCTGTATTAAATGCCTACGACATCCATTTATCATCATATGTGTATGTTATGAACAACCCTGCTTTAATTGAGTATTAAGATGTTATGTAATGTTAAGTGTTATGTTCATTTTCTTTAAAACCCATGTTTTTCAAATGTCAAGATAACTGTTTATGTGCTCGGTGTTTTAGCATGCATGTCATCATGTTTTTCATGATAGTACTGTTTTCATGTTATGAACACATATGTGAAAAATATGATTCAATTATGAATGTATGAAATCCTATGAATGTATGACCATGTCAAGATATGAGAGGGATGTATAGGACTTACATGTGACGGGTGCGCCCGGAATTATATAGCGCAACAAGAATGATGTGACGGGTGCGCCCAGAATTATACAGCCCTCCAATGCATTGGGTAAAGCAAGAGTCTCATGAGACGAACATGTGCGACGGTCTTGGCAGTTAGGCTTGACTTGTGCTAAAGGAAACAGGGTGGGCAGTGAGCCTTGACCTGTTAAGTATGTTATACGGTCATGATGAAAAGTCATGACAAGGTCCAGGATTATACATTCCCTCTGCATGTAATGATAAAGGTTAACCAGGGGTTAGATCAACTAACAGGACAACCCCTAGTTGAAGGCTCCCATGATCATGAAGATGTACTTTATGTAACAAGAACTGTTTTTCATATGGTAAACTATTAGATGAACTGCACTTTACTCATGACCATGATATGCATGTTTCCCTTCTTAGCCATAGAATTTTTTTAGAATTGAAGTAACCTTGTTTTAACTTTATGCATTGCTTATATTGTGCACTCTGATCATGTTTACATTAGAGCTCATTTCAAGTACGTGCTTCTTTGTTCAAGTGGGTTTCAAAGAAAGATGGATTTCATGTTTTTAAGAAATGATAATGTTTTAGCAAAGTATTTGTTTTATTCTTTTCAAAAGGACTTATTTAAGAAAGGATTTTCTTAAAAATGTTTTTAAAACCCCTTACTGGGCATTTTTGCTCACCCTACGTTTTGTTTAAAAATTTTCAGGCACGGTTGATATTAATGAAGCTAACCAGAAGCAGCTGGTTTCCCAGAGTCTTGAGCCTCGCGATCTTCTGTTACAATGAGACATGATATTTCATTTGTAATGATGTAATGTTAAGTATATCATGTCTCATTAAGCACCCCGGTTTTGGGGGTCGCTACACTAGTCCTCTTCAAGGACCAATTTTAGTGCCCTAAAAGGAAGTCTCAAAGAATCACTTCAAAGAAGAGGTAATGTCCGTTACCCATTCTTTTATCTTTATTTCTTATTCCACTTATTCTTCTTTAGTTGTTTCATTATGAAGTAATAACATCAGTATCACTAATATACTGATATGTTATTATAATCATGAAACAATCCTATTTCACTATCTATCCATCCTATGGAAAAAGAAATCACCGCGCGTGCGTACGTACGGAATACCGTCTCCACGCCGTGGTGTAATCTATTTTCCCCGACCACCTTACTTGGATGGGTATAATGGTGTAAATAATAACTATATTTGATTATTTTAAAGTGATATTGATTCTAAAATAGTATAAATACACTCCAATACAATTCCACGATCATGGGAATGATATCTTCGCTCGTGCGTACGTACGGAATACCGTCTCCACGATGTGATGCGACTCGTTATACATGATCTTCATTGCATAATGATTATATAAATGAATTGAATCAATTAATATGATTTATATTACACTAATACCATTCTGGAAATTATGTATCTATAACCTAAAGAGAAGAATAAGAATTTATTCGACAAAACACGCATAAGAATAAAAAGTAATAAACAACTGAATAACAAGTAGTACTGAAATATTACTAATAAGAAGCTACGAATATGACCATATATGATATCATAACAATAAGTATGATTCTGTAAAAATTCAATAACATTATTTAAATCATTATACAGGAGGTTCGGACACTTACGAAGCAAATCGGACCTAAGGTAAGGGAAAATCTCGCAATCTCAATTTTTATCTGAGATTGTTTATACTTCAGAATTTACTGGGGAATATTTATCATCCACATCCATTTTTCCTCAATATGTTATATTTATATCCTTCCACAATAGTTTATATCAAATTTTACCCTTCGGTGAGTTTTTAGTAAAATATATGAAAGATATCTTTTGTCGTTTTTCGTAAGAGGTACTTTTTGACTTTTCCGACAAAAGTACGAGAAGAATGTTTTTTTAACTAATACGGCATGAATGGATTTTGAAAACATTATTTACAAGAATCTTCTTTTACAAGTTTTCAAGTTTATTTTTAATAAACTTCTTTTAGTTTAAAATTGTATGACATATTAAGAAAGGAAAAATGTTTTTTTGAAGTAGAAAGGATATTTTCCTCAAGAATGGAGTTCAAGTGTTTTATCAAAATTATTTTCCATCTAAGATAATATAGGGTTCTGTTTTTATCCCTATTATTACATTGATTTGATTATGTTGTGTTGGAAATATTTTTATGAATTCCTTTATCTTATTTGAATTGTTTTATGATGTCATGATGTTTAAGATTCCCATTTTTATTATATGGGTTTTGCTATGATGTATGGTTTATGATTTTGTGGCACACATAAGAATGGTATCATTATGAGATGGGTGGGACCTATATCTCCCTCCAATGAATTGGGTAAAGATTTTATATCTCATGAGATAGACATGGCTGGAACGGCAGGTTAAACCGATTCAGTGAAACAAGACTGAAACGAGGAGTGAACTCGGTTCAGAAATGGACTTTGTCCACTAAGATAGTTTTGGAAATGAGTCTTGACTAATAAGAAATGATTCTATATGATTATGTGTGTATGCCACAAAGTTTCATGTTTTAAGTTATTATTATTGGGATTACATTTCACTACTATTATTTATCCCATGTTATGAAATTATGATCTCCTTTGCAGGTCAAGATTTCTAAAAGTTATGTTCTTATGAATATGATGTGATTGATATTTCTTTTGTTTACCCTTACTGAGCATTTGAGCTCACCCTTTTGTATGTTTTCTTTCCCCAGGTCAGGAAGAATATTTTTAAGTAAGATATTCCAAAAGGGACTATAGATATGATGAAATAAATGGGAGACAGTGTAAACGATTTATGAACCAGTTGTTTATGTTTCCCAGTTTCTAAAGACACTATACCTATACGGTCCTTTCCTGGTTTTGTTATACGTTGTAATAAGTGTTCTTCAATTTTGAAGTAATAACAATGTATGTAAAGTATGGGTCATTATAGTTGGTATCAGAGGAATGGTAAAGTCAACCTTTGGAAACTAGGATGTGTAAGCCTTAGTAAGAACCATAAGGATAAGTCTAAGCATTGAACACAATCTTAGTGTTTTAAAAATGGCCATGAATAACCTAGGATAAGACCTTATGTATGAAATTTAATTCTTGATTATGTGGTTTTCCTATTATAATTAGTGTTTCTCACACTATTCTTCTTGGTTTTAGTCAATGGATAGAACCCGAAGGAACCGTGTTAATGTAGAATGCGACGAGCAATGCAATGATTGTCCCCATGAGTAACCAAACGTTATGGGAGCTGGAATGAAAAATCATGTAGCCATGCTCACACAACTTTCTCAATCTATTAATCATGCAGGACTTCCAAACAAGCAATGGAAGGAGCAACATTCTATAGAATCCTTTATGAGGCAGCGTCCACCTTCATTTAGTGGGTCTACTGATCCATTAATTGTTGAACAATGGATTAGTAATACTAAAAAGATATTTTCAGTTCTTCAATGTTCTGAACATGATAAATTCATCTTAGCAGTGTATCGTTTGGAAGTTGATGTTGATCAATGGTGGAATCTTATCAAGAATACAAGGCAAAGAGATGAAATTGATTCCATGGAATGGGATGAGTTCAAGAACTTATTTTTCAATAAGTACTTCCATCGTATTCTCCAAACAAAGATAGAGAAGGAGTTTATTGAACTAAAGAAAAAGGATGATGAATCTATTGGTACCTATGAAGCAAATTTACAAGACTTGAAAGGTACGCTTATGGTATTATTATCCCATTTGAGAGTAAGATCGATCGATTATTTAGTGGATTAAAACCATGTCTTCGAAGGGACTTATCCATAAGGGACTCAATAGCTACGAGGAAATCGTTCGATGTGCTCTCAAAGTTGAAATGGAGATTGGAGTAACCCATCAGTCATATGGGTTTGATAAGAAGAGGAAAATGGAATTCAAAGGAAAATCAAAAGAGCACACTGAAAAGAAGATGAGTTTTCCCTTATGCTCAAAGTGTGGAAAGAAACATGGAGGGAGTTATCTTAAAGGGACAAGTAAATGTTTCAAATGTGTAAAGAAAGGTCATCAGGAATTTGAATGCCACAATGATGGGAAGAAGATGTCTAATGATGCAAACAAATGAAGGGATACAGAAGATGAACCTACTACACTTCAATGTTTCAAGTGCCAGGATATGGGGAATTATTCCAATCAATGCCCAAATCCAAGGGTTGAAGATTATGGTCGACGTCAACAAACTCTTAAGGATAAAGGCAAAGGAAGGTCACATGAAATTTTTATCAGCGATGTGGAGTATGATAAAGATGTTTTGAAAGGTACACTTACCATCCACTCTGAAGTAGAAAATGTGTTATTTGATTCTAGATCCACCCACTCTTTTTTTTTCTGAAGAACTTTCTAAGGGTATCACCGTATTACCTCAACAATTAGATGTTGAGTAAGCTGTGACAACCCCTAATGGTACAATAGTTGCATCAAAAGTTTAAAATTCTTCTCCGATTGAAGTTTGTGGGAAGGTGCTTCCTGCAAATCTTGTGATCCTTCCTATAGTGGAATTTTATGTGATTCTTGGCATGGATTGGCTTTCTTTATATGGATCTCATATCAATTTCCAAAGAAGGGAAGTCACATTTCATATTCCAGCTCAATCTATGATCGTCTATCGATGCAAGGATGAACATAACCTTCCAGGGGAAATTTCTTCCATCTTATGGGTCTTGATTCCACTAAATGAAGGTTGTTTATCTCAAATGGTTGGTGAGAAACTCACGATTAAGAATATGCCCATTTTACGGGTGTTTGATGATGTCTTTCCAGAGGAATTTCCAGGTCTTCCAACAAATCATCAAGTTGAGTTTTCAATAGAACTCGTACCGGGTGATTTACCTATTTCAAAGTCACCTTATAGAATGTCCCCAATTGAGTTGCAGGAATTGAAGAAGCAACTCCAAGAGAATCTTGATAAGGGATTCATACGCCCTAGTGCATCACCTTGGGGAGCACCTGTTCTGTTTGTTAAGAAGAAAGACGGATCAATGAGACACTGCATTGATTATCGAGAACTTAACAAGATCACTATCAATAACAAATATCCTCTACCACGCATTGATGACTTATTTGACCAACTACGTGGAGCTCAATACTTTTCCAAGATTTATCTTCTTTCAGGGTATCATCAATTAAGGTTCAAAAGGGAGGATATACCAATGATGACTTTCCGTACAAGGTATGGACACTATGAATTTATAGTGATGCCATTTGGTCTTACTAATGCCCCTGTTATCTTCATGGATATGATGAATAGTGTCTTTAGAGACTATCTTGATCAGTTTGTGGTAGTCTTTATAGATGATATTCATGTCTATTCAAAGAGCATGGAAGAACATGAAGATCACTTGATAATTATATTGAAGAACCTGAGAAATGAGAAGATTTATGCAAAATTTACCAAGTGTGATTTTTGGCTTCAAAGAGATTCATTTATGGGTCACATAATCTCAAAAGAGGGGATACATGTGGATCTAGAAAAAACAGAGGTTATCGAAAGATGGTCGAGACCAACAACAGTAACTGAGAACCAAATTTTTCTTGGTTTGGCTGGATATTATCGACGTTTTGTGAAAGATTTTTCATGATTATCTAATCCACTCAACAGGTTGACTCGGAAAGGAGTTAAGTTTTTTTGGAAGGAGGAATGTGAAGAGAATTTCAAGGAGTTAAAAAGAAGGTTATCCAGTGCACCTGTGCTCACACTGCCTTGTAGTGGAGAAAGGTTTGTGATCTACAGTGATGCATCCAAGAAGGGATTGGGGTGTGTTCTTATGCAAAATGATATGGTGATAGCTTATTCCTCACGACAGTTGAAAATCCATGAGAAAAATTACCCAACATAAGATTTGGAGTTAGCTGCGGTAATATTTGCATTAAATATTTTGAAGCATTATATTTATGGTGAAAGGTGTGATATTTATACTGATCATAAAAGTTTGAAGTATATTTTCACTCAAAAGGAGCTGAATATGCGCCAAAGAAGATGGTTAGAGCTGATTAAGGATTATAAATGCTCAATTCATTACAACCCTGGGAAAGAAAATGAGGTGGAAAATTCATTAAGTCGACAAGACCATGCCAACTTATCCATGATGAGGATCACAAAAGATCCAATATTTATGGATTCACAAAGGATGGATCTTTGAATTATAATGAAAGGGGAAAAATCATATCTTTCTCAAATGAATGTTCAACCATCTCTACATGTGAAGATTAAAGAGGCACATAAAGAAGATGTATAGTTACAAAAGAAGGTGATAAATTTTCCTGAATTCAACCTTGATTGTGATGGGATAATAAAATTAAGGAATCGGGTTTGTGTTCCGCCCATCCCCGAATTAAAGAATGAGCTGTTGGATGAGGCACATAGTTCTTCATTCTCTATTCATCCGGGAAGCATGATGATGTATAGGGACCTGAAAGAGTACTTCTGGTGGGATGGCATGAAAAGAGATGTTGCTGAATATGTCTCTCGATGTTTGGTTTGTCAGCAAGTTAAAGCTGAGACACAGAAGTCTAAGGGGATGTTAGAACCATTACCCATACCCGAAGGGAAATGGGAAAACATCACTATGGACATTGTCACATGACTTCATAAAACATCCAAAGGCAATAATTCTATCTGGGTCATAGTTTATCGTCTTACAATGTATGCACACTTCATTGATTTTAGAGAGGATTTCTCTATGGATCAGCTTGCCAGGATATATGTAAAGGAAGTGGTAAGATTGCATGCAGTACCACTTTCTATTATATCTGATCGGGATCCAAGATTAACCTCGAAGTTCTAGCGAAGTCTTTAGCATACTCTTGATACAGAGTTGAGTTTCAGCACTTCTTATCATCCTTAGACAGACGGTCAGTCTGAGAGAACAATTCAAACTCTAAAAGATATGTTGAGAGCTTGCTCTATGGATTTCAAAGGTGGTAGGGATCAACACCTACCTTTGGTGGAATGTTCTTATAATAATAGCTTTCACTCCAGTATTCATATGGCTCCTTATGAAGCTCTCTATGGAAAGAAATGCAGGACTGCAACTTGCTGGGATGAAATTGGGGAAATAAAGCTATTAGGACCTGATCTTGTTGATGAGATGGCAGAAAAGGTCCGATCTATTCAACAACACATAAGAACAACTCAGAGTTGACAGAAAACTTATGCCGACAACCGAAGAAAAGGCCTAGAGTTTAAAGTGAGTGATAAGGTGTTCTTACGAATATCTCTCTGGAAGAGTGTCATGAGATTTGGAAATAAGGGAAGTTGAGCCCTAGATATATCGGTTCTTTTGAAATACTGGATCGTGTTGGGAAGGTAGCTTACCGATTGGCGCTTCCACCGAATCTCTCCCAAGTTCATGATGTGTTCCATGTATCTCTCCTGAGAAAGTACATACCTGGTCTTTCACATGTACTCAGCTCAAAAGTAGTACCGCTGGAGCAAGATCTTACTTATGAAGAACAGCCGATAGAGATTCTGGATCGTAGCGAAAAAGTCCTACGAAACAAGACCACTCGCTTGGTGAGAGTTTTATGGAGGAACCACCAATTATAAGAAGCTACATGGGAGCTTGAGGATATGATGAGAGAGAGGTATCCTCATATGTTTGTTACAATGTGATGAATTTCGACGACGAAATTCATTTTAAGGGGGGTAGAATGTAACACCCGAGACTTTTATGAGAAATGTTTTTGTTTTTATGTTATATAATTCATCAAAGGAGTATTTCACTACACACATCACTAAATTGACTTGCTTTACACGCAACGATGGCCTTCCTCGATAGCTTGTGTCGTACGCAATACCGAGTTTCACTAAACAACGATATGCTATTAAAATATTATTAAAACTAGACGTTATGAATAGTAATAACCACATTTTGAAATTTTATAAATTTTATTTTTCAAAATGGACTTCATTTTTGGATTCGGAATATCGAAATTAGCCTTGGGTGAAATTTTGGTATTTTTCTGAAAACATTCAATTTTTGATGAATAGTGAAACCACTAAGTGGTAGTTAAAAAAACTGAATTTTTCATAAAACTTAATTTTACCGCTTCTGTGAGAGGAATTTCGAAAATCTGAGAGACACGGTTAATATCAAGGACTAAAATGTGGTTCAATGAGATGAAAATAATTTTTGGTGAATAGTAACTTTTTACTTTTTTTACCACGGTTAAAAGTAAATAGGGTAATTAAGGGTAAAAGTGTTATTATTATTACCCTAACACATGTCCTAATTCTATTGGATATGTGTAATTCGACCAAAAACAACCTTAGGAATAAAATATGACCATTTAGGCCCACTTGGATTAGATTAGGAGATTTATTATTAATTTATTTAAAGAAGGGTGAAAATAGTTAAAATCAACGTTTAATAAGTAAATAATTTTTAATATATGGTTATGCATAAGATAAATTCTATATTAAATATTAATTATAAAGCTAATAATATTTCCTACATAATTATATTTCATTTATAATTTTTTGACATTAAATAATTCAATTTATTTATGACACAATGATGATACAGTAATTACCATAATAGTGAAAAATTAGAATTATTGATATTATAAATACACAAATAAATATAATTTGAGACTTTTTATGAATTACACTAATTGTATAGGTTAATATGACATGTTAGTATTGATTTAATTAACTTTGGTCGAGTAATAATTATGTTATGAGTTTCACAAAAATCAACTATTGAATAGTGTCAAAATTGACATAAAATAGATTTTAAAACAAATATTATATTATTGATTTTTATTTTATTCCTAAAAACCTAAGGTTCGGCCAAGATACTTATATCAAGATAGGTGTATCATTAATGGACCCCTTGGGGGTCGCTTGGATGTATATAGTATGTTTATTATCTATATAATATAAAAATACAAAGTGACATGGTAAATGTCAATCTAATTAACTAAGAGTTAAAACTAAAAGATAAGGTTAGTAGAATGACCTAAACTTGTCTAAATTATATTTTATGAGCGTATTTCGACCCATACCCTCCTTAGATTATAAATAAATCAATTTGGAGCTATTTAAAACCGAATTTGGCTTTATAATAAAACAATATTTTTAGTTATTCCAAAGGTTCCCCTCTCCTCCCTTATAAAAGGGCACCTCCTCCCTCTCCTCCTCACACAACTTTGAGCCTTCCATCTCAGCCAAACCCTGCCAATATATCCTCTCCACTTCCCTAGAAACATCCTAGAGGTCCTAGTCCTCTTCAAGGACCAATTTTAGTTCCCTAAAAGGAAGTCTCAAAGAATCACTTCCAAGAAGAGGTAATATCTGTTACCGATTCTTTCATATTTTATTTCTTCTTCCACTTCTTCTTATTTAGTTGTTTCATTATGAAGTAATAAAATCAGTATCACTCATATACTGATATGTTATTATAATCATGAAATGACCCTATTTCACCATCTATCCATCCTACGGAAAAAGAAATCACCATGCGTGCGTACGTACGGAATACCGTCTCCACACCGTGGTGTAATCTATTTTCCCCCACCACCTTACATGGATGAGTATAATGGTGTAAATAATAACTATATATGATTATTGTAAAGTGATATTGATTCTAAAATAGTATACTTACACTCCAATACAATTCCACGATCATGGGAACGATATCTTCGCTCGTGCGTACGTACGGAATATCGTCTCCACGTTGTGATGCGACTCGTTCTACATGATATTCATTGCATAATGATTAAATAAATGAATTGAATGAATGAATATGAGATATATTACACTAATACGATTCTGGAAATGAGGTATCTATAACCTAAAGATAATAATAAGAATTTATTCAACAAAACACACATAAGAACAAAAAGTAATAAACACCCAAATAACAAGTAGTAATGAAATATTACTAATAAGAAGCTAAGAATATGACCATATATGATATAATAACAATAATTATGATTCTTTAATAAGTCAATAACATTATTTAAATCATTATATATGAGTTTCATACACTTACGTAGAAAATCGGACCTAAGGTAAGGGAAAATCTCACAATCTCAATTTTTATCCGAGATTGTTTATACTTCAGAATTTACTAGGGAATATTTATCATCCACATCCATGTTTCATAAATATGTAATATTTATATCCTTCCGCAATAGTTTATATCCAATTTTACCCTTCGGTGAGTTTTTAGTAAAAGATATGAATGGAATCTTTTGTCATTTTTCGTACGAGGTACTTTTTGACTTTTCTGACAAAAGTACGAGAAGAATTTTTTTAACTTTTACGGCATGAATGGATTTTGAAAACATTATTTCCAAGAATCATCCATTAAAATCTTTAAAGTTTATTTTTAATTAACTTATTTTAGTTTAAAATTTAATGACATGTTAAGAAAGGAAAAATGTTTTTTTGAAGTAGAAAGGATATTTTCCTCAAGAATGGAGTTCAAGTGTTTTATCAAAATTATTTTACATCTATGATAACATAGGGTTCTATTTCTATCAATATTATTACATTGATTTGATTATGTTGTGATGGAAATATTTTTATGAATTCCTTTATCTTATATGAATTGTTTTATGATGTCATGATGTTTAAGATTCCCATTTTTATTACATGGGTTATGCTATGATGTATGGTTTATGATTTTGGGCACACATAGGAATGGTATCATTATGAGATGGGTGGGACCTATATCTCCCTCCAATGCATTGGGTAAAGATTTTATATCTCATGAGATAGACATGGCTGGAACGACAGGTTAAACCGGTTCAGTGAAATAGGACTGAAATGAGGAGTGAACTCGGTTCAAAAATGGACTTTGTCCACTAAGATAGTATTGCCAATGAGTCTTGACTAATAAGAAATGATTCTCTATGATTATGTGTGTATTCCACAACGTTTCATGTTTTAAGTTATGATTATTTGGATTACATTTCGCTACTATGATTTATCTTATGTTATGAAATTATGATCTCCTTTGCAGGTTAAGATTTCTAAAAGTTATGTTCTTATGAATATGATGTGATTGATATTTCTTTTTTTACCCTTACTGAGCATTTGAGCTCACCCTTTTGTATGTTTTCTTTCCCCAGGTCAGGAAGAAGGTTATTAAGTAAGATATGCCAAAAGGTACTATAGATATGGTGAAATAAATGGGAGACAGTGAAGACGATTTATGAACCAGTTGTTTATGTTTCAAAGTTAATAATGACACTATCCCTATACTGTCCTTTCCTGGTTTTGTTATATGTTGTAATAAGTGTGCTTCAATTTTGAAGTAATAACAATGTACGTAAAGTATGGGTCGTTATACCCTCTCAGAGGGAAAAGAGGTAGCCCCGCTTGCTAAAATCCTCTGATATGGTATTCCTAATTACTCTAGTCGGGGAGGGATATGGTCATAAATTGAAATGATCATATCTCGAGATCTGACTCGACAACAGACATATATTCTGAACTGTCTGTTTTCCATCCTTCTCTTGTGTCACCCACTCGTCAGTCATGACCCCACTGGTCATTTTCAAGTACAGCTAGAATGTGGTGCCCAGAATTTGAAGAGGGTTGATGAAAGTGTAGCAGTTCTTGATATGCACTCCCAACCATCCCCAATGAATTTGAAAAGGGCCGGCTACCCGGTTTGGCCGACTCCAATCGGTAATATTGCTGAACAACCGATAAATCCTATCCAATACTGGTACGACCAAGTTGATAACGTTGCTGGTAGGCAGCTGTGCTGCCATGACGAAAGTAGAGACCTGCACGCCACCAGTCTCGTGTACGACCAATAGCCTTCTACTCAAGAACATGGACAGAAATGCCTCCAGATGGAGCAGCTG
The DNA here is from genome assembly GCA_963277665.1 of Viscum album. Classification (NCBI taxonomy): domain Eukaryota; kingdom Viridiplantae; phylum Streptophyta; class Magnoliopsida; order Santalales; family Viscaceae; genus Viscum; species Viscum album. Next base: position 113,154,860 of record OY728119.1, on the reverse strand, counting down.
ATCGACGTCTGGGACAAGCTCCCAGCCCCAGTTGTTGAACTAGCCTTCCTCTAGGATCATCTAGTAGCTACGCCTCTGCCTTCAAGACTCCATCATTGGGCAGGTCATGGGCCTGTGTGGGAGAGAAATGGACTTTCTCTCTCTAGCAAAATCCATGACCCATTCACGATATGGGACAAGCTGTTTCGGAGACATATCCTTTGAATGCTTCTCGGCCTGGTCAATAAGCTGCTTCACCAAGGGGGGAGTACTCTCTTTGTTGTTCCACACAGAAGAGGGAGGTAGGAGTTCGTCATACATACCCCCAACGATGGGGACCCTTGAAATCTGGAAGAGGTACCAAAGACTAATACCCACCTCACCATGGACCAGATGGAATGTGTTGGTGTTTGGACTCCAACAGCTCATATATTGCCTGGCAAGGGCTTGAGGCCGATGGGTATAGTTTTGGGACACCCAGACAGCTTCATATAAGCCTATGGCTCGCAATTCTGCTTCAAAATCTGCACAGATCTGGCGAACCCAGTATGACCACCCCCAATCCAATGACTTAAATGCCCCTTAAGGCCTAAGGTCCAGGTCTGCTGACCAACCATGCTTGTTGTTTACCATAGCATTGCAGGCAATGCTCCGGTAACAATGAGTAGTCCTATCCAATTGACGTTTTTCCCCTGTTGGGGACACATGAATGTGATTCAACATAGATCTGGAAGCTATATCCCTTAGGGAAGGCCACCCTCTGGCGGATATCACAGATCGAGGGATAGTGCTAGTAAATATCCATGCTTCAGGATTGTTGTCATGAGATGGTACCAGAATCGGTGTATCAGACATTAAATTGAACCCGTAGGTAGGAAGGCTGTTGGAAAAGGGGTACTCCCACTGTTACTCAGAGAGCAGATCAGTAAAGAATGAGTGCAGTGGGGAGTGGCGGATTCCATCCTTAACAGAGCTGTCCACATCCTTTAGGCGTTGATCACCAATTGAGAGAGGATCGACAACAGGCCTGGGTGTAGGGTGAGGGGGAACCGTATTTTCTCCCTGCATTATAAAAACCAGAAAAATGGTTAGTCTTAAATAATAAAATCTGGACAAAAAATACAAAGCATATTGCAAAGGAGTTAATAATCCTTTATGACGAGGTCCACAAGAAGGCCTCAAAATGTGGTTTGCGATGACTGCATCCCGCAAACCAACCCTTCCTAGAACAGGTCCGTGGTACTCTAGCCCGCGGAGCGTTGGCCAGAAAACCGCGAATGAGGTTGCTCCATTGAATATTAATCCCAGATCATAATAGTTAGGTTCGGTAGACTTATGAAATTTTCAAAGTCTGGAAGATTTCAATCCGTGGACCATCAAAACCGTAGAGTGAGTTCCTACGCGGCCCTTCGTGACTTACTTTTTAATTAATTAAAAGTATTAGTTCACAGCTGGGAGATTGGTTCGTGGGTGAAGTACAGCATGAAGAAGGAATGGTTCAAATAAGTGGAATCTGGTTCACAGATGATGAGTTTCTCGAAGGAACAAGCACACTGAGACAAAAAGCGAGAGAGCTTTGGTTTTGCGAAGAATCTGGTAAAAGACAAAGGAAGGGCCCCCATATTTAAAGGCGTGGTCCCCTATCATGTCCACTCCCCTACTACAAATCATCCAAGTTTCAATGGTTTAATTTTAGTTTCCTGAAAATGTAAATAAAATTACATTTCATTTCTGGAGTTTCACTCCCAATGGATAAGAACATGCATCATGAAATGATCATGGAAAACATGTAAAGAATGCAGCCAAACCAATGGAAGGAAGATAATACTAATATTTAAAGGGTGAAATGGTGTTATGAAATTATCATATAAGGTATTATAAACAAGAATATGTTTCTATAATATATTAATAACACTATTGTAGCCATTATACAGTAGTTTTAAATGAGTTTTAATTAAGAAAAACTTGAGGTGATGGAAATCGTGACCCAATTTTCGTTCTTTGGGTTAACCTTCTTCTTAATTAATTGTGTGATATTATGATAATTGGTGTGATGATTTTTTATTTATATTATTTTTCAATATATGTATTTAATGTTTATACAAATTTGCATTCCATTCAATTAATTCTCACTCCAATTTTATTTTATGGTACTTTCTTTTTAAAATCCTTTTAAAACACTCTTTAATAAATATCAAAAGTATTTATATATATATGTATATGGCATGACTATTTTATTCTGATTTTCAAGATAATTTATTACCATGTTATGTTCCGTGGACATTATTTATGTTGGGTTGATCCCATTATAGATCATGATATGTTGGATTGATCCTATTATAGCTCAAGATATGTTGGGTTGATCCCATTATAGCTCCAGATATGATTGGTGATCCCCATTATATCTCTCCAATGCATTGGGTTCTCTGGAGATGGAAGTTGACCAAAGGATTATTCCTTGTAAGGGTGAATATAAGAGTGATATGATAAATATTTCCCATGTAAACATCATGATGTTACTATGCATATGAGTTTGTATGATTACTGGGTGTTTTTGGTTTTTATGTTATCAATTGACTTACACATTCTTTCTTTATATACCTTATAGAGTTTTATACTCATCCCAAGATTTCAAATGATTTTCAGAGGATATAATTATTTGTAAGAGAAATTAATGAGTCCTGATGTTTGTTATGGATTGTTGTTAAAGAAATAATTTTTAATGTTTTAATGATTTATATTTTGAAAAAAGGATACTATTTTAGTGGTATCCTCTTGTATGAATGTGTTATGTTGTGTTTGGAAGATATCCTAACTATCTATAACAATAAACATGAAAAGATCCTAAATGTGTAATAATTTTTGGTCTTCTGTTAAATTGAAGATAAAGTAAAGTTTTACGGTCGGGTCCTTATATATACCATCCTTATTGTATTCATAATTTATTTATTCCTATTGATACTGATCAATTTAATGGGTAGGCTATAAAGGTATATTATTTTATGGTTCTTAAAATCATGGTGTTGTGTTTATTACAAGATATCGAAGATATTGAATTTATATAAAAGGTAATATTTTATAAAGTCTCTTGGTGCTACATCATGAAACTAGTTGCATAGGTATAACTCCATTACATAAATATTAATTTAAAAAATTCCCACCCCTAACCCTCTCATTATCAATTAATAACCATTAAGGTTTTCCTTTTGAATATTTGATAAAAAGTCATCTAGTCCTACAAAGGGGAATCATTATATGTATTCATTTTGTTAAATCCTATGTGACATTCCCCCCAGTATATTCAACAAATTATTCAGTAAAAAATATTTTCATCTAAATTAAAATGAAAAAAACAACTCATCAGGTCCTTTAAAAGACATGATATCAGGGTTCTAAGTGTGGATATCATTAAGAAAATGCGGAGGTCCTATCAGTGATATAGAATTATGAATTGTAAAAATACTTTTTTCATTGACATACATCATTATATATATATTTCCTAATCATATCAAAGTGGATATGGGGTCTCCATTATATTTTGGGGAACTCAATAAGTCATGACTAAATATATTTTCCGCCCTCTAATCAATAAATGATTTCTCATACCAACCAATGAACATTCAAAAAATGGATACCATTACTAGTGACTCACTTGGATTGTGTATTCTATGAGATAACCATTGATATTCAAAATGAACAAACACCAATTAAAAATGATCATAGAAACCATTATGGACATAGTAGTTTGAAGAATCCCACTCTAAAAAAATGGTCATCTCTTTGATTTTGTTGAATGAATTGGATGAAGATTCAATATTAATCATACTATGGTTCACTAAAAAAATAATTAAACATTATTAAAATTTATAGGAATTAAATCACACATGTGGAGTATGTAAAACATTATATAAAAAGACTTAAAGATATCATATTATTTTAGTAACCTTAAAAACATATAAATATAGACACATAACAAAAATGGGATAATTTATCTCCCATTAAGGTTTTATTGTCTAACATCCTACTTAAACATAGAAATGATAATATGTATCATCAATACCTTGGGAAGGAATAAAAAAAATGGGAGATCTAAAATTATTAGAAAGGGTAAAAAAGGAGACATGTAAACATAAACATGATCATGTGCATTTTTGAACACCATCATAACATTATAAGATCATACCCTTCAAATCGTAAGATCAAAATCATCATTCCAAGAATACATATTTGTTGTTCATAAGATATGAATCATAATGAAATAAATATCTTAAACATTAAAATGATATCATATGAATAAGACATACAATTGTGTTATACATAAAAATGAGATATATTTACCTATAATTAATGAAGCATAACTAGAAGTCATTATTGAACATGAAGGGAACTACACCTACTGGGTAGTACACACTACTATCCTCAGTAATAGTTATTTCCTTTAAGGGATCAAGTTTCCCCATGTTCCCATAATGTATCAAGTTTCCCCATCTTCCATCTTTATTGTTGCTACAACTACTAGGAGGGAAACACAACCATCCACAGTCACTATCCTTTCATTATAAGGGACTGGGTTTCCCCATCTTTGCATAATTTATAAATCATGTTGACATGATTCCCATAATTATCTCAAGACATATAAATTATTACCCAATTAATGGGATGGAGATATGGGTCACAAACATCTTACAATTAAATCATTTTTCCATGCCCCACAATATAATAATACATTCATCATATCATGACCCATACGAAGAGATGGGTCCTATAAACTTCAAATCATAACCCATCAAATGAAATAGGCGTCATTAAAATTTCATAAATTTATAAAATATGGAAACTAAATTTGTTTTATTATCATTTTATCAAATCATAACCCATGAAAATAAGTATATATTAAAAGAATATAACTCGTCAAAAAGAAATGGGTGAAATAACAATCATTACATCAATACATAAACCATTAAATAAATAATATGAATGGGTCCTTTGAATAATTTCCTATAAGGGCATGAATAACATCAAATATTATTATCATAAAAAGAAAATTTTATGGATGGATATTTTGAAAATTGTTCTTAAGGTAAATATATTTTCTTCTTTGGAGAAGGCTCTTTAGAACATAAAATCTTTTGAAAACCATTTTCTTAAAAGAAACATGAATACATATAAATAATGATTTGAAAATATTTTAGAAACCATTTTCTTTGAAAACATATAATTACATCTTGATAACATTTTAAAAACTTTTTTCCTTTCTAAATTATAAATGAAGATTGAAAACATATTGAAAACTTTTTTACCTGAAAAATGATAAAATAATATCTAAAAAATGAATGTTTTTTCCTTGTAAATAATTTCAAAACATATAAAATTATCTTCGAGATCATTGAAAAACTATTATTTGAAAATAATTATTTTTAAAATATATAAAAGATGTTTTTGAAATCATTCAAAATATTTTTTAAAATCATAAAACATTTTTGAAAACCTTCTTCTTAAAAAATATTAAAATAAACAAAATCCAAAATATTATGAAAAATGTTACATTTAAATAAAATTAATTTTTTTCATATAATGGATGATTCAATAGAATTAAGGTCATAATAGCTGGTAAATTTGTACGTACCAAACATTCCTTTTTCATTATAATTATTTTTAGAAAATTACCTCTACTAGAAAAGGATAAGAAGATTAATTTTTTGAAACTAAATTTTTAAAAGGTAAAACATGGTTAATAACTTCTCTTAATTAAACTAGTATAATTGTATAATATTTTTTTGAATTCATTTATAAATTATTGTTTTTAAGAAATAATGATTTCTGACCGAAGAGATGGGTAAATTATTAATTTCTTAAAAACAATTTATTGATTATCCTATGTACCAAAGACTGTAAAATGGTAAAACTATTTGGATATAACATGAGTTACTAGATTTAAAAAAATCATTAGTGTTATTGATATATGGATCATAATATTGTGTTAATGTGAGAATAATCTTAGCAATCTCAGAAAATAGCAAGATTATTGCTATAAACCATTACCAATTTAGTGACATTGAATCATAACATAATGGAAATAATAAGGTTAAATTAAGATTAAAATATCATGTAAATATAGAAATTTATTATATAATATTTAAAAGGTAGTATATAAACATCATGAAAAAAATATAGGTGTATGACATGGCATGTGTCTCAAAGAAACAAAATTGATACATAATTACTTAACCGATTTGGTAAAATTTGAAACATAAACCCCATGAAATATATTTAATAAAATGGATATGTAAGTAACCATAATTCTAATAATAATATTAATATAATACATCCATGGAAAATATACACACATGGAAAAATTAATGGGTGGTGAATAATGAAAGTATCTCAGGAAAATAAAAAGTGAGATGAAATTCATTTACCTTGTGTCTTGACTCTCATCGTATTCATTCAAACCTCTCGTATAATAAATATAAGTTTCTAATAAATCTATAAAAGATAAATATATTTATATATAACCCCATATAGGGTTTTATTATGAAATTATATTACTCTTTTATTAACATTTCTATAATAAGGTTTCACTTCGATTAATATTCACTTTGTGTTCCGCATGTGACTTAATTTGTGGTAGCTTTGTTATTATTACTTATATAATGATTTAAATAATTAGAAAATGATATAAATATAACATATATTTGTTATATTTTTATTATAATTATTTATATAATATAGAAGTATGAAATGGAATACACCATTTATGGAGACAGTTGGCCATTTGTAGGCATGAATACTATTTCTGTTTTACTGTCATATTGAAAGAAAGATATTAAATGAAATATATGAATATATATTTATATAAATAATTATTAAATTAGTATTATTATCTCATATATATTTTCTTATTTTAACACACCCATCTTTAACACATTTCATGTAAAGTGGGAACGAATCACACCATTTTGAGGGGGTGGTAGTCAACCCTTCCTCAAATGAAATTACCTTATTTTCACAATATAGAAAGTATTAGGATATTTGTTATAAGATAATGAAAAATTAAATACATAGATAATATCATTTATATTATATATTAACATATCTTCCATCATAATTCCAATCCTAAGAGGTAGTAAAGGAAGAACGAACAATCATCGATTCATGAGTCAATAGTTCTCCCAACACAGAAACATTATGTTTATTACCGATTAGATGGATGAATGGGTATGTTTAGGTAAAGAAATAGCATAAAAACGTTTAATTTTATTTATTATACTATTTCTTTTTATAATCATGCAACAATGAGAGTTGGGGTTTAGAATAAAAATAAGATAAAGGGGCTTGAATAAGGATGTTGCATCTTCTTTGGGTAACTCTTATTGATTTCCACCAAAGGGATTGTTTTGATTTATTTGTGCCCAAAGGGATGTGTCAAGTTTTAATGGAGGGATTGTTGGTATTGTATAGTTTAGAGATTTTATAATCCTAAGTGGGTTGAGAGGTGTTAGGAAGTGGGAGAGTGAAATCCTTTTTATAGTGGAAGGTGAGTGACACTCTTTTAAATACCCAAATATATTCATTAATGGGAGTTATAACATACCTAATGTTCCTCCAAAATGTAAAAATAATGGAATAAATGGAAATAATGGTCAATAAAATCTTCCAAATCAAAAAAATATATGTACTTCAATAATTTTTCCCTTAACATCTTTGTTTCAAAAAGTTTATCACATTAGTTTTTATTAAAGATGCTATTTTTCTAACCAATTTAGTTTAACCATTAAGAAAAAAATAAAGTGGGATTATTTAAATAAATTCCAATTAATTATAAATATTCTAAATATCTTAGAAAATTAAAATCTCACATTTTTTGACATTATATTTAAAACATGTTAATGAGACATCAAAAAATCAATTATTAAATATGGACCGTGTAAAACATGTTTTTACAATCAATGGGTCAATAAGTTATTTATAAAAAATATATTTTTCCATTAATAAACAAAATTTAAAATATATTAAAACTTAAAATTCATTTTTGTGAATATATTTTTTATTAATTTTAAATCAAAAAATAAATTATCATGTAATATAAAAAAACATTAATTCCAATTCTCACATTAGTTATTTAATTATAATTTAAAAATATAAAAATAGTATTGGAATTAAAAAATATTAATTTCACAACTCTTTAACAGTATATATTCATCTAAAAAAACAATTAGTGAAAAAAATTCAATAAATATACCCAATTTTTAATATTTATAGTATCATTCATTTTAGTTAATCATTAACTAAATAATCACTATGTTGGATTTTCTTAATCATTTTAAGTTACTAAATCATCACATATAATAAATGATAAATTATTATGATAAAAATAATGAATCTATATTTCATAAGGATATGTATAAATAAAAATAATAATTTTTTACAAATCTGAATGTTTTATAAATGATAAAGGTAACAAAAGATCTTTTTTTTTTCTTTTTCACTTACAAAACCTTTATATAGGTTACATCCATTTAATAACATAACAATAACCAATAAATTTAGAACCACAAGGGTATATGGTTTATTTATTAGAAAAAAATTTCATTTGGAAAAGTTACTATGTCATTTTGGTCCTTAATATTAAGTTTTAATCCCTTATTTAGCATAATTTTAACTTAATCCCGACAATTAGTTTTAATCACTTTCACTATTGTTTTTGGTAAAAATTTAAGTTGACCATATTTGAAAATAATTAATTACTTGATTACAACCATTAATATCTATTACTAAAAATTCAAAATACTAAATTTTGATAAGTTATGTTTATGATAACCCCGCAGACGTGGCTAGAATGTGAAGTTTTCATATAAAAACATCCAAAATTTCAAAAAGTGTTTATGTCTAATTTCAAAATAAAAAAATTTCCAATGAGATAAATTGGATTTATATAGTTGTATTTTATCTATTTTGAATTTATAAACCGATATAAAATATAATTTTACATTATTAATTATTTAAACAAAGTGGTCATTTTTAACTAATATATAGTATTTTAACTCTTCATCAAATAACAAAGTTTCTCAGAAAAATCAAAAACAATTACTGTTAGATGATTTTGACATTCTGAATTAAAAAATTAATTCTATTTTTACAAATAATATTTATAAAAGTTTCAAAATATTTTTTTTTAAATAAAATATTTTTCATTGAAAGGTGGAAACAATACCTTAATAAAATATAAGTTTTTTTGTGTGTCAAAATTAATTTTTTCCTAACATATGATTATCTATCTTTTTGATGAGTATCAAGAATATTTTATTTAATATATAATATATATATTATATTAATATCACTCACTAATTTTAATTAATTTAATTTATTAGGATAAAATACATTTGTGCGCCTAAAATTAGATTTCTATAATTGAAAATTTCATTTATATTAAATTGGATCTGATATTCATTTCATAATATTTTATAACAAATGAATTAAACCACATTTTTTCATTACTTTGGTAATAATATTCATGGATATTGATATAAAGGTTAGTTTATATCTTCTTATATTAAATAATAATATTATAAATAGTATATTATAGTTTGATAACACTTGGTCTTACGTCTTATACAAGCCATCAAGGAAATAAAAAATTTCTTGTAATGTATGTTATCCTTTTAGTTCCACATAGATCATGTTAATTTTTTTTAATTTATTTCATGATAAGTTTTTATTTCATACAAAAAAAATCAAAACATAGTGCTTTAATATAAAAAAACAAATTTTAGTGTTGCATGAAATAAAAAATATCAAAAAGTTATAAATACTTTGATTTTTTTTCACAAATTCTTGTGTTGTTAGATTCTTCAACGATAAAATGAATTTATCCCTCATAATTCATATGATTTATTAATGGATTAATAGGTTAAATTCCTTTCATAGAAACCCACATCATAAAAAGGAACATTGTAACATCCTTTATTGAAGAATGTTGGAACCATGATGGTTTCCCAGGGTAACACATAATAGGTTATCCACATGGGATAACATATATGGGAACTGAATACGTGGACATGGAAGACAAATATAACTTTCAAATTTTGTAGGAGAATAATTGAGAACATGGTTATAGGAAGGCCAAAAAACACCAAGACAAAAATCTATGATTATTTAAGGAAACATTTGATTTATCAAAACCAATGTACTATGATAACCATTTATATTCCATTATCATTTCCCTATAGTTGAAGAATTTTTCATGAGAAGTTATACTTACATGATTTAATTTCCTTTCATAAGTAAAATCTCACATTTTGGTCTTGTCTTGAACAATTTCTACTTCACTTTGTTCTCCACAACGGAAGGTGAATGTTTCATTACTAAAGCACTTGAAGATCATGATATCAATGATTAGTCACCACATATCTCTTCAGTTATCAATAACCCAATATTGTTAGATAATGTCATCCAATATACATAAATCCTCATGTGGTGAGATAATACATTAATCTCATAGACTTCTTCAAAATATTATCTTAATCATTCCATAACTGGTTAAAATTATAACCGTTCTAAAAGATGAAAATCATATTAAAATTGATAAAAAAATATATCAAAAAGTCGCCCTTAGTTGTTACATTCCAATCATGTGAATACCTACATGATTTATTCTCTTGCAATATGGTAATGTCCTAAATTACCATAAATACTTCTAGAAAACAAGAGTGATTCTTTATTAAAAATGTTAGACGATATATTCCTTAAATAAAAGATGTTGAAACATTCTCCATGATGACATAGAACATATTATTTAAAAATCAATATTATGATCTATGGTAATTAGTGTTGTACACATTATTTATCTAAATCAACCATCTCTTTATCCAAGGTAAAATCAATTTTCTCAACATCTTGATCCCAATAAGTTTGACATACCATAATAAAAATATCACTTTTATATGTATTTAACACTATGAAACATACCCATTTCAATCCTTAATGAAAACTTAAATTGAAAATACTTATATATTTCCTGAGACAAATAACATAATCCTGGAATTTTAAAACATGAATACTTTATTCATCTAAATTTATTCTTAATGAATTACTAAGGATTTATCAATTTATATTTTCACAAAAAATTCCTAGAATATGACATTTGAGTCATGACTAATAGTTCATAAACCTCGATATAATCATTATTCTTATGATTAATGTAAAAAATACTTGAAGAACATGGCATGACATTCACATGAAATTTTTTGTCTCTTTATTTTTAAATTGTAACCAAATCTCAAACCGTCTTTTTGATTCTCTTTATGAGATTTCCTCTTTGGAAATAAATTTTCATAATTCCCAAACATTCCATATCTAAAAAATTTAATGTTAATAATGTCCCTTCTAGATATCTATGTTGATTAAATACAAAAATAACATGGTAAAAACATATATCATAGATGAAGACAACATAATCATGAAAAACAATTAATTATGTAATGTTTGAATCATTACACATACTTATTTAATCAATGAACCCTATTGTTTATCCTAGGTAATTCATTGTCATCCACTATTTAAAAACATCATGATGGTTTCTAAAGAGTTTGGGAAATACCAAGGCATATCCCATGGGAGTTCAAATAGGTGTCCAATAAGACATGTTGTAATATACCAGGTTACGCCTAATCATGCCCAACGTACATTATCAGAGTTGTTACACCTAGGTAAATATGTGCTAGAGCCTCACCTACTTTTAGAATACAAATATATATATTCATTTATATGAAACTACACACACTATTCCTTACCAAAATTCTAGGACATTTTCATAAATTATAACTCATCCTTATACATATCCTTCGTGAAATCGCTATACATATGGTAAAAAATTAAAATAGTTACGTCACTAATGTTTTCTCATCCGATATTTTGAAGTTTAACTAAACATTGTCTCTAATATGAACTATAACTACCTAGTACTAACATACATTGGCATTACATAAGATTTTTAGAATACATAAAACTTTACATGAATAGGGATTAATATACTATTTTATTTTAGTGCCTTCCGAAACATGGAAATGTAAAGACTGGTATATAAATGACATAAATTATCTCCCACAAGGTTATTCTTTACTAGTATCCTTCTTAGGCACATCAAATATAATACATATCTTCATAAAATGTGGAATGAAACATAAAAAGTAGTGATATAAGATGGTCATTATGGGTAAAAATGGATACATGTAAGAATGAACATGAGCATGGGTGTATGAGAAAATCATTATGAAATTAGAAGATCATACCCTTCATATCAAAAAATCAGAAACATCAATCATGGAATAAAGCACTACAGTTAATAATACAAGAATTATTTGGGAATAAACAACTTATTGAATGAAAGAATATCATATTAATAAGAGAACAATTTGAAAACTACATAAACTTGTGATATCATTCCCTATAAGTTAAGCTACATAGCTATGAATTATGAGGGAACTTAATGGGAACTACAAATACTATGTGGGACACACCACCATCATTGGTCAAAGTTCCTTATATAAAGGGACTAGTTTTCCCCATCTTCCTATGATGGATTAGGTTTCCCCATCTTCCATCTTCCTGGTTAATAGACCTACATGGTGGGACACACCGCCATCCTCAACAATAATCCTTTCCTGGAAATGGATTAGGTTTCCCGATATTCTAATAGTGGATCAGGCCCATTGACTTTATTCCCATCATTATTTGAAGAAATATATCACTACCTAATGTAGTGGAAGGAGAGATAGTTCCCAACCAACTTATAATTTAATCAATGAAACATGTTCTACCAGATAATAAATCATCCACCATATCATGACCCATAAAAAAGAAGGGATCTATAAACAACAAATCATAACCCTTGAAATGAAATGTGTATCATTAGATTTTCAACACATCATAACCTAAAGAAAAGAGATTGGTTTCATAATCATTTTAGTAAATAATAATCCATAAATAAATGAGGATTTAAAACACATATAACCCATGGTGGAGGAACAAGTGTCATAAGCATCATTCCAAAAAAATCATAAACCACTAATGGTAGAATATGAAAGGAACTATTGAATTATTTCATATAATGACAAGAATAACATCAAAGTTTTTTATCTTAGATGTAAATTAACATGGACGAATATTTTGAAAACATTTATTGAGGTAAATATATTCTATTCATCGAAAAAGACTCTTTAAAACAGAAACCCATTAGAAAACTAATTCATTAAAATAAACAAGAATGTTTGTAATGAAATCGGTGAAAAACAATTCAATACCTTTTTCATTTAAAACATATAACGTGATATTGAACAGATTTTGAGAATCTTTTTCCTTTAAATCTTATAAAATTTGATTGAAAATAATTTACAAAATCTTTATAATGAATCTATTTAAAAAAAAGATAAATTTTTTTTTTAATTTTTTCCCGTAAAAATATTTTTAAAATATATAAAAAATATTTAATATCATTGAAATTATTTTATTTTAAAAATATTATTTTTAAAACATATACAGGATGTTTTGAAATTCAATTAAATCACTTTTTTAAAAATAATACATTTTTGAAAAAACAAATTATTTAAATAAAACTTTAAAATTAAAAAATTCACAGAAATTAAGAAAACATTTTATTCTAAATAAAACTAACATTGTAGTAATTTAAATTAAGCATCAATGGAATGGAGATCGTGATATCAGGAAAATACACACATGCTAAACATTCTTTTTGCAGTATAAAATGATTAGAAAAGTGTCTTGACCAGAAATGGAAAGGAATATTACTTCTTAGATACCCTTTTCATTAAAAGTAAAAATATGGGTAAACATTTACCATAATTATCATAGGATAATAATATAATTTTGTTTCTAATACCTTTATAAAACATGATTCTGAAGGAACATAGATTTCTGAAGGAAGATAGAGGTAAAATCAGAATTTCTTAAAAGCGCTTTTTGATCATATTTTGTACCAAATAATGGAAAATGGTACCATTACATGGATATAACATGTATTAATATAGGTTACGAATCCTTTGGGTGTTCTCGAGAGATGGAACATCATATTTAATCAATGGGAGTATAATCATAAACAATCTCAACAAATGCTGAGATTGTATCTATAATCCATTACCAATTTAGAAACATTGAATCATAATAAAATGAAAATAATAGTGTTACATGAAAAGTAAATGAAAATGAAAATAAATACCCGCATGATATAACATTTAAACTGACGTATATAGTTCTCATGAAAAAATATAGGTGCATGACACGACATGTGTCTCAAAAAAGGAAAATTGAGACAAAATTAAATTAATCATTCGATATCTTTTCAAACACAAACCCCATTAAATACAGATAATAAAATGGATATGTAGATACACGTAAATTTTATGTATAGTAAAAATTTAATACATTTATGGTCAGTATACAAACCACAAAAAATTAATCGGTAGTGAATAAAGAAAATATACCACAAAAATTAAAAGTGAGATGAAATTCACTTACCTTAAATCATAAAACTCGTCGTACTCATTAAAAACTCATGTATTATAATTATAAGTTTATCATAAATATATTAGAGCCCATATTTTTATATCCAATACCATATATGGTTTTTTTATGACTTTATATTACCCACTTATTAACATTTCAATGTTATGTTTTCACTTTGGATAATATTATTTTTGTTTTTTTCACGTGTCTTAATTTTTTTTATATTTGGACATGTAACACATATAATGAAGTAAATAATGTACAACATGGTATAAATATAATTTATATAAATCATTTTTTATTATAATAATATTTATAACACAAAAGTATTAAATGGAATACACTATTCATTAAGACGGTAGGTCGTACGTATGAAAGAATGTTGTTTCTGTTTTATTTTCATATTTGGAGAAATATGGTAAATGAAACATATGTATATATATATATCATTATTATAGTATTATTATTTTAGCATATAAATAACATAAGTTCACTAAATCTATCTCAAACAAATTCTATGTACAGTGTGAATGAATCACATCGCTTTGGGGGGGTGGTAGTCCACATTTCCTCAAATGAAATTATCATATTTAGAAAAATTAAAGTATAAGGATATGTGTTATAAAATAATTAAAGAAGAATAATTAAATAATAAATATAATATATATTATATATAATTACAGTTCCCATAAAAATGTCTACCATGCAAAGTGGTTAAGGAAGAACCTACAATCGTTATTTTGTTAGGCGGTAGTTCTCCAAACTCATATATAGTTTGTTTGATACCCATAATATGGATATGTGTGTAAGTTTCGATAATAACCATAACGTGAAAACATAAAAATATTTTTTTTATTAGTTATGTTTTTTATTCAAGGATTAAAGAGTGTTGATGGTGGAGAATGAAAATAAGATAAGGGACCTTAAGGGAGGATGTTACCTCTTCTTTGGGTAACTACTTGTGCTTTCCACCAAAGAGATTCATTGGATTACTTTATTCTAAAATGGATGATTTGAGGAATAATTTAGGTATTATAGGGAGTGTTTAGCTAAGATATATTTTTAGCCTTTTGGGTTTGATATGTGTGAGGAATTTGGATAATGCTCGCTTTTTTATACTGGTAGGGGAGTGGAACTCCTATAAATACCTAAATTAATTCATTAATGGGAGGTATGAAATACATAATGTGCCAAAAAAATTGGAAACTAATTTATTAAAGGGTAATCATGGTAAATAAAAACTATCATCACACAAAAATATTTCCATTTTAATAATTTGGTTCCTTAACTTCTATGTTTTCCCAAGTTTATCATTTTGGTTTTTACTAAGGTCAGAAAAGTTATATCTTATGTAGTTTAAAAATTATGAATAAATTAAAGTGATTTTTGTTTTTAAAATATAGAGCCACATAATCATAAATATGAAATATAATTTTAAATAACAAAATTCATGTTTTTTGGAAACTAATATTAAAATAAGAGAATGTGATGCACAAAAACAATGCATAAAACTAGAATGTGTTGAAATTGTTTTTACAATCAATGGGTTAATATTTTAATTATAAAAAACTATTTTTTTTGCATTAATGGAACATAATTATTATTTTTTAACACTTAAAATCCACTTATAAAAATATATTATTTTTATTAATTTTTATTCATTTAATAAAATATCATTTATTGTAAAATAACATTAATGTCAATTCTGACATAATTTATTTATTTTTTATATAAAAATATAAATACAATACTAGAATTAAAATTTATTATCTTCACATATATTTTAAATGATATATAATTGTAAAAAATAATTTGAGATAGAAATTAAATCAATTTACTTCAATTTTTATATTTATAGAATCAATTATTTTAGTTATTTATTAACTAATTAATCACCACATTGGCATTTCTTAATCATTTTATGTAACTAAATCACTTATAAAACTTAATAACAAATTATTATGATATAAATAACCCATTTATATATCAAAATAATATTTACAATTTAAAATACGATTTCTTTCATATCTCAATGTTTTATGAATGATAAGTTAAGGAAAGATCCATTTTTCTCTTTTTCCATACATAACATTTCATATAGGGAACTTCAAAATAATAATATCAAAATAACACATAAAATTAAATCCAATATGGTATATGGTCGAATTATTGGCAACCAATGTAGTTTAGACAAGTTTCTAGGTCATTTTGTTCCTTAATATTATGTTTTAGTCCTTTATTAAGATTAATTTTACCTTAATCACTCTAATTTATTTAAATCACTTTCACTAATATTTTTTGAAAATAAATAAGATGATATTATTATTCAAAAAATAATACTATGTAAAATCTTGTATGAATATATTTCAAAATTCAAATAACAAATGTGGGAAAATTATGTATAAATATAGACCTAGATACGTGGCGAGAAAGCAGTTTTTAAAGAAAAAACGTTCAAAAGTTAAATAAGTGTTTATATCAAACTTCAATATAAAAATAATTATAATGACCAAAATTGGATTTATAAATGTATAATTTATATATTAAGACTTTATAAATTAATTATAAATATAATTCTACATTAATAATTATTTAAACGAAGAGGCATATTTTAACTAAAATTCAACAATTTTCACAATTCCTACGAAAAAATAAGCATCTAAAAAATTCCCAAATATTCACCCTAAGATAATTTTTAAATTATAAATTCAAAAATGATATTTATTTTTATAAATAGAAATTATTAAAGTGTCAAAATTTTGTTCAAAAATAATCAGTGCGCCATTAAATGGTGGTAAAACAGCATTAATAAAAATATAGGATTTTTTGTGTGAAATGTGATTTGTTCCTATCATATGTCTATCAAATATATTGGATGAATATATAAAAATTGATTTTATCTATAATATATATATTACATTAATATCACTTACTATTGTAGTTAATTTAATTTATTATTATAAAATATCTATGTGAGCATAAAAATAATTTTCTATAAAAATATTACTTTTATATTCAGTTGGTTCTTATATTCAATTATAATTATTTTGTAACTAATTAATTAAACAATGTATTTTCTTATGTTACTGAATAATATTAATAATAGTTAATGAAAAGTTTTGTTATATCTTATTATATTAAATAATAATTTTTTTAACAATATATTATTGCTTGGTTACACCCGATATTGTGTATTACGCAACCCATAGAGGAATGTCTATATTGTGTGTAATGTATGCTAACCTCAATGTTCTGCATAGATCATGTAAAAAATTGTGTAGCGTGTAGTTCACAATAACATGGTTTTTTGTATAACACAATACAAACTTAGTTCTTTAATATAAAAAACTATTTTTAGTGTAGTGTAATATTAAAAATATCATTAAGATAAACTTAATTTGATAAACAATATTTCTGAAAATATTATGGTGTTATAGAAATTATGTTATATGACATTCCCATGGAATTAAAAGGGGAGTTTATTCTAATTTTAAATCATAACATTTTGGTGATTATCTATCATCTCATGACTTAATACATGACATACATTGATTTTTTTGGGCATCTTTGAATAAATAATGGGAATTTATATAATACTCTGATGGATAAATTTTTAATTTCCTAGAATTTTAAACCCTAAAACCAATGTTAGTGCCCCCAACATTCTTGACTCAAAATTATAATGTCACTACCATTAATAGTAACCACAAAACTAACTAGCATTCATTTCCTATGATGGGAATAATAATGTGCTCCACATTTTACTCCTCTCAATAGACTTCATGGTTCATAATGTAAAGAATGTATTAATTTCATTTGAATTAGATAAGTCTCATGATCTTGTTCCTCATTAGAAATTTAGTTCTAAAAATCAAGAACCACTATCCCGAAACCCCATAAAATGAGTACCTAACATGGTTTAGATATTTATAGGATCTTGAATCAGGTGTCTAGTGGGGTCAAACAAGAGACTCATTAAAGTAAAACAAGACATTTAATAAAGGTGAAAATCCAAACAGTAATATATCATCCATTGAGTACAAAATGTCTCCAGCCCCTATCATGATAGTAGAAAAAAATACAATCAATGATGCGATAATATTCATCTTGATAGTACACGAGTGGCCATATACTTCATGTTTGGGGAGTTTTTTTCAATCTCATCTATCCCATGGTATCATAAAATCTACTGAGGAGCCTTGATGTTATGGTAGTAGTGCATAGATCACTATATTCAATATGTATGGGGGAATTATCCGCCACGCACCAACCTTTTGGGAGATATATATTTTCCAGACTATATGGAACATATTAGGAAGTTATTATATGGTTATTTCCATATTACAATCCATCTATTTAATTAAGAGTGCATTTAGTGAGAGTTATATGGTAGTCCCTCATGATCACTCTCTATGGACTGATTCATAGAGAACATCAGTAAGAAAAGGTTAATCCTCACATCATATTTATATTTAAATAGTACACCATGAAGGAAGATATCATGTAAATCAATGATTTTTTCACTGAACCAAATTGTCCTGTGATGAGAAATACCCCCAATGTTTTGACATGAATTAGTATTAGACTCCTTTTGAACTATTTACATTAGTAAATATCCTTGATTTCAACCCCATAGATATCATAGATCATCATACATACATTGAAGAATAATATTATTATACACCCATATGAATAATTTTACATACTTAAATACATCAAGATCTCATAAAAACCTATAATAGATGTAGAATCAATATTAGGGAGATCCCTTAATTATTATTTAGCTTCTAAGATAGAGGGAAACAATTAAAATGTAAATGAATCATTTTGATATATAAAAATCTCCCCGACCACTCTAGGATATTTATATCATTTATACTAAGGAGAAATTATCTGAATATATTTTTGAATTAAAGAAATTTTGGTTCTATAATGTGTAATTCATAGAAATATTTTTCCTACTAAGTATAATTACAAGATCAACAATAATATATATTCTCAGTAAAATACCCTTAAATATTAGGGAACCATTTATTCATCACGAATGATATGCAATTATTTAGTCATTCCAATCCAATATAACTACCTTATATATCCCCAATGACTATGGAAAATAAGCAGTTCCATCCAATGGGGATAAGAACACAAAAATTCAATTAATTCCACACTAGGATGACTCGAGGTAAATATCAATAGGAAATAGAGGAGGTCTAACCCCAATAGTTTTTATTCAATGTAACCACTCATATAGAGAGGTAGAAAATAATAAAAATAGGATCACATGATTCAATTATGTTACTTAATACTCCAATAAATGACATGAAAATGAGACTCATATTAGTGATGTTTGATAAGAAAGCATAACCTAAGTAGCAGACATGACCCCTTATCTTCAAAACTCTTTAAATTTTACCTTCATTATATTTAATAGTACAAGTGACATATAGGAGGACCGCATACACATTACGTGATGTTGTAATCCTATAATGAGAGTACATGAGTATTATAAAGTAAAAAAATATAACATTTCATGAAAACACAAGAATAAGTTCTTTTAGTATAATAACCTGACACATGGGTATATCACCAAGAAAACATAAATACTATTCCATTAATAAATTGCCCTCTATTTTGTGGGAGGGAACTATCCCATTCCTCTAATAGAATAAAAATATTTTAAAATTAAGAGGGTTTTGTATGTAATTATCCTGTAGAATTTCTTGACCCACTCCTTGAATATACAGATTCTATAAGAGTAACTATTGATGATATAAATAGAAAAAATCCAAGCTGAGTTAATTTTTTTTCATATTATCTTAATGTACCATTGTGAATGTTACGTGTTTTTTCATCGTTTCATGTTGGTTGAAAGATATCATTTATTCTATAAGGATAATTCTTATTACCCAACCCCAAATATTTCAGAGCTAGTGTCTGCTACTAATTACATTGGCATAAATACTAGGAATTAAATATAGAAGGAATAAGAGTTTAGTATTCTTGGAATAAAAAATTTATAAACAAAACATTCATTACAAATGAATATATTAATTATGATTTTTTTCTAATTTCCAAATAAATTACTTCGAGGATAACTCTAATACATTTATTCAATCCCTTGAAATTTTTAATAGTATGTTTCTTTTATTAAATGGGAGGATACATAATAAGGGTTTGCTGAAATGATTTGTAAGGGTAAAGTATAGAATAATCAATATTGAATCAATAAGAATAGTTAATATAGAAAGGTAAATAATTAAACACATGTTACATGTAACCAATAAACTGAATGAAGGATCACAAAAAATTTTCTAGGTAATAACTATAAACACATTCCATTCAAAGAAATATACAAGTAAAAATATGTATAGCATGGTACGAAACTGAAATGCATGACATCTAAATAAATGAAAATGAAATGTATCCATAGATATGTCGACAAAACATCTAATAGATGAATTTTAATGAACACAAATGATTTTAATGATTAATTATTGTATGTTGGGTATTAGGAACATGAGGACATATAATGTCAAGATCCAACCTCTAGGTAGTTTAAAACTACGGATAGAATCCCATTTATTTTGTGCATCATTGTTGTCTAATGAAAACCTATAGATTCATCAACGAGCTTTATAAATTCTTGGATTTACCCTACATTTAATGTCAAATTAATTGGAAATATAAAATAATAAATTTAATCAATATACAACACACATTATCAAATATATGTATTGAATAAAATATATAGATTTATCAACAATTAAACAGTTCATCAAATAATTTTTAAAGTAAACACCATATGTGAAATTATATACAGTTAATGAAATAATACTATCCATACTAAAAAATATGGATATTCAATGAAATTTACAATGATAAATGAATATATAAGGATGTTAGATTACAAATATTTTCATTAACAACTTTGTAGAGGAGAATAATATTTAATGATTCTAAAGTTTCCCACACCACTTTGAAACATTTAAATCACAATCTCTAGAATGTATGCCACAAAATTAAACTTATAACATCATGAGAATAAATAAATTCTTAATATAACCTAACAAAGAAGGTATATACACCAAATAAATTTTTATTGGTGCATAATAAATATATCTCAATTGAATAGAATTTGAGATGATATTTTACTTACGTTGAGTCTCATTTTGAGTGAACACCATTTAACTTATTTTATACCAAAAGTATGCTAATTTATTACTTTCCTAAGAAAATTGTTCAGTTTTATCATAACTTTTATTTCAATTTTTACTGTGTTTTATACAACTACTTATATAGTTAATCTTGCATCGTTTGGTTTGACCAAATGAGATTTATGTATCAAAAATAACTATTATCGGTCATCTACTGTAAAAGGGTTATTTATATAACATATTGAGAATAATAAAAATGAAAAAAATATCATATTTATAAATTAATAATACTTTTAAAACCTATCATTAAATATGGTTATGAAAAATTAATCAATGTAATGATCATAGAGAAGGTAGGCCATACCAAATCTAGAGTAATGATCTCATTTTTCAGTGATTGTTATGGAAAGAAGGTAAGTAAAACCATATATTTTTAGAATGATTATTATATCATAATTACCATGTTATATAATAATATATACTTATATATATAATTAGTTTGATCCAAAAGGAATCACATCATGTAGAGTATGAGGTATTTTATACGTCCATGATTGACATTATCACTTATTAAGTGTGTGAATGGGTAACAAAGAAAATGATATATACATATAGTATATTTTATGAAATATAATTATTTAAAGAATTTAATATATATGTTTTTTATGCCACATATATTTAATAAAATCCATATTTTATATGTTATGTGTTTATTGTGAATTAATCACAACGCTTTGAGGGGGCATTAGTCCACACTTCTTTAGACAAAGTTAATATATTAACATAAAATGTAAAGTATTAAAGGTTGGAGTAATAAAATATTTAAAGAAGAATAAATACATAATATATATCATATATATTATATCTAAATATATTTTACATCATAATGTCCACCATGAGAGATAGAAATTGAAAAATGAACAATCATCATTTTGTGAAGCTGTAGTTCACCATACATAGAAACAATTTGTCTGTTACCCATTAGATGGAAGTGTGTGAAAGTGTAGGTAAAACACATAGAATAAATAAATTATAATGTATTTATTATACTTGTGTTGTTATAAAAATATATAATAATAAGAGATGATTGGTCGAATAATGGAAATAAAAGTAAAGAGCCTAAGGAAGTTTGTAACCTCTTAATCAAGTAACTACTTTTTGTTAATACCAAAAGGATTTCTTGGATTACTTATTTACCAGGGAGAGACTTTGAAGTATAAGTTAGTGATTTTTGGAATCTACTTGGGTAGATATTGGTGGATATTATGTGTTTTGATATGTGTTAGGAATGAGGAGATGTGGTGGCATTTTATAGGGAAAGAAAATGACTCAATTGGAATGTTTGGAATCATGTTTAATGTGGACATGTTATTACCTAAAAAGAGTCATCCAAAACCTAAAAAACTAAATAATAGAAGGCTTTAGGATGCGATATCTATAGAAAAAGGGGTTTTGGAGAGTTTCTATGATATTTGTGCCACTAATATAACTTTTTATTCTTTTATTACGCTTCATTTTACCTTAATAATTGAAATTTCATTTAATTACATTAACTAATAATGTTGGTAAAAAGAAAAGTTTTTATTTTTAGAAAATATAAAGTATTATGATAAAAAATATTGAATAAATTTTTGCAAATAAAAATTATATATGTTTCCCAAATTAATTTAAAATTCATCATATATGCCGGACAACAATGCTGGCTTTTAAAGTAAAAAAGTCCTATAGATAACTATGTTTTTATAAACAATTTCAAATTGTAATTGATTAAAATGAAATAAAATGTTTTAATTGACAAAAATAGTATCAAATTAAATGTGAAACCCAAATATAAATATAGTTTTTTATTATAAATTTTTTTGATGAAATAGAAGTTTTGAACTAAAATTCAGTTTTAAAATATTTATTAAAAAATTAAATTTGTTTAAAAAATATAAATTTTTTTCCCAAAACTAATTATTATGTTTCAATTTAAAATCTGAGGTTTATTTGGAAGTATTAAATTAATTAAGGTGTCAAAAAAACATATTTATAATGTGTTCTCCAATAAAAGGTGGTAAAATTCTATTTATAAAAATATTTCTTTCCATGTGTAAAGTGGGGTTTGTTCTTATCTTATACATATTAAACATAATTGATGAATATAAAAATATATTTTATTGAATATATAACATTTATATTTCATTAAAATTATTCACTAAATCTAATCAAAAATTTTTATTAAGAAAAAAATCCTTCAAAAGCATACAAATAATAATATTTCTTTTTATATCCAATTAGTTCTTATATTAATTTCTCATTAATTGGTAACCCATGAATTCATTTTATATTTATATAAACCATAAATTTTCATAAGTTAGGTATTAATATTAATAATTAATAATTTAATGGATAGTTTATATCAAAATATATTAAATAATATTATTTGATTAATACATTTTTATTTGGTGAAATTCATTCTTTCTTGTAACACAAGATATCAAGGAAGGACTCTCTTGCGTGTAACATAAGCTATCATGGATGGTCGTTATTGCATGTAATGTAAGCTAACTTAGTGCTGAGTAAATTAAATGATATATCATTTATTGAATTTATTTAAAATATTAAATATGTTGTAGAGACTTGGGATATTATATTCCATTACACGCTTAGTGTCATGTGTCATACATACTATTGAATATAAGGTTATTACTTTAGATTTTTGGATCATTACTTTCTCCCCACCTTAGATAAATTTTTTCATCACAATTTAAACAAAATCTTGGTGATATATTGTTTTATGTTTCCTATTATGGAGTCCCACCTAATCAAAATGGTTCATAAAACATCCCCAAGAAATGGGAGAATGGGATTTACAAAGGTCGCATAGACTACCATGTAACATGGTATCTATATTAAAGATCATTAGTGGAAAGTGGAAATTAATAGTTTTTGGGAAGACCTATATATTTATAGAGAGTGAATGAGGTCATCAATCACAAAAAATTGAATAATAAATAGAATGTTTAGGGCCTCAAAGACATAAATTTGTGATTTTTTTGAAGACAATTAGTTAAATAAAAATTATGGAATTACGATAAAATTTTATTTCAATGGAATTCTCTTAATATTGGGTAATAATTTTACTAACCTCAAATATAATTAAATATTCATACAATATAGGTTTAAATATCTTGTAAAAAAACTTAACTTTTGGTCATGCTTCGATAAAATTCAAATTCATTACTCTATTACCAAAACGTAATTATCAATAATTATTTTTTATACTTGAATCATTAAAATAATATTTTAAAGGATAATATGGTTTATAAAAGAGTAATATGTGTAAATATTAGTATCTAACTGTTTTCCAAAACAAATTTGGTTAATAGATTAATCAATATTCCTAAAAATTATTACTACTGGTTCATCATTATAATTTAGTTGTCAAATTGGTTAACTAAAAACAATGAATAATTAACAACAACATTTCATAGGTCAGTGGCTGGTATGAAATCCTTATCTTCCTTAGGTCATGGGATCATGGCCCATCGCCTTGGTGAACTTGATTGGATTTCACCAATGAGATAGGGTTTCCTTTCTACAACCAAATTAATATAATTTCCAATATAAATATGATGTGAAAACATAAAATAAGTATAATCACTAAATATCCTTTTAATATAGGTTTTCAATAAAACCATAATATATAAATACATCATCCAATTATATCCAAATAGGTGCTTCCATGGTCTAAGGTTTATCCATAATATTATTCATAGGTTTTCTCAATCAAGACAATTTAACTTCAATCTAAAACACATTAGGTTTAACTCAGGTTATTAATTTTTATCATCCATTCAATTTTTTTCATATTATTTTGTAAAGAAAAAAATTATTATCCAAAGTAAATCCCCTGACAATAACAAACCAGGTGTGCATTATGGCTCATTTTCATGTACCAGGTTATCTTGAGTCATGCTCAGATCACCATGTCAGAATTATTACTCCATCGAACATATTTTATAGATCCACATCCAATTGTAGTATCCATATATGGATTAATTACTAAGAATACCCACATAATCACTTCTTTAAAACATTTCTAGGACCTTCCTCTATACTTATCTTCAAATTCAAAATAAGGGCTATGTTATATGATATAGTTTTCCCAAATATAGTTCCCAATGTTTCTACTCAACTTTATATAATACCGACTATAGTCAACTAACCACATATAGACCGATGTAGGTGTCTACATCTTATTAAATCTGGAAAGAATCAAATCTAAATTGAATAAAAGTTTAGTAGTCATGGATAACCATATAAATAAATGAGACTTTTATTACAAATGAATACACAAATTTCAAAAAAAATTATCTTAATTAAAAAAAATATCATTGAGGATAACTATAATTCATCTATTAAATTCTTATATATCATTCATAGCACACTTCTCTGATTACTGTGGAAATCAACATGATATGGGTGAGCCCAAATTCTCAGTAAGGGTAACGTATATAGAAATAAATAATGAATCAATGAGAATAGTAAATATAGAATGGTAAATAACGCATAAAACATTCCATGTAATAAATAAACTCAATAAAATTGTGTAAAAATTTAGAATGGTAATAACTAAAAACACATTCCATTCAAATAACAACATAAATAATAATAAATATAGAAAGGTATGAAACCAAAACACATACTGTCTAAATAACTGAAAATGAAATGTATCCGTAGATATGTTGATTAAAAATATCTTGGTTTAATAGTAATGAATCAATATTAAGTCAATACGTAATTATTAGATGTCATGTATTAATAACATGAGGACTTATACTATCATAATCCATCATCCGGATAGTTTTAAAATATGGATAAAAAACCCATTTATTTTTCACAACTTATTTGTCTCATGAGAACCTATATATGCATTGAGGATCTATATAAAGTAATGTTTCCAACCTTCATTTAATTTACAAATAATTAATAACATATATTTATAATTTTAATCAATAGACAATATGCCTTATCAAAAATCCATATTGAATATAAGAAACAGACTTGTCAATAATTCCCCAGTTCATCAAATACCTGTCAAAGTAAACATTATATGTGAAATGATATATAGTTAAGGAAATAATAATATATATCATATAAAAATATGGATACTAAAGGAAATAAACATTGAAAAATTAATATGAAATTAATTAATATTGCAACTACATAAAAAATTAAATTTAGGTCGTTTGTTTTGTACAAATTCGGGTTTAGTGTCAAAAACTAACAATGGTAGATCAACTATGGATAAATGTTTCATTATATAATATCAATAGAATAATAACCAGGAAAAAATTATTATATATATAAATTAATTAAACTTTTTGATCCAATCATTTAATATGTTCATGAAAAATTAATCCACATTATGATCATGGAGACAGTAGTTTGTACATATACATGAGTAACTTTCTCATATTTCAAACATTGTAATGGAATGAAGGTAAGTAACACCATATATTTATTTAATGGTAATTATATCATAAATTACATATTATTTCATCATGTATAAATACATACATATATATATATTAATTAAATGGGAAACACATCATGTTGAGGAGGAGGTACTCCACACGTCCACAAACGACGTTATCACTTTTTAAGTGTGTGAAATAAAACTAAATAAAATCATACATATTGTATATTTTCAGAAAGTAAAATATATAATGAATATCATACATATGTTTTTATGTAAAAAAAGTTTAATTCAAACCATCCTTTTTATGTTCTATTTTTGGTGTGATTGAATCAGAACGCTTTGTAGGGGCGGAAGTCCACACTACCTTAACCGATGTTGCCTTATTAGTGTCTAATGGAATGTATTAAAGGTAGGTGTAATGAAGAAATTGAAGAAGTATAATGGTATAATAAATATCATAAATATAATATCTATATATAGTGTCTATCATACTTTCCACCATGAGAGGTGGTAAGGGAAAAAGCAACAATCATCATTTCATGAAGTAGAATTTCACCGTACAGAGAAAAAAATGTTTATTACCCATTAGATGGATGTTCATGTAAGAGTAGGTCAAAAACATAGCATAAAAAATATATTAATATATTTATTATACTGGTGTTATTATATAATAATATAACATTAATAGATGAGGGGTTGAAGAAATGAAAAAAATTAAAGAGCTTGGGGATGTTTGTTGCCTCTTAATGGGGCAACTACTTTTGGTCTGTAAGAAAATAATTCCTTGGATTTATTTCTGAAAAATAGGAGGACTCAATGTCTAGGAAAGGTATTTTAGGAATCCATATAGGAATATATTTTCCAAACCTAAGTGGTTTCATAGGAGTGAGGAATGGGGATAGGTGGAGGCCTTTTATAGTAAAGGAAAAAGACTCACTTGGAATTTTTGGAAACAAGTTAGTTGTACGGATGTTCTTACTAATAAATATTCCTTTCAATCCCACAAATTAAAATAATTTAAACTTCATGGATGATATATTTCCAACCAATTT
This sequence comes from Viscum album, assembly GCA_963277665.1. NCBI lineage: Eukaryota > Viridiplantae > Streptophyta > Magnoliopsida > Santalales > Viscaceae > Viscum > Viscum album. The sequence continues at coordinate 113,126,688 of OY728119.1, read as the reverse complement.
GTGTTTTAAATTTATCTATGTCATTTGGGTTCTTATTCTAATGCTTTAGTCCTTTATTAAGCTTAATTTTTCCAACATATTTGTAATAAATTTTAATTACTCTCACTAATCATTTTGTTCAAAAAACAAATTTTTCATATTATATTTTAAAAATTAACATTATTTAAAATATTTAATCCATATTTCCAAATTAAATTCATATAATTGGTATAATGTAATTTAAAATTCATTCTGTAGGCAGGAAGACAATGCATGTTTATAATTAAAAATGTCTGAAAGCTTACTTTGGTTTTATAATCAATTTCAAAGTGACATTTATAGAAGTGAAATAAATTTTTTTAATCTACAAAAATAAGATATATTTAAACTTTATATACAATTAAAATTATAATTAAATCATATAAATAAATTAGATGAAAATCCACATTTGAACTGAAATTCAATATTTTAACAATTCGTTAAAAATGAAATGTTTCAAAAAATATCCAAAATTCACCATAACATAATTTTTATGGTTTTAATTAAAATATAAATTTTTTTATACATATTAAATCAAATAAAAATTCTGAATTCATATTTAAAAAGGGATTTCCATTAAAAGACCCTAAAATCGTCTTTATAAAAATATAGGTATTTATTTGTAAAGAAGGGTTTTTTCTAATCTTATGAATATGAAATATAATGTATGAATATAAAAAAAATCACTGAATATATAAATTTTATATTTCATTAAAAGCAGTTAATAATTACAATTAACTATGTTTATTAATTCAAAACAGATTTGGATGCAAAGAAATAATAATATTTCTTATTATATTCAACTGTTTGTTATTTTAGTTTCTCATGAATTAGTAACCCATGAATTCATTTTATATATAATTAAAACATTAATGTTTATAAGTTAGTTTTTACTATATTTAACTACTAATTTAATTTCTAGGTTATATCATATTATATTAAATAATAATATTTTAACAATACATTGTTATCTTGTGAATATCATTCTTGTGTTTAATGAAAACTATCAAGGAAGGTCACTCGTGCATATAACACAAGATATAAAGGAAGGTATATCGTTTTTGTAACAAAATATAACTTAGTGTGGAGTTCATTACATGGTATTCTATGTGTTGAATGTTTTCAACAGAGTAAATATATATTATAGACTTGGGATATTATATGGCCTTAAGCGCTCGATGACACGTGTCATACAAGATATCAAATTCAAGGTTCTTAATTTACATTTTTATGGTATTACAATAATTCTTAGATAATTTCATCCACAAAATACAACATTGATGAAATATATAATTTTGAAGACCAATCACAATCATGTGATTATTCCTCCGCGATAGTAGGGAAAACAATATTTCCCATGTCGGGATAGAAAAATAGTATAGTCACCAAAAATTAAAATATCTAAAGTGTAAAAACTATTGATATTTAAGAGAACTAGTGTCAAGGTTCTTATTAGGGTCCCTAGAGAATGACTTGGTAATAATTATGGATTTCGTTTGACCAATGAGCTCATTCTCTGAGTTTTTTAAAAATATAACTCTGAGCACCCAAAACTGGGAAATAATATTCAAGAATGGGTCATCTTCAATGATAATCTCCATAATATTATTGTCTATAGGAATGTAAAATGGGTAAACAACAATGCAGGAGACCTATGTATCTACCATACTCCCATTAGAAGATGTAGAGTGATACTAATTTCTTGATAGACTTAGAAACATATTCAAAGAATGCAAGATGGTAAATTTATTTATCCAATGAAAAAATATACAATAGGAATAACTGAATCTAGAAGTTATTACCCATATTCCATTTATGAAGTCAAATATGAAATCTATATATTTTCTATATTCTAAGAGTCAAAAAAATTTCACTAGTAAAACAATTCACTAATAGTAGATCCCTTATGGGACCATTAGCCAGTTCGGACTCTATGATACTTCATACACATGACACTTAGTGTAAATATAGTACCCCAAGAATTAGAAAAATTATATAATGGGGATTCATAGTTTGACTCATTTAATATCATTAACTTGATTAAACCCTTTCACTGATGAGGAGAATTAATACAAGATAGAAAGCCTCATCAAATCAAAGAAGAGGACATAGTGATTGGGGAAAAAGAAGATTTGGTGGGATGTGATTGATAAGTATCATTCACATTGAGGCTATATTTATAGTAAAAAGATATTGAAAAACGCTATATTGATCTCAAAATGAACATAAATATTATCATAAATATTTATGGATCATTAGAACCAAGATATATAGGAATATATAATATAAAACATAGGATTGTTTAGTAGAAATCAAAATTTGTAATGATCAATTCAACAAAAAAAAATAGATGGTAGGAATGTCTCTATGTTTTCACTAGGGAACTGAGTCACTAATAAATTCAACATTATCGCCAAGTCATCAAACTAGGGAGTCATCTCATAATAGGAGGAGTCATAAAAAATTAGGATGTTTTGATGAAACATTATAAGATTTGATCCATGATTACCATCATATATTTCATTCCACAATATATAGAGCTTAGGGAAGTAACCATTTAGGCCCTTATAATCCGCTAATAATTTGATACTAATGTTGTCAACAAAAAGTCATATCCTGTAGAAATCATTACTATTAAATTTAATTTGTTCATTTCATACATAAAGAATGACCAAAAACCTAATTTACAGGTACATATATAACCCATATAAACATTTCAGAAGATCAATTATATATAGATCCATGAATTATATAATTTATTATGGTTTTAAGATCAATATGAACCTAATATGAATAGTCATATTATCATGATTAAATTATATTTTATTTACTAGCAGATGTGGTGGCTATCACAAGCTTCAAATAATGTTAATTTAAATCCCATTTTAAATTAGTGATAGTGTATCTCTTGTCATCATTCGAGAGGAGATTGTTTTGGGTTTGACTTATTTATTTTTCGGATGGGTTTAGTTTCTGTGATTGAAAATGTAATTTAAAGGGGTGTTTTCATTTAGTTTTAGATGTAGTGGACTAATAGTGGATATCCCCTCACATACCTAGTTTAATAATTATTCAAGTAAACTCTCTGACACTCTCACTAATTAGGTAAATCTACAAGTAATAACATTATCTCAATAGTTGTAGATTCAATATAGAATATAAATAAAAACCACAATACCCTTTGTTTCATATCCTTGTTATTTGATATCTCTTATAACTTATGATTCAATCCAATGTTCACCATCATTGGTAATGAAGATGTTCTAGGTTGCTAGTATATACAAAATAGTGATGAAGTTAAGAATAATACAAATAAAATAATGAATACAATACTTATATTATATAATAAATCAAACATTTCCATTGAAAAAAGATAGAACAAAATTAAAAATTAAAATCATAATTCAATAATAGGTATGATGAGAGTCTATATTGATCAACCACTAAGAGTCTATTGTTCCATCACTGGTGAAAATTATAGAAAATGAAAAATAATAAAAAATCATGTTTATCAAGCTTAGTTAATAAATACCCTACTACCTCTCAAAGTGAATAGTCTTCCTATTTATATATTTAGTTGAATGGTCTATGGATACATCATGAGATTGAAAATATTCATCATCCATGTGAGAAGAACAAACCTCCTCTTCCATATTAATTTATTTTAATACCTTCATATAAACATGAATTAGAGTGACTAGCTCCATTACTTCGGCCTATTCTTCAACAAATAACAGAATTCTTAAAATCTATTCATCCTCTATATCAATTAACACTTATTATATTTATATAAAAGTATTTGTCAACGAAATTTATTAAATGATTTGATCTAAAATCATATATAAAATAACATAATTAATTGAGTCTCCAAGAGTGTAATTGAAATAGTTATGATACAAATAAAATTCATGTGATGATGACTAAAAAGACTCTGTGACGTTTATTTTATGGGAAAATCACACACATGTTATTAATTGGGTTACAAATGCTTCTATATAAATTCCTACGTAAGGGATTTACTCTTTATTATATGATATATTAAAATACCATTCACTGAGTCTCCCTTAGGTTTTATTCAGTCATTATGTGTAGGTTATAAGCCTAACTTCCCCATGTTAATTTTTATTCCAAAAGTTTCATTTCTATCACTATCCTTTTTCTTATGATAATACAAAATCATTACTCGTTCCCATTGAATATTGGTTATCGATTCATTTTATTATTGGGAAGATAAACGTTTTAAAAATAGATTGAATATTTTTACATTATTTTCTATCTAGAAAAATCCAACAAAAATAAAAAAACCCATGTAATATATTTATCAAAAAAAGATTCTTTAGTATATAAAAATAGATATCAGACAAAATATCCAATTAATTCAAACATTAAATTTTAATGAAATAACATATTTGATGAGTTTTTCTAGACATGTGTGTATGGGGAGATAACCAAGGTGGTTCTTATTTATATTTAGTGCGATTTTGAAAACATTGATTGTTTCCATCTCAAAGAAAACATGAAACTACTTTAGTTATTGTCCATTAACTTTAAAGGAATGATCAGATCTTGTTCTTATATCTACCTAAAAAATGACAATGTGTTAGTCACTGTAAATGATTGAGTACATTTTCAATGATGATTTCTGGTCATGTGATTGTTTTATTTCAGAAATAGAAATAGTTTGTACCCAATATGTATTTCCCTTTTCAAGATGATTATTTGATGTAAATATCTATCCTTTTGATTGTTCAATATCGATTTATTATATTTCTTACCTCTTATATCTTGTAGTTACATAATTTTGATTATTTATTTCCTCCATAGAAATATTGAATTCCAAGTTTATATTCATTAAATCCTATTAGGACATGTGGTGTGGTTCAATAAGGAAATGAATGATTTTTCGATATTTAATTAGTCAAGAGAACATTCCTAGGGTATTTGAAGTAATTTCAATGTGTTCAAAGTGCACCTTATAGGTTGGTTATCCTAGGTGGAAACACATGTAGTATCTACTGGAGTCCACTGAGTTGGGTGTGTTGTTTAATCAACAATCTATGTTATTTTTTTATTTCATTAACAAAATCATCACCACTTCTTAGTGTTTAGTGATGTATGTTATTATTACACCCAAAAAAACCAACGAAAAGGGAACATGATATATTTATATATTTCAATGCTCTGTAAAAGAATAATTTTCCATGTTGTGATATGGATTCCTCAATAATCATACTATGCACTGAAATCATCATGTAACTCTAAGACATTACTGTATAGCGCTAAAAAAATAATTTACACATCCTACAACATTAATTTGGTGAATTCATAGTAAAAATGCATCTAGAAATTTATAATGATAAATATTTTGGATAACAGTTGATATATCCTCCTTTTATAGACAATTATCATGTTATCAGGTGTCATAAGATCAACTACTTCTTTATCATTTGTTCTTGCGAAATTAAAAGACTACACTTCAATTAACTAAAACACCACTGCCTTAAATGTATCCAATCACTATACTCATATCTGTGATGTAATAGTTTCATAAAATTATATGAAAAAAAGAAAATATTATATTACCCTCTATTCAACAAACTTTACAAAAAAAACAAGATTAACCTTCTTCAACATACTCTTTCTTGAATTCTACATTAATCATTAACTATTTTTTACAAATATCTCTTTATATATCTTATATATTATTCTATATTGGTGTATATATATTCATTGATGCAAGTAAATAAGATTAACAATCAATAATATTCATATTTTTTATTAATTTGTTTCTCTAACTACCATATAATATTTTCAAGTTTAATTGCCTGATAACATAGCTCTTTCTAGTCCAGGTTTTTTAAACAGCCATCTTCTATTATCTCCACCTATTAAAACGACATCAAATAATAGATCATAATTGAATATAAATATTAATATAATATAATATTCTTAAATGTTTTCATATCCTAACCTCATTATCTCTCTATGATTTCCCTTTATATATCTTTATGATGAGTGACATAATTTTTTGGCATCGATATTATTCTATATTACATCACAAACATTATTCCAGATACATAACCCATACATATATTCTTCTTTATTAGATTATTTTACTCTATATTCATTTGAAAAAGTTTAAACGAAATATAAAACATAAATATCAACACATGAAGGCTCCCATCCTTCATTAAAATTTAATTAAAATACTAGATAATATGACTAAAATTTATCTTCAAAATTTTATAAATTATTAATATTGTATTACATGAAATAATTTCTTATGGACATAATAAATAATATAGTTGTATGTGTTACATGAATAAAATATCTTATTGGTTTGAGAAATTCATGTGATGTATGAGAAAATAGCTTATGAGGATAAATATATTTCATGATCCACAAAAACTATACACTATAAAAACATTACACAGCTTAGAAATTAATACGACATAAAATAATTAAAATAGTTCAAAATATATTATATGTTAAGAAAAATATCATACAACAAAAAATGTCATATGGTGGAAAAAATAACTTATGGATCATGTAGAAAATATATAATGGAATATAATTCAGCACATTTGTATCCCAAACATAAAAAAATAATATCTAATTTAAATTATTTTATATTTTTTACAAATACATTCAGATAAATTATAAAAAACTATATGCTTCCAAAAATCATTAAATTCACAAATTATATAAGGCTGAATTCATTTTTTCTATTGAAAAAAATACTAAAAAATAAATATTGGATCTTAAACCATATCTAATTGTTTTTATTATTTTTAATCCCAGTTTATAGATGATCATGATCATTCCAAAATCATATAAACTTTATATTAGGTTTTAAACTATTTCCCCTAGATTATCTTATTCTCAAAAATTCCTTAACAAAAGGATTATTCGCAATAATCTCCTCCTTTATATTATTTTTTCATCCATGAAACACAAAACAATATTAAACTCAATCCAGAAATTTATAAATGAATATTCAATAATTCTAAGAATACTAAATCGAACTCAAGGTTAGAAACAATAATCAAGAATAATAATATATTATTTTGTAATAAAAATTGTGATATACAATCATCCTCTTCAAACATAATTATAAAAATTATATTGGATAAAGTGATACCACCAAAGAATAAATATGATTTAACCTTTAGATAATCAATATATCATCATCACATTTTAGGATCAATATCTATGTAATAAAATATTTAGCATCCCATCAAATCTTTCTTCAACATAATTGATATATCTAGGGAACCTATTTATGGAATAAATTGTTTCATACACCTCAATAAAATTATTAAAATAGTTAAAACATTACACTTGTGAATTGATAGCATAATAATTATAATAAATATATATAAATACTTTATCCCCATTAAGAATGAAACATATCAATAGATACTCTCCCTATAAACATTATCACTCAATTTTTTTCAGAAAAACATTGTATGATGAATAAAATTGAAGATTCATGTTGTCTATTATTTTCCACACATTGTGACAATAATAATAAAATTAGATTGGTGAAAGAAAAACCATACATTACATTTTATATTATTGAATTAGAAATATCATAATTGACATCATATTAAAAAATTATTCTTTAGGCATCGACATGGTTAATGTATCTATAGGTTTCTCTTTTATATACAGAAATTTAAGCTTCAATTAATTTCTCTCGAAAACCTCCTTAATGAAGTGATACATTATATGGGTGACCTTTCTAGATCAATTTCAACCATTATGAATTTCTAAATTTATCAATTTTGATTATCAAAACCAAAAATTAGTTGAAATATAACATAAACATTAAGATATCCATCTATTTATCCTCAAAAATAATTTACTTTAAGTTTCAGTAGTATCCACTTACCAAAAATCAAAAGTTCTTATAGTTACAATATTATTATTTATAATGTTACAAAAAACACATATACTTCCATGGATGAAAACATCACTAGATATGTACATTCAATCAGAAACACATGATGACCAATCTGCAACTATATAAATAAATAGATCTTTCTTTGATTTATTTTATTATTTCAATACTAAAATAATGGTAACATTGATATATTTATGAATAATCATTCCATCACTAAAATGAGAAATTTATGGAGAAAATTCATTCAAAAAACATCATGTAACAACATATATAAAACCAATCATTGAAGATTTTATATACAAAAAATTCCAACATTATTTAAAAATTCTCATGGATAAACTTATTTTCTTTCTTAATCATAGGACAGCTTCATTCCCAAAAAATATATATGTGGGAATTTATTTGAAATCCCTATACCAAACATTTTAATAATTTTATTTGCATACGAATCTTGATAAAAAAACATTAATCCTTTCCTTGATAATGTTTTATGCCCAAAAAATATTAAATCTATCCAAAATTTGACTTTTTAAAAATATTATTCATCTCTTTAGTAAAATTTACAAAAAAATATTCCTAGTTTCTAGAAAATAGGAAATAAGTTTCTCAAAAATAACTAATATAAATATCTAATTTCATCTAAAATATTCATGTTATTGTACTCTCTTCCATTACAAGATTTAAACATATTCCAGATACTATAAATCATATAATTTCATGCTCTAAAATCTTATTTCAACACATATAAGTTTCTCTTTGGGATTATAACATAATTATTATCATCCCTATGAAATAAATCATATTGTTTCACAATGTAAACATCCTATTATAAAACATCATTTAGAAAGGTAGGATTCACTTCCATTAGAAACATCTTTCAATCATTGTGTGTTGTAATAATAATAAATATTATACTAGTTTTATGATATTAAATTTGTTAAAATGTATCATCAATGTGTAATACGTCAATATTTGAATAACCTTTAAAAGCAATATTTTACTATTTCTCACCAATTGACTAAAATAATTTAATTTTATTGAACACCCAATTTTTTATAATGAAATTACTATTTTTATACACTGATAACTTCTACTCAGAGACGTTATTACTTATATTCTCAATTATTCATTCTAATATTCCACCCACTCTTGGAGATTCAAATTTGTTTACCATATCTTGGTTCAACATTGGAGAACAAAACATATGAACTATCATCCTTAATGATCTATATTACTATAATTGTTATTTTTTATCTCTAATGGTATTTTATACTTTTAATTATTTTCTTATACTTGGACAAAATGAATGATTTTGGTCTTCATCAGTTGAAATGGATATATATTCTTTATTATATTTTTCATCTACAGTAGCTTCTCAATTTGTATTCAATTTCGTCAAAACATCTTAAGAAAAATTGCATCTTCAAAACTTATGTATCTTGTTTTGTCATTTAAATCTTCATTCTTCAACTGATCAATGATCATAACATAATTAGTGTAAATTATTCTTCCCATTTACTTTTTATAGTAGTATAAACCTCTTAAATTTTGAGGATATCCTATGAACATCCTATCAACTCCTCAAATTTCAATATTATCATGATTTTTCTATTTTACCTAATCAACATATAAGAAAATAAAAAAATTGAAACATGGAAAGAACTATAGTGAATGTTGAATGAATAAAACTAAGCATTATTTACAAGAGTAAAGGCGATCATTGAAATAGTGATGTGACCTTTGTAATAGTTACCCGACCACCAAGAATAGTAAGACGTCCATTGGGAACACTAATATGGTTATTGAAATGGTAATTGGATTTGAAAAGAATAAATTTCAACATAAATAAAATTTATCTTGATTAATTTTTGTAAATATAAATACTATAATTCCAAAAAAATAAATATTAAGATTAAAAAATCTAGGAAAATATAAGCACATTTTTAATCAACCGTATTTAAATGCAGTACATAAGAATCCAAATGTTATATTAAAAAATATATATTAAATAGGTTATAAATTTATTATGATAAAAATAATGTCGTTTTTTAAATCATCACATCTAAACTTTCAAAGGGTGATTTTTTGGTAGTTTTGTAAAATACATCAATTTTTATGTCAATATGAAACAATATGGGGTTTTCATAACCGGTGTATTTTGAATTATATCATTCATGATGTAATAATGACCCAATATATTTACAAAAATTGAGTCACAAAAAAAATATTTTTATGTTTACAATTTATAAATTAAATGAAAATAAATATGTTTATAAAACCTAAAAATCAATTTCCAAAATCTAATGTCCAAATTATTCATTAAAAAATATCATTTTTTCACTTTCCCTATCATTATACTATTTAATTTGAATTATAAACTAGTTTATAGTCATAAAAAAATATTTTTTATTAATATCTGATTCATTATGTAAACAATATCACTATTATATGGTTTTCTGTGGATATAGTATTTTATCAAATATTTCATTTAAGAAATACCTCGATCCACACATATAAATAACCCTCCCACTCCCTCGAGAAAACAAATTCTCCCACACTTTCCAATGAAAAGTATCTACCCAAATACCCAATAATAAACCTCTTAGAATCCCTAGTTACTTTTTACAATAATCCAAATCCAATCATTATTAGAGTCCAGTGTTGTAGAATGGAAGCAACACCGATATGAGGGTACTTTTCATCACCTCTTCTTTGTTTTTTCCTATTATCATCACATGTTTCTCTATACCTTTACAAATATAATATTTTATGAATAATTAGAAATTATTTTACCAATATATAAATTATTTTTACATAAATAAAAAATTATATTTTTTATTTATTTTAATTTTATACCTCTCTTTCTCCTCATTTTGTACAATGTTCACGATAATGGCTATTTAACCACTAATGAGGAAGTTTCCATCTTATTTCATATCAAGAACCTTATGTATGGCCACACTAAATTATTTAAAATATAAATGTATATGTATTTTAATTTTAATATTATGTAATTACTATTTCATATTTATAAATGACATTGAACAAAATAAAAAAATCAAAGAAAAACATTAAATATATAAGGAAAACATGATAACCCAATGGTTCCATTTAATTAATAGAATTAAGAAACATAATCAAATGAATATAATTTATAAATATTAATATAAAATATCATAATTATATTCTGTTTCAAATATTTAATAAACAAATTTTATTATTTAGGAGGTATAAAAGTGATTAAATAGAGTAGGATTAAAGGTAAAGGGATTATTGAACAGAATTCCTTATTTTATCTTATCACATATTTAAAATTTATTTCAGAATTAATGTTAATAAAATATGTAAAATATTTCCTTTCAATATTGTTTCTCTTTTATTTCGATGATATACATGTTTCTAACCTTCGAAAAGTTTATATAAGCTATTCACATGTTTTTTCAAAAGACCTTAACATCCAAAACATATCTTGAAATCCATTGGATTTGGTTATACTATCATAAAATAAAATGATATTTTATTATAATTTAACATCTCCATTATTTATTTGTTAATACTAAACCACATTTCATGAAGTATGATACGTGAAATCTTATAAGAAACCTACTCCTTTACAAGGCTTATTTCCGGACATTAATTGTTTTCTTTTTATGTGTAATGAATGGTTATGTTCATTTTATGATGTGATTGGTAGGACTAGAATTAATAATATCTTTAGTTAAGTTTATAATTATTTGTATATCATTATATAATGTGTTTTATTCTTGAATATAATTCATTATTTGTTCATAATGATGATTTTATTATTATGAAAAGATGTTATATGTGAACATGATGCTAGTTGTGTTTAAAAATATGTGTGGTACTCTAACTCTATGACATAATATTTTAGATTTATGCATATTCCATATTCCATGAATTTATCAAATGTTTCAAATATAATGTCAATACTAATATAATGATATAATAATGTTCATTATTCTCTCCCATGTGATAATGATTCATGTCCCTTATTCCCCCCATTATTTGGATTGGATCTCACAACTTTCTTTTTTATATATAGCCCCATGTTTCTATATGTAATAAAGAGATAATGAAATATTTAGATAGATAAAGTATAATAATTTAAATAATTAGAATGTTTTATTAAGTACAATTGATGTATGATAATAATTTTTCCAAGACAGTAATTATTTAGATCTTGGGATATAACTCTATTATGTTGTTAACTTTAAAATAAGTAATATCCCGAAAAGAAAAAGATAGTTTACTATAGTTAAAATAAAATTCATTTATGAGATGTATCTATATTGATAAAAAATACTTCTCTGATATTGTATAATGATAGCATGAGTTTACAAACCAACCACTTATTCAGTTCTTAGAAACATTCTTAACACTCCTTTTTTCTATATAAACCAAAATCCTTTTTAATTTTATATGGTTAATTGATTATCCATGATTTGTTTTCAAAATACTTGCGTTGTATTCTTCTTATAACATTCCATGTTTTTATGAATTAATGTTTTTTAAATAAATTAAACTTCATTGATGGATTATACTACACGCTACAACAAGTTACGATTTCCTTATACGAAACACCATTTTATGATTTCACTACATGTAAAACATAGATTATATTTTAGTTAAATAATATGTTTGTCAGATGTTATAGAAAATTTTTAGTTCCTTTGATAGCTTTTATTACACACAACACTGAGTTTTATTGAACTAGAATATATTGTTAATGTTACTATAAGAAACAATTTTATAGTTATCACCTAAACATTGGAAAATAATATATGAATAATATTAATCAAATTATGATAATAAGGTTTAATCTATTTTATAAAATGAATTATTTGGTAACTAATTAATTATAAATTAAAATTAAAAAAATTTAATATAAATGATGTGATTTGATGAAAATATTATTTTAATCCACATAAAGGAATTTTATCATAAAAAATTAAATTAATCACTATTAGTGAGAGATATTAATTAAATCTATATTTTATAAATTAAATAAATTATTTATACAATAATATAATATGTTTGACCAGCATAAAATTAGAATTAATCCATTTCTTTTGCATAATAAGATGTATTTTTCTAAAAGGTAGTTTTTCCGCCTATTAATGGAAGAATTGTTTTAAAAATAAAATTTTAAATTATTAATATTATTATTTTATGTAATTAAATTATTTATTTAATGTGGATTAAAAATATTTAATTTGGTTTTATGTTTGGTATATTCATGAGAATGTTCAATTTTTGATGAGTAGTGAAAAAATCAGAATATTAATTGAGACCTTCTATTTTGTTTATTTTTTTTTATATTATAAATTTATATTTTGAATTACTTTTAATTTATATTTAGATAAATTATACATATATTATAAAACTTATGTAATTGGGAATAAAATTCACATTAAAATTTAATGTAAAAGAAATTCAAACTTTTACATATGTTAAATTTAAAAACAAAATGTCTTATCACATCCTTGGGACTAATTTCAAAACAAGTTTTGAAATTTCTAGGATTAGAATGAAAATAAATGGACTCCATATTCTGAATAATAATAATTTATATTATATATTAACGTTAACTTAGTTTTTTACCATTAATATGTCCTAAATCAATTTAAATTAATTAGAGTAGTGAAGGTAAAGACGAGTTTACTATGTGACTAAATATTAATGATAAGGGAACCAATTTCATAGAAAATTTCCCAAATTACATTTAATGAACATATATAGACTATAAAACAACTTTAATATAATTTTAATTATTATTTGAGGCAAAATATGTAACGGAATCCTTCCAAGATTGTCTCCCTTTTTTGTATTTACAAGAACTCCACTCATCCTCCCCTGTTAAAGGGAACTCACCCATTCACTAATTCACACACCTTTATATAATTTAATTTCCCCAATTAAATCCCAAATAATCATCAATAATCCACCAAATAATCATTTAAGGCATAATTTTAGAAGAAATATAACCAAATAAGTCTTCAGGTGAAAACTAAAAGATGTTACCGGAAGAAGAGGTAGCATTTTTCAATGAGCACTCTTGTTTCCAAATTTTATCCACCAAATAAAATATTTTTATTACCATATAATATAATATCCTCATTATCATAAATATTCAGATATGTATATATGTTAAGTTTAAAATTTAAACTCACACACCCTTCCATCAAATGGGATACACAATCATCGTTTTTCTGTACGATGGACTAACGCATTATGAATCGATGAGGTTTGTTTTGGAAATTCTGCCACAGAAAATTGTGAATAAAGATTTAATTTCTATTTTTATTTGATATATATGACATTTCTTATGACTTTATGATTATTTAATTATTATATAACACATACTTTAATCATTTCCAATTTTTGGGAATACGATTAAATTGTTTTTGGACGTATGGACATTGGCCTCCTCAATGCTGTGCGATCCATTCTAACATTATGTGGAACATATTAAGGGATAGTTTAATAAATATTTTTTTTATATATGAAAAACTAATTATATTGGAATTATAATATATATATATATATATTTTATTTACGTGATTTGTTTCAATACAACATGAAAACGGAAACATTGTTCAGGAAAATGTACAACCTCCAATCTCTAATAATGATATATCTCATTTTATATTTATATATTTTATAAATTATCATAAATAAATATATAATGATTATATATGAAATTTATATCATGGTTTAAATTAAAAAACATAAATAATTCATGATCTATGCAAGAGGACCAAGTATAACATTTCAAAACATTTACAAAAAAACAAGGTGATTATTACCCGAAACATAATTTTAACACGAAATTGTAAAAAAAAACAGTAGTCTATATTCCTAATGAAATCATATATGGTATTATATAAATTACTATGGTTATTTTTTAGTTTTATAATAAACTTATATTTAATATACATGAGGTTTGAACAATTACAAAGAGATTCAAGACCTATGGTAAGGGTTTTCTCATCTCACTTTTGTTGTTGTAAAATATTTAACATATTCACTACATATTTTTTTATGTTGTGTATATTATAAAATATGGAATGTTATATCATGAATTTAATTAATCTGATTATATTAATATTTTAAATATTTTTCATTATTTCATGGGGATCAGGATTCAAAAATTACACAAGTAGTTAAGAGTGTACTGGTCTCAATTTTATTTCTTCAAGATGTATACTATATTCACCACTCATTTATTTTTCACAGTCTATATACATATAATGAATTTATTTTTAGATTATTATCCTTAAATTTATGGGTATTTAATTATCAATTTTATTATATCTCGTTCATGGTGTTTATGGTTAAATTGTTACCAAATCAGTCAGTTAATTTTGTCCGAGTATTCCATCACAGATTCAATTGTTTTGTTAGGAACCTATATTATTTTAAGAGGCATATATAATTTCATTTTAAATGTTATATCATGAATGTAATTATTTTAATGATATTTTATGAATCATGTAATTTTATTATCTTAGGGTTAATATGATTCAATGTTAGCAATATTTCTAGATTCTATTGCTACAATCTCATCATTTATCATGATTGGTTACGAATGGGATTCTATTTGTGAAATCATATGATCTATATGTCAATAAATATCATGAATTTTATTCTCAATTGGTTATTCATGATATGTCCAAGTAATGGTACTATTATCACACACTTTAGTATTTAATATAATGAAAACAATTCTTTTACGAAAATCTTACATTATTTCTGCTTTCAGTCGGAAATCTCTTTTAATCAAAAATCATGTCTTCTAAAAATGTTTTAAAAAATATTTCTAAAGGATATTTTATCTCATTTAAATGGTAATGGAATTTTTTAAAAAAAAAATTTGTTTTATGAATGTTTCTATAATGGTTTTTCAAAGTTTCATTTTAATGTTTTCAAGGATATTTTCATACAATAACGTCATTAAAATTTGTAATGATTTAAAAATCATTTCCAAAGAAGAAATGATATTTTCCCAAAGAATGTTTTTTTAAGACCTTTAAAAATTAATTTTCATTTATTATTAAATACTTTTATATAGTTTATGATTTACAGGGGATATTATCCAAGGACACTTTTCGTATTCATTCATTGAATGGTTTATTTTTATAGTGAAACTTTTTATTATGAACCCATTTCTTATATATGGTTTATAACATGAAACATTTCTTATAAACCCATCTTATTATCATGGGTTATGATGAAATTATTATGAATCCTACAATTTTTTCATAGGCTATGATATTATGAATGTTTATAAATTTTGGAACACATATGTATGATTTTATTTTGTGTCATTTAGGACCTATATCTCCCTATAATACATTAACTAATTGATGGAAAACTCTTGTGTATATATGTGTTGCATGATCTTGGTTGTATGGTTAAAAGTTTATACATTAACGTGATTATATAGTAAAATTGTTATGAGTTAAAATATTATGTGTTCAAAATATTATTTGTGAACTGGATTACTGTTCACAATGTTATGAATGGACATGGGTGAATGTCCATATGTTTATGAATGAATATTATTACATATTCAAAATATTATGCATGAACCTAATTACATATTGAATTTTTTTTTCATGGACCTAGTTCCACATCCATAATTTAATCATGAATATGTTTACAGGTTCACAATGTTAGGCATGAACCAGATGACATGTTCTTAATGTTATGCATGGACCTCGTTCCATGTACAATGGTTTATGCATGAAACTGATTACATGATCACAATGTTATGTGTTCACCTGATTAAATGTTCACAATTTTATGTGTGGGCCTAGTTTCATGTCCCTTAGTTTATGTGATGGCCTGATTTCATGTCATTAACATAATGAGTGAACCTTCTCGAATTGAAAAATGTTCAAAATTTTATAAGATGACATGTATACCAAAATTATATTTATTCTTCTTATGTTATGCTATCATGGATTATGGTATTTGATTTCATTATGATTCATGTATTATGAACATTAAATCTTTATGGGATGACTTAATATAATGATATTTGATATTCATGGAATGATCCTAAAATATTGTGCTCATGTTATCATAACCTTATACTCATGTTATATTAATATATCTCTTTTAGTTACCATTGGTGGTCATATGAGATCACCCTTTCTTATTATTCTTATCCCACTAGTCATAAATAAATGTTTTAAGTAGTAGTAATAAATGAGTTGATCTTTATGGGAAACATTGAAGATATTTTATTAAGTTAGAATATTTTCATCCAATTTTCCATATAAATAAACTATTATGGTCCTTCGGAATGTAATTTTTTAATGTAATGAATATTCTTCTAAAATGATGTAATATCCCTGAATGTTAATCTTGAGTATCTATTATTGTTATCCTAGGAAAGGATAAGTCAACATTTGAAAACTATGATGAGAAAACATTTATGAGATCCCTAGCCATTAATGTAATGATGTTTCTATGTATGTATCTAAGGATAATCTTAATGTGTCATATATTTAAAAAAATATGATGATTTAGACATCCTATAAGTATTTTTTCATGATTAGGTTGTTTTATTATTTAAAAAGTGTTTCTCACACTATGATTTATAAACATAGAAAATAGTAGGAACTAGATGGAATTTTGTAAACATATAGTAGTTTAGATGTATAACGTATGGGAATTAAGAAAACTTATTTATTAAGTGTAAATCTTAAGAAGAGAATCAGAGAGGTTGAATGAGTATTAGTTATACTAATGAATGAAAAGACCCTAAATGATATGGTAAAGGTATGAGTTTTTTTAACATTATTGTTTTCATTAAATGTAAGATGCGTGATTAATTTTTGGTTAATGAACCATAATAATTGATTCATTTTTCAAATTCTAGGAAATGGTTATTAAGGAATTAGATTAAAAAAGGATAAATAAAGGATTAGGAATAAAGTTATATGAATAAACTGTATATGTACATGAATTCGAGAATTATGGTGTATGAATCATAAAGAATATGATTTCTAATATTTATTCTCAATAATATATTGAAGGATGTTGATGACCTAGAAAAGTGATTTAATTAAAAGGTTATGTTTTGATTAAGTTGTTTGACCCTTAATATGTTTGTAATATTAAAAAAAGTGTGTTTATATTAGATAAAAATATTATTATAGATAATGTTAATTGGATTTTACTGATAACCATTGAACTAATTATTTATTTTTCAAAAAAGTGGTATATGTTGTCAAGAAAAAAGTTTAAAACTTTTTTTTTATTTACAGAATATATGAAAATCTCATTAGAAAAAAAAAGCATGTGTTTCTTTAATAAGGTTTGAATATAATTCATGTTATTACCATATTTCAAGAGAGAACATGATGAATTAATTCACATGTATGGTATGTGACATCCAAGAGATACTTTATTATATACGGTGGATCAATGCTATGATATTTTTGAGGAATTTAGTGATTATATTTTTGATGATTTGGAATTTCGTAATTTAGAAGGGTTATAAGGATAACCTTTTATTAAAAGGTTTATGGTAAAATTATGATGATATTTTAGATATTAATGTATTATCACACCATATTAGGATTTATGTACATTGGATAACATTTTCTAACCATTTTGTTGTGATAAATATAGATGTAATGAACTATCTTTCTCTTTATAGATATCATTATCTACTAATTCTTCAGTAATGAAAAATTCGACATTATTTCATTGAATAAGATATGAATTGGAAACTGAACAAGGAACAACAATTAGTGAGATTGGTTTGAAATAAAGTAAGTATATATTCCCATGAAAATTATTCAACAATAAGAAAATGGTCTAGAAATAAAATGTTGTCCTCTTAACATCATTTTTTATGATATTAATAAAATTTCTCAATCCTATTTTGGTTTATGTATTTGTGACTATAAAATTTCTCTTGACCATGTTCTCCATCACTCAGCATCAGAACATGATAGTAAGTTTTGTGTTCAATGTTAATGTTTTCACATGCCACCTATTTTCTTCTATGTGGAAACATAGTTATATGTTACATTGGGTAACTATTATGTTCCAAAATTTCTCTTTTTAAATGATGTTTTAGTACTCATTTTTTTAATATGGGTTTATATGAAAGGAACATTAAAGTATTAAACATTTTATAACCCATTTAACTTTTGAGGTATAAATTCATTTGGGGAGGGGTATAATTTATCAACCTGTGTTTTCGTGAATTAATATTTTTTTAGGAAAATAAATTTCATTGACGGATTGCATTGCTTAATAAAACAAGTAATTAATGCTTGATATATAGAAAAAATTTATCATTAATGTACATGGATATCTTATATTATATTTTAATACATCAAATAATATGTTTTTATTATGTCACACACAATTTATAATTCTTTCGATAACTTGCTTAATATGAAATACCAAGTTTCACCGAACTACAATATAATATTAATGTTATTATTAAATATATTATTATTTTCATCACATAACTATTAGAATGGAATATGTTAATAATATTAAATAAATTTTTTAACTATACATTTCAAACATTTATAAAATTAAATCATTGGTTACTAATTAATTAGAAATCAAAATAAAAAACAATTTAATATTAATGATGCGTTTCAATGGAAAACGGTTTTTATGACCAAAAAGAAAGTGTTGAATAATATAGTCAAATTATTCTATATTAGTGAGATATCATAGTGAACTTTCTATATTATAAATTAAACTAAATATTTTTACATTCCTCCAATATTTGTGATATAATGAAAATAAGAATAAATCCAATTTTAGAAATAAAAAGTTGTATTTTTATAAAAGACAGTTTTACCTCCTTTTAATAGAAGAATTATTTTAATAATAACTTCTAACACAATTTATTATATTTTTTATAAAATAAAATTCATTTTTTAATTCAAATTTTAAAAATATACTTTGGGTGATTTTTTACATTTTCTTAGAACTCTCATTTTTCGATGTATAGTGAAGAATAATTAATTTTATTTGAAAACTTACATTTTGTTTAATTAATTTATAAAGTAAAATTATATTTATAATTAGTTTAAATGTATATTTATATCAATTAGACATCTATTAATCCAATTTAGTTCATTTTATTCAATTTGAAATTGAAATTGAATATAAAAACCTTTCAAACTTTTGGAAATTTCCAATTTAAAAACTGTTGTCTCATCTCATCTATATGATTCATTTAAAATTAATTTCAACCACTTCATAGAATAGAATTTTGAAAAATGGATTCCTTATTTTGGAATGAGAATAATTTATTTTTGTTTAATTGAAATCTTAGTTATTTACAAAAAATATTAGTGAATGGAAACAAAATTAATTAAAACAATTTAGGTAAAATTCAGTATTCTTTGTAGTTAAAATTTAATATTAAGAGTATAAACAACATATAAACTTATAAAAAAGAAATTTTAAGGACTTATTTATAAAATATTCAATATTTTATCAATTTTTTTTCATTATTTTAGGTGAATTTTGTAAGTGAGACCACCTAATAATGTTTAACGTTTTGTACTTACAAGAATGTCATTCATTATCCACTATAAATGGCCACTCACCCCATCAGTTATTAACTCTTCCAAAGAAGTTTGGATCAGAAACAAACTTCAGAAATAATCTCCCAAAATCAATCCTCTCATAATATAAAAATAAATATGGTCATAAGGAAAACCCTAAAAATACTTTGGAACAAACCAAAAGGAGTTACGCAAAAAAGGGGTAACATTCTTCAATGAGCACTATTTTTTATTACTTTCTCATTAAATTAAATTATTACTATTAAAATGTCATTTAAAAACACACTATAATAAATATAATTAATTTGTTTTTATTTTGAGGGTATGAAATATAATCACACACCTTCTATAAAGTTTGATATGCAATCATCATTCATGTGTACGGTGGACAACGACCTCACGAACCGATGTAATTTGTTCATCCATTATCATCTCTCAAGGTTGGAATAATGATGGAATTACTAATTCTAAATTATGTATATGGTATGTATTATCCATTTATTCATATTTAATTACTATATTTTCCATACCCTCATGCTTCCCATTTTTTTGGAATACGATAACATCGTTTATGGACCTATGGACTAACTCATACCCCATGTAATGTGATTCATTCACACATTACATAGATTGTGTTAAGGATTGGTATAAAAAGAATAAGTGTTATATATGAAATAATAATTATACAGTGATGATAATATATATATATATATATATATCATTTTATTTCTTTATTTCAATACAATAAGAAAATGTAAACAACATTCTCTATGTATGTATAACCTACCGTCACCATAAAGGTTGTATCACATCTCTATTTATATTTAATTTTATATTATCATAATTAAATATATAATGAATATATGATAAATTTATATCATGTTTTAAAATTTTGAAATAAATAAATCATGATCTATGTAAGTGGACCGAGAATAGAAATTTAAAATATTTATCAAAAATAGGGTTGTTATTACCCGAAACATAACATTACAATGGAATTGTTAATAAAATGTTAATATAAAATCATAAGAAAACCATATAGGATATTATATAAATGAATATTTTCTTTTTAAATTTATGATAAAATTGAATTTATCATAGGATAGGTTTAAAAAATTAGGATGTGAGTCAAGACTTAAGGAAATGTTTGATCATCTCAATTTTATTTCCATGAGATATATGTTATATTCACCATTTATTCTTGTTTTATGGTATATATAATTCCCTATGACATGTTATATAATTAATTTCAATATATTTAATTATATTTATAGTTTCAATTGATGTTATTATTTCATGGTGATCATTTCAAGAGTTACAGTAGTAGTGAGGGGATTTATATTCTCACTTTTATTTCTTGGAGATGTATGCCATATTTCCTAGTGCATTCATTTTTTTAGAGTATATAATTATAGTAAACGTATTTTAAAATTATTATCATTAAATTTATTCACATTTACATGTTTAATTGGTTATATCTATTTCATGTAGATTACTGTTAAAAAGTTACTAATCAGTAAGGTTAATTTGTATCGATTTTCCCTCTTCAAGACACGTGATATGTTATGCACCTATATTATTTTACTAGGATTATATGATTGCATTTGACATGCTATATCATGAATATCCATGTTTTAATAATATTTTAATTTTCATGTAATTTTATTATCTTATTGTTATTATGACTCAAATTTAATAATGTGTTAAGAGTTTATTTCTACAATCTCATCGTTTATCGAGATTATTTATGATTAAGCTTCCATTGATGAAATTTTATAACCTATCTCTCTGAAAGTCTAATGAATTTTTTATCCTATATTTTTTCATGTTATCATCTTGTAATAGTACTATTTTCCGATTCCGTAGTATTAAGATATTTTAGAAAATGATTTTGGAAAGCCTGACACAATTTCTCTCTTTGGTCGAAAATCTGTTTTATTGAAAAACATATGTTTTGGAAAACCGTCTTCAATTTTTTAAACAATATTATAAGCTCATTTTCAGTGAAAATATTTAAAAAAGCATATTCTTTTTTATAAAATTGTTTATAATGGTTTTAAAATATTCCGTTATATATTTTAAAGGATATTTTCAAAGAAAGGTTCTTTCAAAATGCCATAGGATTTAAACAGTTTTTTCAAAGAAGAAAGGATATTTTCCTCATAAAATGTTTTTGAAAGACCATTAAAAATTAGTTTCCATATTAGATGACATCGTTTGATATTGTTTGTGATTTATTTTGAATATGATCTAATGACACCATTATTATTCTCTCTTTTAATGGTTTATATTTATAATGACATGTTTTTAAGAACTTGTTTCTCTAAAAAGAGTTATACTATAATAAAATGAAAACGAGGAACACTTATTTTTACAGGTTATATTTAAATGATTCTACAACATTTCTATTTTCTATGGGGTATTATATGATGAATTTTTATCATATTTTGGAACATCCATTTATGATTTTATTTTGTAACAGTTTAGACATATATCTTCCTCTGATGCATTTGATAACGATGGATAAATCATGAGTATATATGTTATCAGTGAAAATTATTACATGTTCACAATGTTATGCATGAACCTTATTACATGTTCAAAATGGTTTGAGTTTACCATATAATGTCTTCACAATGTTATGGGTGAAATAAATCACATGTTCATAATATTATTCATGGACCGGGATTCATGTTCATATGATTATATGTGAACTTGGTTATATTTTCATAATGTTATGAGTGAACCAGATTACATATTCACAATATTATGCATGGACCTAGTTTCATGTCCATAATTTTATACATGAACCCAATTATGTGTTTATAATGATATGTGTGAACCTTATTATATGTTCACAATGTTATGTGTGGGCATGTTTTCATGCCAATAAGATTATGCATGAACATAATTATATGTTCACTAGGTAATATGTGAACCTGATTACATGTTCAAAATGTTATATATGGACCTGTTGGCATATCCATATGTTTATGTGTGAACCTTATTACATGTTCACAATGTTATGAATGAACTAGAATATATGTTCATAATGTTCTGTGTGGGACTGGTTCTATGTCCATAAGTTTATGTGAGGTCCTAATTTCATTTCCATAACTAAATGAGTGAACTAATAATTATTTATACATGTTGAAAATTTTATATGTTGACCTTTATGCCCAAAGTCTATGTCTTATTCCTATATTATTATCTAATGGATTATAATATTTGATTTATTATTGATTCGTGTCCTATAACCTACCAAACCTTATTTTATTACTTGATATTATGATAATTTATTGGTACATTATGATCATAATGTAAATTTTCATGTTCTAATACCCTTATACTCATGTTAAACTTATATATCACCTTCATTTACCCTTACTAAGAATCTGAGATTTCACTTTCTTATGATTCCTCCCCCCAGGCCATAAAAAATGATTTTAGGTATGAGTAGTAAATGGGGAGTTATTTATGGGAAACAATCAATATGATTCACCAATTTAGAATATTTTTTTGCAGGATTAAAAAGTCCTGACACTATTATAGTCCATAGTCATGAAATTTTGTAAAGGTTTTAATATTTACCCAAAATGATGTAATATCCATGTATGTTTATCTTGGGTCTCTATACATCCAGATCAAGGAAACTATGAATCTCAGTTATTGTTGTTGGATGTTTCCACTATTCTAAAAACTTTTTTGTGGGATGTACTAATATTCATTTAATCGTCATGATGTGACCCTAGAATGAAACTTACTTTAACTAGAACGTGTATTTGTCAAATTTATGGAAAATATTATCCATTCATAGAGTTTTTAATTTAAAATCTATATGATTTTCATTCTATTCATGTATTTTGGAATATATCACAATTATTTTATTAATTTCCCTCAAATAATATCAATGTTACCCTTGAAGACTATATTCATAAAATATATAAATACAGTAGGACCATTTGTCATGAAAAATGGAATAAGAACAAACATGTAAGGTCCATAACTCATTTTATCTATCAATCATTAGGATATCTTCTTTCTTGACCCTTAATTGATGATACCCTGATCAAAGATCAATCATGGAAAAGAATTTGTCCCCATGAAGTTGGTAAAAAAATCATTAATCATTGGGAGATGGTATTTTTTCTACATTATGTTCGCATTAAATTATCTATAATAAATGCATTTCTATATTGATCCATCCTTATTATTTTTGATGATATAAGTTTCTCTCCAAGGAGACACAGCTAGTTTAATAAAAACCATCTCAAAAATATCATGATGATTTATTTTTAGTTCCTCTAACTCCACATATTCCATCCTATAAGGAGTCTTTGAAATTAGATTGGATCTAATAAAGAGTTCAACTAATAACTCTACCTCTCTTTCTAGGGTAGGTCAATCTAACTCTTGAGGAAATACATAATTGTATTTTTGAACTATATAGATATGTTATATCTTCATAAAATCATTTTTTTCTCCCTCCACATTGATTATCTCCATAAAAGGCTATAAGAGCTTATTATAGAAAAATATCAAGTTGAGATATCTCTTAGTTGAAAATAATTCTATGTTGTGAATTTACGACCACTAAAATTTACATACTTATATATTTGATATTAGAAATATAATTTGGGAGAAAATACATCCCCAGTATAGTGTCAAATTCCACCATGGATGTAACTACTACATTCTGGATTAAATTGTACTATCCAAATATGATACTCGTGTTTTATAAACCTTTTATTACAGGCTAATCCCTCATAGAGTAATAAATATTAACTATACATCTATATGTTCTAGGTTTGATTATAAATTATTTGGAAACATGGATGAAATAAGTTATTCACTATAATGTGAACCTCGATTCTCAACATGATTCATTTTATAATTATTTACCTGAGATAGTTGATTCATCATACTAATAATTTTTTCCTTTCTAGATTCCATCATGACATGGAGGTTTTTATTACATCATCCATTACAGTCATTATTTATCTAGTAACTTCTATTTCTTACCATTTTGATAAAAGAAGAACAACATAGTACAAAACATGTTAATATTAGAATTATTGTAATTTTAAAGGGAGTGTAACACAAAAATATTGTTTTTAAACAAAATTATTCAAGGTTGGTATTCTAAAATCACTTTTTATAACACCATAATTTTCCATATATCCTTCAATATAGTTCACAAAAAGAAAGTGATTTACAAAATTATATCACCTAAGAGTGTTAAATCAAGTGTGAAAAAAGGAATCTTTTTCGTTCACTATATGATGAACTTCTTAACACCAAATCCTTCATTTTTTAGGATATTACCAATAAGAAAAAAATATTCTAAAACCATATCATGTTGTAGTATCCAGTGAATGATTTCATTTCGTAGAAAGAACACACTTTATCCTTCACCAAATTTTCTTTCTATTTTCTTATATTTAGACTTATCAATAGGGTACTTAATAATTTTTTCTAGTTTAATTTTAAAAAAATAACTAAAAAATAATTCAACAAATACTATGGGGACCCACCTTTTTAATTCATAAAACTCTCATTAAATATTCCAATAATTAAAAATACATCAGATATTTTGAAGTTTATTTAATTGAAAACTAGGAATGTAATATAGGGAAGAAATTATTTTAATCTAATTAAAGGCTTATTTATAGATTAATCCTTATTTAATATTACAACTAGTCAATTCCAAGGGACATATATAAAAATAAAGGGTTGAACACAAATCCAAGTAATTGAATAAACAAAGGAAATATTTAGCAAATGATCATATAACATAATAGTAGGGAATGATCTTAAGACAATGAGTTGTATCATAATATAATGATTATGAATCATATAATGGAAATGAAAATAAAATATAAAAATGATAAATTTCATAAGAATATCATGAAGGTATATCACCAAGGTGTCAAAAAACATAATTACTAAAGTCATTCACCCAGATATCGTAAACATTTTATCTCTAGAGATTAATTAATTACATAATGAATTTAAGAAATATCGGCAGAAAAGATTAATTTATATTAACTTATATGAAAATAATTAATTATGATATATCACTTCATTAATAACCAAAGTAGAATAAAAAATGGGTTTCGTATAAAATCATTATTTACATAAATGTTGAAAGACATGAAAATTTTATAATTTTTCAAACTCAACAAGGGAATATGGGTTTAATACCTAGAAATATCAAAAAATATTTTTTTACATATATGTGAATAACCACTGATAAGGAATAGGTTTTGGTACTGACAATATAAAAATATTTCAAATAAAAGAGAGAAATTCTTGAAAATATTTTGTCAGCATAAAATGTATAAAACAAAGACTAAGTAAATGGATTAATGATATATAATGAAGGTCTCGCATTAAAAAAGAACTATTTTGGAATTAATTGGTTTTTAAAAAGTTTATTAAAACAATTTAATTGAACATATATATAACATTCCAAAAATGATACACTTAAATGGAAAAGAAGAAGAGGGTAGTTAGCTTACCCATTGAAGTGACTTTCTAAAACATGGAGAGGGAACCCTTATGAACTTTCTGAAAATATTATGGGGAATATATAGTTGAAAAATGACAATAATTTGATGGTCAAGGGAATTGGAGTTTATAAGAATGGTTGGATATTATGGTAAAAGTGGAGGAATTGTTTACTAATTTCTACGTATAGGTCTTGTAAATATAGGTTATGGAAAATGGTAAACCATTAGCTTACAAATTAGTTTTCTTATGGTTTTATAATGTCTAGTCATGTATTATTATATTTTAATTAATTGGAACATAAATCAATTTGGAAAAGTTATATTCTCAATGGAAAATAAACATTCCACAAAATATATCATTTAAAATCATAATTTCTATTTTGACTTTGGAAAATCATTTATAGGTTTTATTGTTGATTTAAATACATTAAAATACATAATATTAATTAAGTTACTTCTTTGTGGATGTGTATTGTGTTTTATTATTTATTACACCACTATAACTTATTTATGAATTCATAAAACATATCAAAAATATGAATCTATATTTTTACTATTCACTAAAAAAGTATTTTAGAAAATTCTATAAATTTCACCCTAACCTAACAGTCTCATTGTTATTTAAAATATAAAATTTTTTCAAAATATTTTTCTATGTGTGTTTATATTAACTTTAAAAAAAATAATTATTTAAAAATAATATTCTTTAAGATATAGATAACACTCTGACAGTTATATAAATTTACATTGAAATTATAAAATATAATATTATATATATTTAAATAAATAGTGTTTTATAAACCAATATCATGAACCTTTATTTTCATTATCATACATTAATTTATTATAATAGTGAATATATTTTCTAAAAATACAATTAATTATTATTTGTTTCAAAAAAACTAGTTATAAAATCATCATTAATGCATATGTATTTTGTTAAAATAACAATCAAAATTGTATTGAAGAAATAAATATTTCATTTATAAAAAGTAAATTATGATTTTATTATAATAATTTCAAGATACATGGATCTTTATTATAACAGAAAACACCCTAAGGTTAATATGTGAGATGGTGGTAATTTCATGGGTTGGTTCAGCTTACATCAACCTAGTGGTGATCTCTACTAAATTGAAATTATCTCATAGTTTATTATGCTTGTGCCCTACTTTTTGACGCTACACTTCATCTTTCTCAAGGAAAATTCCTATTGATTATAACTTTCTCCAATGCTGTGATAAATTTTCTTCAAAAGTAATGATCCTAACAGATGTGGAAACCATTTCCCCATTTTAAAATAATTATCCTTTTGCATTTGTATTTATAAATGATATTTCTTATAGTAACATAATTACTAAATATCAAATTCTAGACAATCATATTGACTAATATTTATTTCATATGGTGGTCATGTTTCTATTCTAATAGTCATATCACAATTTCAATGGTCACATTACCTTCAAAAAAATACCACTTATATCGTTTATTCATTAGTTACCACAATTCCCTTCATGTTTCATAATTTCTAAAATGTGGATTGGATTACCATTTTCCCCTCATTTTTAATGTTTATCTTAGGGATATGATGACTCCATGGGATGAATATGATCCTAATTCTCATATTTTTATAATTTTATTTCATTTTATTTATTTAACCATTTTAATACTTCCAATTCTTGAGGCTATTTTTATTCATTAAATGTAATGTTCTTATGAAATGTATTATATTTTTTATAGGATTCTAACATTAAATAAAATAGTCATTTTGAAAAAATAATTAATTTACTTATTAAAATATTGGTCCATTAAATTTAGATATATTTCTAATTTCATAGAATAATATTTTTAAACATAATTAACATGATTTATCTTTTAGCGAGGTGATAACAATTTCCCAAGGTTACTATTCACAATGAAAAAAATGAAATTTGGATAATTAATAAATTGAACCGCTTAATTATAAATATGAAATCCATTTTCAGGATTTTATTTTTATAATTAGTAGAAATTATTAATATTATAAGTTCAAAAAATTCAACGAAATTATTTTTAATAAAATTTAATTTTTAAGCATAAAATGAATTTATAATTAAATCTAATGAAATCTTTGTTATTATTGAATAAATTATATTATTTATAAGAAAATTTATCTTATTTTTATCTATATCATATATCAAAATATAAATGGACTTTAAATCTACGTGATCCAAAGAAAGGAAAGGGAAATGTTTTAAAAATTACCACTTTTTAATTTTTCACTCAAAATCAATATTTTTAGAAAAATACAAACAATTAATCAAATGTATATTATGAAATTATTATTTATCAAATTATATCCCTTTTTAAAATAAAATTTATCAAATTTTGAAAAAAATATTATAATATTCAGGCCCAAAATGTAATACAAATTCTTTTTGAAAAAAATGTACTTTTAAAGAAAAAATCACCTTATTGTTATTACTTTTATAATAACCATAAGATTAATTCCATAAATTTTATATATAAAATAATTATTTCATTATAATAATCTATAAGTAGTGATTTATATAATTTATTAAGATCAAAATACATTGCGTACATAAAAAATAGTTTTATAAAAAATATATATTTAAACATCCAAAGATTCTATCTTCATTTATAACCAATGGATAATAAAAATATGTTTTATTGTTGAATTTGTTATGAAAAAAGTATAAATGTTGTTTATAATATTACTATTTCATTTAATTCATTAAAACTAATGACTACATTATTATAATCATTTTTAAATAATAATTCAATATAGTTCGTTTAATCTCTGTACTCCATATGAAATGAGAAATCATATACATTATTAAAAAAATCAAAAATATTTGGTTGTTAAATTTTTTGTAATAATAGACTAAGTTTATAGGGCTGGATTTATGTTAAATTCAACCATAACTACTTGTGAATTTATGCAAGCTACTATATTCCATTTATTAGTTCTTTGGAATGAATCCTCTTCTAGATTTTGAGTACTAAGTTGTGCTTGGTCATGTGGATTATTAGAGCATTCTTCACATGTGTTTGCTTATATAAAAAATATCACTTCTACTATTTCATATTCTTATTCCACCACTTATATGTATACCAATTATAAAACCATGACTCACAACATGAGTACTAATTCTTCACTGATATTATCGGAGAGATTAGTTTATAGTTATTATTTAATGAAAGTAAAACTAAATAGATTATTGAAATAATTATATACCTTAATGGTTCCAGATTTTAGATTATTCTCCTTGTTTATGTCCACTAAGAAATATTCCTTCATTCCTCCAATACATACTGTACTCACTTATTCAAACATAACTACCTCTTCCTCAATGGGTTTTTATTCTTTAACTTCCCTTCCCCGATTGGTTCATCAGTAATCTATGTCTGTGATGTTATTATATGGAAATTAATATAAAATTAGATTAATAGAAAATTATAACAAAATGACTTAATTATTTAACTATCTCCCTATTTTTTAATATCCTCAATTTGTTCTTCATTAAACTAGGACAATGGAAAGCTTTCTATTGATGTGGGTAATGTGTTTTTTTATTTTTCATACCTTCTACTAATTCCATTGTAAAAAATGTTAGAGGTTCAACTTATTTTTGTTCCAAAGGATCCCAATACTCTGATGTACTTTTAATTGTTCCATAAATCATATAGGTGACTTCATCCACTTGTTCCCTAGTCTTTAATATCTTTTGGTTCATATGCACGACCATCCACTCTTTGTTCATCTTCAACAAGTATTTAGATCTTTGAGTGGATTCAATTTAGTATAGGGAACATAGAAGTTCATTTTTTAACAAAAATTAGGTTACCATTTATAATATCTCACTTTTTGTTGACATTATCACCATTTATAATCCACAACATGAGGTTCCTATTATTCTTGAAGAAAGGATGCGAGTTATTCCAATTGTTTCCTAACATAAAATATTTTGCCTTTTATTTTTTACAATTATTCATCTTTTGCATCACTAAGATTATCTTCTTTTACTTATGATCAGAGATACTAGGAATATTATTGATATTCATGGTAGTTTGTCATATATAGTTCATATAAAATTATGGAAATTGAAAAAATATAATAAAATAAAAACATAGTGAACAATGTACCTTACCGTCCCTAATAATGGTTCTAAATTTGGATAGAGAACTATTGTGTGCATTTTTATAATATAAATTTAAAATCCTATAAGGGAATAATTAGTGAGATGAAAAAATCCTTTCAATCATGGAGTATCAATACTAAAATAAATGTGATCTTCAATTTATTTCATATTTTTGTGTTTCTATATTTTCATAGAATGAAAATATATAAGTAGTCAGGGTGATTTTGGTGATATTAAAATATGAAATATAATATAGAGTTAAAAATAATAGATTAATACTAATGGTATCCATCCAAAATTTCCTATCATTGTTTTAATATAACACCCGTAAAGTTTTATATGAATTTACTTTGAAATAAAACATGACGTTTTCAATAGCTTATTTTACACGCAATCCCGAGTCTAAATGAATTGTGGTATATTATGAAATTTATTATCAAATCGATGGATTGATGGGTATAAATAGGATTAAACTAATTATGAAATATATATAGATACTTTTTTCCTAATTTTTTTTATTTGTACATATAAAATAATATCAAAATGTTATTTAAATCATTTAATGATAAAAATCCCTATCATTTAGAAAAATATTTTTCTACATGTTATGCATTTATAACTAATAAAAGTGTATTTATCACTATTGAAAAATTATTTCAATGAAATATATATATAATTTATATGAATAAATGTATAATTTCTTCCTGTAAATAAGGTATGTAATACTCTTTTGTCTGATGTATTAAGCTCGAATGAAAAAAATGCCTACTTATGTGTTTCTATTATATGATTGGTATTTTTTATATCCTTTCTAAAATATATTCAGAACCCTTGGGTAATGTGACATTTGGACCAAGGAATGTACTTCAATTGGAAATTATATAAGATGGATCCCACATAAAATATATTTTTGAACCCGAATATGAATAAATAATTATATAAAATTCCCATTTTTTAATTATAACAACCAGTCCACTGATTTTTACTGACTTTTAATTATTATATTATAAATAAAATGTGTCTATATAAATTAATGTAAAAATAATTATATGAATAAATTTGGTCATTTTAAATTCATGGTTATAAATATTCATAATATCAATGATGTATATAGATGAATATGTAGCAATGAAATTAGATAAATAAAATAACAAATAAATATTCATTATAAAGTATTTATCTTAAAAAATATTTTTTTATTAGTAATATAACAAATTGGCATTAAAAATAATTTATATTTATATGTATATTAATTTAATAATCCAAAATTTTTCCTATATGGTTTAAAAATTCAATATTAAAAAAATATGAACAATTCTTAGTATAAAGATTATATTGATTTAATAAATATCAATGTAATCTTGTAATATTTACCTTATTTTATAATTTAAAAATACATTTTGAAATATTTATTTTATTAGAATAAATATTTTAATTATAAGATATAAAAATGTGATACCTCTAAATCACTGTTTATAACAATGGTAATCCTATTTCACAACACATGTAGCAATCATATTTCATATTAATATTCCTTATATGATATGTAATTAAATGTAAATATAATTGATCAGATGTGATTCTATGTTTTTAATATATTTTATCATTTTATAATTCATAAATTAGAATGAAACATTATATATTGTAACCTATAATATAGTTAAATTACATGAAAACCCTTTATCACTTGTTTTGATATCATATTTCATTATATATTATTCAACTACATTTATAAAAACAAACTATCATTGTATATATATCTTGACCCATGGTATATCTCCAGATTTCATAAAAACAAAATAAAATAAAATTTTACAATGTTATATCACAAAAAATTATATCGATATATTTCTACATGTGGTAATGAACATAATTTAAATACAAAAAAGTAACTTATATAATTTATATAATTCTTCAATAATTAAAATCAATGATGAAATATCACTTTTGGGATTTGATGATGTATAATTGTTTTCAATATATTGTAAATTTGAAACCCATTTATAATTATCAATAAATAAAAGAAAAAAATCAAATATATAAAGTATATTATACCTTCTATCCAATAATTATTATCCTATGAGGATTGCGATGATCGGTTAGAAGAATGAAATTTGATTTAGGATCCAACTGTGACGTTCTAGAAATGAAATCTTCAATCACGATGCATAAATTTTTTTTCCTATTCTATAATTTTAATTATATACATTCTCTGTTAAGGAATAAAGAATAAGGGAGATTTGGCTATCATATGTCATACCAATGTATGTATTAAAAAATCATTGAACATACATTTATTGATTTCCTTCATCAATCAAGGAGTCTATTTCAGTTTTTATAGTTTATAAATGCTTATTCAACCTTCAAATAGGTAAATTATAAACTTTATAAATTTTATGATTTATGAAAACCACATTAAAATTGAACAATTTAATGATAAAATATTTCATATGATAAAATAAATACATCATCAAATAATTATTACAGTAAATAAAAAATTACTTTCATATCGAGTAAATAAAATTTATTGCATGTTAAACCCATATATCTATTTATGAGATCCATTTACCAGAAAAATCTTTAAATAATATAATAGATACCAATATGTTTTTTGGATCAAAATTAAAATTAATCACTATATATAAATATATATTAATTGTTTCCTAACATTCCTAAAATATTTTAACCCATAATATTTTTATATGATTCCAAATACATCTTGAGTTTATCCTATTTATTATATCTATTATTAAATATTATTTTATATGAATTCTTAATCAATTAAATTTTATGTGTGATGGTTATGTGTACGCATGACATTATATTTCAAAATTTATTATCAACACATCTACTTTTCATAGTTGATGTATAATAATCTCTAACTAACTATATGGATTAATATATATATATATAATATTTGAAAAGAACTCTTATATATATAAATATAGTAATTATATTCATATATCATACATTACTCAAAATATGTAAATATTTTCAATATTGAAACTCTATTCATATAACAATTTCTTTCTAAATGAAAATAGAAATTTCATCAATAAATTTCATTCACTTTCATACAAATATTTTATTTCTTCCCTATTTTTTGGATTCAACTACACCATAATCATTATATAATACTTGAGTAAAACATTATTTATAAATTTTCATAAATTTAATCTACCACTACTGTGTGTAATTCCTTAAATAAATTCAAGAATAATATCACATATAGGGTCTTTACATGACCTCAAAGAGACCAACCTATTTATAATAGGTATCAGACTGTTATTGAGAGTATATGATAAATATTATTGATAATATATAATAAATATAGAAACAATGAAAATTATTAAAATAACATAAAATTAATTAATATCATAAAAATAACCAGTCCATTCATAAATCAGTAAAAAATATATGCTATAACAAATTTCAAAATTCATATATTCACACATCCCAACTAATCATCCACTATAATAGTAAAATATTTTTTTTATAAATGAATAAAATAACAAATTTCACTACCAAAATCACTATGAAAACACTTAATCCCACCTCTATTCCTATCATAAAAATCCATCCCAACCCATTATACAACCAATGAATAGAATGCTAAACATAAATTCTTCATACACAACAATTTTCTCATTTAGGTTTAGAAAATACATATTAGTAGCGTCTCACTAATTTCCCATAGTATACACCCTCATATATGCTTTTATACATGAGTAATGTGAATAATTGAAATATAATATACATAAGACTTCATTTCAAGTCATCATTTATAATCTAAGAAACTACTAAACCCTACTTCACATGGTTCAACTAATATTGTAAAAATAGTCACATCTAGAAAAAAACACTGACCCACACCCTATAATCTAGTATAGGGTCTTCTTCCATGCCACAACCACAACCCTCTCACTTGATGCAGGATATGTACTAAACTACCGTCTTATTATACCATGTCATTACCTATACCCTCTCATTCGTTGTAGGATCCCACAATCACATCATAGAATAATATTGTCCAACATAATTCATTCTCTATAAGTCTGATCTTTCACAAGGAACTGCCACACACTGAGGTATGTGTTATATCACATCAGTCACTCCCCTCTCACTCAATGTGGGACTCAATATCCCATCCAAGACCAATATCCTCTTACCCAAAGAAGTCCATGATATCACTATCTCAGTCAGGGAATGGACTGTAATGAAGCCTCATACCTCATTAACTCTAATCCTCCCCTATCACTCAGGTTATAAAAAAAATACATTTTATACCAATATCATATATCTCAAGGTAATCAATATGAAACCCTATTCACTGTGTTAGATTCCAAGCATATAATCTCATCATCATACATAGGATCAAAAAATATGGTAAAACATACCCAGTGACATTCATATCCATGATGCTTCATCATAACCTATCTTTAGTCACTATTGAAAAAGACATACACATTGAAACACATCTTTCAAACCACCTTGACTAATAGTACAGTCCCACCATGCTTGAGTAGATTACAAAAGAGTGATATGTTGAACTCATCAGAATCACCATATTACATATAAGGGAATCCACTATGTTCCTAAAACAATAATTTATATTTAATCATCAATAGAAATCCAAACATATCACCATGTAATAATCCCACATCGAAAAATGAATATATGACCTAAACCATAGTATTTTTCTTCAAAATCTTCTTACCATCTCTATTTTCTTAGTCCTGATTCTCATGGACCCTGTAAATATTATTTCATATTGTCCCCTTATAAACTAATTGAAACCCCACCAAACCTATCCTAAGAACCAACAATATGTATTCTTAAAAATATCTCAAAGTATATCCCTCTTGTATCACACATGTAAGAAACAGTGCCTTAAAAACTGCATCAATATTGATGTATATAACACTATAAATATGTTCACAAAGGCCACTACATATCTTTAAGGTGGTTATCTCGACCATAAGTGATATTTATGATCATACCACTTATCATTCACTAGCATAAACCCATCATGACAACCAAACTCATTTTAATTAATCCAACCTAGGATAATACAACTCATCTAGCACCCAATACATATCTTGGGAATCTCAAAAGACCAATTGGACTTAACTATACCTTATTAGAATATATTCAAGTGATTGAAAATTCATCCAAAATAAGTAGATCACTCACTCTAATACTAAGAGGGACGATAACACCTCATCCATCCATATATTAAGATATCCGTTCTAATCAATTTGACCCATAACTCGATTCAAAAAATGGCATGAGAAAAAACATAGTGATTCATATGGTTAATTTATTTAGGACCACCTAAAAAATATATGACAGTATACCCTTTTCAATGTCTTTCTCATCTCCTGCCAAGCCAACGAAAAGAAACTCAATACCATGCCCACCCCATCCCATGTATAAATATATATCTAAATTTATTATAAAATAGTTATAATTAATTTAATAATTATCAATTAGAAATATATTTAATTATATGGTTTAAAGAAAATAGGTGTAATGAAGGAAAACTCACCTACTAGATTCCACCCACCGTCACCATGACCATATGTATGAAAATGGTCCTTGAAACCACTAAATTAAACTATTCCTTCAACCATCACTTGTTTAAAATCAAATATAATAAAATCTAATTGAAATACAAAAAAAATCATCTCGAGACAATAATTAACATACCTACTAGAATATTGTGTATTTTTTCTTCACGGGACATCCTGTATCACCTATACACATAACCCCCATAACGCATGAACATTTATGTATAATCTATTGGAATCATCATCCAAATATAAATAAAATTGTAATAAATAAATGGATGTGAAATAAGAGAAAGATTGGATAGAGAATAAGGAAATCATAACTTTGAAGGAATGTTAAATTTTCACCAAGAACACCCTATGTCAATGGGGATGATATAGAAGAAGGTATAGAGAGGGGATAACCATATGGACCTATTTGGATGGTAAATTCAAAAAATTAGTAGTTATGTGTCTATTATTGCTTAAAAATTTAGTCTATAGGGTTATTTAATCATGACACATTGTGGTGATGGATCAACACACCACATTAATGGTTATATTATGATTTTATGCATTATGTCATTAATCAACTAATACCCTCTTCCAAAAATTTCATCATGGAAGAAGGATCTTAGATATAATTCATCTTTGAGGAAGAAACTATAAAATACAAGACAATTCTTTGTAGAAAAACCCAGTTTCTTGATGACATAACCCTCATCCTTGGTGGAAGGAATTAGGTTATAGATAATAAAAAATAGAAATTTAAGGAGTGAGTATATTTTAAAATAATAAACATGAATGAATATATTATTTAATTATAATATACACCCATTTAATATATGATATATATATATATAATCAAAATTTGGAATATGAGTAATAATAACAAGTAAAAAATGTGAATTATTTTCAATAATGTAAAGTAAGGAATGTAAATGGAAATGTTAAATTTTTTATATGTTTTCATCAATAATATTTAAATATACATATATGTTTTTTACCCATAAAAATGATCATGGGGTTTAATATAATAGTCCCCTTTATTGGAATAAGAAACATGAATGAAAAGACCCATGTTTTTTACAGAAACAAATGACAACAAAAAAAATTATTTTAATTATATAACAATATCCTCAATACATTGGTTTAAATGGATAACCAAGATACAAAAACCATGGATTGATTGGATAAACAACAACCAATAAAATTGAGGGGGAAATATTTGATTATTTGATCAATTGAATTACCATTAAAATGAAAAAACTGTTTTTTCTATTGAATTAATTATATGAAGATATTAATATAGAGAGGGAAGAAAAATAATTGGGAGTTTATCGGTTTTACAAAAATTATCTATTTGAGGAAAGAGATAGGGGATAAAAAATAATGACAAAGAAATATCATTGGTGCTTTGGATGATTAATATAAAGAACACATCCTTCTTGATTTTGTTCATTCATCTCGTCAAATGCTTAAATCTTAATATCCCATTTAATGTAGATTTTTTGGAAAAAAATCCCTCATGGAAGCCTCTTTGTATGATTTTGGTGTGATTGTGTGTGTTGGAAAATAAAGATAACCACAATTTAGTATGGTTGGTGTTTTTCCAAATCATTTTTTAGGTCGTACAATTTCCAAATGTTTGCCAAATTTTTACACCACAAAATCAAGAGTTTAGTTTTAGAAAATGATGGATATACACAGAGGAGGGAATAGTATGCATACTACAAAGGATAGTTTGCAGACCATGAATGGTGTTAGGTGGATTAACGATTAAAATTTTCAATGGAAGGTAACCATGAATCATGAGAGACAAACTGTGTAGGAGAATGGTTAGTGGGGAGAAAACGGTTTGCGGTGATGACTTGCAGTGTATGGAATGAATTTAGTATGATGAATGGTTTATAATTTGTGGAAACAATTTGGTGATTTGAGAATCCATGAAGATAATCCTTACAGAATAAGAGATGATGATCTTAGCCACTACAAATGGAGAGAGGCGGTACATGGACCGTATGGGTAAAATAGTTCGCTGGATGATTGTGGTTCGCCGAAGATGCACAATATAAAATAAGAGATATAATGCATAAATGTCTTGGTAAGTCATGGAATAACTGATTAGGAGGATATATTTTCATATATATTTATCTCTATTACTATCATTACTTAGAGTTATTTTCCTATGAAAACATCTTCTCTATGAGAATTTGGTGAAGTCTGAAAGTTGTTTTTGGAGTAGAAATCTGTGAAGGGTGAAGGGATTCATGAGGAGGATTCCATTAAAGGTAAAGGACTTCTTGGGAATGGTTAAAAAAGGAGTTTTTAGGGATATAAATCTCACAAAGGAAAGAGGTACACTAAGTAAAAATATGTTTGTTGAAGATGAAGTTGTCAATGAGGAGAAGCAGTCCGCGAAAGAGGAGGCAAAAGGTAGAGGATGAATACAGAGGAATTCTGTGGAGGTGGTATGTGGTAGTGATGGAAAAGGTAGTTCTTGGAAGAGTTGTTCTATGAATAATATTTTACATGTAGTCTGTGGATTATTTTTGTGGTATGCAAAGGTACATAATCAATTCATGAACCGGATTTCCACGAAAAAAAAGTACAAAGAAAAGTTGATTTCATCTATGGGTGAAAACGGGAATTCCAAAGAGAATCTACCTATAAATGAGGCTGAGAAATTTCATTAAAATAAGGGACCTAAAATTCCATAAACATTTAGTGAATATATTCTATGTGTAGTGATAAATTCGAGAGGAAGATGATGATCCTTTCCTCCTACAGTGATCCAGAAAAGAGACATAGGGAGAAACCTTTGGAAATGATTTGAGAGAACTGTAAATATTGAAAATTAATGGATCTTAAGAATATAATTGATCTAGAACAAACATTGTAATTGGAAGTGATATTAATTATATTAATTACATCACCACATCATCATTGTATTCTCCTTGGATGTAGCCCGGTGAGGGTGAACTGAGTAAAATGGTTGTGTCTTGTGCAAGATTTCATTTCTATTCATACATTACTACGTGAGAAACGGATGAGTGAGTTTTATTTAAGGACGAGACAATATTCAAAGGGGATATATTTTAAATCCATCATATTAAGATTCACCCCCCCCCCTCAAGTAATTTGACCTAGTATACTTAACAAAAGTTGACAAATTTAAGATATTGGGATATTTTGAGAGAATTAGTCCAACATTGAGATTTAAGGGAATTCATGTGTAACATCATTGAATCATTGGAAGTGGAATGATAATTTTAGACACCTTAATATATTTTTATAGAATTCATAGGGTATTTAGGTTTAATGGTTCGCTCCACGACATTATATAAATGAACATTCCACTTTTGACTGCCATAAATGCTTCCTCAGATGTTAGGTCTTGAACCCATCAGATACATAAGTAATTATTATATAGTTGATGGACTAACTAGAGTTGTTACAACTTTCCTGATCCCACAATCTAGATGGTGGAATATATTTGGAAATTAGATGGTCTTTCTAGAAATATTTTCAATTAGCCACATACTACATTCTATTTGGTAGCACCTCACTATCAAGATGGTTCTTCATTTCTAAAACACACTTGATAGAGTCCAATCGAGACCTTTTCGAATTATTCTTTTTTGTAGATTATCTACTCCCATTATAAATTTATATAACAACATAAAAAAATCGAACACATTAAAACATGTTAGAATAGAAATTGAGTGTTTTGACAATTTAAGAAACTAGCATGAAGGGAGTGGACACTCCACAATTTATTGATGTTCAAAAACCCATAATATAAAACCAAACATAACAAAAAATATAAAAAGTAATTATTTTACCAAATAAATGTGAAACAGTGTATCTATTATTGTGAAATATTAATAATATTTCCTCCCCTTATTGAAAAATCATTTGATACCAATATTAATGTACCTTATACCACTATCATAAACTTATCCCCCTTTGAAATTGTTTTTTCAATCAAAGTAGTATTTATTTTATAAATCATGTTG
Organism: Viscum album; assembly: GCA_963277665.1. Lineage (NCBI taxonomy): Eukaryota > Viridiplantae > Streptophyta > Magnoliopsida > Santalales > Viscaceae > Viscum > Viscum album. The sequence goes on along the minus strand of OY728119.1, from coordinate 113,085,964 downwards.
AGAAGGGAAATAATGAATTAAATAAGGCATGATGTAATGGTGTCCAATTTCATCTATAATAACAACATTAATACACTCGGGGTCAAGTGAGCACATACTAAAAAAATCATATGGGGGTTACTCTGATTACTCATTGAGGGCAGATAGTCTACCATAGAGAAACATTTGTGCCATGTGTGGTTACAACGTACTCAAATAATAGGATTTATGCCTCTGTGAATGAGTTAAATGATGTACGATGGGGATGCATACCTTCCATGGATATAATTTCAAATAATTTAGGAGTCAAATTCAATTTCTATAATGGAAATATTGGTGGGAACACAAATGTCGAGGAAATTGAAAAAATCATTTATCTATTCCATAAAAGAATATAATCAGTTTTAGAATATTTTAAAAGAAATATCCACTTATCCATTAGAGTCCTGAACAAAAGAACCCCCTATCATGTTATATAAAATGTAGTAAAACTCATTTTTGAGTATAAATCCATTTATTTAGGTATTCCAATAATACTAGGTACCTGGTTGAGATGTCATTCAAGTAATATGAAGATATATTATACCAAAAATGATCATCCTCATGGGGTTTTAATTGTCATATTGTCTATGGAGTGAACCAAGATCAACATCAAGGCACCTGGATAAGGATATAATGGATAAGCATCATATTAAAATGACTTTGAAACTATATTTATTACCGGTGGTCCAAATTATCTAATAGATAGAAGAAAAAAGTATTGTCCTCACCTATTCATCCAGACCATTTGGAAAAACATAAGTAGAGAATAAATATAATAGAAGATAATTTTATAAAAAATGCTTCTCAATAAAGATATTAATCAATTCAGCTGAAGATTAAATTTATAAAGACATTAAAGGAATTTCAATATTGTTTCAAAATAATTATTAGACATATTATTCAATGATATCAATATTCACAAGACTCATTTCATAAAATATTAATCAATGATGAAATTTGTATAAAAGAGACAGAATTCAATGAGAATATCATGATACCAAATCCCTTTACATAAAATAAGTATGTAATATAAGAAATATTTTTAACAAATGAATTATTAAAATTAGATATTCTATTAAAACAAAGTAGACCATATATTTTAGAAAATACAAGAGAATATAGAAACTCGTGATTTAAGATAATATGAATAAAATAGAATAGAAATAAAACAGATGAGTCTCCACCTGAATATTAGACAAATCTAGATGAAATTATCCTATTTATAAAAACAAAGAAAAAATTGATAGTTTAAAAAATAAAGAAAAATATGAGAGAAATAAATTTTTAAAAGGAAATAAAAAATGATTTTTGAAAATGAAATATATTTTGTAAAGTAATTTAAAAGATACATTTAATTTCGAGAACTCTCGAAATTTTATAATAATTATAGAGAGAGTGTGTAATGAAGAAATTGGAAGGATAATATATAATAAAAGAAAAAAAGAAAAGAAAAACTAAAAATAATAGGAAATATAAAAATATTTCATATCCACTTTTAAGAAACAATGAAATGATGAGAGAACCAGTTTTAAAAATAGATTCAATAGAGAGCATAAAATAAAAATTAATGAATAACCATATTCACTGATGATCAATTTTTATGTACATGTTTCTCTATGAAGTAGTGAGCTAGGCTCCCCCTTACATGGATCATATAACATTACAGTCACGTTGGAATGTGTAGATAAATCACTAAGACGTCTTAACCAAATCATTTAAATATGAATCAATCATTTGATGGATAAATTTGGTTGACTATAAACTCCTTATAATAAATAATTTAAGGGAACCTTATTGTACCAATATTTTTTTTCTAACAGTGTGACATAACAATCATTGAGAGGGTGAAACTATTTTAGGTCCAAAACTTTTATCTAAGAATGATATGGGAAACAAAAAATATTTAAAATAATAGTTTAATTTATTAATGTTTGATGAATGATGAATAATTTTTTCCTAAAATATCTTTTATCCTTATAACATATTTCTAGATTAAAGTGTTTCTTGACATCCATGATTTTATATTTCAAAACACCGACGTTGGGTTCAATTTCTTTTATTAAAATAAAATCATATTTTTCCTTTAAAATAATATCATTTTCAATTGAAATAATAATTAATCATGAAGAACATAAAGGATTTAAGAGTTTTTATACTAATTTTATATATTGAAATTGTATCTTCACTATCACCCCATGCCAAAAAAATTAGAGAATTTATACATTTTTCATTTCATTCATTATCATTTACAAAATATTTCATTATTGGATGATATTATTATTTTTTATTAAATACATATCACATAATCTCTTGAACATAAATTTGATTTTCCTTTTTAGATTATCGAAAGAATTTATTCAGTTTTCTCCAAGTTCTTCAATCTTCCCATCAATCATGAAATAAAAATTTCATTATCAAATTTTATTTTGGAATCATCATTATAGATGATTTCGTTAAAGGATAGGTTCATATTGGGTGTCTTAGATTTGTTTTATTCATTCCCCACTTTCATCTTCATGTTTATACTATACATAATGATAGAACAAATGAGTTAAACCATAAATAATTTTGATTTAGCTATTTAGATTTTAGATCATTGCTTATTTTAGTGACCAAATACTAGATAAAATACAAATGATTTTCTGGACCAATGATTCATTAAAAATAAATACACTATGGGAATTTTGGTTATAATAAACAAATATAAATCATATAAACATTCAACTGATAGATTTTGTAGGATAGATAGGGAAAATTTAAAAAAATTTAAAATATATTTAATAGATTATCTTTGACTTTGTTAGTTTCTTCACGAGTAAATTCTATGAATTTCAAGATTTTAATAGTTATTTTGATAAATAAATTCACTTCATTAGATTTTCTTTAAACCAAACACTAAGGAATTAATATCTTTCATCTAATTCAAAATCATAAATAACATTTGGGGTTCATGTACGTTCTTTTTCTGTTCCTGGAGTATAACCATGCAATAAAATATGATAAGAAATACTATTAACATATATAAGAAAAGTATACATGTATGATTCCTATAACCATAATTATTAAAATATAAAATGGAGCAAGGCTTATGGAGTATCCTTCTCGAGAGACAATTGTGTTTTAAAAAGACACTTTTAGAATAAAATGATTCTTAAAAAACCAATTAAGGAATATGAAAATAAAGCAATCTTTGAAATAATTTGAAACAAGGTAGTAATTCAAGCCTATTTTGATATTAAATGTTAGTTTACAGATGAGGGAAATGGAATTTTGGGAAAGGGATTTCATTTTTCTTAAAGAAAAGTGAATGAAAAAATCAATGTAATAAAATACTTGAACATGTAATCAATGAAATTGATATAATTAAAGTAATTAACAAAAAATAATAATGATAAAATAATGAGAAGTCTATGTAGATAGTCATGTGAGAAATAGAAATGGGTATTTTGATAAAGATGTTTTGAAATAATACATAATTGGACAACAATGTCTCCTCCCCGCAAGAATGATCATGAAGTTCAATATAATAAACCCCATGGTTTGAATGAGAAGGATGAAACCAAAACCCCTGGTTTTAACTAAAACCATGAACCCGTAAATACTTAATTTTAAAAAAATATAAAAAACATAAATCACTTTGTATGAATTGATATCCAACACCCAAAAATATAATTTTTTAAAATATAACAAAGTACCTATGTAAAAAAGGGATAAAATATTAGATTAATATATTAATTATCATTGTTTCACAATGAATGAACCTAACTCTTTCTTGAAGGAATTATATCAAGAAACAAATGGAGATAGGTAAGGATAATAGGTGATAATTACGAGTTATTTTTAAAAAATCTCTTTAAGAGGAGAGATAAAAAGGTAAAGAAATAATGAATAAGAATTTCGTTAGTGATTTAGATGAATACATTGAATAACATGACCTTCTTGATTTAGTAACCTCATCTACCCGGACACTGAAATATAGATCTCTCATTGAAAGGTTAATAATGAAAAAATTATACTCTATAGACATTTTGACATATTTGAATAAACATTGTGTTTCTAGATCGATCCATTGTTATCACTTTCATTCGGTGGACGTTGAATAAGATTTGAGGCCGCATTGTACTCATTTTATATAATCAATATGGTGTCAGGGACCTAGGGGTTGATCCACAACATTAATTAACATAACTAGGACCTTTTTTCTACAATTAATGCTTCACTGGATGTTCTATATCAATGTCATCAGTTATATAGAGCGCCATTCACTCGACCTACTCCTAAAGTCTTGATGTGGGCCTCCACTAGCTAGCTTGTAGTTATTCTGGAAATATAAGAAATCTATATCCATCTACCAGCTAGTCTATAATAAAATATGTAATGTTTGAATAAATCACTTTTATGTTTATTATTATACTTATATTCATTATAAAAATATTAATCAATTAGTTTAAATAAAAAAGAAAAGAGTTCTAATTTAACTCATTTTCATAAGGTTTTATTTAATTAATAAATTACAAATAATAGAATTTTAATTTTGAAAACATATTTTAATTTTTAAATAATCATCTAAAAATAATCTTAATTTTAATTTTTTAAATTTTTCAGAAAATATTGACTTTTCAATTAATAGGGAAAAATAATGATACTTCTAAAAGTCATATATTTTCAAAAAATGTTAATTTCAATGTCTGAATTTATTTTAAATATATTATAAATTAAAATAAAAAATTATTATTTATATGTAAAAAATTATTTTTCTAATCAACATTATATTGTATTTCATTATATGATTTCTTGGGTTTAAAATTAGTGTTTTTTCTAAATAATATTTTAATGGAAATAATGTTTCTTTATTTTAATTAAATAAAATATTCCATAATGAGTTATAAAATAAAATAACATTATATATTATATATCAATATAAATTAATTTAGATTCATAAAATGATTATTGTTAGTCATATAATTAATATAAAATCATTTTTTTGTAGAAAATTACACTTCTAGAAATCCCTCTTTTTTGTCTCGTTTAAGGGGTTTATCATAATCTAAAATTTTATATTTATGTAAATTAATTTTTTAAAAATATATTCCAAATTTGGAATCATAATAATTTATATTATCAAATATGTTTCGCTTAATTGTTTTTACATTAATGAAAACTAAAATCTATAAATATTAATTACTATGGTTAAGTTAAAAAAAATATTTACCTAAAAATAAACTAAAAAGACAAGGTATCAAATAAACTAGGAACTTATCTAAAATATATTTTATATAAATATTTCAAAAAAAAAATTATATCTTTTCAGTGGTCCTTTTTTCACTCTTTCATTGGATAAATGTGGGTACACCTTTTTTAAAAAAAAACATACATGTATTCCACTCTAGTCACTTATTAATGGTCACCCCATCTCAACTTATCTTCACATATTTAAAAAAAATTATAAGAAAATACCTTCTCAAATATCTTATTTAATTATCTAGATAAGAATTTGATACCTTATTTCATTCAAAAATAAATCAAATGAAGGCCTTCAATGTTTAAGTAAGGAGTATTACCAAAGAAGATGTATCTTGCTCAATGAATAATATTTATATTATTTATTCATCCATCCCATCAAATCATCATAAATTATTATTGTAAAACCTAAATTGTATCTAACATATACTGAAATGTTATTATTTTAGTTTCACATCCTAAATCGATATATTCTATAATAAAAAGGGATAAGAAATCATTATTCATGTGTATGGATGAATAACGCCTCGTGAACTGATGTAATTAATTATCCATAATTACGACTCAAAACATATTTTAATTATATATTTAATTTAAATATGTGATATTTGAAACAAATATATACTTATATTTTATGAAATCACATATAAATTATTACTTTTCATTTTGTGGGGGATATAATAACATGGCTCGTTTTTACAACGGACTACTACCTTGTGAAGCAGTGTGATTCAATATTCAATAAGTATTTTAATTGAATGTTATATGGATAATTTAAATATATAAATGACATATAAATGAAATCATAATTATATTCCTAACATATTTATCATTATTAAAGTATAATATATAATTTTCATTCTTACACCGAAAAATTAAAACATCATTTGGGTACGTGTGGACTACCACCTCCATTAAGAGATGTGATTCTTATTTCATCACCACATCAAATAAATTATATATATGATATTTTTATCCTTATGTAATTATGAAATATTACTTACCCCTTTCCATAATTAACGTTGAAAAATTGAAACATTACCCATAGGTATATATGACCTACCATCTCTATGATCGTAACATTGTTCATTTTTCATAACTATATTTCATGAGTTGTTTTAAAAGAATAATTTTAGTTTAAAAATTATATATATGTGATTAATATTATTCTTTATGTGTTTAATTAATTTCCCCTTATTGCAATAGTCAGCCTACAAAAGTCATTTTGACACATTATCCAAATATCATTCAACATCTGATAAAAACACAATTGTTTATGTAATTGTAAATGACATGTTAATATGAAAAATAAAAGGAATAAAAAAATAAAAAAATGATACTAATAATGTAAATATGTAAAATACTTTTATATTTGAAAATGAAAAAGAATGATCAAAATGAATCATACTCAAGGTAATGGACTTCATTTCAATTTCCTCTTATTGAAGCTTATTTTCATATTATGTGCTCATATTCTTTTATTTAGTGTATATTAAACCCTTTTGACATGTTATATCATGAATTTAACTATTATCATGGTATTCAATGTTTTCACATTTGTTATTTATCGTGGATTATTTTTCATATATTTCCAAATAAATAAGGGTGTTTTCAGTAATAAATATCTCTTTTCATGATTTCCATATAACACTATATTTTATCCATGTACATGATTTTGAAATTAATAAATTATGTAGATGATAATACTATAATATATTTTTTAAATATTTCAATGATTTCTAAAAGGAATATTTATATATAGTTTTTTACACTCATTTCTAATAATAAAATGAATGTTTTTTGGAATAGATATAGTGATAATGACCTTTCCTGCCACTATAACAATTATTTGAAACTTGGATTCCATTATAATATTTTCTATTTTATTTAAATAAAATCCAAAATTCCATATTTCTAATTATTTTAGTATTAAAATTTTTTTTAATGAAAATGGGATTTTCATATTGATAATGGGTTTTGAAAATGAATATGTATTTTGATATTTGAATGTTATTTTCATACATGTTAAAAAGAGTTTTTTCCAAAGTTTAATGATGAAAAATTGAATGAAAAATATAAAACAAAAAATATCCTAAAATTTAATAGAATTAATTGTTATATTATGAATCAAGATTATGAAATGCCTAAACCTAGGTCCTCATATATTTTATCAGTGGATGGTTTATAAATTAATAGAGGTTTGGATAATGATAATAGCATGCACTTGATTAATTTTCAAAATCATTAATCTAAAATGATTAGAATTTTAAGATTATAGGGTTTCTTCATATAAACCCTATCTCTTCCGAATGATTTTTTATAAAGGAAACAATGAAGATATATTGGGAACACACAGGGAGGAAAATATCCTTCCATACATGTATCCTATGATAGTTTGATTTTGAACATAATAGTCTATTGAAGTGGTGGTTCTATTGACACAAGGTAAAAAAAATTTGGTATCCATGATGGATATGAACCAAATATATAATGAAGTAACATTTTTATAGTGTAATATTTCATGAAGAAATGTCCCCCATAATTTAGTGGAACGTTCGAACCATTGGTAGAAAGAATAATGATCAATTCTCCGGAAAAAATATTTAATGTTCTAAGATCTTCAAAATGACAAAAGGTAACATATTCCATTTATCATTTTGAAAGAAAATTTGATCGATGATTGTAATTAGTGAAGAATAACATATAGAAATATGATTTTTTCCATGTAATGGGATTCAATTAAAGATATTTTCGTTGAAAAATATTTCACTAAGGTTGCTCGACTTCAAATGGAAAAATAGATCTTAAAATTGAGGGAACAAATATGAAGATTATATGGACATGTATGAGTCTAATATTACATGGTTTTCTAGGTATACATATTATTTTATCAATACATTGATTATAATGTTAAAATATTTTACTCTGTATTTAAACCAAGTCTATAAAGTTTAATTTCTACATGAAAATTTAAAAGCTCTGCGAAATTTGTTCATTGTGTTGAAAAAGTTGAGATTGAGTTTTCTAACACTTACTTGCCACACAATGATGAATGTATGGAGTAGTCATGAAAGAACGAAATGGGGAAACATATACCAAATAAATATGTGGTTAATAAAATGATGTTCTTATCTTATGGTACATGTGGAAAAATATATCTTGATAGTTTCCTATGAAATCACATAAGTGTTACTAGTGAATTATATTTGGTAATGTGGTATGTTATTTCACGTAAAATAATACCATAGATTTCATGAATGGGGTAATATATTGACAATAAATGGTGATATGGTTTATTTGTCAAAAGATGGACCATTATGGTAATGTGTGATCAATGTTTGTAACTTATGCTTGAAAACATAAATATATGAAGACAAGTTGTATGAAAAAAATATTTTACAACTGTAATGGTTGAAATTAATCCATCAAATGAAGTTTTGAGAGGTATCTTACCTTTGGGTTCAATATATTCCAATACCATTTTTAACTATGGATCATCACATTCATTCCTTTATGATAAATTTTCATGTAAATTGGGAATATTGTCTAATGAGTAAAGGATATAAATTTTGGTGAAAATACAAGTGGAAGCATTAATGTCATAAAGATTTATAGTAATTTTTCTATATACATATGTGGATGGTATTTCCAAAAAATATTATTGGAATTACATTAGTATATTTTGCTATCATTTTTATTTGGATTTTCATTTAGTTTGTTATTATAATATAGATTTATGATCCATGAAATCATTATTCAATGACTTCATACCTTTGATACCATTTCAAGAAAGAGTGTAATTGATATTATATGGTATTAAATGTAATGTTTAACAGATTTTGACATTAATGAAACTGTTCAAATTAGTGATATTCTTTTAGTGAATGACCTATTAGACGTATTCACTAATGTTTTTCCTTTTGTTATTCTGGATCATGAAATTTATTTTACTTTTGACTTAGTGTATGATTCTATTCTTTTTCAAAACACCATTTTCAAATGGGTTAAGTAAAACATTTATAATTTTAAAATAACTTTTAGGACTGGTTAGATTAACTTTTCATTCATCCTAGCACATCACCATGGGGTGATTCTATTTTGTTTCATATAAAATTGTTCAATGAGTCCATTAATTGGTCATAGATCCTTGAGTATGATTAATGTTATTGGAAAATATATTTTTCATGATATCGATTTTTTATTTTTTTTAGTTAGAGTTTACATAGTTATTTTCAATGTTTGTTCAATGGTTTGGGTTCCATTAGATAATGGTTTTCAAGGATGAAATTACAAAAATAATGTTTCATATATGATATGAAAATTATGTTTTTGTAGTTATTTACATTGGGTTTTATAATGAAACTATTGAAATTATAGACCACATGGATATATTTTCCCCTGATATCATTGATATGTTTGTGGATTTTTTTGTTGATGTCATTTTGGAATACTATACAAGTCAAAAGGATAATAAAGACACCTATGGATTATAATAAAAACTGAAAAATAACAGAAACTATATGTGAGATTTAGTAAGTTGTAATTTTGGTTACAACGAATTTCTTTCAATGGACACACATTTTATAAATATATAATTACTATTACACTTTCTAAAAATAATTTTTTTAAATAATGTCCAAGACCCCCAAATATCATAGATATTTTGTAGTTTTCTTGGATTAGTGGCTTACTAATATTGGTTTTTTGAAAAATGTAATCAGATATCTACCCCCTGACTAATTTAACTCAGAATGGAGTTAAATTAATCAATTAAAAATAATTTGATGATTATTTTAATGAACAAAAAAGAATATTATAAAATGATCCAATTTTCCTATGCCTCCCATAAATGTGGAATTATTCATATATAGAGATGGTTTATTGAAAGGAATTTCTTGTTTCCAAATGTGGAATTATTAGGTAATTTATTATGATTCATATCCATTTAAACCTCATGATTTAAATTATATTATTCCTCATATGAAATTAGTTGTTTTTTTTCATTCCTTGAAAATTTAAAGGCATTGTCTGTAAAGAGTAAAGTGAGAAGTTTATACTTATCATAGATGTGTCATGTATATATTCACATAGAAATAATTGAACGTGACAAAGAGAAGACGTATGGAATTGATCAAGGATTTTGATTGCATGATTAATTCCCATCATGGTCATTAAAAAATGATTCTAATACTTTATTTTAGGAAAATAATAAAACATTATATATGTTATGTTTGGAATGAAACCCCTTAGTTAATGGTTTGATAAAAAAATCCTAGAAGTTATGGATGCTAGAAAATACCCCGTTTTTTCTTATGTTTTAGTGTAGTATAAAATTTCAGAACAAATTAAGAATTCCATGATGACGGATCATGGTTTTCTGGAAAAGGTATAATCTATTATGAAGGATATGTTACATGAATTTAATACTGACTAAAATTTTGTCACCAAATTTGGAAAAAAAATGATTGTGTTTGCTTTATGACTCCTAGATAAAGAGATGTATGTCAACAAGATCTCATAGTTCTCTATTTTTTATTATTCTGGGGAGAATTAACATATAAAGAGATCTTTAGTAGTATTATTGGTGGTATGTTCTGAGAAGATAAAAAATATCAATTTACCAAGAAGTGTTTAACATTTCAATAGGTAAAAGTAGAATGAAAATTACCGAAAGTAATTATTTAACCATTTACATTGTCGAAGTCGAAATGGGAAAATATTTCAATTTATTTGTTAGTGGGACTTCAGAATACTTCTTGAGGTATCAATGCAATATGGTTTGTTATAGATATATTAACCAAATTTTAATATTTACTTCACATTCACGATAGTATTTTTTTAGATCAGATTTCACAATAGTATATAAATGTGGTTTATAGGTAACAAAGAGTTCCTCTATGAACTGTATTAGACAATGATCTCAATTTCATATCTAAATTTAGAAAAGATATTCATAAATAATTGGTTATTTAATTAATTTTTCGTACAACTTTTCAACCTCAAAATGATGGTTAGTCTAATTAGATGATTTCAAACATGGAATTTTTGCATAGTTCTTATTTAATGAATTATTAGGGAATTTTGGATCAATATTATTCTTTGGTTTCATTTTCTTATAATAAAAAATTTTCTTTTCAATATACATATAGAAAAATTTGATTTATTTAATGGAATGTGGTGTCGAGCTCGTGATTTTTTGGAAAATTAAGGGGAATGGAATTTGATGGGACTGGAGTTGGTATATGAAATTTTTATGAAGGTGTAGTCCATTCAGTAATATATGAGGACAAATCAGAAGTGGTTGAAAGTTTATTTTGATAACAGGAGGAATGATATTTATTTTGGGTTATTTGATCACATTTTTTAAGAGTATATCCTTGGAAAAGTGTTATGAATTTCAGTAAATTGGGAATGTCAAGACAACAGTTCAGTAGACCATAAGAAAATTTATAGAAAGTTGTATCTGTTTCGTACCATGTAACTTTTCATATAGGTTTATACCGTGTACTAATTTTTTTCCAATATCCATACAATAATAATAATAAAATTTATAAAATATATTAATGAATCAAAATGATGAAAGAAAATATAAAATATAAATTCATAGGGGGTCTAAAATAATAATGAATAATGGAATCCCCTATTCATACACTCATAAGGAAGAGAACCACCACTTTCAATAGTGTAAAAAGTGAGATCATGGGAAATCCATGATGCTAAAAATTTCTCAGTATGATTCCCCTCTAACTGTGTATGATAAATCTTCATGGGATCAGTGATGAACTACTGAAAATAATGATTGTGATATGTAATATGCTAAAGTATATATGTATTTCCAATAAGATACACACTAATAATCTGAGATTCTACTTCAATATATTCTACCCCATTACCCTTCATGTTCAAAAACTCGAGTCTCTTAAGAATGTCTCAAGCATCATCTACGAGGGATTATTTCTCCTAAAGGAAGAAAAAGATGAAAATACAATATAACCACATGTATCATAGATAATACATGCACCCATCATGACTCTCAAGACACATGATCCATTAAAATTTATATTGGAACCATGTGAAGGAGGGTGTCATTGAATACAACATCCATACGGGAAGGTTTTAAATGTGATATCATTTGTTGTGGTGATCATCTAGAAGGGTTTGAGAGAGGGTGAAAGGTCCCACTATTTAATTAGGGTGGTTATATCATCCACTATAAACCTATTCCTTATTTCTAGTGCAAGACCCAAAATAAGATAGCAATCAATAATGAAAATGTTTATATCATTCCAAATACACCATCACCCAAACGCTAACAGAATGAACCTTGCATTAATTTAATGGGTGTTATTCGTGGAACCTTGAAAACAAAAATGGTGAAGAATTTCATCGAAACGAGTTTACTATAACTCTGTACAAGTGAAATCTATACCATAAATCAAAACTATACATCCCAATCAAATAAAAAAAATAAAAATGTGAGTCGAAACTCAGGTTTTAACAACAGAAATTCCTCAAAGAGATGTGATATCAAATAAATTTTATGGATTCAACCATATTTAAGGGATGATTAAAAACACACAAGACCAGAATTTTATATTTGGTAGGGATATCCTTACACCAGAAGAACTCTCTACAACTATTTAATCTTTTTTATCATGAATGATTATTTGATAAATATTTGATAGAAAATCCCAGGAGATGCCCTCAAAAATAAACATTTATCCAAGTATAAGTTAATTAGAATATGATTATTTATATTTTTATATTTTTCATTAAGAATGGCCTAATCAATGTTGGGATAAGAGAAGGACTGTTTGAAGGATATGTTTGAAATCAGGAGTCATGTAAATCCAAGCTTTTTGCCTACCCAATTTTCATTCTAGAAGTTTATATCCCCACATTTAATGATCCACTATGCAAAGAACTATATAACTAGAATATGATTCTCAATTATACTAGAATGAAAAAATAATTAAATACTTCATTATCTAGGTTCCTCCCATATTTGAAAAAAAATCACTAAGATAATAGCCTTCAATAGCTTCCCATTCTATCATGGAATAGATGTTTTATCATGGATTACTTCTCACACCTGGGGATGAAACCATTCGTAAAAAAAGTTTTGTCTATCCTGGCCCATGATTCCCAATGGAACACCCATCAACATGGGAATCCCTATTAAATGAGCACAAAAGCACATCAATATCATTAATTATTGTCTTTTTCACATTGAGGAACAAGAACTTAGGCATTAAAATCAAAGATAAAACACATTCAGATAGAGGTTTTCTTTTAGAGAATGATAGAAATATATTATTCCAGTTATAAATGTGTTTTTCAATATTATCAAACATTGTATCCAATTGATGATTATAAAATATACAATATGTTATGGTAGAACCCAAATAATAATTTTGGAAACTACTCCAATGGATGCCCATACTGGAAACAATAGTGTTCGACCACCACTTTGAACAAATCTCTGAAATATAGGCACTACATTTATCATAACTGATGGTTTTAAAGCTTAATATTAAATATTAATCTAAGGAAATATTAATTATTTAGATGTACATTCACCTACCATTGTTAAAAATGATCATTTCTCCCTTAATCATGAGATATTATAAGACTTAGTGGCATGATATGGTCCAAAATAGATGTACACTTCCATTATTCTTAGTCTTATTAAGAAACCTGCAGAAAGTTTCATGCTTGATAATAAACAATCTAAGACACAATGGGTCATAATCCCTTAATCACCAATCACATTTTGGAGAAAACCATTCATTTTTTAAATGAGTGAGATAGACATACATGTAGAGATGATACATCTAAATGACAAGACATATATCCAAGAATAAAATACCATGATATCAAAAACCTTCAAAATGATGCTCCATTCCATTCTGTATTACGCTTTATCCATGCCCACATTGATGGAAATATTGGATCCTATTTATTTATTTTTATATTTAGATATCATTTATTTTTCAATTCTAAAATCATTATGGATGAACCTATGTTGGATGAAGCCATGATGTTATAAACAAATATAGGTTTTTATATTCATAGATATTCTCCTATTGATTATTCTTGTAATCACATATTATTTGAAATTAGATATGTTGACTGGCCTATACTGACTCAATGAATAATGATATCTGTGACAACCTAGAATTGTATTAATAAAATTTTCCATCTAATAATTATGTTATATACTATAAGACACATAGATCACATATAGAATTTAATAAAAAAATATTTTCAAAAATTAGGAATGAAATAAGGTGTATTAATAGAAATTAAAGAACCCTTACCAATGGAATTGTAACCTGACTGCTGGAATGATAATGTAACCATTAGGAATAGTAAATCAGCCAATAGAATAGTAACCTCACCTATGAAAGTACAAATAAAATTTAAGCATGTTATAAATTAAAATATGATATATTTATATCATGGTATTAGAATATAAACATTTTAAAACTGATAAATTAAGTGCTTATATTTTTATAAGTTGTAAATATTTATTTAAAATTTTATAATTAATATAATTATTTTAAAGAAAATATATCTTAATGAAATATATTAATAAAATTATATATTATTGTCTAATGATTATAAGACAATTTTTTGATACAATGATTAAAATTTCATTGTGTCATAAAATAAGTTATAATTTTAAAATCAGAATTTTTAGAATAAATGATAATTTTAATGAAAATGTAATTTCAATATTTTTAGATTTTTTTTAGAAAATGGATTCCATTTTTAAAATCTAGAAACCAAAACATTATTAGGTTTAATTCTTCTACTTTTCTAATGTTGTTAATTTTTTTAAATACTGAAATACGGTAATATAAGGTATTTAAAAAAATACCTAAATTACTAAGTCATTGATGATGTATGGATTAGGTAAGCACCCATTATTTCAACCTCACATTCTATATTTACACAAATAATTCAAAATAATAAAAACTATTGATTGTCTTGATCCAATATAATAAAAAATTAAATAAAATAATAAAAACAACTCTATCCTCCTGCTATAGTCTCCCCACATAACCATATATTAACCTCAAACATTATATCCCCTGGATATTTCTTAAATGATTCCCAATTCTTCTACCAAACCTCTTCCCGGAATTATGGTATTAATGGTATGGACTAAAATACCATTTCTTTATTCCTTAACAATGTTCTTAAACAGACGATACTCAAGAGGTAAAACCATCCCACTTTCTCTTTTAATTTATTTTATTCTATAATCCTTCCATCACCTCCACGATCCAAGGTATCATGTTCACTAAAATATCATATATATATATATATACTTTAATTGATATCCATTATCAAATATCTTATCCTCTACTTCTTGTCAAAAAAAGATAACATCGTTCGTTAGGTGTCAATTCGCCGCCTTCGTGGATGAGGAGTTTTCCTTTTTCATTTACGCCTTCGAGGTTAGTCATAAAAAGATTTTTATTTTAAAAGACAGTAATTTTTATATTTTATATTTTTTAATTATATGGAACCAGTATATAAAAATTTTATTTCATAAAATGACTTTAATTATTGAATGTGGTAAAAACACCAAAACAAACTAATCCATTTTTCACTAATTTTTTATCTAATGAATCAACCAAATATCAAAAAATAAAATCTTATATGGGAGAATATAAATTTATGGAAATAAATTAATACCATATAATTCAATTTATTGTGTTTTTATTACTTTTTTCATGAAATTGCATAATTATACACTAGAGAACTGACTATGAAACAATGAAATGAACACTTCCGAAACAACAAAATTAAATGCCACAAGTAAATGAAATGGCCATAAATGGACCTAATTTAATTAAAATTAATTAAATAAATTTACATTTGGTTCATAGATAATTAATTAATGTATTTAAATTTATTATCTAGGAAATTATTTATATGATCATACCACTTTCGAAAATAAGGTAAGTGATTCTCTTTAAACCCCAATTTTTCCATTAGGTTAAACATTATCTCTATTTACAACATGTAATTCTTAATTATTCTTATGTAATATTCATAAATTCTATTTTTATACTCCAAAAAAAGTATATAGATCAATTATTATTTTATTTAATGGGGGAATACATGTTTCATAAGGTTCCCTTTTTCAATTTCTCCGGATAAGAAAGCCCAATTAAAGTGATCTTTCATATTTCATACCCATTTTAATGTAAACTCCAAAAAATATTTTAATCCATTTATTTTTCTAAAATCACAAATTTTATCATAAAAACATATCTAATTTTATATTAGGTTGTATACAATTAATATTCCAATTTCCACTTTAAGGTTTTCTATAAAATTTTCCCATAAACTACACTAAAGTAGAAAATTTTTATTGGTTCTTGAACTCTATTTTTACATTTTTTAACATTAGTTGGCCAAAAGATATCTTGATATATTCATATTTTCCATTATTAATTTCCTTATATGATTTAAATCCATTCATACATGGAAACCATTACTATAAGAAAATTGGTTATGTCCTGTGACATGATTATGATACCCCTTTCATTCCATGGGTAACCCTTATGTATATTCCCTATGTATTTATTCATGATCTGGAAGATATATGTATGACCATGTTATGATGAATTCTCCCAGAGATCTCTCTAATTCATTTGGTATTTTTTTAGTCTCATTTTACATTTTGTTAGGACGTGGATTTAACATGATTCCTATAGTAAATTTTCCCCCATGAGATATAGTCTTGGAAGTTAACCTTGACTCCTATTAATGTCATGTTATAAATTTATACCGATATCATATTATACCTTGAATATATAATACCATGTCCCTAATGTTATTTTTATATATTTTTATTCATGTTCAATGGATTTTTATTTCATCATGTGGTTCCTTTTAACCTATGTGTTATGCTTTATTTCGATGTTAAATACCTTTCTGGGCTTCTAGATCATCCTTTTTGTCTATGTATTCTCGAGATTACCATATAAATATGTACGAGCTAAAATAAAGTATGAATCTTATTATATATGATATATATGTATATATAAAATTTATTCTATTTCGATGTTTTCTGTTTAATTTATTAATCTTATAAAGAAACTAGACTTTATTATCCATTTATTTGACTATTAATTATCCAAATAAAATCTTTTTATAATAAGAGTAACAAGATGTGGAAATTATTTTTGTTATCAATGGATGGTCTAATTATTTTTGGATATCTGGACTAAAATATTAGTAATAACCTTATGTATAAATCTATCACCATGGATAACTTAGATTGAAACATGTAGAATCAAAATATAGGATATTATTTATATTTACAAGTTTATCCATATATGTTCAATGATACCATTACCTATTATTATTATCTATGTATTAAATCCACCCTAATCATACTCTCTTTTTTAGTCGATGTATGGAAATATGAGTGCTCATGATGACAACCAATGTGAAAGGCAATGTGACGATCTCCCTAATGGAATTACAAATCTGATCAGAATGGGAGATCAAAACATCATGATATTGCTTTATCAACCAGCTCAAGTAATTAATAATAAATTTAATCTTGTGGAACACCCTCCTTCTCCTAAGAAATAGTAATTCATATTTTAATCCTTTTAACAAAAATTTACTCTCGTCTTTAGTGTATCATTTGATCCCATTATTGAGGAACAATAGTTAAACACAACATGGATGATATTATCAATACATCAATACATAGAAGAATAAAAATTCATACAAGTGTTCCATCGTTTTTATGGGAAAGCTGATTAGTGGTGGATAATGATAAAAATTAAAAATTATAAAGAGGAAATTAATTCCATGTAATGGGAAGATAAGAAAAAATATATTTCAAAATATATTTCTCAATCTAATGATTGAATTAGAGTTCTTTAAACTATAGAAAAAGGAAGAAGAGTCTACTGTGGGTACGATTGAAGCATTACAGGTCTCTCATGATATTCCTATTTCTTTTACATGAACACTAAAATAATGTTAGATTTATTATTTACTGTACTTATGATGAGTCTACAAAAAGTGTAGGAGATTCAATACTTCGAAGGCTATGAGGATATTTTCCATTGTGATCTTTAGGATGAAATAGTGATCAAATAATCTGAGTGGTCTCATGGCCCATTGACAAAACACTAAAAATGGAATATAATATAAGAGGTTCAACAATTGAATCTAATGATGGAAAGATAACTTGTAATAACACATGTAAAAAGTGTGGGAGTAAGAATCCTCAAAACTACGTTAGAGGAAGCAGATAGTGATTCAAATGTAGAAAATATTGACATAGGGCTAATAACTGCCAAAGGGATATGTATAATTCCAATAATTTTGAAGAATAATGGAAGATTTAGATTAACATTGATCATATCGTGTAGTTTTTTAACTATAAGGGACATGGGAAATATGTGAGACAATTTTATAATCCAAAAGTTGTTGGAGGAAATAAAAAACAACCTCCAAGGAAGTAAATAATGGAATATTATATCACTACTAATGAGGTGGAGCACAAAAATGTTGTGCTAATAGTTATTCTGGATATTCGTGCAAGAATAGAAAACATAATATTTGATTTATTATATGAAATCTTTCATATCTTGAATTTTTAGTTGAACGATTCAAACACCACCTCAAAATATATAGGTTGAGTTATTTATGATAATAGAAAACCAGGAAAATATTGAATCCAATGTATATAAATTCTCCACATCAAATGTTTTGTACCGAACCTCTTAGAGAATATTTTAATAATTCCTTTTCATAGTTTGATACTATATTGGGAATGGATTAGATATCTTTATATAAATCCAACATCAACTGTCGGGAAAGGGAGATCACTCTTCACATCACAAGTCATCCTTAAATTTTGTACAAGTGTAAGGATGAAGAGGCATTTACTTCAGAATAATTATCTAAATTTTAGATTTTATTACATTGTGAACAAGTATATCTAGCTAAATTGATTAAGAAAAAGAATATAATCATGACTAATGACATACCCATTGTGTGGGACTAAAATGATGAGTTCATTAAATAATTGTTTGGTCATCCTCATGACCAAGAAGTTGATTTATTAGGTGAAATTATTATTGGATCTCTTCCTATAAGAAAGAAATATTATATAATATCTACAAATGAGTTAGAGGAACTGAATAAGTAGTTACACTATATTCTATACAAGGGTTTTATAAACCCAATTTCGTCAATGTGGGGTTTGGTAGTATTTTTCTTCATGTATAAGGATGGATCTAGGTGCCCCTAAATTAAAAAGTGTGATCTCAACAAAATAATCAGAAACAAAAAGTATCCCCTTTAAAGATTGATGAATTTTTATATCAACTATGGGGGGAAAAGTATTTTCCTCTGGTGGAACTTCAGTTAGGATTTCCCCAACTAAAGGTGGATAAGGACAATATCCAGAATAATACCTTTCAAAATATTTTTTTGAAAATATGACTTCATATTTATGCCCTTCGAACTCGCTAATTATCATGAAATTTTTTTCCACTTAATGAATAGAGTCTTTATAGATTTTCTTGATAAATTCATTGTAGTATTTATTGATTAAATTATGATATACTTCAAGAGAACATATGAACATGAGGAGCATTTGAATACTATTCTAAAGAACTTTTGAAAGGAGAAAATAAATGTAAATTATAAAAATTGTGAACATTTGATGGATAAATTATCATTATTAGGGAATTTTATCACTAGTAAAAGAATATATATAGACCCTTCAAAGAAAAAGGCAATCAAATAGTGGTCTATGAATACATCTACAATGTAGATCTATATTTTTCTTGTCCAATAAGGGTATTATCAATGATTTGTGAATAAATTCTCACAATTTTGAAGCCCACAAATCAAGATGACTTGGAAGGGACTAAAGGTTACCTAGACTAGTTAATCTGAATACTTCTTCAATAGTTGAAAAAGGGGCTTATCACTACAATACTACTCACACTACCAACAAATGGGGAACTCGTTATGGTATAAATTGTGTATTTAAAGTAGTTATTAGGATGTGTACTAATAAAAAAGGATAAATTTATAGACTAAACCCCATGATAATTGAAAATTCATGTAAAAAACTATCCCACACATGATCTAGAGTTTGTGGATGTGATCATAAATGTGAAATTCTAGAATAATTATCTCTATATGGAAAAGTGTGAGATTTATACTATTCATAAGTGCCTCAAATATATATTCAAATAGAAGGAGATTAATATTCTCTAGAGAATATGGTTAGAGATCATCATGTATAAGACCAATCAATCTACTATGATCTAGATAATGTAAAAATGGGGTGGATGCTTGTTTCTGACACTTTCATTGGGGCGCGCGCATCTGTCTGTGAGGACACGCAACTGTTACCCCGCATTTCCGCTTTCTAAAGTTGGTCAACATTTACTCCTTGTTCAGGGAAATTTTCTCTTTTATTGAAACGGGATGATGGGATGTTGGTTCTTCCTTCCATGGATTCCTCCTTGGAACTTGTTACCTAGTCCGGGTCTCCTTCAAATATTTAATACGTGGTTCGTGAATCTCATTCCCAGTGCTATATCTTCATGGACGCCGGTTAATTACACTACTTCCATCAGGACATTCCATGGGGATGACATGGTAGGAACCTTCAGTCGGAGTAGCTGACAACATCAGGCATGTCGGGGCATCTCTAGCTGCGAGGACGTTGGGGAACCTGTATTCTTACTCATAAGAGGGCATCTCAAGGGTGTAGAAATTGAGGCATCCCACATCAAATGCGGGGAATCACATGTCATAGGCATGTATCTAAGGTTTTCCTCAGCTTCCCATGTTTAACATAGGGTATGCAGCATGTTTACCATCTTACGAAGATGGTTACGCCAAAGGCATGTCTTCCGAGGTTTTCCTCAGGCATCTCATGATTATCATGAGGTAGGCCACGAGTTTAACGTCTTGCGGAGACGAAATGAGGGTGATCAGAACATCCCATAGAGACGGATCATATTGGATCATCCCAAAGAGGGAACATCTGGTAGATAGATGGATCAGAACGGCCAATGAGGACGGATCCGTGGTGGTGCACTCCAAGGAGGGGAGATGTCACATTGTAATGGCTGATCTGAACACCAGTGAGGGCGGATCAGGAGGTGTGCACCCCATGATGGGGGACACCATGGATTACCATTGGCTGGGATGGAACCTCATGGTGGTTTTTTACATACCTTGTGTAGACAACAGGGATCAAAACCCACATAGTTTAAAGGGGTGATGAATCGGGGTGTACACAGAGGACAACGACCCAGAGACATGCTGGGGATTATGTGTGGATAGCGGCCCATGTACCGCTAGGAGCAGCGAGGAGGGTGGATGACACGATCCCACCGGGATGTGGCGGCCCGGGTAAGAATCAGGATGGATGATGAAGAATTTCATGGAGTGGAGTGGGAATGAAATGGGACCGTTGTGAAGATGATGATGGTGTTGGTCTTGAGCCTCAAAGAGACTTCCTACGTATCCCCGTGGAAGGGAATCAAAGTCTGCATAGTTCAATGATATGGTGGGACACCTGAGGAGGCGGCCCATGAGAATGGATGCATGGAAGGGACCCACAGGAAGTGGAACCTCTGGGTTGGGGCATGACCTTCCTTAGACACATAGGTTCAAGGGAGAGATCAGGATAATACATGAGTGATGATCTTGATCCTTATGAAGGCTTACTACGTATCTCTGTGGTAGGGAATCAAAGTCTGCGTAGTTCGATGATATGGTGGGACACCTGAGGAGGCGGCCCATGAGAATGGACGCATGGAAGGGACCCATAAGAAGTGGAACCTCTGGGTTGGGGCATGACCTTCCTGAGACACATATGCTCAAGGGAGAGATCAGGATGATACATGAGTGCTGAGCTTCAGCCTTATAAAGTCTTACTACGTATCCCAGTGGCTGGGAATCAATTTCTACGTAGTTCGGTATGAAATGTGGCTTAAATTCTGAGGCTTCCCGAGGATATGGGGTCAGTGAACCAACGTGAAGAGACCAAGGGTCCAGGTGTACTTGAACCTCATGGAGGATTCCTACATACCATGCCTAGATATGGATCAAAGACCATGTAGTTCAGTTTGGATTCCAGAAGGCTGACGTGAAGGAGGACCTTGGTCTAATGTGTGGTGGGCTTGAACCTCATGGAGGTTTCCTACGTACCATGCCTTAGCAAGGATCAAACACCACGTAGTTCAGTTTGGATGCCAGAAGGCCGTCATCAGGGAGGACCTTTGTCCAATGGGTGGTGGGCTTGAACCTCATGGAGGCTTCCTATGTACCATGCCTTAGCATAGATCAAAGACCATGTAGATCAGTTTGGACATTGGAAGGCCGACGTGAGGGGACCAGGGGTCCATGTGGACTTGAACCTCATGGAGGCTTCCTACCTACCATGCTTTGACATGGATCAAAGACCACATAGTTCAGTTTGGACGCCAGAAGGCCGACGTGAAGGAGGACCATAGTCCAATGGTGTGGGGGGCTTACACTCTAGGCTACGCAGGTGTTGGGGAACCGACGCGAAGGGGGTCGGAATGACCAAAGGGTGGTGGGCTTGAACCTCATGGAGGCCTCCTGCGTACCATGCCTTGACATGGATCAAATACTATGTAGTTCAGTTTGGATGCCGGAAGGCCGATGTGAAGGAGGTCTTTGGTCCAATGGTGTGGGGGGCTTACACTCTAGGCTACCCAGTTGTTGGTGAACTGACGCGAAGGGGGTCGGAATGACCAACGGGTGGTGGAATTGAACCTCATGGAGGCTTCCTACATACCATTCCTTGACATGGATCAAAGACCACGTAGTTCAGGTGGGGTTTCGTCGGCGAACCGACGTGAAGGTGAACCTGGGTGGTCCACTAGTGGTGGAATTGAACCTCGTGGAGGCTTCCTATATAACATGCCTTAGCACAGATCAAAGACCACTAATTTCGGGATAGTCACAACAACTTACAGCTAGACTGGAATGCAGTTTAACGTCATGCAGGACGAGGGTGAACCCTGACGTGAATAGACGACAGGCGGTGGGCTTGAACCTCGTGGAGGCTTCCAACATACCATGCCTTGACATGGATCAAAGACATCGTTGTTCATATGGGGTTTCATCGGCGAACCAACGTGGCGGTGAACCCAGGGGGTCCACTGGTGGTGGGCTTGAACCATGTGAGGTTTCCTACGTACCATGCCTTTACATGGATCAATGTCTATGTAGTTCAGGTATACAGTTTAACGTCATGCTGGACGAGGTGGAACTTGACGTGAATAAATGACCGAGTGGGGGGCTTGAACCTAGTGGAAGCATCCTACGTACCATGCATTGACATGG
The DNA here is from genome assembly GCA_963277665.1 of Viscum album. Taxonomy (NCBI): domain Eukaryota; kingdom Viridiplantae; phylum Streptophyta; class Magnoliopsida; order Santalales; family Viscaceae; genus Viscum; species Viscum album. Next base: position 113,062,309 of record OY728119.1, on the reverse strand, counting down.
ATCAATGTCCCCGTAGTTATCTTAGAGGTGGTGTCAGGGTCGGTGCTTAATCTAAGCTCACGTGACTCATGCTCGGTGTGAGAAACAATAGGTTGCAGGGACATGAAGATCATGTCGCAAAAGGGTGTGTCTATGGGAAACGAAGAGGGGATTATGCATTAAGTGGCCCATGGTGCTCGGACATACTCCAGGATGGAGGCCCATGTCCCGTTGTGGAACGATAATGGTGAATGGGATGGAACCGTCATGAGTATGATGATTGTTTTGGGATTGAGCCTTGAAGAGGCTTCCTACGTTTCCTCGTGGTAGGGATTCAAAGTCCAATTAGTTCTCCTGATGACGACTTATTGTCGATTGGGGGTTTCAACTACTTACCGTTGGATTGGGTCACAACGGCATACTGCTGGATTGGGTCACAATGGATTACCATTGGATAAGGATGTCAATGACGTACCGCTGAATAGGATCACAATGGCTTACCACTGGAAAAAGATCACAACGGCTTACCGCTGGATAAGGATCACAATAGTGGATGGGGATTATGCAAGGAAGCTGCCCGGGAGCCGCTATAGAGCAGCAATAGTGAACGAGGCTTATGCAAGGAAGCTGCACGGGTGCCTCTATGGAGCATCAATGGTGAACGAGGCTTAAGCAAGGAAGCTGCCCGGGTGTCGCTATGGATCGGAAATGGAAAACGGGGCTTACACAAGGAAGGTGCTCGGGTGCCGCTATGGAGCGGCAATGGTGAACGGGGCTTACGCAAGAAAGCTGCCCGGGGGCCGCAATGGAGCAGAAATGGTGAACAGGGCTTACGCAAGGAAGCTGCCTGGGCGCCGCTATGGAGCGGCAATGGTGAACGAGGCATACGCAAGGAAGCTACCCGGGTGCCGCTATGGAGTAGCAATGGTGAACGGGGCTTACGGAAGGAAGATGCTCGGGTGCTGCTATAGAGTAGAAATGGTGAATGGGGCTTACGTAAGGAAGCTGCCCGGGTGCCGCTATGGAGCGGCAATGGTGAACGGGGCACACGCAAGTAAGCTGCCCGGGTGTCTCTATGGAGCGACAATGGTGAAGGGGTCTTACGCAAGAAAGCTGCTTGGGTGCCGTTATGGAGCGGCAAAGATGAATGGGGCTTACGCAAGGAAGCTGCCTGGGTGCCGCTATGGGGAGGCAATGGTGAACAGGGCTTACGCAAGGAAGCTGCCCGGGTGCTGCTATGAAGCGGCAATGGTGAACGGGGCTTACGTATGGAAGCTTCCCAGGTGCCACTATGGAGCGGCAATGGTGAATGGGGCTTACCCAAGGAAGTTGGCCGGGTGCCGGTATGGAGCGGCAATGGTGAACGGGGCTTATGAAAGGAAGTTGTCCGAGTGCCGTTATGGAGCGGTAGTGGTGAACGTGGCTTATGCAAGGAAGCTACCCGGGTTCCTCTATGGAGCGGCAGTGGTGAATGGGGCTTATGCAAGGAAGCTACCCGGGTGCCGCTATGGATCGGAACTGGTGAACGGGGCTTACGCAAGAAATCTACCTGGGTGCCACTATAGAACGACAATGGTGAAAGGGGTTCACTCAAGGAAGCTACTCGGGTGCCGCTATGGAGTGGAAATAGTGAATAGGGCTTACGCAAGGAAGTTGCACGGGTGCCGATATGGAGCGGCAATGGTGAATGGGTCTTTCGCAAGGAAGCTGCCCTGGTGCCGCTATGGAGCGGCAACGGTGAAAGGGGCTTACTCAAGGAAGCTTCCCGGGTGCCGCTATGGATCAGAAATGGTGAATGGGGCTTACGCGAGGAAGCTTCTCGTGATGTCTTCCTCGTTTCTGGCCACCAGGGAATCCCAACCCACTAGTGAATTGAGGCCCTCACCTGTGCACTAGTGTAAAAGAGAGATAATTCCAAGGGGTGTTGGAATCATGCCAATGTAATCAGGGTATTAGGCATCTTATGCTTGGAGCATAAGGCGTCTCTTTTTTAGTGCAAGAGTCATCATGTGATTGGAACATAGGGTGTGCTACAGTTTAGAGTCTTGTAGATAGGACTATTAGCATCATATGCTTGGAGCATAAGGCATCTATTGTATTGGGCAAGAGGAATCCTATATTGATAATATAGGGATTACTACAATTTAAAGTCATGTAGATAGGACTATTGGCATCTCATGCTTAGAGTATAAGGCATCGCTTATTTGGATCAAGAGGCGTCCTATGTTTGGAACATAGGGAGTACTACAGTTTAGAGTCATATAGATAGGACTATTTCCATCTCATGCTAAGAGTATAAGGAATCTCTTATATTGGGTAAGTGGTGTCCTATGTTTGGAAAATAGGGAGTACTACAGTTTAGAGCCTTATAGATAGGACTATTGGCATCTCATGCTAAGAGCATAAGGCATCTCTTATATTGGGTAAGAGGCATCCAATGTTTGGAACACAGGGCGTACTACAGTTTATAGTCTTCTAGATAGGACTGTTGCCATCTCATGCTAGGAGAATAAGGCATCTCTTGTTTAGAGCAAGAGTCATCATATGTTAGGAACATAGGGAATATTACAGTTTAGAGTAATATAGATAGGACTATTAGCATAAGGTGCTTGGGAATGGATGGTGTTGGGACTTATGCGGGGGCGGCCCCTTCTGGTTCCACCTCGCGTAGGAGCCAAGTGATATGGTTTGGAAGAGTTGCCTGAGTAATGGTTTGACTCAAAGAACTCGTGGAATTGATGATGAGATTCTCAACTCACGACATGGAATTGAAACCAAGACGAAAATGTGGACTTAATGTGTTTTATGGTGTGTAGAAGAGTATCTCAAATCATGGTTCTCCATAGGTTGAAGGTGGGTGCGCAATGGAAAATCCTGATATCCCGGGCCGAAAAGTTTTCGGTGCGACTCTCTATTTTTCATGGGGGTGCGGGGGTGCAACCCCCGCGGTATGGATCGGTGGGCACGAAGGTAGGAGCCTCGCAACGGATAGGTCGTTGCGAAAGAGCATCATGAAGCAAAGGTCTCGCGGAGCAAAGGGATCTCGCGGAGCATGGGCCTCTTGCAGAGCAAGGGAGGCTCACAGAGTACTCACGGAGCATCATCACAGAGCATTGGCTCATGGAGCATGTAATTGTAGAGCCTCGGCTCGTGGAGTAGCAATGCGAAGGAAGCTGTTTGCAGAGAAGGGACTCACGGAGCAGGAACCGAAGGAAGCTGCTCACAGAGCATGGCCTCACGGAGCCACTTCGCGAAGGAAAGCGGAGCTCTGCGAACCAAGAGTTCGTCCACCCAAGGGGAGAAAAATGCCCCTCTAGAGAAGAGGGTGAGCTGGGTATTTATAGGCAAGGGGCACCGCGAAGCAGAGCTCACGCGGCTCGAAGGGGGTTTCAGTTGCTTCGTGGCGGGTCGTGAACGTCAACTGGATTCACGGAGAGGTACCGCCTCTTCTGCCTCATGGCGTGTTCGCGAACGTCAAGGCGTTTGCAGACTGTTACCACCTATCATGCATCGTGGTGGGTTCGTGAACGTCAGAGGCATTCACGGCGAGGTACCGCCTCAAGCACTTCGCGGTGGCCGCGTTGCTTGGGGGGCTCCGCGTCGGGGCTTCGCGAACCAGTTTTCCACCCCAACTTCAAATTTCCATAACTCCTAATCTGTAACTCCGTTCCGGCCCTACGACCTACCAAATCGAAGCTTTCGAAATGGACTATGATCTCAAGTCCTGTATGCAAGCATTTGGAAAATTTTTGGGGAAGCGTTTTCCTGTACAAACAAATGCCACCCCTAAGAACGGGGTCCAACGAGGATGTAAAGGGTGAGGAGGGACGCGTTTTGAGGAAACAAATGAGGAAAACACACGCATTGGGGTCCATTGTATCTCAATAGTATTGAGGAGATAGTCGAATAAATATCTAATCCTGTGTGAGCCATGCTCGGTTCAGGAAAGAAGAGATAATTGGCGCTTCTATACGAGAGTGTATAACAACGGAAGGCGTGAGGGGATCAACATGGGACATCGATCACCATTTCAGAGAATACTAAAAGAGATGGGTCGTAGCTGGAGAACAGGGCTCTCTAGAAAGCTGTTTTGCTTCTCCCAACATGCTCAAGTGCACGATCGGGATAACGCCAGGGGTGTTAGAATCAATCCGAATCAAGGGCAGTGGGAGGTGTAAATCATGATACCCAAAAATCCGGAACACTTTGTGGGTGGCGTGACAATAAAGGACGACCGTTAACCATGGCAGAAAAACGGTATCCTTACTGCGTTATCCTGAAATGGGGACAACAAATGAGGGTCGACCATTGACCATGTTCGAAACATGAGACCATGTCACAAATGTTGTCGATCAATCCTTCGGGACGTTGTCCCAAGAAAGTAGTCGGACCCTAGGTCCTGCATCCATACTGTTAGGGGGTCCTTCCAAACATAACCAGTCTTCTGGAACGTTGGCCCATTATGGTAGGTGAGCCAATACGGCAAGGGGCCTAGCCATTAGGGGGTCCCTATAGACATGAAATTGGATGGGGATCCGAATAAGGGGTAGGCAAAGCGTGGGAAGTGGAGTGATGGTTTGTTCAAATAGAATCAAACACTCAATAAATTACGTCACCGTGGTGGGAGTAAGCTAGATGGGCGCATTGGTTTGATCATGGATCATTCTCTCTTTCAGACAGGGCCTCTCTGGAGAGGGAGTATGTCACTTCCCACTATCATCTTGGGGCATCCTAAACTAGTTCAGGGAAAAATTTTTGGTTGTTCGGTTCCCTACGAGAGGTCCGGCCAAGGGGCCGGAAAATGGGACGAACATGTTTTATAACTCATGGGGGCTAGACCCAGGGAAAAATACTGGGGTGTTTCTACGTATCCCATAAAGATGAGAATCAATCCGTATGTAGTTCTGAAGGCACAGTTTAGTGTCATGTAGGACGATAAGAATCCCGGTTGCGTCGGTACATATCCCACAAAAACTACTAATCCCACATGAGTCATGCTCGATGTGGAAAACAAGAAGTAATGGGGAAATTATCGACACAATAAGGGGAAATTTTGGGTGAAGGGACACTCGGTGAATATCGGCCCAATGATACTAACATGTCCTTATGGCGCACCTAGACATGCGAAGAGATAGAGCCGAGTATGTCTGAATTCCACGTGGACATGAAGAAGTGGAAATGTGTGAATCATGATGCTCGGAATTTGGATCACAATGATGGAGGCATGACGATGGAGGATAACTATTGATCTTGGCGGAATCGCAACATCCAAATCACATTTAGCCTAGAATGGGGACAGAAAAATGAGGGTCGACCGTTGACCATGTTCGAAACACGGAACCATGTCACAAATGTTGTCGGAAGTCTTCCGGGGCATTGGCCTAGGATGGTAGGTGAGCCGATGCGGCATGGGACCAGGCCGTTTGGGGGTCCCTTCAGACATGGAAGCGGATGAGGATCCAAATAGCGAGCACACGAAACATGGCCTTGGAACGAGGGGTTGTCCCCGTGAGGATTACACACTTCATGCTCTTTGTCAAAATGCATATGGATACGTTAATGAGAGTATCAGACAGAGGGAGTCGAGTCCCTTCCCATTGGGAGATCTTAGTTTAGGGTTGTAGAATTAGGACCATGGATGGGTAAGAAGAGCAGGGGACACATGGTAAGGTGGTTAAAAAAACCGATGTGAATGATGACATAATCCTACACCATGTGTCCTCTGGGGGAAGTGGTCGAGTCGAGGGACCGAACACAAAAATTAGGTCGGGCCCGTGGGGAAGTGCCCGGGCGCTCCTACGTATCTCATAAATATGAGAATCAAGACATACGTAGTTCTGAAGGGTGGCACGGTAAGGTACCAGAGCCAGGGAAAAAGGGAAGTGTGGGTGTGGCCCTTTCACAAAAAGAAGTGTAATTTGATAAATCTTTTTTATCCTTTATGGTGAGTGGTATTTTTGTGAAGCGACAAGCCTAGGGTAGCAAGCCCTGGTGTCGCCACAAGAATCAAGTTGTAGTGGGCGTTGGAAAATGGCATGGCATGTGACCAATACCCAATGTGATGCCCTCCATGATGGGGTCAATGCAATGTAGTGCCATTTTTTATCATGTGGCCAGGATGATAATGTCACAGTTTAGGGTCGTTTGATAGGACCAAGCATGCATTTTAACGTCATGCATCACAGACATAGAAAAGGCGATGCTAGGTAGGGAATGTGACCGGTTTCATGAAACACAACCGACGTGAATAGGGACATGATCCTGCATCTTACCGTGTGCCACTATGAGAGGGAGACCTCAGTCCGTGGGGCCTATATAGAGGTAAGAGGTAAAAGGGGGGAGAGAACAGCTCCCCAAATGGGCTGGACCCAAAGACAAGGTGTCCGGGCGGTCCTACGTATCCCATGAGGATGGGAATCAAGCTGAACGTAGTTCTGAGGAGATCTTAGTTTATTGTCTTAGATCTCGGACAATGGGAGCCCCGAAGGACGCCATATTACAGCTTCATTCCCCTGACATGCAAAGTTGCACTAAGGGATAGTGCCAAAAGTTCCAAGATTCCACCTGGACAAGATGTGGTGGAGTATAAGGGGAATCATTCAACCAACATTCAAAGACAGAAGGGGCTGGCATGGCGACATGGGATTATTACTGACCGTGGCAGAAAAGCAGTATCCATATCGTATTATCCTGAAATGGGGACAACAAAAGAGCATCGACCACTGACCATATTCTCAATGTGGGATTTGTTTTGATTTGTTGTCCAAAACCCTTGGGGGAATTTTCCCATATCGTTAGGAGATCCCTTAGGCGTGGTATCCAGGCCGTTCTTGGGGGTTCATCTAGGTGTGAAAGGCGATGGAAGCCCTGATGAAGGGATACACGAATCCTGAAAAGCAGAAGGAATGTGACCAAGTTGAATCTAACACTCTTGTTCCTAGACCATAGTACCCCTAATACATGGGTGAACCACCTCAAGGGGTCAAGAGACTCAACTTGAGGGTAACCAAGAGATGGCGGATTCCCGGGAGAAGGGGGCATGGTGCCAAAAACCCTGTATCATACCTATATATCTCCCTCTAGGAGAGGGGCAGGGAAAGGGGCCTAAGTGACAGAGAGATCAAGAGATCCCTGAGAGGTGGGGCTGGACCCGAAGTCTAGACATTCTAGTGGTCCTACGTATCCCATAAGAATGGGAATCAATCCATACATTGTTATGGAGGGCGCCTTTTAATGTCATGCTGGACGAGAAATAGAAGTTCTAATTCTTAGAACTGGGTGTGCATTGTGTGGCTATTGCAAACCCGACGTGGATGGGGACGTAATCCCACATCACACCACGCAGCCCCGTAGTCGAGTCCCGAAGGCCGTACAGAAGATACAAATTAGATGAACTCAAGATGGACCCAAAGACAGGAGGTCTGGGTGTTCATACGTATCCCATGAGGATGGGAATCAAGCCAGACATAGTTCTAAGAAGATCTTAGTTTATGGTATTAGAGCTCGGATCGTGGCTGGATGACATCTTTCTAAGTAAGCATGGACCTCAACCTGATCCCTAAGCCCACGTGAGTTAAGCTCACTATGGGAAACTAGGGTGTAAAATCTTTATTGCAATACCCGAAACGTCCATCAAAAGGTAGTCGGCAGAGAGCCCCGAAGGACACCTTTAACGCTGCTTTGTCCCCGTAATGTGCAGATTCGCACTAAGGGATGGTATCAATAGTTTCGAAACACTACTTGGACATGATGAAGTGGGTAAGTATGTGAATAGTTTACTCGACATCTTGGGCATAATGGGGTTTGGCATGGCGATGGAGGATAACTGTTAACCGTGGCCAAAAAATAGTCTCCATATTGCATTAGCCTGAAGTGGGAACAACAAATGAGCATTGATCGCTGACCATATTCGCAATGCGGGATTTGTATTGATTTTTTGTCCAAAACCCTTGGGGGCGTTGGCCGGTATCGGTAGGAGAGCCTTTAGGTGTAGTATCCAGGCCGTTCATGGGGGTCCATCCAGGTGTGAAAGGTGATGGAAGCCCGGATGAAGGGATACACAAAGCCTGAAATTCGGGTGCAGACGTGTCCGAGTAAAGTCTGAAATTCCAGGTAACAAACCAGAGTACCCTTAGGCACATTGGTGAACCACCAAAAAGGGTCGATGAAACAGATTGGGAGGGATAGGTACATGGCATGGTCATTACAAGACTGACGTGAATGAGGACATAACCCTGCACCCCACCATATAATCCCCTCGTGGAGGAAGGGAAGGCCAAGGGGACAATGTGGGATAGAGATTCCTGAGAGATGGGGATGGACCTGAAGCCTAGACATTCATGTGATCCTCAGTATCCCATAAGGATGGAAATCAAGACACACGTAGTTCTCAAGATGTAGTTTAATGTCATGCAGGACAAAGAGGGGGCAAGATACCCCTAAGCATGGGAAGTGTATGGTACGGAGAACAAACCAATGTGAATGAGGACATAATCCCAAACCAAACCATACATACTAGGTATAAATTGGGGCTAAGGGGCCCGAGAAGGCCAATGGGCCTGAGGTTAGGCCTCCGTGAGGGAGGCCTGAGGCTGTTTGTAGTTTAATGTCTTGCAGCAAGGATGGGGGTCGTAGGCCCGGAAAGGCCGAGAGGACTGAGGCTGGGCCCCATTGAGGGGAGTGCTTATGGCATGAAAAGAAACCCGACGTGAATGAGGATGTAATCCTACACCATTCCACACACCCCCATGAGAAAGGACCTAGGTCGGGGGCCCGAAAAGGGCCAACGGGCCTGCTAGTCGATGATTTGGTCAGAAAGGCCTGACTGGCTTGTAGTTTAACGTCATGCAGTAAGGAAGAGGAGGGGAGTAGGACTACCTAGATAGAGGAGGTTTACAGCGCGGCGAGTAGCCCGATGTGAATAAGGACATGGTCCCACACCACACCGTACACTCTGGGGAAGAAGTTGGGTTAAGGGGCCTGAGAAGGCCAAGGGGCCTACGGCTAGGCCTCGGTCAGGAAGGCCTGACCAGTTTTTAGTTTATCATCTTGCAATAAGGATGGGGGTAGAGATAATTGTATCTCATCTAGAGATGTGTATAGCATGGAAAGTAAGCTGACGTGAAGGAGGATGTAATCCTACACCACGCTGCATAATCCCCTCATAAGAACCTAGGCCAGGAGCCCAAAAATCCGAGGGGCCTGATAATTGGTGCTTGGGTCAGGAAGACCTGACCGTTTTGTAGTTTAACGTATTTCAGGGAGGACGGGGGCCAGGGGCCTGAATAGGCAAAGGGGCCTGAGGCTGGGCCTCAGTCCGGACGACCTGACTAACTTGTAGTTTAACATCTTGCAGCAAGGACTAGGGACGTGGGCCCGGAAAGGCCGAGAGGCCTGAGGCTGGGCCCCAGTGAGGGGAGTGCGTACAGTATGGAATGCAACCTGAAGTGAATGAGGGTGTAATCCTACACCATGTTGCACACCCCTAATAGGAGAATCGGGGTTGTGGGCCCGACCATTGGCACCACCCGGAGGGAAGTTTGTCGCTATGGGATGGCACAGAACGAATCACTGCACTCGATGTTTGGGACATCTTGGGGCGGACCTGAAAATCCAGGACACTTTTGACCATGTTCGAAACACAACGTCCCTATGGTGACCTAATATGGGAGCAACAAATGAGTGTCGACTGATGACCAAATTCAAAACGCGGGACTTGTATCATCTTGTCACTCGAAAACCCTTGGGGGCGTTGACCCGTATCGGTAGGAGAGCCCTTAGGCATAGTATCCAGGCCGTTATTGGGGGTCCCTCTTGTGTGGAAAGTGATGGAATCCTAGTCAAGGATTGGGTGAAGCATAGCAGTACCCATCTACGAAAGAGGCGAACTTCTCCAGGGAGGAGAACGTACAGCCGGGTCGATTCATACTCGATGTAAATTAGGGTAAACTTGTGCACCCTTCCTTATGTCTTAACTCAAGGGGAAGATTTTGGTTTGGACTGGTCAAACATAAAAAATTTCTGGGCGTTCCTATGGATCTCATGAGGATGGGAATCAAGTCATACGTAGTTCTTGAAGGCCATGCATTTTAACGTCATGCGGTGAAGATGTGGGAGAATAGAAGAATAGGAGTGGGCACATGGTGCGGCCATTATAATCCTCGTATGAGTGGGGCTAAGGAAGAATATTCCACCCCATGAGAGGACCCTCCGAGAAAACTATACCCTGGGGGGACAGTTAAAGAGAAAATCTCGGTGCTGGGCTCAAGACGGGACATCTGAGAATTCCTACGTATCCCATGAGGATGGGAATCAATCCATACATAGTTCTAGAAGCGCAGTTTAACATCATGCAGGATGAGATGCAGTTTAGCGTCATGAGGGATGGTAACACGCAGTTTAGGGTCATGTCGGACCATGCAGTTTAAGGTCGTGCGGGACCGAGGTGAATTTTAGTGTCGTGTAGGACGATAGTGTGCAGTTAACGTCCTAACGAACGAAGATGAATGGTTTAATGTCATGAAGGATGATGATGTAGTTTAATGTCATGCAGGACGATAATGATCAGTTTAACGTCATGACAGACCAAGATGAACAGTTTTACATCATGCAGGATGATGATGCAATTTAATGTCGTGTAGGACGATGGTGCAGTTTAATGTCGTGTAGGATGATAATGATCAGTTTAACGTCATGATGGATGAATATGAACAGTTTTACATCATGTAGGGCGATGATGAAATTTAATTTCATGAAAGGAGATGATGTAGTTTAATGTCATGCAGGACGATAATGATTAGTTTAACATCATGACGGACTAAGATGAACAGTTTTATGTCATGCAGGATGATGATGTAGTTTAATGTCATGCAGGACAAGGGTTGTCATGCCGTTTAATGCCATGAAACTGGGACATGAAACCACACGGATTGGCTGGGTAGAGGATGGTCATCTCTACCTCATTCTAGTGGGTTGGGATGAGGGGCAGTCATATGATGAGATTTCCCTAAAATTCACTGATCATAATGAACCTTCCACGATCTGGTGCCAAGGCCATAAGGAGGACCTCTACGGTTGATGCAACCTGGTAGTTGGGATGACACAAAGTGTTCCATGGGTATTAGGGATGACAACATTCCCACAGTCTAGAGGGGAGAAGGAGCCACGAACATCCGTAGGATGAGGCGATGGAGCCTAAAATGCGTGGAAGCCTAGAATGTTGGTACGATAGGGCGATGGAGCCCGGGAGGCGAGGATTCCCGGAACGTCGGTACGACGAGGTGAAGGATCCCGAGAGGCATGGAATCCTGGATCGTTAGTACGACGGGGAGAAGGAGCCCGGTGGGTGCGGAATCCTTCGTGTTGAGCAGTTACGGTACGGGGAGTACATCCCTAGCAGCTGGTGATAATGGTTCAGGGTCAACAACTTGCTAATAGAGTTGGGGAAGGATGCCCATTGTGTGGCCTCTTAAGGCAGTGGGCTCAGCGAGGAGCCAATGGAGTCAAGTGACTGATTCCACCTCCACACCATCTTAAGGCAGTGGAGTCTGTGAGGACCAGAAAGAGTCGGGTGGCTGATGCCACCTGCACGGCCTCTTTAGGCGGCGGAGTCGACGAGGAGCCGATGGAGTTGGGTGGCAGATGCCACCTGCGCGTCCCCTTGATGTGGCGGAGTCGACGAGGAGCTGATGGAGTCGGGTGTCAGATTCCACCTGCGCGGCCTCTTAAGGAAGTGGAGTCGGTGAGGAGCCGATTGAGTCGGGTGGAAGATGCCTCATGCGTGGCCTCTTGTGGTGGCAGAGTCAGCGAGGAGCCGATTGAGTTGGGTGGCAGATGCCACCTCTGTGGCCTCTTGAGGTGGCAGAGTCGGTGTGAAGCCGATTGAGTTGGGTGGAAGATGCCACCTGCGCGGCCTCTTGAGGTGGTGGAGTCAGTGAAGAGCTGATTGAGTCGGGTGGCATATGGCACCTGCACGGCCTCTTGAGGTGGCGGAGTCGGCAAGGAGGCGATTGATTTGGGTGGCAGATGCCACCTGCACGGCCTCTTGAGGCGACAGAGTCGGTGAGGAGCTGATTGAGTCGGGTGGCAGATGCCACCTGTGCGGACTCTTGAGGCGGCGGAGTCAGCGAGGAGCTGAAGAAGTGGGGTGGTGGATGCCACCTGCGTGGCCTCTTGAGGGGGCGGGATCGACGAGGAGCCGAAGATGTTGGGTGGCTGATGAAACATGCACGGCCTTTTAAGGCGGCATAGTCGGCAAGGAGACAATGAATTCAGGTGGCAGATGCCACATGTGCGACCCCTTAAGGTGGTGGAGTCGGTGAGGAAATGATGGACTGTGTTCTTCAAACACTGTATGTTACTCATCCACTCACATATAAAGGATATGGGATTCACATGGGTGATGCCTCAATTTTCTCGACACATTTGGTCTACTCTCTATTGAAGGAGAAGAGATTCATGTCGGGTTCACCATTTCTATTTCCGACGCTTTTGTCAGGGCACACGCATCCATCTATGAGAACGTGCTGTTGTTACCCCGCATTCCTGCATTCCATAGGTGGGCAACATTCGCTCCTTGTTCTGGGACATTTTCTCTTTCATTGAAACAAGATGATGGGATGTTGGTTCTTCCTTTCGTGGATTCCTCCTTGGAACTTGTTACCTATTCCATGTCTCCCTCATAGATTTATTATGTGGTTCGTGAATTTCATTCCTGGTGCCATATCTTCATGGATTCCAGTTAATTACACTACTTCCATCAGGACATTCCATGGGGTCCTGACATGGTAATAACCTTCGATCGGAGTAGATGACAACATCAGGCATGTCGGGGAATCTCTGGGTGTGTGGAGATTGGGGAACCTGTATTCTTCCTCATAAAAGGGCATCTCAAGGGTGTAGAACCCAAGGCATCCCACATCGAATGCAGGGAATCACATGTCATAGGCATGTATCTGAGGTTTTCCTCAGCTTCCCATGTTTAACATACGGTATGCAGCATGTTTACTGTCTTACGAAGACGGCTACTCCAAATACGTGTCTTCCGAGGTTTTCCTCATGAATCTCATGATTATCATGAGGTAGGCCGCGAGTTTAACTTCTTGAGGAGACGAAATGAGGGTGATCAGAACGTCCCATAGAGACGGATCATATTGGTACATCCCAAAGAGGGAACACCTGGTAGATAGATGGATCGGAACGCCCAATGAAGACGGATCTGAGGTGGTGCGCTCCAAGGAGGGGATATTTCACACTGTAATGGCTGATTTGAACACCATTGAGGGCAGATCAAGAGGTGTGCACCCCAGGTTGGGGGAAACCATGGTTTACCATTGGCTAGTATTGAACCTCATGGAGGTCTCCTACGTACCATGTGTAGACAACAGGGATCAAAACCCACGTAGTTCAAAGGGGTGATGAATCGGGTTGTACATAGAGGACAATGACCCAGAGACATTCGGGGGCTTATGCTTGGATATCAGTCCATGTACCACTAGAAGCAGTGAGGAGGGTGGACGACACGATCACACCGGGATGTGGCGGCACGGGTAAGAATCAGGATGGATGATGGAGAATTGCATGGAGTGGAGGGGGAATGAAATGGAACCATCGTGAAGATGACAGTTGTGTTGGTCTTGAGCCTCGAAGAGACTTCCCATGTATCCCCATGGTAGGGAATCAAAGTCTGCATAGTTCGATGATATGGTGGGACACCAGAGGAGGCGGCCCATGAGAATGGACGCATGGAAGGGACCCAGAGGAAGTGGAACCTCCGGGTTGGGGCATGACCTTCCTGAGAAACATAGTCTCAATGGAGAGATCAGGATGATACATGAGTGATGATCTTGAGCCTTATAAAGGATTCCTATGTATCCCTGTGGCAGGGAATCAAAGTCTCTGCAGTTCAGTGATATGGTGGGACACCTGAGGAAGTGGCCCATGAGAATGGACACATGGAAGGGACCCAGAGGAAGTGGAACCTCCGGGTAGTGGAATGACCTTCCTGAGACACATAGGCTCAAGGTAGATATTAAGATGATACATGAGTGATGATCTTGAGCCTTATGAAGGATTCCTATGTATCCCTGGGGCAGGGAATCAAAGTCTGTGTAGTTCGGTATGGAATGTGGCTTACACTATGAGGCGACTCTAGGAAATGGGTTTGGTGAAATGATGGGAAGGGACCAGGGTTCCAGGTGGAATTGAACCACATGGAGGCTGCCTACGTACCATTCCTTGACGTTGATCAAAGACCACGTAGTTCATTTTGGACACCGGAAGGCTGACGTGAAGGAGGACCTTGGTCCAATGGGTGGTGGGCTTGAACCTCATTGAGGCTTCCTGTGTACCATGCCTTAGCACGGATCAAAGACCACGTAGTTCAGTTTGTACACTGGAAGGCCGACGTGAGGGAGGACTTTGGTCCAATAGGTTGTGGTCTTGAACCTCACGGAGGCTTCTTACGTATAATTCCTTAGCATGGATCAAAGACCACATAGTTCAGTTTGGATGCCGGAAGGACGACGTGAGGGGACCAGGGGTCCAGGTGGACTCGAACCTCATGGAGGATTCCTATGTACCATGCCATGACATGGATCAAAGAACACGTAGTTCAGTTTGGACGTCGGAAGGCCGACGTGAAGGAGGACCTTGGTCCAATGGTATGGGGGGCTTACACTCTAGGCTTCCCAGGTGTTGGTTAACCAACGTGAAGAGGGTCGGAATGACAAACGGGTGGTGGGATTGAACCGCATGGAAGCTTCCTACATACCATGCCTTGACATGGATCAAAGACTACGTTGTTCAGTTTGGACACCGTTAGGTCGACGTGAAGGAGGACCTTGGTCCAATGGTGTGGGGGGCTTACACTCTAGGTTGCACGGGTGTTGGTGAACTGACACTAAGGGGGTCGGAATGACCAACGGGTGGTGGGATTGAACCTCATGGAGGCTTTCTATGTACCATTCCTTTACATGGATCAAAGACCACATAGTTCAGGTGGGGTTTTGTTGGCGAACCGATGTGAAGGTGAACCGAGGAGGTCCACAGGTTTTGGACTTGAACCTCAAAAAGGCTTCCTACGTACCATGCCATAGCACGGATCAAATAACACGTAGTTCGGGATAGTCACAATGGATTACTTCCAGACCAGAATGCAGTTTAACTTCATGCGGGACGAGGGTGAACCCTGATGTGAATAGACGATAGGCGGTGGGCTTGAACCTCGTGGAGGCTTCGTACTTACCATTCCATGACATGGATCAAAGACCACGTAGATCTGATGGGGTTTCGTCGGTGAACCGACGTGAGGTTGAACCCAGGGGGTCCACTGGTGGTGGGCTCGAACCTCTTGAGACTTCCCACGTACCATGCCTTGACATGGATCAATGTCCTTGTAGTTCAGGTATACAGTTTGATGTCATGATGGACGAGGTGGAAATCGACGTGAAGAAACGACCGAGAGGTGGGATTGAACCTCGTGGAGGCTTCCTAAATACCATGCCTTGAAATGGATCAAAGTCCCCGTAGTTCTCTTAGAGGTTGGGGTCAGGGTTGGTGCTTACTCTAAGCTCACGTGATTCATGCTCGGTGTGAGAAACAAGAGGTTACAGGGACCTGATGATCACGTCGCAAAAGGGTGCGTCTATGGGACACAAAGAGGGGCTTACGCGTTAAGCGGCCCATGGTGCTGGGACTTACTCCAGGATGGAGGCCCATGTGCCACTTTGGAACAGTAATGGTGAATGGGATGGAACCGTCATGAGGATGAAGATTGTTTCGTGATTGAGCCTTGAAGAGGCTTCCTACATTTCCATGTGGTAGGGAATCAAAGTCCACGTAGTTCTCCTGATGAAAACTTATCGCCGATTGGGGGTTTCAGCGGCTTACCATTGGATTGGGTCACAACGGTATAACACTAGATTGGTTCACAACGGCATACCGCTGGATAAGGAAGTCAACGGCTTACCGCTGAATAGGATCACAACGGTTTACCACTAGATAATGATCACAACGGCTTACCGCTGGATAAGGATCACAGCAGTGGATGGGTCTTATGCAAGGAAGCTACCCGGGTGCCGCTATGGAGCGGAAATGGTGAACGGTTCTTACGCAAGGAAGCTGCCCGGGTGCCCCTATGGAGCGGCAATGGTGAACGGGGCTTAGGCAAGGAAACTGCCAGGCTACCGCTATGGAGCGGCAATAATGAACGAGGCTTACGCAAGGAAGCTGCCCAGGTGCCGCTATAGAGCGGCAATGGTGAACGAGGCTTATGCAAGAAAGCTGCTCGGGTGCCGCTATGAAGTGGCAATGGTGAACGGGGCTTACGCAAAGAAGCTACCCGAGTTCCGCTATTGAGCGACAATGGTGAACAGGGCTTATTCAAGGAAGTTTCCTGGGTGCTACTATAGAGCGGAAATGGTGAACGGGACTTACGCAAAGAAGTTTCATGGGTGCCGCTATGGAGCGACAATGGTGAACGGGGATTACGCAAGGAAGCTGCCTGGGTGCAGCTATGGAGTGGCAATGGTGAAGGGGGCTTACGCAAGGAAGATGCCCGGGTGCCGCTATGGAGAAGCAATGGTGAACGGGGCTTAGGCAAGAAAGCTGCCCGGGTGCCGCTATGGAGCGGCAAGGGTGAATGGGGCTTACGCAAGGAAGCATCCCGGGTGCCGCTATAGAGGGGAAATGGTTAACGGGGCTTAAGCAAGGAAGGTTCCCGGGTGCCGATATGGAGCGACAATGGTGAACGGGGCTTACGCAAGGAAGCTTCCCGGGTGCCGCTATGGAGAGGCAATGGTGAACGGGGCTTACGCAAGGAAGCTGCCCAGCTGCCGCTATGGAGTGGAAATAGTTAACGGGGCATACGCAAGAAAGCTTCCTTGGAGCCGCTATGGAGCGACAGGGGTGAAGGGGGCTTACGCAAGGAAGCTGCCCGGGTGCTGCTATGGAGTGGCACCGGTGAACAGGGTATACACAAGAAAGCGTCCCGGGTGCCGCTATGGAGCGACAATGGTGAATGGGGCTTACGCAAGGAAGCTACCCGGGTGCCACTATGGAGAGGCAATGGTGAACGGGGATTACGCAAGGAAGCTGACCGCGTACTGCTATGGAGTGGCAACGGTGAATGGGGATTACGCAATGAACCTGTCCAGGTGCTTCTATGGAGTGGCAACGGTGAATGGGGCTTACGCATGGAAGCTGCCCAGGTGCCACTATGGAGGGGCAATGGTGAATGGGGAATCCGCAAGGAAGCTTCCTGGGTGCCGCTATGGAGCGGCAACGGTGAAAGGGGCTTACGCAAGGAAGCTGCCCGGGTGCCGCTATGGAGCGACAATGGTGAATTGGACTTCTGAAAAGAAGCTGCCTGTGATGTCTTCCTCGTGTCTGGCCACGAGGGCATCCCAACCCACTGGTGAATTGAGGCCCTCACCCATGCACTGGTGCACAAGAGGGATAATTCCATGGGGTGCTGGAATCATACCAATGTAATCAGGGAATTAGGCGTCTTATGCTTGGAGCATAAGTCATCTCTTGTCTAGTTCAAGAGGCATCCTATGATTGGCACACAGAGTGTGCTACAATTTAGAGTCATGTAGATTGGACTATAGGCATCCCATTCAAGGATCATCAGGCATCTCTTATGTTGGGAAAGAGGCATCCTATATTGATTATATAGGGATTAGTACAGTTTAAAGTCATGTAGATAGGACTATTGGAATCTAATGATTAGAGAATAAGGCCTCTCTTATTTGGAGCAAGAGGTGTCCTATGTTTGGAACATAGAGAGTACTACAGTTTAGATTCATATAGATAGGACTATTTGCATCTCTTGCTAAGAGCATAAGGCATCTCATATATTGGGTAAGAGGTGTCCATTGTTTGGAACATAGGGAGTACTACAGTTTAGAGTCTTGTAGATAGGACTGTTGGTATCTCATGCTAAGAGCATAATGCATCTCTTATATTGGGTAAGAGGCATCCTATGTTTGGAACACATGGTGTACTACATTTTATAGTCTTGTACATAGGACTGTTGGCATCTCATGCTAGGAGTATAAGGAATCTCTTGTTTGGAGCAAGAGGCATCATATGTTTGGAACATAGGGAATAATACAGTTTAGAGTCATATAGATAGGACTATTGGCATATGGTGCCTGGGAATGGATGGTTTTGGGACTTACGTGAGGGCGGCCCTTTCTGGTTCCACCTGGCGTAGGAGCCAAGTGATAAGGTTTGGAAGAGTTTCCTGACGAATGGTTCGACTCATGGTACTCGGGGAATTGATGATGATAATCTCATCTCACAACATGGGAATTAAACCAAGAGGAAAATTTTGACTCAAGGTGTTTTATGGTGTGTAGAGGAGTATCTCAAATCATGGTTTTCTATAGGTTGAAGGTGGGTGTGCATATTGGCGCAATGGAAAATCCTGATATCCTAGCCTAAAAAGTTTGTGGTGCGGCTCTCTATTTTTCATGGGGGTGTGGGGGCGTAGCCCCCTTGGTATGGACTAGTGGGCCTGAAGGTAGGATCCTTGCAAAGGAGAGGTCTTCGCGAAGTATCATTGTGAAGCAAAGGTCTGGCAGAGCAAAGGGATCCCGCAGAGCATGGGCCTCTTGCGGAGAAAGGGCGGCTCACGGAGTGCTCGTATAACCTCATCGTGGAGCATTGGATAACAGAGCATGGACTCGCGGAGCCTCGGCTCATGGAGTAGCAACGCGAAGGAAGCTGCTTGCAGAGAAGGGACGTACGGAGCAGCAACAGAAGGAAGCTGCTCGCGGGGCTTGGCCTCACAGAGCCGCTTCGCGAAGGAAAGCGGAGCTCCGAGAACCAAGAGTTCAGCCACCCAAGGGGAGTAAAAATGTCCGTCTGGAGAAGGGGGGTGAGCTCGGTATTTATAGGCAAGGGGCGCTGCGAAGCAGAGCTCATGCGGCGCGAAGGGGCTTCGGTTGCTTCGCAGCGGGTCACTAACGTCAACCGGATTCGCGGAGAGGTATCGCCTCTTCTGCTTCACGGCGGGTTCGTGAATGTCAGGGCGTTCACGGAGCATTACCACCTCTGGTGCTTCTCGGTGGGTTCGCGAATGTCAGGGGCATTCGCGGAGAGGTACCACCTCAAGTGCTTCGCGGCGGCCGCTTTTCTTGGGGGGCTCCGCGTCAGGACTTCGCGAACCAATTTTCCATCCCAACTTCAAATGTCCATAACTCCTAATCTGTAACTCCGTTCGGGCCCTACGAACTACCAAATCAAAGATTGAGAAATGGACTACGATCTCAGATCGTGTATAGAAGCATTTGGAAAATTTTTAGGGACACGTTTTCCAGTGCCAACAATGCTCTAATTAGAAATTATCCTGAAACTTTATCAACAATGATAACTAAGAAGGATCCAATATTCAAATACTAGAAAAGGATGGAAATGGTAATAATTATGTCTGGAATGTCAAGAATCCTTTTTCAAATGGTTTCTCAACCATCCCCCTCTGAGAAAATAAATTAATTTCAATGAAATGGTGTGGAAATTAAAAGAATGGTTGAAGCTCTCTGAATTTTGAAATCATAAGAGATAAAAACTGATGAGGAAAGATTCATAAGATATGGGTTATGAATATATATACCATCCAATATAGAGATAAATAATTAAATTTTGAGGGGAAAAAATCTCTCATCATTATCTATTATCATAGGAAACAAAAGGATGTATTGATATCTCTAAGATAACTCCTTGTGGGATAATATGGAGAAGTTGATCCACAAATATACATCAATGTACAAGGTCTCTGAGAAAGTGAATGATGAATGGAAAAAGTAGAAGGGAAGGATGGAACCGTTACCCAAACCAATATGTAAATTGGAAAATATCACTATGGACTTTATCACAGGATTTCAAAAGACATCTATAAGAAATAATGCTCTATGGGCCATTATGGATCGTCATACGAATACATCTTTAATTATCAAAACTTGAGGTGAATTCTCACTCGATCAAATTTCATGAATATACATCAGAGAAACGGTCATGATGTATGAAGTATCACTATAAATTGAATCTAATTGAGATAAATGATTAACCTCCATGATTTGGAAATGTCTCCAATATGCTCTAAAAATTGAGTTCAACTTCAGTAAGGCTTATCACAGAAAAAATGAAGGAAAATTTGAGTGGGCTATTTAGTCTTTAGAATACATTTGGAGAGAATGTTCTATGAACATAAAGGGGAAATGGTACAAAAATAAAATTCTTTTATATTTCTCCTAAAACAATATTTTCAACTAAATCTTCCAAATGACACAATATAAAACCCTATATGGGAAAAGCTGCAAAAAACCACCACATAAGGATGAAGTCGGTTTATGGAGGATGCTAGAAACTCAAATGGTTGAAGGAATGATAAAAACTATGAAAAACATTCAACATTATATTGAGACTACCCAAAGTAGATAAAAGTTCTATGTAGACAATCATCAATGGGACACGGTTTTTAAGTTGTGAGACATGATATTCATTCATATTTCTCCATGGAATAGGATTAAGTGATTTGGGAAGAACAGAAAGTTGAGTCCTATGTACATTGACCCCTTACAGATTATTGATCATGTCTGAGCTATGTCCTATAGAATATCACTTCCACCTACCATGTATCATGTACATAATATATTCCACTTATACTGATTAAGGAAGTAAAAAAATTATCGATCACATGTACTGAATATAGAGGTCATAAAACTGGAGAACAACATCTCATAAGAAGAGAATCATGTAAAGATATTAGACCGTGGAGATAAATTTCTATGCAACAAGACTACCCATCTAGACAATTTATTATGGACGAAAAATAAGTATGAAGAATAGAAATGGGAACCAAATGATGAAATGGATGATAAGTACCCCCAACTATTTTATAAATATAACGTAAAAGACACTTTTGAGGGAGAAAGCGTATAAGAGGGGAAGAATATAACAACCTAGAATTATATCAATCAAATTTACCTTCTTATATATATTTTATAAAGTATAAAGAATATGCAACACATAGAGAATGTAACAAGAAGATTATTTTTATAGATAAATATTTAAATAAGTGGTATTTATGTAAATTGAAGAACCAATAACAATGGAATATAGTTGACTATTGTAATAGTAATGTGATCATTATGAATAGTAATTGAGAAAACAGAATAGTAAACTCATTTTTAAATGTAAAAAAATAACATTAAGGAATCTTATAAATGAAAATATGATATACATATATCATTGCAAATGTGAATAAATGTTTATAAAAAGATAAATTAAGTTGTGTTATTATTGTAATTTGTAAATATTTATTTATAATATTATAATTAATATAATGATTTAAAAGAAAATATTTTGTCATAAATTTGATACATAAATTAATATTTTTTTTGTCTTATGATTATAATATAATTTTATAAATCTTTAATAATATTTTCAATGTTTCATAAAATTAGTTATAATTTTAAAATATTTATTTTTTGAATAAATGAGTATTAAAATCAAAAAATTAAATTTCTCATATTTAAAAAACTATTTTCTTAAAATGGAGTACATTTTTTATATATTAACATCAAAAAGTGTTTAGGGTGATTTTTTTTGATTTTTCTAAAATAGTTGATTTTTTTATGAATTGTGAAATAAAATAATTTATTATATTTAACAATTATATGAATTATTATTTTTGAATATTTTTTTTTGGAATTTGGAAAGATATTATCTATTCCACTAATACCAAATCTCAAAAATAAATTCATGGCTAATTTCCCTTAATTAAATTTCAATGTACACCCTAGTAGAACCATGATGTATATGGATTTTAGGGAACATTATTGGTGGGAATAGATGATCTGGTAAATTGATGATTATAAATGAGAATACATTTTTTTTCAACTGGTGAATGTACAAAGGTTACATATTAAAGGATTTAGGGAACCACTTCCTATTCCTATGTTTAAGTGTGATGAATAATATGGAATTTATCACATGACATCCTATAAATCATATAATGAATGATAAAAAATGTGTTATTATTTATTACATAATCAAATATACACATTTGTGCACTATAAGTGACGAAATACTTATTGAGAATATAAAAATGATCTATATTAATGAATATTTATGAACTCATGGTGAACTTATTTTGAATTGTGTCTCATCATGATCCATGTTTTACATATGAATTCAGGAGGAATCCTCATAAGTCCCTTGATAATGGGATTCATTGGATCCCAACTGACTATCATCAAACTCATGTATATTTGAATATGACAACTCAATAATTGGATTAAATTTTGACTCCATTCTCACATTACATTCAAGGTATGTGAGGTTTCTTTTTTCTTTTGGTATAGTTTTTCTATAAAAATCATTTCTGTTTATTTATTCAGATGGTGATGTATGGAGAATTGTATAGAAAGAGATTTCAAACACGATATTGTTTGGATGATGTTAAGGAAAGGAAAAATGTAGTTTGAAATGGTTTTTATGAGACAATGAAAAATGTATGGACTGTTAA
The DNA here is from genome assembly GCA_963277665.1 of Viscum album. Taxonomy (NCBI): domain Eukaryota; kingdom Viridiplantae; phylum Streptophyta; class Magnoliopsida; order Santalales; family Viscaceae; genus Viscum; species Viscum album. The sequence continues at coordinate 113,039,796 of OY728119.1, read as the reverse complement.
ATCTCATTTTAAATAATCTAAAATTTGGAAAAAGTGTTATCTTCACAATCTGTAGAATGGTTGGTAATATTACATTTTATATTATTTTTTCTAGATTATATTTCAGTGGAAGGGTATTATAAGGTTTTCTAAGAAGGAAAAAATGTGCCTCATGCATATCAGGCCCTTTGAATTTTAAAAAATTATTAGAATTATGGATTATTGAATAAAAATTTCACTATGCCACTATAATGTACAATAAGTTTTCTATATATCATTGTTAAAGAAGTTAATGATTGACCTAATGAATGTGTTCATATATGAAATGATATAATTAGAATACAATATATCATACCATGAACATAACTTATAGATGTGTGATACTATAAATCATCTTTTGAGTAATTGGATAACTCAATTGGCACACATAAAATATATAAGACATAATGTTTGGGAAGATACATTAGAACTATAGAATGTTTTGGAGAAGAAACACCATAATTTATTTAAAAGGTACTATACATGAATAGTTTCAAGAAAGAAAATTATTGGAAAGATGAATATAATTTCCTTATACTTTATGATATATTTCCTTTTAAATAATTTCTATCTCGTCAATATTTTGTGATACATGAAATAGAAAATCAAAAGGAACCATAAAATTGTATACTATTATAACCTTTCTTTTAAATTTTTTGGTTGGAATAAGACCAAAAATATTAGTAATAAGCTTTTTCCAAACAAACTATTGGTTATCAAAGGTGTAGAAAAAAATATAAAATATTATAAGGTAAAAAGATATTATTTTTTGAAAACAATATTTTTTCTAAAGATCATTTTTATTATTTTTAGAATGATACTAATTAAATAATGTTTAAATTTTTATAAAATATTTATGGAAAATATTAACAAAACTTTCTAATCATACTTTAAAAAGTATATTAGAATGAATATTCGCGGATTTTTAAAAAGGATATTTTCCTTTGAATTTGGGGAAATACTAATTTTTTGATAATTAATTTTTTATTTAAATGATTACAATATCTATGTTTTCAAAAATATATATATAAGTAAACGAATTTAAATTATATTTTTTTAATTCCAATTGTTTTCATTGGAATTGATTTTATGTTCATCGTTCATATAAAAAAATTTAATCTTTTGAAATATTTTCCATTAGAAATCATTATTTCATCACATATGTAGGTTTTATTTTAAATTTAATTTTCCCACTTTTATGAACTGAATTCAGTAAAATGGAAAAATTATTTAAAATAATAATAACTAATATTACATAATAAGTTCAAAATTATTTTTGGTCATAGTAAATATTATTAATAATAAACACTAATTACTATGATTATGGTAAAATGGGTTCATTGAGGGATAAATTATAAACTATAGAGGTTCAAATGAGTTAAAACAGTTTTAGTTAATATTATATGGTAATTTTACAACCGTAAAACATATATATATATCTATAATTTTTCATTTTTAACCTTTTGTCATGTGAAAATGTGGGAATTATTTATTATTTTCAGAAAATCATAGTGTGTCCTCAACCTCAACTATAAAAGGGATCTCACCCCCTCACTTCTCCATACGCCGCAAATAATTTTTTTTATTTTTTGAAGCTGGTTTAAGGGAACCGGTACCCCAAACCGATTTACGGAAAACCATAAACCGTACAAAACATCCCATCCTCATACAGAATTCATCGAAATTCAAGATTCATAATTCAAACCAAAATGCTCCACTGACCTGCTCCTATCATCACATGTCCCATCTTGAGCCGTGCACCCATCAGCACGCGTCACCAGCCCTGAGCTGGATGCCACCTCGAACCACGAAACCCACCTCACCACCAATCACACCACTGGCGAGACTCATCGGACCGACCAGACCATTTAACATCCCACAAACTCGCCGGTGAGCATCACCGGTGACCGTCGACCCACCGACCATCTATCCAATCGCCACCTTTCACAGGAGGACGCCAGTGGAGCCATCCGCCGATGTCTATCCGAAGCTTGAACTCCGCCATGGTCTGTGAACAACCATGATGAAAACATCTAGCAACACAAAGAAATCTAGCAGAAAAAATGAAATAATTCAGCAAAACGCAAGGAGCATTAGCAGAAAATAGGAAATCAACCTGGTAGACATCCATTGTCGCCACGCCTACCGCCAAAGAAGGGCAAAACTAAACCTCAGGAACACACCCTCCAAAGAAGGCGACCCCTGAGAGACTCACCGCAGGATGTCGTGCACTACCAAGAAGAACACAGAATGCTCTGGAGAGTATACCGGTGGAAACGGTCCTACACCCTAGATCTGACCAGCAGTGCCGCAGAAGCCCGTAGCGCATCGCCACTGGAGGAGCCCCGCAACCACCGTAGAGGCACCAGAGGCATCAAATAATCCAACCACAGGGAGGGGATGACAACAGGATGAACCCTATCATAGCAATCCCTTCAAACACGAACGATTACCCCCAAAATAAATCCTTCACCACTGAAAAAAACATAAATAAAAGGAAACAAGGCCTCCCCTCCCCGAGCCGCTCCAGATCCGTCATCGACCTTTAATGGAAACAATCCTCAACCGCCTGCCGACCGAGACGAACGACACACCGAGCCGATCAATTCACCGAAAGGGGACTCAGGAGGAGAAGTCCGGAGAGGGAAGGATCGGGCGAACTGAGGAAACCCTAGACACCACGAAAGGGGAGGCGACGTCGTTCAGAGGCAGTTTATACTCTAATTTAGAGAACAAATAAACTGTCTCCCTTGATGGAGTTCACCTCACTTCTCCATACCTCTCAAAAAACCCATTAAATCCCACCCAAAATTAATTATCCAATTTATAGAGTATTTATTGTCTCCAAGATCGCAATCCTACAGTCCTAAAAATATATCCTAATGAGGGTTTTCTAAGCAACTGTAGTTGTCCTCACAGAGATCTTTATTTTTTACTTATTCTTTTATTACATACATTTATTTCATAATAAATAAAATATAAAAATAAAAATATATCTAATATAATTATATTTTAATAATAACCTTAATCCATCTTCATCTCCATAAAATGGAAAATAATACCTTTGTGTATATATCTGGCTACAGCCTCACAAACTGATGTATTGTTTCTCTATCCCTAACTCACAAGGATAGTCATAATGATGATAATAATTAGTATATATGATACATGTGAAATTATATAAATTCATTAAAATTAATATAAAATATATTTCATTATCATAACACCCATTGAGGGTATGATTTCATTACACAAGTGCATTTATGGTCAATCGTCTCCACGAAGCGATGCAATTATTTTTCCATGGCCAAAATATTATAATAGTTTTTAAAATATCTCTAGAGATTAAATGTGATATTTAGAAAATTTATATAATTTCATAAATTATGGATCTATATACATTACATAATAATTTTATCTTCCGTTATAAAACACGCATAATAAAACAAGGTAATTGACACCCTAAACAATAGTAATATTATAATATAGTTAATTAATAGGTGGTAATATGTAATAAGAGGATAATATATGATATTTTAAACAGATATAAAGTCCGATCATAAATTAATTACATGAATATAACTATTATATATTACGTTAGGGAGTTTTCAACAAAAGTGAACCACAAGGTGAGTGGTTTGTTCTCAAATTTCCACTCAATTGTGAAATATTTATTAATATTCACTTATCAATTTTTATAGAGTGTATATTCTAACATTTTTATATATTTCATAGTAATAAATATTTATTCATAATGATTACTATAAAAATTATTTTTTATTCTTTCAAGGGGATAAAATTTGAAAATTACCAAGGAGGTAAGAATCTATTTTACAATATCACATTCTTTTCGGATTCCTTTTACTATTGTAGAAGGAATCATATAATTGATCCTTTATTATATCCAATAATTTCCCTATAATATATATATATAAGGATTTTACATTTTTCAATCATCCTTTTACAATATTTGTTACTTTAATTAAGCAATAAATTGTTTAATTGAAACACAAATTTTAGTTCTTAAAACAGAAAAGTTTTATTCGATGTCAATATTTTCCATATATTTTTTTAAAAAGTTGATTTATTTAATAAAATAATTCATTAAGTAAATATTATTTTTCTTTTTTTTAATTCAAAAAGGGTTTTAGAGGAATCCTTCAACTATTTTTCAAATGGTATTTTTGGGTCAAGTAGTTTTATTGAATGATTTTTAACATATACAGAGAAAACAGACATCCCTAGAGCCATAACAATTTTACAAAATCAGGATTTGTCTACATAGTTTAAATTTTTTTACAAGGAAAAATATTTTATTAAATTTTATTTTAATAATTCATTTCCATTAACATTATTTTCCAAGTTATTTGTTTTTATTTCAAAAACAAATATTCTTGTTGAACGGATGGTTACCATTCATTTCATAATTAGTATTTTATTGTTAATTTTTTCATGAGACTACCAAAATAATGTGATAATTTTTAATTCGAAATGAAATTATTATTAAATAACCATATTATTACCCACATGGAAGGACGAACTACCTATTATTTCTAAAACATTTAAAAATAACCTAACTATTGTGATTTGTCAGGTAAACATTAAATATATATATATTTTTACAAATTTACATATTATTATTATATTTTTTGTTTTTATAAATAAATTAATACTATTTTTTTTCTATTTATATTTTATTCTATGATAAAACAAAAAGTAGTTTGAAAGTAATAAGAAATAGAAAAATAGAATTCTAGTAGATGAACAATCAGAATTAAATGCCTAAGGAAAAACTATATTATACTGGTTTTAAAGAGTTTGTTTTCACAAAAATGATTGAAAACGAAACCACTTAAAAATACTAACATATATCCGTCATCAGGAGAAAAGTCACTCATTTTGAACAATCTTAGAGTTCACCTCTCTAAGAAAGGTTAAACTGTAGAATGTTGATTTGAAGAACACAACAGAAAAGACTCATCGAATGTTCAAAAGTTTTCATTTTAAATTTAAAGATTTAGAAACTTTATCCACAATCAGTCTCACCGAATGATCGTGGAATTGAAAATTGAAATCAAGTGGAATGAGGCAATTGAATGAATTCAGAATTGATCTTGCTGATCAATTTTAAATTCCTTAAATAAAAAATTGAAAAGGCTGTAACAGATAACTAGTAGAAATGCAATTTCCCGAAAATCAAGGTATTTTTGTAACTATCATTTTCATCATCAAAAATGAAAAAATTAAATTACAATAAAAATAATTAATAATAAATAGAGGAGATATATAATCCCCCCTTTGAACTAAAATTTTCTGAAAATGATCCTAAACTACTCCACAAGAACTTGAAGAAGTGTCTCTCTAAGGTTCCCCAAGAAGTGATCCTCTGGTATGCTCTGCGGATGTGAGTGAATCTTCAATGAATAAATTCCCCGATCAACGCTGTTATATGTCATTTTAATATACTTTCATACTCTACTTTGTAACCACATTCTCTACTGACGAAAGTTGGTAGTTCACTTCCAAACCACACATATGCACTATCTCTATGCATCACACACCACTTTAGTTTAATCCTTGTAACTAACTCTCAGTGACATAATTGAAATTAACCTGGATGGGAATATATATGTTGAATGTATCAACCCAAAAAAAGTGAATTAATTAACATTGTTAAAAAGATTGAATAAATGTTATGTAATTTGATAATAAATTGATTGATGTAATAATATTATTTATTTATTTTTGTTTTTAGTTATATATATTGATTTTTTAACAATTAAAACAACATTATTTTTAACAACTATATAATTAAATAAATTTAATTTTTAAATTTTATTAATTATATTTAATTATTATATTTAAAATATTAATATGTTATAAAATATTATAAAATTTAGATTTAAAAATAATTATTTAATTAAGTTAAATATTTATTTTCTTAAATATTTTTATTATAGATAATTTGAATTAATATATTTAACATGTTTAATGTTATTATTAATGTATTTAAAATTTTAAATTAATTTAATTAAATGAATTCATAATATTATTATTGAGTATTTTAGTTTTATTATGTTTTATTTTAATTAATATGTTTTATAATATTTTTATTATTATAATTAATTATTTATTTATTTAATATTTTTTAAATTAATTTGATTTATTATTATGATTTTATATTTATATTTATATTTTATTTTAAATTTATTATATTTTAATAAAAAAAATTAAATTTCTTCTACCCATTCTCCTTCTCCAATGTGCAACAGGGGCACTTATCATTTTTTTCTATAACCCTCCACGACGGAGAACATGATCTCTTCTAACATGATGTCGACTTCCTCTGGTGAGACCTCCATACTCGGCTCCACCCCCTTGTACAGAAATTATTCCCGACTAGTGGTGTAGGCTCTGGGTTTTGTGGTTAGCATTTTCATCTCCCGCGGAGGATTCAATGGTGGCATCAATGCATTCGGCCATGGTTTCCAGATATACTCCACCAATGAAAAGGATCGAAGCCTTGATCTAAACTATGTTTTGATTTCGCAAGAGTCCAGCTCAATGTTTTCCTTCTGGTTGAATTCTGTTCTACGAATGAGGGTGATGTGTGTTGATTTGAATATGATTTTGGGTGTGTATTAGGTTTCATCAGTAGTGATAATGGTTCATTGAGGTTAGGAAGATGTGGGGTAGTGCGTATCCGGGAAAGGGGTGGTGAGATGATAAAGGAAATGTGGAATAATGGTGGAATCGATGGATTAAATAGAAGATGGAAGAATGGTGGCTGAGGGAAAGTGTGAGTTAGACCGACTGAAGAAGCCGCATCGGTGAGATGAGATCATAGTTATCGATAGCAATAAAGAATCAAAGATGTAGGAGCACATCGGTCTAACCGATAGAGGGTAGGAATGATTTGGTTTTGGTGCAGGGAACATTCGGTTTCACTGATAGAAAAATATGAAGTGTTGGTATGAAAGACTTTCAGTCTCACCAAAAGTGTATAAACATGCACATGAGAGACTGAAATAAAGAGTTCAGAAAAATGGGAGTATGTCAGTGACTGGAAAAACAAATCTACAAAACAAAAAATTAAATAAAATTAGTAAAACTAAAACATAAATTAATTAAGATAAACATTTAATTAACATATAAAATAAAAATAATTAAACTAAAACTAAAAAAGAACTAAAATAAAGTTAATCAAAATAAAATTAAACTGGATTATTATTTAAATTGAAATAGTATATTCAATTTATTTAATTAAATTATTCTTAAACACATTAATTAATAATTTTTTTATATTAAACGAAATTGGAATTATTAAAATAAATTATTAAAGTTACAAATTTATTATATAAACTCATTAGAGGGATAACATTGGGTGAGATGGATTTTGTTTAGTTACTCAATAGGTCATTAATACTGGAAAAAATACAATGTCGATGAGATCGACAGACAAATGTTAGTGAGTCTAAAACAAAAGAAAAATGGAAAAGTAAAGAAAGAGTCAACAACACTCAAGTGACTGAAAATTTTAAATGAAAATTAAAAAAATGAAAATTATTTAAAACAATTAAATAAATGAAGACTTAAAATTAAAATGAATTAATTTATTGATTTACAAATTAAATACATAATTTGTAGTAAAAACAAACTGAATTATTGAACTGAATAATTAATACGATTAATTTACTTTAATTAATCAAAATTAAAATATATACTTTTAAATGAAAACTAAGATAATTAATTGAATATAAAACTATTAAATAGTTAATTATTACAAACAAAAAAACATAATATTTTATAAAGCTGAATAAAAAAATATTATAAAATTAATTAAAACACGAAAAATAAATTTAAAGTCTAAAAATAAAAGTTTAAATAAAAATATTTATTAATTTAATAATTTTTTATAAAATTTCACAAGTGGGACTATTTAGCAAAAAAATTAAAATAGGATAATAAATTAATAAAAACCTAATAAAAAGATGTGTCAAACAATGTCAAATTAAGGGGAAATCAAATTTGGGGCACTGGATGGTTCCTATAGCCTTGGCTATCAGGGTTTTCATGAGAGATTGAAGATTCTTCCCTTGGATGGTTTTCAAAAAAAAAGTGGTTAGATTTGATAAGAAAGGGTAGTTGATTGCTTTATCAGGTCTTGATCTTTCTAATATATATTTGGATGGTTCCTATAGCCTTTGATATAATTGTTAGAGAAAGGGTTTTCCTTGATAATGATCCTAGGACAATAGTTCATGAATTTATAGTTTTCTTCTTTTTGGGATGGCGTATCAAAATTGGGAAGAATTTCTTAGTGTGAACAAACATCCCACACTGTGGAAATTGTTCTCTAAGTGATTGGTTTGAGTTTTTTCATCCCAGTTAATTAATAGTTTTTCTTGAGTTTTGGTTTATTAAGGTTTGAAGATGATTGATTATTTCAACTAGATATGCATGAGTATAATTTCAAGAATCAGGGTTAACATTTATGTTGACTCTTTTAATTCTTTAGTTTTAATGTTGTGAGTTCAAAGTAAGGTTATTAAAAAATTTCATTTTTTATTCATTAGTTTTTTCATTATAGTTTCCACCATAATGTTGATCAACTATGTTCTGACCAGAGGATGATGAACTTTCATAGAAGGTGTCCATGAAAAGGTGGGATGAGAGTTGATGATAGGGACATTTCCCAAGAAGGTCCCTAAATCTATACCAAGCCTCACCAAAGGCTTCCCCATCCTCTTGAAAAAAATATTTATCTTTGATCTTAATTAACCTTTTAATATTTGGGGAAATCAATTCATTATTAGTGAGTTATAAAAATTGTCTTAGTTCTCAAAAAAGATATCATCTTGTCTGAAAAACTAGTTCCTTGCATTCCCTTTAGGTATAATGTAAGGACTCTCATTCTAAACTCATTTTCTGTGAGTCTTGGAAGATGTAATTATCACACAGTGTTGTATAAATCTCTAATGAAGAAAAGAGAGTCCTCATTAAATATTCTACTGAATGTAGGTAATATGGAAATATAGGACTACATCATTTCATAATTTCGGTGTCTAGGAGTTAATCTAAATGATAAATGATTACATGACACTTGAGAGAGTTGGAGCTCCCTCATCCTTGGCCTTTCTAAGCCCACTAAGAGATAGAGATGGTTTTGGAAGTCATTGGATTCACAAACTATATCTTTTAAATTCCCCATTTCCATTTTGTTTTTCATTCTTAAGAGTAGTTAAGTGTTTGTCTATTTCTAAATTCAATGGATCTAACCTATCAATAGTTGACCAAGGGCTCTTGTAATTGATAGAAACAAAAGAATTTCAACAAATATATGTTCAAAACAGCATGCAAGGGAATTAAACACTTACCAAAGTAATGGATTATTGATATAAATTTAACTGTAACAACAAAGTAAAATATAAAAGTTGGCAAGAGTAATTTTTTTTATAGTTTTCACTTTTTTAAATTTTTGTATTTTTTTATTTGTGCTTTTTAAATTTTCTTTTGAAAAATGGGTGAACGAATCATTCTCTGACAACAACACCAAAAACATTAATCAAACTTCCATTGAAATTGAATAAATGATTAAAATTTATAACTTCTACTAACTATAATTTATAATGGTTTTAAGGGTCGAAACCCACATAGAAGGAAGAACTATCATTTTTTCAAAACATTTCAAAATAACCTAACTTTTGTTAGTATTGGGGTAAAATTCCTATATTTTCTTTTACTTTTTTATTTTTTGGTTATTTATATTTTTTTATAGGGTAGTAAATTAATACCAAATTTTTTTATTTTTTTCTAACCTATGATAAAATACGAAGTATTTTGAAAACAATAAGAAACAAAAATATAGAATTTAGATAAATGAACAATCAGAATTAAATTTCCAGCGAAAAACTCTATTATACTGGTTTTAAATAGTTACTTTTCTAAAAAATGATTGAAAACAAAACAACTAAGAAAGACTAACTTATTTCCTTCTCCATGAGTATAGTCCCTCATGTTGAAAAATCTCGGAGTTCACCAGTCCAAGAATGGTTTAACAATAGAATTTTGATATGAAAAGTACAACAGAATAGACTCACTGTGTGTTCTAAATTTTGCATTTTGAATCAAAAGTTATAGAAAATGAACCCATGGCCAGTATCACCAAATGATTGTGGAATTGAAAATTAAAATAAAGTGGGATGATGTGATTGAATGAACTTAGAATTATTCTCATTGATCAATTTAGAATACATTAATGGAAAAAGTGAAAAGGCAGTAAAAGATAACCAGTAGAAATGTCATTTCCCCTAACTCAAGGTATTTAGATAACTATATTGTGCGTCATAAAAAATAAATAAAATCAATCACAATATGAGGAAATGAGAAGAAACTGAGGAGAGAGGGAACTCCCCTATGAACTACAACAGTGTTTCCCTACTCTTGAACTACTCCATGAGAACTCTAAGTTGCGGCTCTCAAAGGTTCTTCAGGAAGTTCTCTTCATGTCTTCTCTGCGGATGTGAGTGAATATTCAATGAATGAATTCCCCCATAAATTATGTTACTTCCCTAAATAATTTTCTTTCATGCTCTTCTTTGTTACCACTTTCTCCGCCGACATAAGTTTGTAGTTCATTTATGCACCACACACATGCACTATTTCCATGCATCACACATCACATTAGTTTAACCCTCTCAACTAACTCTTAGTGAGTTAGTTAAAATGAACCTAGATGAGTATTCGTAATCTGGATGTATTAGAATAAAAAAATTAATTATTTATCATCATTAAAAAGATTAAATAAATATTAATTTATCTTATAATAAATTTATTAAAGTAATAATATGATTAATTCAAAATTATTTTTTGTTATTTATATTTATTTTTAACAATTTTTTTTATTTTTATCAAATATTTATTTAATTAAGTTTAAATTGTAAATTTATTAATTAATATTAATTATTATCGTTAAAATTCTAATAAATTACAAAATAATATAAAATAATGATTTAAATGTCATTATTTAATTAGATAAATATTTATTTTTTCATAAATTTTATTATAGATAATTTTATTTAAAAGATTTAATAAGTTTATTATTACATTTAAAGTATTTAAAATTTATAATTAATTTAATTAAATAATTTAGAAAATTAATATTTGGTATTTTAGTTTTATTAAGTTTTATTTTAATAATTTGGTGTATAATTTATTTTATTGTAATTATTTTTTTATTTAACATTGTTTATATTTTTATTTTATTTATTTTATTTTTATCAATTTATATTTTCATTTTAAATTTTATTTTATTTTATAATATTTTAACAATTAAATTTTTTCCTTCACCCCTATTTTCCTTATCTTATGCGCAATAGGGAATTTCAGTTCTTCTAGAACCCTCTATGACGGTGCACGTGCTCTCTTCCAGCACGACAACGATTTCCTCCACTGGGAACTCCCTACTCGGCTCCTCGTCATTGCAACATGGTTTATCTGGATTAGTGGTGCTTTCTCGGGGTTATGCAGTTAGAGGAATCATATCTTGTAGCAGCTTAAATGGTGGCATCAGTTCATTCATCCCCATCTTTTAGATCTGCTCTGCCAATGAAAATGATCAAAGCCTTGATCGATACTAGGTTTTGATTTTACAAGAGTCCAGATCTGCATTTTCTTCTTGTTATAGTTTTTTCTATGAATTAGGGTGGTGTGGGTTGATTTGAATCTAATTTTGGGTGTGTATTGCATAGCTTCTATTGTGGTGATGGTGTGTTAGAGGTAGGAAGAGTTGGGGTAGTGCCTATCACGGGGAGAGTCTATAAAAAGATGTAGGAGAGGTGGAATATTGGTGGAACATATGTGCTAAATAGAAGGAAAATGAATAGTGGCTAGGGAACGGTGTCGGTGAGACTGAATGAAGAATCCAAGTCAGTAAGAGAAGATCAGATTATATCTATATAAGGAGGTTGGTCGATATCAGTTTTAAGGAATAAGCATGGATACAGGAGCATGTCGGTCTCACCGATATAAGGGATGAACGAGTCAGTGTAAGTGTGAAGAACTTTCAATCTCACCAATAGAAAAAAAAATGAGGTGTCAATATGAGAAAATTTTGGTCTCATCGATCGTGTAAAAAAATGAACATGAGTGACTAAGCAAAATAGTTAATAATAATTGGAGTATGGTAGTGACAAAAAACATATCTGCAAAACAATAACATAAATAAAATTAATAAAATTAAAACTTAAATTAATTTACATAAACTAATAATTAACTGATAAACTGAAAAAACAGAAACATAAATTTAAACAAACTAAAATATAGTTAATCATAATAAAAAGAAAGTAGATTATAATTTAAATTTATATTATTCATTCAATCTACAATATTAAATTATTATTAAACACATCTATTAATAAAAATATTTTATATTAATCTAAATAAGAATGATGAAAATAAAGAATAATGTTAATTTTTTAAAAATAAATAGAATAGAAGGATGACACTGATTGAGAGAGATTTGAATTGGTTAATCAATGAATCACCAATAGTGGAAAAAATTCAACGTCAGTGACAGAGATAGAAAAACTGTCGATGAGTCAAAAACTAAAGAAAAATGTAAAAGTAAAGAAAGAGTCACCAGCACCGAACTGATTTTAAATATTAACTGCAACATAAAACAAATGAAAACTATTTTAAACAATTAACTAAATGAAGACATAAAATTAAAATTAATTTTTTTATCAAATTAAAACCAAAACACATAACTTGTACTAAAAACAAACTAAATTCTTTAACGTAGTAATTAATAGTGTTAATATACTATAATGGATTTAAATAAAATGATATAATGTTAAATTAAAAAACAAGATGTTTAATTATATATAAAATGATTAATTAGTAAATTATTACAAACACAAAAACATACTATTATGTAAAGCATAATAAAAACATAAAATAACATTAAGTAAACCACGATGAATGAATTTAAACGCTAAAAATACAATTTTCAATATAAAAATTTATTAGTTTAATAAATTTATTTGTAAAATAAAAAAATGTGTGAATATTTAGAAAAAACGTTAAAATTAGATAATAAATTTTAAAAACCTAATAAAAATATGTGGAAAACTATGTTAAATTAAGGCCAAATCATTAATGAATTTTAAATATCTATTATTTTATTTAGATTTGTTTTATATGGATTTAATATTGATAGAAATAATTGATTCATTGATAGATTCTCATTTAAATGTTATGAACATTTTAAGGGTTTACATTAGAATTTAATTATATTTGAGATTGGTTACACATGAATTTACATGGAAGGAAATTATTTTATAACTATTTAATAGACCCTTTAATTATATTTTCCTATGGTTATTAAGGAATATTTTCATGTAATCGTACTATTTTTCCTTATTGGTACTAAAAATATTTTTTAAAATATTTTTAACAAATCCACACTTCATTCCTCTCTTCGGTCGGAAAACAATTTTCATTTGAAATTATGCTTTGTTAATATTGTTTCACAAAGGGGTTAAAACCTTTAAATAATGCTTGTTAAAGATATTTTTACCCATTTTGACATTTAAGAAATTTCATGGAAGGAATACTCTTTCAATTTTCTAAATATAAGGACACAACCTTAAACCTTAACATAATCTTGAATTAAATGAATAATTCACATTGAGGATCTTTTCAGGTTTAGTGTTTTAGAGAATTAGGACATAACTATTACATCTCAAAAAATTACAATGTAGACACTTCTACCCAATATCCATTTTTTTACAAAACATGAACTCTTGAAAAAAATAGTCATGTCTACTTCCATGTTTAAGACAACATTAATTTTCTTTGATCACATCCTTGACCCTATTCCACATTATGTCCTGTGAAAAAAAATTCATAAATATGGGATGAGCATAAAAATCTCAGTAAGGGATCCAAAAAGAAGTAAAATGGTTAGTTTTTCAAAACAACAAGTAAACCATGAATACTTTAACATAAGTAATAATTTTCACCTCTAAGAAGTATTAAATACTATTCACTGAATAAATGATCATTACATACCCTTTTGTAACTAAAATATTACCATAAAACCCATATAATGAACCCATAACATAAAAAGGTAACTTGGGACATAAACATACTTAAATGGAATTACCATACGGTCGACTTCCACACATGTCACTAAATGGAATAGCCATACGGCTGAATTCCATACCCTATGCATTGGAGGTTATAACGTAACCACCTATCTTGGTATTCACGGCAACACCCGTCATTTGGTTTATTACGTAACCACCTGTCAAATGTCCAAGTACCAATATAAAATCATATCACATACAAAAAATATAAAAAATGAAAAAATTTACACATTTAAATCACAATATATCACTTAAATATATTGACATAACAAATCCATATTCAAAACCATTTCCAATACCAAAAATACATAAAAGTGTTTAAGGTGTTTATTTTCTTTTAAAAAAACATTACGGCTTGTTGAGGAAGCCAGAGATCAAATAATACTCACGGTGGCAGAAAGGTCACTATAACAACGTACATTAAAAGAAATATTCATTTTTGTCGTTTAGTAAAAAACTTCGTAGAAAAAGATTCCCTTTGATTGAAATGAAAATTCAATGGTTTTTATACAACATAGAAAAGAAATTCTTGTATTAGAACAAAACATTCCTCAATGAATGAAGATTGAGACGAAGTCCCTTACCTCATGTCTGACTTGACTCGATCATTATTTAATCTCCATGAATAATAAACTAAGGTTAATTTCTACTTTCTTAAGAACCTTTTCCAAGTTTATTATTCCTTTTATATCACTTATTACCATGTTATAAAAATTATGTAATCATTTAAGTTAATAACGATCATTTTGTCGATATTTGGTACTTGAGTCAAAGATGAACACCTTATATTTACAAGTTGTCCATGTGGTCAATATTACATTATATAAAGAAATATATTCATGATTTAAATATCATATATATCATATATATTCACTATATACATGTATTAACATAACATTTGGAGGTAACAAATGAAATGCACCATTCATGGAGACGGTAAGTCGTACGTACGCATGAATGCAACTATCATTTCCATTTATTATTTTAATGGAATTAAAACATAATGATACATAGTTATATTATAATTCCAGTATAATATCATATATAATATTATTAACTCTATCCTTTATACATCCCACATAAATCATTAACGAGTCACATCACTTTGAGGGGGCGGTAGTCCTTACTTCTTCAAATGAGATTATCGTATTTACCCACTATGGAAACCATAAAGGCTTGATATAATTGGGAAGTATAGAATCATAAGGAAATCATAAATATAATATATATCATATATAAATACAGTTTCATCATAATGGCCACCATGAGAGGCGGTAAGATGTAATTGAACAATCATCATTTCGTGAGGCCTTAGTTTTCCATCCACAGAAACATTATGTTATTCATCCATTAAATGAAGTTGTGTGTAAGTTTAGTTCGAGTCTTTATCATAAAAATATCCTAGTATATTTATTATACTGGTTTTGTTACAAAATAAAGGAATAAAAAGAGTTTATGGGTTGGAGAAGTAAAAAAAAAGAAAACAATTTAAGAGCAACAGTTACCTTTAATTTGGGTACTTCTTTTTGGTTTGATCCAAAGGACTTCTTGAAGTGCCTTCTCCCTAAGTTAAAGCTTCAAGGAGTAGGGGAGGGATGTAGGGATTGTAATTGGGAAGAGTTTGGATGAGAGAACTAGCTTTAGAGGTGTGAGTAATTGGTTAGGAGTGGTCTCCTTTAATAAGGGGGAGGAGGGGATCTTTAGGAAAGTTCGAAAATATTATTTTATAATATAATGATATTTGGTCTCCAATGGTCCATAAATAATTACGGGTGAAGATAAGATGACTCATATTCGAAATAAAATCATCAATTTAGATTTGGACAGGTTTTGGAAAATAATTTAATCATTATAAACTTATTTATCTAAATCATTTATTAATGAGGTAAATACTGTATCATTATTGTGTCATCAATAATTTAATTTATTTGATGTATATAAATTATAGAAAAAATACCATGATGTAGGAAATATTTTTAACTTTACAAATAATATTTTTAGTTGAAAATAGAATTTACATAACGCCATTTAAGAATTAATTACTAAAATATTTTTCCTAATGTCAATTTTGACATCACTACAAATTAATTAATCTAAATTGTCATTTTCACTCCCATGTGAATCAATGGGGTCCCAAAATCAACCCAAAGATGCACATGGTCGTTATCGACTCAACCAATAATTTTTGTACATGTTTTAAGGTAATCTAGAATTATTATAATATTGTTTTTACCTTGAATTACCCTATTTACATTTAACCGCGGTAAATAATAGTCAAAAGTTACTATTCACCAAAAACTATTTTCATCTTATTGAACAACATTTTACTTCCTGATAACAACCATGTATGTCAGATTTTTGAAATTAAATTCCCAGAAGTGGTAAAATTTCATTTAAATGAAAAAGTCGGTTTTTTAACTACCACTAAGTGGTTTCATTATTCATCAAAAATTGAAGTTTTTCAGAAAAATACAAAAAATTCAGCCCAAGCTATATTTGATATTCCGAATTCAAAAATGATGTCTATTTTTCAAAAATTAAAACATAGAAGTGGCATTAATGAATTTTAAAATTAATTCTCGTTATCAAAACAAATAATGTTTTTAAGAAACAATAACTATCAAAAGTTTGATACTTGTTAATGTCTAATTTTAAAATGAAATTAATTCCAATGACCAACATTGGATTTAATGGTAAAAATATATTTTAATTTCACTGTAAAACCATTTAGAAAGATAATATAACCATATAAATAAATTCGATTAAAAGGCACTTTTGAATTAAAATACAATATTTTTCCATATTCATTAAAAATTTGAACTTTATCGGAAAATTCGAAAAATTTACACAAAGTAAATTTTGATGTCCCCATTCTAAAGAAGGATTTTATTTTTTCATATATAATATATTAAATTGACCAAAACTATATTTAAAAAGGGTTCTCCATTAAAAGGTGATAAATCAGCCTTTAAATGTAAATTATGCTTAAAATTATATTCATTCCCATTTTAGGCCACTGACATTTCATTGGATAATTGTAAATACATTTAACAAACATGTATAATCATATTGTAGTAAGTTTTGTTCATTCCCTCCAATACAACGGCTAGGAGTAAACTAACATTGAAAACAATAATATTATATTATTAGTGTGCAACGTAAGATTCCAAAGAACCTCGTTGTTGCATATCAGGTATGCTATCGAATATAGAAACCCCTTTAAAGAAAAATTAATATTTAATTCAAAAATATTAATAAATATGAAAATATCTTATTCTTCATTTTCTTGTGATGTTACATCCTTCCCCTCTTTTGGAAATTTCATCCTCACAATTTTTATTCACTTATCAAAATAAGTGGGGGTATGTATCCCTCATAGCATTTTAGATTCCCACGTTGCCTCTTTAAACATATGGTTTTTACACAAAACCTTTACCTGGTGAATTACCTTATTCCATAACACTTTCTCTCTATGGCCATGAACCTAGACCGGTTGTTCTTCATAAGAGAGATTCTCTTCCAACTGAACTACCAATGGGCTCAAAACATGAGATGGATCTGGAATATACTTTCTCAACATTGAAACATGAAAAACATTGAGTACCTGAGATAAACTTGGAGGTAAAGCCACTCTGTATGCAGCTGATCCATATTTCTCCAGAATTTATTATGGTTTAATGAACCTCGGGATTAACTTTCCCTTCTTACCAAAACGCATCACAATTTTACATAGAGAAACTTTGAGAAAGACATGATCACCTACCTCAAAAAAAGATTTTTCCTCTAGTTATATACAAAACTTTTATGTCTTCTCTGAGTTGTTCTCATGTGCTTCTAAATCAACTGATCTGTCTCTGCCATCTCTTCTACCAAATCTGGTCCCATCAGCTTCCTTTCACCTACTTCATCACACAAATTTGGAGTTCGACAACTCTTTTCATATAATGCCTCAAATGGAGACATCTGTATAAGGTAATGAAAACTGTTATTATATGAAAATTCAACCAAAAAAAGATGTTGGTCCCAACTTCCCTGGTAATCCTGTGAACAAGAACATATCATATCCTCCAATGTCTGAAATTCTCGTTCTAATTGCCCATCTGATTGCAGATGAAAAGAAGTACTAAAATTTAATTCAGTACCCAACGACTTCTTAAAGAATTTCCAAAAGTTATAAGTGAACCTGGGATCACG
Organism: Viscum album; assembly: GCA_963277665.1. Taxonomy (NCBI): domain Eukaryota; kingdom Viridiplantae; phylum Streptophyta; class Magnoliopsida; order Santalales; family Viscaceae; genus Viscum; species Viscum album. Next base: position 113,021,434 of record OY728119.1, on the reverse strand, counting down.
ATCAGATACAATGGAGAGGGGGACAACATGCAAACTGATTATCTCTATAACATATAACTAAGAAAGTTGATCTAGAGACAAAGTATCTCTAATATGAAGGAAATGAGCAGATTTAGTCAATCGATAAACTATAACCCATATTTCATTATTACCTCGAGATGTCTTTGCTATTCCCACAACGAACTCCATGGATATATTTTTCCATTTTCATTCTGGCACCGGTAAAGGCTGAATCATTCCTTTCGGTAACTGCCGCTCTGCATTAACCTGCTAACAAGTCAAACACTTCATAGTAAAATCAGCAATATCTCTTTTCATTCCATCCCACCAGTAATACTCCCGAAGATCTCTGTACATCATAGTACTGCCAGGATGAACTTAAAATAGATAACTATGAGCTTCACATAACAACTCATTCTTCAAATGTGAATCACAAGGAACACATAATCTCTTTCCAAACCTCAAAACACAATCATTATCAATGTTAAAATCAGGAAACTTACCCTTCTGAACCAACTCTAACATTTTCGGCAACTCACTGTCTTCTTTCTGTGCTTTCATTATTCTGTCTGATAGAGATGATCTCACTAACACCTGAAAGAAAACAGAATAATTTCCTGCACCAACAACTTCTATTCCAATGTTCATCAAATCAAAAACCAATGGATCTTGTTCCAAATGTAACATAATTAATGAAGTATTAATTTTTTGACTCAAAGCATCAGCCACTTTATTTGCATTTCCAGGATGATAAAGGATCATGCAATCATAATCCTTGATTAATTCCAACCATCTCTTCTATCTCATGTTCAATTATTTATGAGTGAATATATACTTTAATCTTTTGTGATCAGTATATATTTCACACTTCACTACATACAGATGATGCCTTCAAATTTTTAAAGCAAAAACAACAGAAGCTAATTTCAAATCATGTGTAGGGTAATTTAACTCATGTTGTTTCAACTGACGTGAAGCATAAGCAATTACTTGATCATTCTACATAAGTACACTTCCAAGTCCTTTCAACGAAGAATCACTGTAGATAACAAACTCACCATTTCTGGATGGAAGTGCCAAAACTAGATCATTCACTAATCTCCTTTTCAATTCCAAAAAACAATCATCACATTCTTTTTTTCAAATGAACTTAGCACCTTTTCGAGTTATCTTATTCATTGGACTAGATTACTGTGCATAATTTTCAACAAACCTCCAGTAATAACCTTCCAAACAAATAAAACTACAGATCTCGGTTATATTTGTGGGACATGGCCATTCTTAAATAACTTTTGTTTTATAATGATCAAAAGTTATGCCATTTTTTGAAACAATGTTACCAAGGAAATAAAATTGTTATAAAAAAATTCACACTTTCTGAATTTCCCATAAATTTTCTTTTCATTTAAGGTTTGAAAGATGACTCTTAAATGACTTTCATGATCCTCATTACTTTTGGAATAAATCAAAATATCATCAGGTAACACAACGAAATCTTATCCAAGAATTCAAAAAGTTTCAATTCATAAGTTCCATGAATACAGTAGGTGCATTGGTTAAACCAAAAGCCATAACTACAAATTCATAATGGAAATATCTAGTACATAATGTGGTCTTCAGAACGTCTGCTTATTTTACTTTCAACTGATGGTCCCCCAACCTCAAGTCAGTCTTCGGAAAATATTGAGCTCCCTTGAGCTGATCAATCAAATCATCGATATGGGGCAACAGATACTTATTCTTAACAGTGATGTTATTCAACGCTCTATAATCAATGCAAAGTCTCATGGAACCATCTTTCTTTTTAACAAAAAATACAGAAGCACCCCATGGAGATGTGCTAGGTCAAATAAAACCTTTATCTAATAACTCCTGTAATTGCTTCCTTAACTCTAAAAGTTAAATTTGAGTCATTCGATAAGGGGTTTTTGAAATTGTCTTTGCATCAGGAACTAAGTCAACAGTAAATTCAACTTCCCGATCAGGTACAATACCAGGCAACTCATCAGAAAAAACATCAAGGTACTCATTTACCACTAGCACCTCATTAATCTGAACAGTTCCTTTATTTTCAACAATATGTTCAAGGTAACATTCATTTCCATCTATTACTAGTTTCTCAGCTTCCTAATATGTTATCAAAAGAAAAGGATCATTCCTGTACACAAACTGTAAATCTTTCTGAAAAGAAACCTCTTTATCTATGCAATAAATCTTATCATGATAAAAAAAATGCCAATTCATGCCCAAAATAACATCAAACTCTACAAGAGGCAAAAAAAATAAGGTTTGCAGGAGATTATTTCCACACACAAGGACAAGAATGTTCTTATGTTTTGTTTTTGTCTTAAAAATTCTTCCAAGTGTTTTTACCGTAAGTTCTGTATTCATATCATGAGATGGAATTCCCAATTTACTAGAAAACTTCTAATAAATGAAAGAGTGTGTATACCCTGAATCAAACAACACATTGGAATAATCTGATCAAATAAACAGTGTACCTGATACTACTTCATTCGATGGACCAACATCTGTTGAAGTAGTTGTGAAGGATTTTACAACCCCTTTCTGCTTGTAGTCTGGCAGCTTTCCCTCAGTTGAGTTCTTCTCTGGACACTCATTTTCATAATAACCCATTTCATTACACATAAAACTTATTATCGATGGATTTTCATTGCCTGCTTTTTCATCTTCCTTACAGTTACGGGCAATATGACCATACTTACCACACCGGAAGCACTTTATAGTTTTTGATAAACATTATCTAGGGTGATTTTTACCGGAATTCTCACAAGATGGATATTTATTTTTCTTACCTCTAGGATTCATTGATGAATTCTTCCACTTTTCCTACCAACTGGGCCTCTTATTCTATTGTTTTTCAAAGAACACTTGATCGTCGGAAAACTCCATTTCCACCTTCTCCGTACATCGAACATGTTTTTCATAACTTTTGAACTCACAAGAGGCTAACTCTCTTCGATATCATGGATTCAGTCCTGAGTAAAATCGATTTATCTTACTATCAAGATCTCGGATGAAATTTGGTGCATATCGTTCCGGTCGAGTGAACTATGCTTCATAATCAGCCACTGAGTCATCCTCCTAATTTAATTCTAGGAATTTGTTTTCCATCCTAAGACGAACCACTTTAGGAAAATATTTCTCCAGAAACATACCATTGAATTCATCCCAATCAAGAGCATAAATCCCCTCACTATCCCTAATATTTTTCACCATCAACCACCACTGAGCAGCTTCACCTTCCAAAGGGAAAACAACGAGACAAAGATTTTAATGTTCTGAACAACCCATAACATCGAAAATCTTTTCCAGTTCTTTAATCCACCCTTCTACTAGCACCGGATCAGATGATCCTCTGAATGATGGGGGATGTTGCCTCATGAAATGCTCCACTACTGACATGTTCCTATGTGGTTGATCTGGCTGATCTCATGCATGAATACCACCACCATTTATATCCTGAGTCAACTGTTCCATCACTGCAATAAACTGCTCAGTTCCGATTTCGACCATCTTAGGTTGCTGATTTGGAAGGTTGTCTTCCTCCTGATGTCATCCCAAAAAATCTGTCGTGTTTCCTCTGCAGAAAACCATTCTGAACACAGAAATATCATAGGCGAAGCAACATGGTAATTTGTAAATTCTATATCATTTCAATGTTAACATAAATTAATTTATGAACATTTATTTTACAATACTGTAACTCCTAAAGTCATCTAAACTTACCTCTAATACCAACTATAAGGACCCGGCCTTAAACCTAAACATAATCTTGAATTAAATGAATAATTATCATTGATTATCTTTTTGGGTTTAGAGTTTTAGAGAATTAGGACATAAATATTACATCTCAAAAAATTACAAAGTGGACACTTCTACCCAGTATCCATTTTTTAACAAAACATAAACTCTTGAAAAAAATATTCATGTATACTTACATGTTTAAGACAACATGAATTTTCCTTGATCCCATCCTTGACCCTATTCCACATTATGTCTTGTGAAAAAAATTTCAAAAACTTGGGATGAACATAAAAAGCTCAGTAAGGGATACATAAAGAAGTAAAACTGTTAGTTTTTCAAAACAACAAGTAAACCATGAATACTCTAATATAAGTAATATTTTTCACCTTTATGAAGTAGTAAATACTCTTTACTAAATGAAAGATCATTACTTACCCTTTTGTAACCAAAATATTTCCATAAAACCCATATAAAGAACACATAACATATAAAGGTAACTTGGGACATAAACATACTTAAATGGAATTACCATACGATCGACTTCCACACATATCACTAAATGGAATAGCCATACGACCGACATCAATAACCAATGCATTGGAGGTTATAACGTAACCACCCGTCCTGGTATTCACGGTACCACCCGTTATTTGGTTTATCATGTAACCACCCGTGAAATGTCGAAGTACCAATATAAAATCATATCACATACAACAAATTTAAAGGAAAGGAAAAATTTCCACATTTCAATCAAAATATATCACTTAAATATATTGACATAACAAATCCATTTTCAAAACCTTTTTCAATACCAAAAATACGTAAAAGAGTATAAGGTATTTATTTTCTTTTAAAAAAACATTACGGCTTGTTAAGGAAGCCAAAGATCAAATAATACTCAGGGAAGCATAAAGGTCGTTGTCACCATGTACGTTAAAAGAAACATTCATTTTTGTCGTTTAGTAAAACGATTGGTAGAAAAATATTCCCTTTGAATGAAATGAAAATTCAAATGTGTTTATACAACATATAAAAGAATGTTATGTATTAGAACAAAATATGCCTCAATGAAAGGAGATTGAGACAAAGTCCCTTACCTCGTGTCTGACTTGACTCGATCGTTCTTTAATCTCCTAAATAATATACTAAAGTTAATTTCTACTTTATTAAGAACCTTTTTGAAGTTTATTATTCACTTTATATCACTTCTTACCATTTTATAAACATTATATAATCATTTATGTTAATAACGTTCCTTTTGTCGATATTTGGTACTTGAGTCAAAAATAAACACCTTATATTTACAAGTTGTCCATGTGGTCAATAGTCCATTATATCCAAAATGATATTCTTGATTTAAATATCATATATATCATATATATTAAGTATATACATTTATTTACATAACATTTTGAGGTATGAAATGAAATGCACCATTCATGGAGACGGTAAGCCGTACATACGCATGAATGCTACTTTCATTTATATTTCTTATTTTAATGGAATGAAAATATAATCATACATAGGTGTATTATAATTCTAGTATAATATCATATATAATATTATTAACTCTATCCTTTATACATCCCACATAAGGAAATAACGAGTCACATCACTTTGAGGGGCGGTAGTCTGAACTTCCTCAAATGAGATTATCGTATTTACCCACTATAAATACCATAACTACTTGATATAATTGAGAAAGTATAGAAGAATAAAGAAATCATAAACATAATATATATCATATATAAATACAGTTCCATCATAATGTCCACCATGAGAGGCGGTAAGATGTAATTGAACAATCATTATTTCGTGAGGCCTTAGTTTTCCATCCACTAAAACATTATGTTCTTCATTCATTACATTGAGTTTTGTGTAAGTGTAGTTTGAATATTTCTCATAACAACATAATAGTATATTGAGGGTACTGTTGTTGTTACAAAATAAAGGAATAAAAAGAGTTTATGGGTTGGAGAAGTAAAATAAAAACAAAAAAATTAAGAGAAACCGTTACCTTTAATTTGGGTAACTCCCTTTGGTTTGAAGCAAAGGACTTCTTAAAGTGCCTTCTTCCTACTGTAAGGCTTATAGGAGGAGGATAGGGATATAGGGAGTGTAATTTGATAGAGTTTTGAAGATCCAAATGTCTTGAGAGGTGTGAGGAATTGGATAGAAGTGGTCTCGTTTTATAAGGGAGAGGAGTGGCTCTTTAGGAAAGTGTGAAAATTTTATTTTATAATATAATGATATTCGGTTTATAATGGTCCAAAAATCATTATGGTTGAAGGTAAGATGACTCATATTCGAAATAAAATCATCCAATTGGAATTGGAAATGTTTTGGATAATAATTTAATGATTATAATCTTATTTATTTAAATCATTTATTAATGAGGTAAATACTGCATCATTATTGTGTCATAGATAATTTAATTTATTTGATTTCTATAAATTATATAAAAAATATCATGATGTAGGAAATGTTTTTATATATCTAAAGAATAGTTGAAAATAGGACTTACATAACACCATATAAAAATTAATTACTAAAAGATTTTTGTTTTTGTCCATTTTGTCCTCACATTAAATTAATTAATCTAAATTGCCCTTTTCACTCCCAAGTGGCTCAATGGGGTCCCAAAATCCACCCAAAGATTCCCATGGTCGTTAATGGCTCAACCAATAAGGTTTGGACAAGTGTTAAGGTAATTTTGAATTATTGTAATATTCTTTTTTCCTTGAATTACCCTATTTACCTTTAACTTCGGTAAATTAAAGTCAAAAGTTACTATTCGCCAAAAATTAATTCAATCTTATTGAACCACATTTTACTTCTTAATAACAGCCATGTATGTCTGATTTTCTAAAATCAATTCACAGAAGTGGTAAAATTTCATTTCAATGAAAAAGTAAGTTTTTTAACTACCACTAAGTGGTTTAACTATTCATCAAAAATTGATGTTTAACAGAAAAATACCAAACATTCATCCCAAGATATATTTGATATTCCGAATTCAAAAATTATGTCTGTATTTTCAAATTCAAAACCTAGAAGTGACATTAATTAATTTTAAAATTAATTCCCGTTATCAAAACAAATAGCTTTTTTTAAGAAACAATAACTACCAAAATATTGATACTTGTTTATTTCCATTTTCAAAGTGAAATTAATTTAAATGACAAACATTGGATTAAATGTTAAAAATATATATTAATTTCACTTTAAAAATAATTAAAAAGATAATCTATCCATATAAATAAATTCGATTCAAAGGCACTTTTGAATTAAAATACAATATTTTTCACTATTCATTAAAAATGAACTTTATCAAAAAAAATCCAAAAATTTACACAAAGTAAATTTTTTATGTCCCCATTCTAAATAAGGATTTTATTTGGTCAAATAGAATTTATTAAAGTGACCAAAACTATATTTAAAAAGGGATCACCATTAAAAGGCGATAAATCGGCCTTTAAATGTAAATTATGCTTAAAATTAGATTCATTCACATTTTAATCCTCTAAAATTTTATTCGATAAATGTAAATACATTTAAAAACATGTATAATCATATTGTAGTTAGTTTCGTTCATTCCCACTAACACAACGGCTAAGAGTTAACTACCATTTAAAATAATATTATTATATTATTAGTGTGCAACGTAAGATTTCAAAGAACCCCATTGTTGCATATCGAGTACGTTATCGAACATAGTAACCCCTTTAATGAAAAATTAATACTTAATTCACAAATATTAATAAATATGAAGATATCTTATCTTTCATTTACTTGGGATGTTACACTAAACATTGAACTTTTCTATACTTTTTAAAATGAAAAAGAAATTTTCTTCTTACCATATATGAAATGTTTGAAATTAACTGCCTCATTTACATAAATATTCCATTGTATGATTAAAAATATATTTAAAAAATAATACTTTTTTTTTTCAAAAAAATGTATTTTAAAAATATTTTATGTTTTAAACATATAGTATGTCTGAAAAATTGATTTTAAAAATGGAAAGTATATTTTCTTTAAGAATGTTTTTAAATATCCTCTAATTTCATCAATGTAAACAACCCTTAATCTTACTAAAATTGCTATATATCATATTTATACCTTCTTTACTCTCTATATGGATGAGTTATTATAATTTTTGACCCAAGGTAGTATTGAAATTCACTTCCTTGAATCATTTTCATTGTTATTAACTTCCAATTGAATTAATAACTTTGATATGAGCCTTAACTTTCCCTAAATATGAATATCATTTATCAGGGATATGATAATTATCTAAACAATATATCATTTTAACATATGGTGTTTACTGAAATTTTATTATGTTATCTAGGAAAAAATTGATAACTTTTGTCATTTACTCAATAAGGATACATAATACTAAGACACGAAGTTTTTGAATTAAATTGATTATTAGATATATGAAGAATTATTTGGACTATCAAGACACTGGATAGAGACTAGTTAGTGCAAGCCCCTTGATGTTTTGGTAGTCTAATGGGATAAATTAGTTAGTTAGCCTTACCTAATGGAATTTCACCAAATATGTTTTACTCTATCTTGTGAAAGGAATTGACTGTAAATAATCCATGTGTTTGGGAAACATATAATCCTATAATAAATAAATTTCTTCATTAGGATTTAGTTATTATTATCTATGATAGTTTAACGATGAAAATTTCTATGGATAAATTTCTTTATCAGTTTATTGATTAAAATTAATGGTTTTATGTTATTTTCCTTTCCATATTGGTTATGTCTTACCCATTTATGATAGTCATGTTATTGATTAAATGGTACATGTTATCAATTATTTAACTTTTTATATTATTTAAGAATATCCTTATTAGATTATTGATTTTATGGAATGGGTGTTTTATTATTACCTTGAAATATTGATTATGCTCATTGATTCATTTTTTATTCCACTGAATTTAACCCTAACTGAGCATTTGAGGTCACCCTTATTTTTCTTCATTTCTCTAAGATTCCCTGAAGATTACATTAAATGATCTGTAAGGATAAGATCGATGAAATAAAATTACTTTTAAAAACATTATGTTTTAATTTTTGAAATAAAATTTATTGTAAGACCAATGTGTGTATCTATTTTACCGGGACCACTAAATTGACCCATCCTTTGGGAGGTGTTCCCTTGAATCTTATGCTAATTTATTTATAGTAAGAAAATGATCTAGGCTTCTAGGATTAGTGTTGTTACTTTTGGTCTTATGGAAAGTTTAGTAGAATCCATGGGACTAGATTTTGGAAAATAGATATTAAGGAAAAAACACTATAATAAAATGTGAGGATATGTTTATAAGAGAATCCTAAAAAATATTTTTTTATGTTTATGATATTATATATGAATAAATTATTCAAATTTAATTTAAGAATTTCAATTTTTGGATTATAAATTATTTTCATAATGATATTATCTAATATAGTCTATTTTATCATTTAGAAATGGGGCATAATAGATGGAATGTGAACGTCACCAATGCATGTGATCCTAATACTAGTAATAATAATTTATTTTATGGGATTTATAATATATTTTGATGGGAACAAGTATCAAAAATGTTTTCATCATATGAGAATATAGTATTATGTTTTAATAATAATGATAAATAGTTATCCAAGTATTATTTCATTTGGGGGAAGCACGATATGAAGTTTACAGATGGGAAAATATACGTAATGGGAAGATGGAAAGAATTATTTTCCCCCATGTGATAATTTTCCAAAGAAGCACCATGTTACTTGGTTGAAATTATTTGGAGTTTTCTTCAATTTTTGAGATAACGTACACCATGATTTAAATTACAGGGGAATGAAAAATGTTTTCATTGTAGAATGATGCAATTGTAAGGAGATAGAGCTTTAGGAAAATGATTGTCCCTAGCTTCACGGTAACATACCACATAAGACATTATTGGATCATTGCAAAGTGATTTATAGTATCAAATATGAAGATGATGTATTAATATTATTATGTTTGGATTCAATAATTAATTAATTGTTGTGTCAATGATTTTATGGTTATAAGAATAATGAAATGTATAATGATTTTACTATAGTACTTGTTCATTGAGTATTTTAAAATGTATGTTGAACAATATAGATGACCAAGAAAATGGATTCAATGACAAGTTAAACATCTTGTAAAACACATGATTGAAAAATTTATTACACATAATATCTTCATAATGATGAGATGTTGATGTTGTGATAATTATTTGATTGATATTGATAATGTAAATTTGATATTATTGACTAACTTGGAACTGATTAACTATTTATTGGAAAATGGTTATTATATCATTTCTAGAGTCTTAAACAAGTTTGGATTTAATGAATATACCTAATAAACTATGTTATTCATATAAAATAAGTAAAAATACTCTTTTAATAAAGGTTTATGGTAATTCGTGTTATTAAAATGTTTTAAGAGCATTTGTAATGAATTTATTCACATGTTTGGTACAAGAATACTAAGAGGAACATTGTTTGTTTGGGAATATAAGGTTTTTTATTAACCTTACTTCTATATTTGTTCAAATATAATTTGGATGAGCAAGGTTAAATATTTATGCAATAGATTAAGTGAAACTTATGGTGTCATTGGATAAAATTTCCTGAAAAGTTTATTTTTATTGTGGACAAGAATAATATCTTATTAATTTTTAATGGATTATATGCTATATTGAATGTTAATTTTCGTGCATCAGACTTAAATAATTCTATTTGGATATATATTTCTTCAAATAAGATATGAGTTGGATGTTCATCAAACAAAAATCAAAGGATAAAATTTTTATTATCAAATTGAAATAAATCATATATGTTTATTTCCTTATATTGTAGATACTAATATAATTCCTCAACATTAGAAAAATGATCATGAAATAAAATGATATCCTATTAGTTTATTTCGGATTATATCAAACACCGTTTTGAATATAATATATTTACGACTTTGAGCCCTTAAAATATTATTTGATCAGTCAATTCCATATGATTAATTACGTCAATAAATATCTATAAATATTCATTATTTTCCACCAAGACAGTATATTCATATTCCACTGATGTTTTCTTATTTATACACTATGTTATATGTTATTTCATGTGACCTTTGGGTATCCCATTATCTCTTATTAAGATGATATTTTATTAACCCTTTTATGTTGTTTTTTAAATAATATAATTTTCTAATATCAAACCATAGATGACTAAGATCAAGATTAAATTCAAATGTCAAAATTTATTTAAGGTTAAGAGATTATAACACCCAAAATTTTAAAATATGAATATCTTAAAAGATAACATGTATATTACACAACACCAAGAGTAGAAAGGAATTTAACATATTGATACTTTATGATATGTTAACAATTATAAATAAATTCAATCTATTCAATGGATTTCAATGAATGAAATGTTTAGTTATCTTGTGTTACATGTAATAATGACTGTCGTAAATGGCCAGTGTCACATGTGATACCACGTTTTACCGAATTCTATTAATATTATTATATTAAAAAATTTATCCCTTGTGAATTAAATTGATGGTTATGAATATGATTATATATCTTATGAAAATATTTGGTTTTTTTCATTGGTTACTAATGGATTAGAAATAAATATAAAATCAAATTCAATATAAAAGAACTGTTTTTATTAAAAAACTATTTCATTGCTTTGAATTATTTTTATTATAATAATTTATATTAATTACTATTAGTTAAAAAATTAATGAATTTTATATATTTCACATTAAATAATATGTTTCCACATTCATCTCATAGATTTTATAATCATAATATAAGAAGAAATCCAATTTTATATAAAAAAGATGTATATTTATAAATGTACTTTTCCCACCATTTAATGGTGTAGTTTTTTGAAAAATCTTCTTTTACATATTTATAAATTTTATTTTAAATAGGAAAATTATTTATTAGTGATTAATGATGAAATTTAATTCTTGTTAACTTTTTAAATTTTTTTAAGGAATTTTTTTTATGAATAGTGAAAAATACTGAATATTAATTAAAGCTAACTTTTCATAAAAATAATTTATAATGATAAATTATATTTTGATTTTTTTTACATTAAAAATAGTTCAATTATACATATACTAATCCAATTCATGTAATTGAAATGATTTTTATATCTAATTTAGATATGAAATCTTATTAATCTTTTGAACATCTTTAACTTAAAAACCAACATTGTTGTTCCATATAGAGGATTAATTTAAAAATAATTTCATCCACTTATGTGATATTAATTTGGAAAAGTGGATTAAATAATTTTATTTAGAATAATTTATAATTTCTAATAAGTCAAAATTCAATTTTACAAAAGGGATTACTAAAACCAGTTAAAATTAATTACAATGATTAAGAGAAAAAGGAGTTCACTAAAGGACTAAACATTTAACTTAAGAGAAAGAATGACCAATAAAATAGTAAAAACAAATTTCATGGGAATATTTATTAATTAAACCTTTTATTATTTAGTATTTAAATTATTAGAGTTTCTTTTCATGGGAAAACACAGGTAAAATTCACTCTTTAAAAAATTTAAAAGTTTTCTACTCAACCAGCTTATAATAGGTCACTCCTGCCACCTCTCCACTTCACACCATAAAACCAAATTGCATCAGAAATGATATACCCAATTAACTCTAAAATTTACTTCCCCTAATTATAGAGGCATTATATTGGGCATAAAAACAATGTATGGAGGAATTAGCTAAAACATAAAGAAGATACTCGATGATGATGTAATGTTTTCTAAAAGAATTTTTATTTTATTTACTTCTCCACCTCATTAAATAATTATTATATCATGATTATATATAAAAATTATCTTAAAAATACATTATTTTTGTCATAATATCGTTTATACAAATAACATTACACACTTCTATAAAATTGGTTAAAAAATCATTATTTTTGTGTACTTCAAATTACCACCTTGCGAACCGATGACGTTTATTTTTTCATTACCAGCATTCATGGTTAAGAATAATTGTATAAATACTATTTATATATGATATATATGTTTTCTATGATGTATTTGTTATTCTATAATTATTATATAAAAAATACCTTCATCCTTTTCATTTTATGAGAATATGATAATTTCCATCATGGGAATCACATACTACCTCTTCAATTGAAAAATAACTTCTTTACAACGAGGCATTTGCTACTAGACCCCATCAGAAAAGGTCTATTTCAAAAAAAATGTGTTGACTTTTTTTTGCAATAGGCTATTATGAAATAATTTTTTTATGAAAAGGTATATATATTTTCACAAATAATTGTTATTAATATATACTAATCTTTTTAAGATGGAAAGATTCTCAGGGTACAAAAAATTATTTACGATGAAAGACCTTTTGTCAAGGGAAGATTATCGCATCCCAAAAAAAAATTTTTGCGATTGGAGAATCATCCCATCGTAAATAACTAAAAAAATAAATAACATAATAATAATTAATAATATAAATTATATATATATACATATTATTCAAAAAAATATATAAAAACACACATGCCACCCGTGCCTCCAATATAGTGGTCCACGTAGTATAATTGATGGCACACCATAAACCCCACAAATAATTAATAATATCATGTTAATAATTAAATAAATTTCAAAAAAATATTATTTCTTTTTGTACCATCAAATGATCAAACATGTGTTGTTTAAAATCCATAGAAATAAGATCTCATGTCACCCCTTCTCTAGGAAAATAAATCCTTAATATAGCACCACCCCTTCCAATAGTTATATGATAAATGTTGTGAAAAAATAAAATATATTCAAACAATTAGTATATAAATAAATTAATAAAAATCATTTTATACTAAGTAAAATGCGAAGAAGAACATTACACTACATGCATTGACTGAACTCCCAACATGGACATCACTCAGGGATAGGTTCAAGAATCATTAATCTTAAAAGACAATGACCCTCCATGTCATCACTTAACTGCCTGCAGTCTTAGGGTAAGACGATGTAGCATCAGTCCAATTAAAAGGTAGAACACCACAACCCACCTAAGAAATAGATTATAGAAATGGTCATCATCTATCTAAAATAAGAAATTTTTATTGCCATGAAATAATTGAAAACATGTATTATATATAGATACCCACTACGACAAAAAAGGCATTTAGTAGCGGTTTCGTTTTACGTTTCACGGCGGTTTTGAAAAACCGCCGTGAAATCTTGCGTCGGGAAACTATTCACGGTGGGTTTTTAGCGGCAGTTTTTTATTTTTATTTTTTATTTTATTTATTTATATATTTATTTATTATTTTATTTATTTATTTATTTATTATTTATTTATTTATATATTTTATTTATTTAGTTATTTATTTATTCATTTATTATTTATTTATTTATTTCGTATTTATTTATTTTATTTAATTCGTATTTATTTATTTTATTTATTTTGTATTTATTTATTTTATTTATTTCGTATTTATTTTATGTACGTATGTATGTATGTATTTATTTATTTATTTTGTTTTATTTATTTTATTTATTTATTAATATATTTATTTATTTATTTTATTTATTTGTTTTATTTGTTTTATTTGTTTTATTTGATTTTATTTATTTTTTTATTTATTTATATTATTTATTTATTTCTATTATTTCGTATTTAATTTATTTATTTATTTATTTTATTTAATTTATTTATTTATTTTAATTTATATTATTTTAATTTAATTTATTTATTTTATTTTATTTATTTCTTTCTTTCTTTCTTTTATTTCGTATTTATTTTATTTATTTTATTTCTTTATTTCGAATTTTACTTATTTATTTCGTATTTTGTTTATTTATTTCATATTTTATTTATTTATTTCGTATATTATTTTTTATTTTATTTATTTATTTATTTATTTTTTTATTTTAATTAATTAATTAATTTAATTAATTAATTTACATATTTATCTTATTTATTTCGTATTTATTTATTTTATTTATATCGTTTTTTATTTCGTATTTATTTTTTGTATGTATGTATGTATTTATTTTTTATTTTATTTTATTATATTTTTATTTAATTCTTTCTTTTATTTCTTATTTATTTTATTTATTTATTTCGTATTTTAATTATTTATTTCGTATTTTATTTATTTATTTCGTATTTGATATATTTTGTATTTTATTTATTTAATTTGCATTACTTTATTTACTTTATCCATGTATGCATGCTCATGCCCATGCACATGCCCATGCAATATAAAGAAATACTGTGTTTGGTGAGATTTGAACCCCTAACCTGTTGCATATTTTCCAAATACTTTACAACTCCAGCAAACTCGTCATGTGGTTAATAAACAAGAATTTAATATACTTATATATATTAACTGAAAAAACAAATAATACATAACTAATAGATATAAACTCAATAATAATTAAACAATTAGGAATAATCAAAAATTAATAATCAAAAATTAAATAATAAATAATAAATAATAAATAATAAAGAATAAATAATAAATAATAAATAATAAATAATAAATAATAAATAATAAATAAAAAACAATAAACAATAAACAATAAAGAATAAATAATAATAAACAAATAATAAAGAATAAATATTAAATAATAAATAATAAACAATAATTAATTATAAATAATAAATAATTATAAATAACAAATAATAAATAATAATAAATAATAATAAATAATAATAAACAATAAATAATAATAATAAAATAAATAATAAATATAAATAATAAATAATAAATAAAAACAATATATAATATATTATATATTATATATAATAATAAATAATAAATAATAATAAATAATAAATAATAATAAATAATAAATAATAAATAATAATAAATAATAATAAATAATAAATAATAAATACTAAATAATATATAATATATAATATATAATATACAATAATAATAATATTAAATAACACATAATTAATAATTATAAATAAATAATAAATAATAATAAATAATAATAAAGAAATAAAAAATAAAAAATAAGAAACAAAAAATAATAAATAATAAATAATAAATAATAAATAATAAATAATAAATAATAAATAACAATTAATAAACAATAAATAATAAATAATAAATAATAAATAAATAATAAATAAATAAATAATAAATAATAATAAATAATAATAAATAATAATAAATAATAATAAATAATAAATAATAATAAATAATACTAAATAATACTAAATAATAATATATAATAATAAATAATAATATATATTAATAAACAAACATTAAATATTAAATAATAAATAATACATAATAAAAATAAAAATAAATAAAAATAAAGAATAAATAATAAATAATAAACAATAATTAATAATTAATAATAATTAATAATTAATAATTAATAATAAATAATAAAAATAAATAAAAACAAAAATTAAAATTAAATAATTATAAATATTAAATAATAATAAAAAAATAATAAAAAAATAATAATAAACAAAAAATAATAAACAAATAATAAATAATATATAATATATAATATATAATATATGATATATAATATATAATATATAATATATAATATATAATATATAATATATAATATATAATAATATATAATAATATATAATAATAAATAATAATAAATAATAAATACGAAATAAAAAAATATTTAATAATAAATAATAAATAATAAATAACACATAATAAATAAAATATTATTATTAATAAGTAATAAATAATAAATAATTAGTAATTAATAATTAATAATTAATAATAAATAATATTTTATAATTAAATAATAATATATAATAAATAATAAATAATAATAAAGAATAAATAATAATAATAAATAATAATAAATAATAAATAAATAATAAATAATAAATAATAAATAATAAATAATAAATGAATATAAATAATAAATAACCAGTAACTTATCTTATTATTAATAATAATAAAATATTATTATTAATAATATATAATATATAATATATAATATATAATATATAATAAATAAATATAAAAAATAAATAAATATAAATAATAAATAATAAATAACCAGTAACAAATAATAGATAATAAATAAATTAAAGTATATTATAAATAATAAATAATAAATAATAATGGAAACACATGAAAAAGTATGAAAACTTGAGATAAGGGATGAAAAATCATGAAAACGCATGAAAACAGATGGAGAAGCATGAAGAATGAGGCATTAGAAAGAATGAGAACACATGAAAACTCATGACAACTCTGGAAAACCCCTTAAGAATTCAACATAATCATCATAATAACCCACAAAAAACCATTGATAAAGATAACAAGTCATGGAAACCCAAATAAACATTAATAAATGGAGTAACCGTTAAAACCCGTCAAAACAGTCATAAAGTGACAAAAACATTGGACTCACACTAACTGAGACATCTTATGATCCGAGAGTCCATTCCAGATCTGATACTAGTCAAATAAAAGATCATAAAATGATCTTCGAGCAGATAGGTGAAAGTGGCCGATTGGACCGACGGATTACAACCATTTAAAAAAAAGCTGACGGGGAACGGGTGCTAGAAATGAGGCATCGAAAAACATAACAAACCAGATACCCACTAAAAAGGCCATAACTTATGATCCAGGATTCCATGTGGGCACCGCGACTAGTCCAATTGAATCTTATAGAACGACTTACGATCTGGGAAGCAGAGGAGTCCGAACTGACACACAGATCGAAAGTTAGGTCCGTTTGGAGACAAGTTCAACGGGACACCGGTGACAGAAACGGAGTTTCGGAGGCCTTCTGAGGGGTTTTTAGGGTTTAAAAACATGATAAAAGCTTTCCTCTTTTGAATTATTGTGTATCTCTCTTCACTGGCTTCGATTTGATATGTGGTGGAGCCCAAACGGACACCCGGAGCGAAAGTTATGGTCGTTTGAAGTTGTAGAACTTTTTTCAACTTTCTTATAACTCTCATATCTTCCGCACCTTAGACCGTCTCATAGTTTTGATTATATGTACCTCTAGAGCATTTCATGTTCTTCGATTTGACTGGTCGTGGCACTGCAACGGATGCCCGAATCAAAATTTATAGCCGTTTTAGTGATCTCGGGGTTTCTCAAGTTTTTTTTTATTTTTTTCCTTTCATTTCGCGGCGGTTTTATCCAAACAGCCGCTATTTTGTGGCAGTTTTTTAAAATCCCACCACTAATCCTCGAAAAAATTTAAAAAAATCAAAAAAAATTAAAAAAATTTAAAAAATTTAAGGCATGTCGCGGCGGTTTAAAAATTGCCGTGAAATGGCGACCCGAAACACATTTAGCGGCGGGTTTTAAAACCGCCGCGAAATAACCGCCTCTAAACGGACTTTTTCCTATAGTGACATACTTCTTATGATTATATAAAACATTTAATTGTCTAATGATTCATCTTTAAATTTATTTTCGTATATAAAAATGTCAATATCATTATTTTCCTCCTCAATATCATTAATTTATATAGAAGTTTAAGATTTATCATCTATTTCTATTCCAAATCTACTTATTAAATCAAAAAAATCATTAACACCATCAACCCTCAACTATGAGATATCATCATTCATATTCTTCTCTTTTTGGAAATGATGGATTTGGATTTTCCTCATAAAAATTTTCAATTCCTTTCACTTGAGTGGAACCACATTTAGTTTGGATATACCATTTTTCATGACATTTCATATTTTTTACACTCCACTAATCACTTAACTCTCTTGAAATTGCACAATAATTTTCATAATAAATTTTATGTTCCTAATGATCAAATAAAAATGACCCATTTACTAAAAGATGGATTTTATATTTTATATCAATGATTCCTTGCGTAGATTAACATTCAAGACTCTATCAATATCCAACCAATGATATTTAACATCATTATGTAATTTCATCTCAAATAACAATGTTAAATTATTTCTTCCATCAATCCATAAAAATCCACATCACATTCTATATGATGAGATCCTTTCAAGAAAACACTTTTTTTCATTGTGTTTTTTTATTCCCTATATTCTTATATATGAAATCGAAAACCATTCACGACATATCAATTAAATAATTTAACCATTTTGGATAGTTGGTTACTCAAATCGCATAATTGATTTTTAATTTTATCCGCATGTTGAGATGCTATAAAATTTGAAAATAAAATATATATTTAATAATTAGTAATTTTATTTTATATGTTAGACCATAAACAATTTACTTTTTTAGTTTTTGAAACCAGAATGAGAAATTATTTTTTCAACATTCGTCATGGGAAGCAGCTGTAAATTTTTTAAACTGTTTCTTAATATGATTATCAACTAACCTACAAATAAAATAATAATAAATTACTTTTTAAAAAAAATATTGAACAAGTGATTGTATAACTCACAATAAAACCAGTGTCATTTATTCATTTTTGATGAAAACATATGTATGAGCCCTGTGATGTTCATTATAAAAAATATGTCATTCATGAACTCCAAAAAATCAATGTTTTGGATGATTAAATATCGATTTGTGCTTTTTCATTTCATTATCAACATTTCCTTCATTAAGGACCATTATGTTATGTTTTGATGTATATTCACATTGAAAATAATGAGACCAAAAAAATGAAATTACCTCCTGTAAATAAGCTTCTTCAATTGATCCTTCAACGAATGCTTTGTTATTTACATTTTTCTTATATTTTTGCATGCATCCCTCATATGATCACATCCATCATAACTATATAGACCCTCCACATTTTTCATCACACATAAAATATAACATCAAATGTTCTATTTAATCAATGACAGCTAGTGCAATTATTTCCCATTTTACATAAAATTAAAACAATATATTATTGTATTTTTCATAGTACATCATAGTCTTTTTTCATCGCACACATGTCTCAAAAAAGATATGATATTGTTTTAGTGCATCCCAAATCATAGATTCAACAAAACTCTAAATCCAATTGGTATAAGTATTTCCATTATAAAATTGTAGTCACAAATTTTTAATTCAGTAATATGACCATTTGTGACACATGTAGAAAAATTGAAAACCTAACCATCTAGAAGCATCAAATCAACAATACATTAGAAAAATAATATTTTTTTCTTTGGGAATTATATCATCCAATTTTGGTTTCATTAATTTTGGTGACTTATCATTTTCAAAATGTTCAAGTTATGGTCACATGACAATTTGTTAATATATAATTATGACTTTTGATTATCATTAGTTTACAAAGTGTGTCAAATAATGTACATAATATATTATTAAAATAGTTATTATAAATATTCCTGAAATCCAACATTTGAATGAACAACAAATCAGACCAATATAGAAGATCCCAAAAAATATGTTTCATTTTTTCCAAACGTGGTCCTTTCCAAATAAATCTATTTTTTGGTGGTTTATAGTTGTTCTAATGGTAATAGTTGGTAATGAAGATTCAATAGATTTCAAATCAATACCCAAGATCATTATTGGAGGTCTATCTCTTTTAATTGTGACTTTTTAAAATGATATATGTTCATCCAAAAAGGGTGATCAGATGGAAGAAATCTTCAATTACAGTCGATTTTTTTTCTTCCATTAACAAGCACAGAAAATTTACAATCACTCAAACAGAATGTATATGATTTTATATTGTGTGTACTCTATCTAGATAACATGCCATATGTTTGGAAGTCAGTAATTTTCCACATTAATGAATCTTTTATTTCGAAATTATATTTTACAAAAACATTATATGTATTGACAAAATTAAACCATAAAACATTTAACTCATCAATTAATAACATAAAATAAACGTCGATATTTTTATTCTTTGTCCTAGAAGGAATAAGGATAAAATAATATGTGGCTCATTCATCAACATCCAAGGAGGCAAATTGTTTGGAGTGATAAATATGGCCTAATAATAATGTTGACAACCATAAGAACCAAATGGATGGAAACCATCAATAGAAACACTCAGTCATGTGTTTCATGCATCTAAATACAAAAAACAAATGTATTAAGTCAACAAATTTCCATTAATTACCATCACAACAATTATTTACGATTTCATCGATTGAAATATTTCTTTTATTCCATTACATCAATTATTGTGTGTTATAAGAAAAAAATAAATGTTCTAATATAGGTGTAAGTGGTAACTACCATTACTATTTTACCAGAATCAATAAAAAAATCCATATTTAAGAGTCTTTGTGCATCAATGTTCCTAAAGAAAGAAAACTATCCATTGACTCATTTTAATAATAATATAAGATAAACTCATTTGAACATAAATGATTCTTATAGTAACTGATAATTAAATTATGAACCAGCAACTTTATCTGCTTTAACATTACAGGAAACACATTTCTTTCACATAACGATAATTTAAGAAAAGAGATAATTTGATCAAAATAGATATTTTACTTCCCATTATCTAATTTAGTGGCCATAAATTTAGCAACAACTTAAAATTTTATTATCTTGTATCTAGGATAAAATGAATCATTAGATGACATGAAAAACTCCTAAAATTAATATCGTTACAACTAATGAGTTAAATCAATATCATCCAAAATATAAATTTTTGGAAAATATGGACCATATAGATCGTGTGCTAAATTTTAAAACTGTGATGGATGTAGAACCAAATTATTAATATATTCTCTAGAACTATGTAAACCTTGTCAATTACAAAAAAAATATATATTCAAAAACCAAAATTCAAGAGACGCCCAAAATTTGTTAAATATTTTTAACCTCCTCAGATCACATTTATTACATGGATGATTCATTTTATATTATAAAACAAACCCTTGTTTGTGTAATGCAAATGATTGAAAATCATAAACTCCATCGATATATTCTATATTTATATCCGAATAATTTGGATACCTATGATGATTTATAAAACATAAATGATGTAATAAAGAATATTATCATCTTACATGACCCATATTTCATTAAAAATATTCTATAAATATTTTTCTATGTTTGATTTTACATAATAAATGGATGATCCAATTTGAGTAGAAAATGAAAAAAATTATAATTTACTTTTAAATATTATCAATTTTTTCATATACAATTAATTTTTAATAATTATAATTTTTTTTCAAATTAATGTAACTTTTTTAGTAAATATAGAAATATAATGCTCATTTTTAAAAATCTATACTAATTTAAACTAATTTTTAGTAATTTTTTATAAGTACCACTAATTTTTAATAAGTATATTGATTTATAGTTAATGTTTAATAATAAATGAGCGTTTATTGATAATTTAAACAAATTAATTCTCATTTACTAACAATTTTAAATATTTACAGTGATTTATCGCTAATTTTACAAATTAATGCTAATTTTAACTATTTACAATTAAATTTTTTTCTTAATTTAGTAATTTAATGTTAATGCTTACTAATGTATAATAATTGACGCTGAATATTAGTAAATTTTAATAATTAAACCTTTTTTAATGAATTATACTAATATAATATTAATTATTTCTATTTACTAAAAATTATTAGTTATGATATATATTTACCATTAATTTTTCCTCCTCTTGTTGTTGCTGCCACTATTGATACATTACTTCTGGAATGCCTCAGTTCTAGATTACTAATGAAAAATTTGGACACAGATTTGAGAAATCTATCATTTCTAGTAACATGAAGATTGGAAATTTTATTATTTACACCTTATAATTAATTTATAATATATTATATTAAATTATATTAAATTATGATAAAAATAAAGTTAATTAGTTGTAATTATAAATAATTACCAATAATTAGTTCTAATATTTTTTATTATTTAATATAATGTAATAAATTAGAGTATAAATTAAAACATAATGTGCAATTCATATATTTCATAGTCTTCATGTAATGAAACCAATTTATTCCACGCATATCCAAATTATTCATTACACTAATTTATGCCATCCTTGTCCAAATTTTTCAATGCTCATCACCTGTAAATTGACAAACTATTTCATTTTCCGCTTTCAAATAATTTATACTAAATTTTACTAAGTATTAATATGTATAACTAATTATCACTAATTATTACTATGTACCACTAATTACCACTATTTATTCATAAATTTTAATAATAACTATTAATTATGTCTAGTCCCCACTAATTGATACTAATTGCTGCTAATTTTTACTTAATGACATTGATTTTAAAAAAATGTTTACAAATTTTTAAAATTCTTCTATCATTTCTACTAATTAAAGAGATTTATCGATATGTTTTATTAATTATAGCTAATTTTCACAAATTAACATTATGTTTTACTAATTATTGTGATATAAAGGTAATTTTTACTAATTTTTACAAATTGCGGGTATTTTTTTCAAATAATTTGTGATTACTTATAATTTTTAATAAATAATGTGATTTAATGTCAATTATTAATAATTACCTCTAAATTTTAATTATTAGAGTGTTTTGCAATTATTTGTAACTAACTGCTTCTAATTATTACTAATTATACTATTTTGGTAACATCCTGATATTTTATGATAAGTTTTCTTTTTAATTTTTTTGATGTCATGTGTTTTATGCTACAACAAGATTATCTTGTGTTATACGCAACACCGTATTATCTTGCAGTGTACGCAACACTATTCTTAGATTGTGTTACACACAATTTCACGTTCGTTTGATAATAGTCATTGTACGCAACATTGAGTGTATATATGTATATATATATATTCAATGTATAATTGAAATGTGTTTGGATTCTGTTATATGAAACAATAAAGGATTCTTGCACAACAGGCAACCCTAACTTGGCTTTCATTACACACAATCGCGACCTTCCTCGATAGCGTGTGTTGTACGCAATACCGGGTTTTACTAAACAACGATATATTTTTATAATATTATTATGAAATAGCCGTTATGAACAATATTAACTAAATTTTTAATTTTATAACATTATTATTCATCTTACATATTTTCTAGAACATGGTATGAGAACAAAATAAATTTTTCGGGTAAAATATGTATTTTTAAAAAAATGCAGTTTTGCTGCCTTTTGATGGCACACCCACATTAAATCTAGTTGTTTAAATGTTTATAAGATCAATTTGACAAAATAAAATTCTTCTTTTGAATCAGGATATAAAAATTTACATTGGATAAAGTCTTGATATTTTTCTGATAACTTTCATATTTTAATGAATAGTAAAAACACGCTATATTTTAATTAAAAACAACTTTTTTCATCGTAATAATTTATGTGGATAAATTATAATATTTAATGGTTTTAAAGTATAAATATAATATATTTTTACCATTTAATATAATTTATGTCATTAGCATTGATTTTTCCTTGAATTCATAGGTTAAATCAATTCAATCTTTTGCAATGTTTTAAACAAAAACCCGTTTTCTTTCGATAACGGGATTAATTTTAATTTAATTTCTGCAACTTTTGTGTATTGAATTTGTAAAAATGGATTCCATATTTGGAATCATTGGGTCCAAATTATGTTAATAAGCTACTTTTTATTTTTCGGCATTATGAATAGTAACTATTGTAAATTTTATTTAGCATAGTTAAAGGTAAATCGGGTAATTAAGGGTAAATATAAGATTATAAAATTACCCTAACACCTACCAAAAACCTATTTGATGACTAAAAGTCGACCCATATCACCTAAGGGTCGGATTAGAATCATTTAATGGATTTGTTTCCATGAAAATAACTTAATTATTATTAAAACCAAAGAAAGTGACAACATGTCACTCTCTTAAATCTTATAAGTATATTAATTTTAATTTAGTGATATAATTCATGAAACTTATAACATAAATAGTATCAAGAAATATAATAAAATTATCTACATCATATGAATTTATTTATAATTTTTAGTGATTAAACAATTATCATTAATTTTGACACAATAGTGATGCGGAAATTGTTTATCTAGTGAAAAATCAAGAATATAGTATTTATGAAACTAATAGTGACCCTGAAAGGCACAAAACCCTGACCAAAACTTATTTTTCATGTAAATATAAACCATAATCATCCAATGGTATAATAATTGACCATTTGGATCCTTATAAAAGCGATTATGACACTTATATTATTTTATTTTAAATGATAACAAAGTTGTCAACTTCATAATTTAATAAATATAACAATTTACATATTGTGATTTTAAGATGATAAATTCGAGTAAAAGTATTATTCTGAAATTCAATAGATTTATCTTCATCATAAGATTTTATTTTTAATTTATATGCAACAAATAAGTATATTTAATAATTATACAAAAATGTGTGTAGTATTTATTTTATTAAGAGATAAACTAAATAAATGGTTTTAAAAATAATAAAATAAATATTATATGAACTATTTAATGTTCTCCACTAATTTTCTAGATACATATGAAATTTTATGAATCTATTGAATATTTTAGTTTGAACATATCTTTTGTATATATTTTATTTATATTCAAATAAATGAATAGTTTCAAAATTGACACTATTGTTATTTTATAAAAATAACATATTATAAAATTGATTAAAAATCACAAAAAATATTTAAAAATTATAAATTTAAATTTATATGGTCTAGAATGTTATAAGGTAACCAATTATGGAAAATTCACAACAAATAATTAATTATTTGTTATAATTTAAAATTTAGAATGTTATTACCACAAATAAAATTAAATTGATTAAATAAGGATAAATCAAGTTGATAATGTTTAAAATAATTTCCTAAAAAGTCTAAATTTTATTGGTTGATGATATTACAACCCTATCTCATCTAATATTATAATATGAGTCATTTTTGGAGGTTTTTAAGTGGGGTTATATTTGTTATAAATTAATATTTTTAGTATTTCCAAAGGTGCCCCTCTCCTCCATTATAAAAGGGCACCTCCCCCCTCTCATATTTACACAACTATAAGCCTTTAAGATCGGCCAAACCCTACCCATTTCCATTATAAACATCACTAGAAATATCCTAGAGGTCATGGTCTTTTTAAAAGACCAATTTTAGTACCCTAAGAGGAGAATTTAAAGAAGAGTGTCAAAGAAGAGGTAATATCTGTTACCGATTCTTTCAATTTTCTTTCTTCTTCAACTTATTCTTTTTTAGTTGTTTCATTATGAAGTAATAACATCAGTATCCCTCATATAAGGATATGTTATTATAAATATTAGACAACCCTATTTCACCTTCTATCCATCCTACGGAAAACAAAATCACCGCGCATGTGTATGTACGGAATACCGTCTCCATGCAGTGGTGTAATCTGTTTTTCCACCAACACCTTACATGGTTGGGTATAATGGTGTAAAGAATAACTATATGTGGTTATTATAACATCATACTGATTCTGATATATTATACCATCTAATCCAATTCTATTCAATAATTATGGGAATAATATCATCGCTCGTGCGTACGTACGGACTACCGTCTCCACGACACGGTGAGATTCAATCTCCATGATTAACCATACATGAATGATCATAAAGTTTATATAATGAATAATAATTAAATATATGAAATAATAATGCTACTGGATTTATGTATATATATATTTATGTCATCTATTTAGTTTCATTCAATTCAATAAGGAAACGAGAACAGCGTTCATGCGTACGTACGGCCTACCGTCTCCATGAACGGTGTATTTCATTCCTTTTATCGATCTATAATATATATGTATATGATGAATATATATTATATATAAATAATCTTTTACATTATGGAATTATGTAAATAAGGATATATGTAATAATATCAAGAACGACAAGTCGAGACACATACGATAAATGAAATGATTTTACCCAAAACGCTGCTTTAACATGGAATTTACAAAAGAACGAGTAATATAAAGTCATAAGTGAAACATATATGATATCATAACAATGAATATGATTTTTTAATCAGTCAATGACATTATGTAAATCATTATACAGGGGGTTTGGATATGTACGAAGCATATCGGACTTAAGGTAAGGGATAATTTTACAAATCTCATTTTTATCGAAGATTGCCTATTCGTAAGTATTTACTAGGGTATTTCTATCATCCAGGTCCATGTTTTATAAAATTGTATTAATGTATTTTTAAAGTTTTTTTACCCATTTTCACTTTTACCCCATGGTATGGAAGGAATCTTTATTTTATTTACCCTACAAGGTACTTTTTACTTTTTCGACAAAAGTAGGAGAAGAATGTTTTTTAACGTATACGGCATGAAAAGATTTTTTCAGTTTAATAAAGCCTTATTTTCAGGAAGCTTCCTCCAAAATATTTCATGACTATTTTCAATAAAATCCTTTTCTTTTAAAATTGCATGACATTTTTTGAAAAGAAAATGATTTTTAAGAAAAAAGGATATTTTCCTTAAGAATTCATTTCAAGTGTTTTATCAAAAGCATTTTCCATCTAAAATGTCATTATTTCATATGTGTATGTTTCAAGTATAATGTCTCTATAATTTACATGGTTTCACTATTCTTATTATGAAATGATATCCATTTCTTTTATATGGATTATGTGATGATGAGATGATGTTTATGACACCCATTTTATTCATTGGGTTATTATAAATGATGTATGTTTATTTTGTTGCACAAGTAAGAGTGACTTCATTATGAGATGGGTGGGACCTATATCTCATTCCAATGCATTGGGTAAAGATTTATATCTCATGAGATAGACATGGCTGGAATGACATGTTAAACCGGTTCAGTAATACAAGAGTGGAACGAGGAGTGAACTCGATTCAGAAAGGGACTTTGTCCACTAAGATAGTCTTGGCAGAAATGCCTTGGCTACTATGGAAATCATATCATTTGATTAATGGTTTCCACAATTACATGTTTTATTCCCATGATATTTTATCATGAATGATTTTCCCTTATGATATATGCCTTACGTACTTCCAAGATTCATGTCTTTGCTCAAGAGATTGATGTTTAGATTTTATGTTCGAGTTTTTGCATTCAAATGTTTATGGATTGTTTTATGTTCTCTATGTTTACCCTTACTGGGCATTTGAGCTCACCCCTTTCATGTTTTCTTTTCCCCAAGATATAAAGAAAGGTTTTAGGTAATAAAAAAAGGGAATACCTTTATTGGGAGATGTTGAATATCTTTCACCACGATTAGAAGATTGTATTCTGAGTTTACACAGACACTAAACTGTTACGGTCCTTCTGTGTCTATTTCTGTTATGTATTAAGTATTCCGCAAAAGTAATGTAACGTCCATGTACATCAAGATTCGGGTCTATACAATTTTACTACTCAATTTTACTAATTTTTATTTATCATGAAACGATTTTACAAATTTATCTTAATTTGAAATATTTTTTTTACTAATTATTTCTAATTACCACTTATTATTATTATTATTTACTAATTAGTATGTTTTACCAATATGTTTTACTGACCACAATTTATTTGTACTAATTTTCACTAATTTTCACTAATTAATTTGTTTTAACAATAATTATTTACTAATTACCACCCATTTCAAATAATTTTTAGCCATTACCACTATTTTATAATAATTATTGTAATTTATCTCAAATTATTTCTTATTACGGTTAATTTTTACTAATAATAGTTATTTAACGTCCATTTTTACTAATGTTTACTAATTACTGGTAATTTTTACTATAAATGTAAATTTTAAAAAATTATATATACTTCCTATTAATTTTTACCAATTAAAACTAGTTTATTCTAATTATAAGGCTTTAACATTCATTAGTATTAATTATTCTTATTTATGAAAAAGGGATAAATTATTTTTAATTATTACTAAGATATCAAAATTATTCCAATCTACTTTTCATTAACACTTTTTTCCAATTATATGCAATTACTATTAATAACACCCACATAATCATAATTAAAACCAATGATTGAAAATTAATACTATTTACTTCATAATTAAAAAAATTACTGCTAATTAAAAAAAATCTAATTTAAAATAACTACTGTTTTTTTAAAAAATTACTTATTATTATAAATAATTACTTATAATCAACTCTAACTACAACTAGTCAATAATATAAAAATACAACATAAAATAAATAAAATAAAATAATAATTAAAAAAATTACATAAATACCAAAAAATGTACTTTTTGTGAAATGAAAACCTCAAAATATCCTTCCTCATACAAATATAACCTTCTAATTGAACAATTGAAGAGAAGAAGAGAAAAACTGAGCATAAGAGAGATCAAATGTACAATGAAGATAATAATTTAGTTTGGGGGTATTTATTGTATATCTTAGAAGCAATGGCACTAATAATGATGATTCTTGTTGCAAATAGTTCATGAAATAAATAATCGAAGTCGCATTTAAAAGGTTATTTGTGAAAGGTGCCATCTCAAATACTCACCTATAGACATAGAATTTGCAATGAGATTAATACCCGTAACAAAAAACTATAATTAACTAATTACACTTGGGACATGACCATTCTCCCACTCTAAATAAATTTACATGACTAACGGTATTTTTCACGTGAATCAAGCCACGTCGCAAATACCCGTTCCCGGGTTGTGGCGGCAATGTGTTCCAAAAGTATTTCTGATGATTTCATTCTACAATCATAGATAATTTTTTAATTTATTCTATTTGCAATAGGATTTTAATCTCATCCAAAATTTTCTCTTGAAAGGGACTATTTTCGATGGGTGATGGGTCCGTCTAAAATGTCTCGTTGCAACAAGTCGTTTTCCCATTGTGCACCACGCAAAGTGACGCAAATCATTCACAGTATACATGGAATGTATTGTGGTTTATTTTTATAAATATGTTATATAAATGAAAAAATAATTATACTTTAATGATCATATATAAATATAAAAAATTTATTTTCCTTTCATTCAATTTGATAAGAAAATGGAAATAATATTCATGCATACAAGTGGACTATTTTCTTCATAAAGAGTGTTTTTCATTTCCATTTACAAAATATTATCGATCACACAAAATTCATGTATACAGAATATATATGTTATTTACATCATGTTTTTCATTCTAGACGTGATTAAATCATTTTATATATAAGACAAACAAAAAACATACTCGAAATACAAGGAATTAACAACCAAAACTATGAAAACAATGAAATGTTATTAATGAACTCATAATAATGTTTTATAAAAGGATAATATATGATATCATAAATATTAATATGTATTTTTAATAAGTTATCAAAACTTTTAATAACATTATACTTGATTTTAATGATCATTCATCCAAATGGAAACATCATGTTAGTGATTTCGCATCAATATCATTTCATTGAGTCATATTTTAATGTTATGAGCCTAATTGCTTTTATCAGATGTATATACTACACCTTGTAATATAAATCACGAATAGTTATTTATTCATGCTATTTTATGTTTCTATTTGAATTATTAAATTTAATTGGATTTGAATAAAAAGTTACAATGTGGTAATGATCTTCGTAACCCAATTGCTTTTTATTTTATTATATTACTTGTTGTCATTAATATTATAATATTATTCATGTAATGGATATTGAAAATGCAGTTTCATATTTTCAATTTTTATGTGGATTTATATTTGATACATGTAACTTATTCATTGGTTGATTCTCATTTCAATGTTTTTATCTTTGCAATGGTTTAATTTAAAATCTCATTAAATTCAGGATAGTTTACACTTGAATTTCAATTGAAGGAAATTATTTTATAATTAATTAATAAACCCTTTAATTATCTTCACCTCTAGTTATTCATGATAATTTTCTTCTAATAGGAAGATTTTCCAATTTTTGGTACTTAAAATGTTTTATATAATGTTTTAATGAAAACACTACTCCATTACACTCTTCAGTAAGAAACTAGTTTTCTCTGAAAACTATATTTTCATAAAATGATTGCAGATTTTTTTAACATCTCAAAAAATGATTTAATGAAGATATTTTTACCCATTTTTTAATTATAGTTAATTAATTGGAAGGAATCTTCTTGTTATTTTCTGAACAAGTATTTTTTCAAACCATTCTATATTGAAAAATCAATGTTCTTTGCTCCTTGAATGACATGTATAGAAATACCTTCTGTCATTTCACGGATTCTTAATTTTCCAATTTAATTGTTTCTAAAGATATTGTTTTGAACTATTATATTTATATAAATGGATTTTCATATTTTTTATGATTTAGAATGTGATTTTCAAAATAAAAATGATATTTTCCTCAAGAATATCTTTAAAGATATTATCATTTCATCATTAACAACCCCCCTTATTCTTATTTCAATGGGTATACATCATATTTATAAAATCATTATTCTCCCTCCAGATGAATATTGACTATTTTGACCAAGGGTTGTATTTAAATTAACTTCACTATATCACTTTCATATTCATTAAAAACCCCTTTAATATATCACTATCCTACAAGACATAAATTTCCATAAAATATCTGGATCATTTATCTTGGATATGATTTTTATTTAAACCATATATAATTTTAACATATGATATTCATGTGAACGTTATTTTATTATCTAGGAAAAATTTAATAAATATGTATCCTCTAAATAAAGAAGATACATTATGAAAAGGAATTTTTTTATGAATTAATTCAAATATTTAATATATAAGTAATGCTTTGGAATGGTATGACATGGGTTGGGGACTGGATAATACAAGCTCCTCGATGCATCAATAGTCCAAGGGGAGAATTAGTTGGTTGGCCTAATGTAATGGGATTTCATCTAGTATGTTTAAAAATATCTTATGAATGATATGGATTATAAGGGTTCTATGTGCCTGGTAAAAATGGAATCCAATAATTAAAAATTACCTTTATTCGGATTCATTTATTATTATCCATGATATTTTCACTATGAAAAAATTAATGGATGTATTTAATTCTCAGTTTATTGAATAAAATTTATTTTTTTCTGTTATTTTTCTTTCCATATTGATTAGGCCTTATATAGTAATGATATTCATGTTTTTGATTAAATTTCATGTGTTTTCAAATATTTACCTTTCGTTATTGTTTATTCACTTCCTTCTCAGCCTTTTAATTTTATGTCTTGAGAGTTCATTTATTACCTTTCCAGGTTGATTGTGACCATCGATTCATTATTACTTTTGTTTTATTTAACCCTTTTTGAGAATTTGATCTCACATTATTTTGCTTCTATTCCCCTAGGATTCCATAAGATTATTATGACTGAAATGAAGGATACAGTAGATGGAATAAAGAGATTTTTAGAAACATTATGTTGTAATTCAAGTACTTAAATGTAATGTAAGACTCATATATTTGTCTAGTTTACCAATAATACTAAATATATTGTTCCTTCGAGATGTTTTTCCTTGTATCTTATTCCAATGTAATGTTAGTAAGAACCTAATCCATGATTTTAGGTTCGGGGTTGCTAGAATCACCAACAAGTGTACCTATATATATGGCGTATCATTAAATTTAAATATAAGGATCATACATAATGTTGATGGATTTGAACCTGCACTTCCATTTTAATATATAATTTTAGTTTAGTGTTTTAAAGGGAAATTAACATTTATTGCATTCAAAGAATAGGGTTTAATTATGCAATGTAGTCCTGACATATATTCTTAATTTTTATTAATCACAAAGTGGGGGGGGAGAGATTCTCCCGAGCTCTCCAAAATCATTGAGCGATTAGGGTTTCTCTTCCTGCTTCCTCGTGCATGTGAATTTCCTTTCGCCTAGAATATTTTTTTCCTATAACTTTGCGACTCCTCAGATGAAGTTGGTTCCCCATGTCCCTATCCCTGTCATAGAAAAACACAACGAAGACCCCCCCTAAATACATCTCTTGACTTTATTTCCTCCCTGGTAGATCCTGAGGGATCTCAATCATGGATGCTCTAAAAATCAAAAATCTATGTAAGGAATCCCCGATAAAGCCTCCCCATGTCAAAGAGCATGATGATGGTGTGTTCATGGTGGAAGAGGACCCATATGTTATTCCAAAATGCACGTAATTGTGCAAATTTTCTGGAATGGGCCACATCTCCTACCTCTAAGGTAACCTCCCATGGCCCTTATCTAAATTACATTCCCATATTGAACGTTTTTGTAATGCAACGAACTGAAAACTAATCCCAATAGGCAAATGATATTTTCATATTCTATTCAAAATGCAAGAAGATCTAGGAAATGTCTGAAAAATAAGAAACATTAATCTAAATCCAGGATTTCATTGACTTTTTGACTGGGATTATACTCTCAATCCACATACATATATAATCACAATGGCCCTAGTCTCAAAAAAATTTCATGGACTTAACTGGTTCTTTTGGCACCCAAATTATTTGAATGATATTGTTTCCGGCATAGGATCTCCCCTCAAAATTTATTATCAAACCTTAAATACTAACTTTGGACTCTTTGCTATAGTTATGGTAGAAACAAACCTTGAAACCAAGATACCAACACTATTCATTTTAATGCTAATGACTACAGAATCAAAATCATAATTTAATATGGGAGGAATCCCCCCTTTTGTGACCATTTCAAGATCATTGGTCCTACACTCTACAACTTTAGGGTGACTAGAAAACAAGTAATTCCACCAACTGAAAAAAATTGGAAGAAAATAAGGAGAAATAGGAAAGATAAATCCCCCTTAATGGAAATACTTGCCCCCCCCCCCAGAAAAATTAAATTAGAAACTTGGGTGAAGAAATTATAAAATTTGGCACACATAGGGGAGCCATCAGGTACTAACTGGGCTGATATTGCTGAAGAGGATGACAATTCCATTAGTGATGAAGAATATTTAGAAGACATTTAAATAATGTTTTTAGAAACTATTGGGTTATACCTAAAGGAAGAATCCATTACAAATACATCTGATAAGAACTCTAGTCTCACACACAATACTGAACTAACCCTATATAAGAGGGATAAAATTTTGAAATACATTGCATGGAATGTCTGCACTACTCCCCCTCAAATTTTTCATGGGGCCAACTCTACTAACGTAATGGATATGTGCAACCCCATTTGGGGTATTGGACAATACCAGGACCCCTCCCTCATAGACGAAAATGATTCTTTAAGAGCTAAGAATCAAATCAACTGCAGCTTCGATGACCCAGACTCCCTTACCCATGTTAACATCATTACAGTTAATGGTTTCGAAACCCTTAATTCTACTGGCCAGGTTATAAAATAGAAGAATACTCTATCAAACCTGAAAAATGTGAAAGACTCCGTAAAAACTATTATTACTAAGGTGATTGAAACTATTTCCAAGGAATTGGAAACTGTCAATCCATTGAGTGCACACTTACTGCAGAATCGGAAAATCCATGACCTCAAAGGCTCCACCAAACAGCCTCAACCGATAGATAACACTAGGGTGGAGATATTCGACCCAACCATTTCAATTTCTTTGACTCAACCTATAATGAAATCTATTTTTTATTATAAAAGTAATACTAAAATTACAAACATTGATTCTATTTTAGAAAGGACTAATGAAACCAAAACATTAGATAATGAACTAGTTTCTTTTCCCACTGATCTCATCAAACTTCTTAGAAATACTGGTGGCCTTGGACCTAATACTATTCTAACCATGAAAAAGGAAAATATATCTGTTATTGCACCCTCGGTTTTGGACCCTAATACTTTTTAGGAGAATTATGAAAACATAGTGCATATGTAATGACAACTTTCAGAACTGGACATTATCCAACAGCAGGCCATAACTCCTTCAAAGGATTAAGGTACTCCTATCTCTCTACCTATAGTTAGTGATGATTTATCTATGAAATCAGATTCCAAAAAAATCATCAATCATTTGTTGCTATGTTATAAGATTTATATATATTGAACTATGAATAACCCAATAAAGGAACCTGTAATAAATAATCCTATAAAATCTAGAAATGAACAAGAACAGGACACTAACACACAATTGGTAAGAAGGTCTACTAGAAAAAAAGGTTCCTGAAAAAAGAAAAAGGGGTTTTCTAACTCCAAATTCATGTCTAAATGATGATACTTTTTTTTTTGAATTTTTAGGGCATCGGTAACTCTGACACATTCAGTGTTATAAAAACAATAGTTAATACCCATCATCCTATGTTATTTGCTATTGATAAACCTAAAATTATATTCTCCTCCAAATACTCATAATTATGTCAACAAAAATAATGTGTTTACTAGTAATATCAATAATTATCTCAATGCTGATTCATTATGGATTTTTTCACACTTTTATTTACAGAATACTATTGTTTTTAATATCTCTGACCGAATTATTAATTTCACATTTAATATTGAAGGCACACACTCATTCTTCTCCATTGTTAATGCTCAAAAAAGATATTATGAAAGAATAACTATTTGTAATGATCTATAATTTATAGTAACTAACAATAATGCCTCCTGGATTATTATTGGTGAATTTAATGACATTCTAAACTCAAGTTACAAAATTAGACCAGCTCATGATTCTATTTCTACAAGGAATTTAAAACCTCAATTGAAGAAAAAATTATCTTTGAAATTAACCTCACCAGTGTGAAATACACTTGGTATAGAAGACCTTATAACAATGTGGTGGACTATAAATTTAATAGATCCTTCACAAATGTCCCTACATTAGATAATTGGGACACTATTTTCACCACCACTCTTCACATGCTTAACTCTGATCATTAGCCCATTCTGGTCAATGTCTCCCCCAGAGGCATGAAACCTAGCTTGCCTTTCAGATTTAAAAATGTGTGGTTCTCTATTGACAACTGCACCCATATCATCCAAAACTATTGGTCCACAATGTATCAATATATTGACTCTTTAACCTGTAACCTTAAATTAAAACATCTCAAATCGACTCTAAAACATGGTGTAGTTATAAAGCCTAACAAGTTAACAGCGACATCATGATCCTTGAAAAAGATCTCAATGTTATTCCAAATAATAACACCACCTTTGACCTCAACACTAACCCTACTCAAGAGCTAAACATAGAGGTCAAAATAAAATCATTACCCCCGTTTAAAGATAATATGATAAAACACGCGTTTAAATATAAATGGTTAACTGACGGTGAAAGAATTTCCAAATTCTATAACTCTCATCAATGAATCTGGAGGGCTTGAATAATGTTAAAATTTCTAATGGATGGGGACCACCTTCTTCACAATGAAGAGGATATCACTCATCTAATTCTCTCATACTATGAATCCATCTTCAATGGTCCGGATATAAAGAAAGACCTACTTCCCAAGGTCATTAATTTAGTGGTCACTAATGAGGACAACATTATAACGACCCATACATTACATACATTGTTAATACTTCAAAATTGAAGTACACTTATTACAACATATAAAAAACTATGAAAGGACCCTATATGTATAGTGTCTTTAGAAACTGGGAAACATAAACAACTGGTTCATAAAGAATCTACATTGTCTCCCATTTATTTCATCATATCTAGAGTCCCTTTTGGCATATCTTACTTAATAACATTCTTCCAGACCTGGGGAAAGAAATACTACAAAAGTGTGAGGTCAAATGCTCAGTAAGGGTAAACAAAAGAAAAATCAATCATATCATATTCATAAGAACATAACATTTTTGAAATCTTAACCTGCAAAAGAAATCATAATTTCATAACATGGGATAAATCATAGTAGTGAAATGTAATCCCAATAATCTTAACTTAAAAGATGAAACTTTGTGGCATACACACATAATCATAGATAATCATTTCTTATTATTCAAGACTCGTTTCCAAGACTATCTTAGCAGACAATGTCCATTTCTGAACCGAGTTCACTCCTCGTTTCAGTCCTGTTTCACTGAACCGGATTAACCTTCTGTTCCTGCCATGTCTATCTGATGAGATATAAATATTTTCCAAATGCATTGGAGGGACATATAGGTCCCACCAATCTCATAATGTTACCATTCCTATGTGTGCCACAAGATCATAAATCAAACATTATAGCATAACCCATGTAATAAAAATGGGATTCATAAACATCATGCCATCATAACATAAATCATATAAGATAAAAAGATTTCATAAAAATAATTCCATCATAACATAATAAAATCAATGTAGAAATAGGGATATATACAGAACCCTATATTATCTTAGATGTAAAATAATTTTGATAAAACCCTTGAACTCCATTCTTGAGGAAAATATACTTTCTACGTCAAACAAATTTTCCTTTCTTAACATGTCACATAATTTTGAACTAAAAGAAGTTAATTAAAAATAAAATTGAAAACTTTTAAAGGAATCTTCATTGAAATAATATTCTATGAATCCATTCATGTCGTATAAGTTAAACAAACATTCTTCTTGTACTTTGGCCGGAAAAGTCAAAAAAGTACCTCGTATGAAAAATGACAAAAGATTCCATTCATATCTTTTACTAAAAACTCACTGAAGGGTAAAATTGGATTTAAAAAATTTTAGTAGGATAGAAATAATATTACATATTGAAGAAACATGGATTTGGATGATAAATATTCCCCAGTAAATTCTGAAGTATAAACAATCTCGGATAAAAATGAGATTGTGACATTTTCCCTTACCTTAGGTCTGATTTGCTTCGTAAGTGTCTGAACCTCCTATATAATGATTTAAATAATGTCATTGACTTATTACAGAATCATACTCATTGTTATGATATCATATATGGTCATATTCTTAGCTTCGTATTAGTAATATTTCATTGCTACTTGTTATTCGGGGGTTTATTACTTTCTGTTCTTATACGTGTTTTATCAAATAAATTCTTATTCGTATATTTAGGTGATAGATAAATTATTTCTAGAATGGTATTAGTTTAATATATATCATATTAATTCATTCAATTCATTTATATAATCATTATGAAATGAATATCATGTAGAACGAGTCGAATCACATCGTGGAGACGGTATTCCGTACGTACACATGTGCTATGATATCGTTCCCATGATCGTGGAATTGTATTGGAGTGTATGTATACTATTTCAGAAACAATATAACTTTACCATAATAATATATAGTTATTCTTTACACCATTATACCCATCCAAGTAAGGTGGTGGTGGAAAATAGATTACACCACGGCGTGGAGACAGTATTCCGTAAGTACGCACGCGCGGTGATTTCATTTTTCATAGGATGGATAGATGGTTAAATGGGGTTGTTTCATACTTATAATAAAATATCAGTATATGAGTGATACTGATGTTATTACTTCATAATGAAACAAATAATGAAGAAGAAGTGGAAGAAGAAATAAAGTTGAATGAATCGGTAACGGACATTACCTCTTCATTGAAGCGCCTATTTTAGAACTCCTTTTATAGCACTAAAATTGGTCTTTTAAGAAGACCGGGACCTCTAGGATGTTTCTAGGGAAGTGGAAAAAAGAATGTGGTAGGGGTTGGACGAGCTTGAATGCTCAAAGTGGTGTGAGGAAGAGAGGTAGGAGGTGCCCTTTTATAAGGGATGAGAGGGACACCTTAGGAAAAACTAAAAATATTATTTTATTATAAAGTCATATTCGGTTTTTAATAGCTCCAAATTGATTTATTTTAAATATAAGGTGGGGATGGGTAAAAAATCTCTCATCCAATGGAATTTAGAAAAGTTTAGGTGTCTATTTTAACCTTATCATTTAGATTTTACTTTCAGGTAGATAATTTAACTTTTACCGTGTCTTCTTGTTCTCTTACAATATAAGGTTAATAAACTTACTATATCAAGACCAAAGAACCCCA
Organism: Viscum album; assembly: GCA_963277665.1. Lineage (NCBI taxonomy): Eukaryota > Viridiplantae > Streptophyta > Magnoliopsida > Santalales > Viscaceae > Viscum > Viscum album. The sequence continues at coordinate 112,982,817 of OY728119.1, read as the reverse complement.
AGTTGTTTATTATTAATATATATAACCTTATATAAGTAATTTTGCCGAACCTTAGATTTTTAGGATTAAAATAACAATTAATAATATAATATTGTTTTAAAAAAACTATTTTATTTCAATTTTGACACTATTTGGAAATTGATTATTGTGAAAATTATAATAGAAATATTAGTTAGAAAAAAGTTAATTAAATCAGTAGTAATAAGTAATATTAACCTAGAAAATTATTGTAATTCATAAAAAGTCTCAAATTACATTTATTTGGGTATTTATAACATCAATTATGTCAATATTGTATTAATAAGATAATTACTGCATCATCATTATGTCTAACCTAAATAATATTATTTAATGTATACAAATTACAAATAATATACCATTATTTAGGAAATCGTTTTATCTTTCTAATGAATATTTATAGACAAATTTATCTTATGTACCCTATATTAAAAATGATTTAGTTATGAAACTTTGATTTTAATTATTTTAACCCTTCTTTAAATAAATTAATAATAAATGTCCTAATCTAATCCATGTGGGCCTAATGGTCATATTTTATTCCTAAGGTTGTTTTTGGTCGAATTACACTTATCAAATAGAATTAGGATATGTGTTAGGGTAATAATAATATCATTTTTACCCTTAATTACCCTATTTACTTTTAACCGTGGTAAAAAAAGTAAAAAGTTACTATTCAACAAAAATTATTTTCATCTCATTGAACCACATTTTATTCATTGATATTAACCGTGTCTCTCGGATTTTCGAAATTCAACTCATAGAAGCGGTAAAATTAAGTTTCATGTAAATTTGCAAATTCTCCTAGGAGGTGGGTAAAAGACAGTGAAATGTTCAATAAAATTTTTATATATCTAAAATTATTATAAGATGACTCCAAGGAATTAATTTGAACTTATAAAGGTATTATTTAGAAATTTTGACCTAAAATAAATTTAAATAAAATATATAATTTTTTAAATAAAAAGTCAATTTTTAAACAGTAACCTAGTGTTTTCACTATTAATCTAAAATTGAATGTTTTCAGAAAAATACCAAAATTTCACCCGAGGCTAAATTCGATATTCTGAATCCAAAAATGAAGTCCATTTTGAAATATGAAATTTAAAAAATTCCAAAAATTGGGTATTAATATTCATAACGGCTAGTTTTAATAATATGTTAATAACATATTGTTGTTTAGTGAAACTCGTTATTGCGTACGACACAAGCTATCGAGGAAGGTCATGATTGCGTGTAAAGCAAGCTAAGCTAGTGTTGTGTGTAGTGAAAGATTATTTTGATGATTTATATAACATAAAAACAAAATATTTCTAATAAAAGTCTCGGGTGCTACATTCAACCCCCCTTAAAATGAATTTCACCCTCGAAATTCATCACTTTGTAACAAACAGATAAGGATACCTCTCCCTCATCATATCCTCAAGCTGCCATGCAGCTTCTTCTAATTGGTGGTTCCTCCATTAAACTTTCACCAAGAAAGTGGTCTTGTCCCGTAGGACCTTTTCGCTACGATCCAGAATCTCTATCGGCTATTCTTCATAAGAAAGATCTTTCTCCAGTGGTACAACTTCTGATCTGAGTACATGTGAAGGATCAGGTATGTACTTTCTCAGGAGAGATACATGGAACACATCGTGAACTTGAGAGAGATTTGGTGGAAGTGCCAATCAGTAAGCTACCTTCCCAATACGATCCAGTATTTCGAAAGGACCGATATACCTAGGGCTCAACATTCCCTTCTTTCCAAATATCATTACTCTCTTCCAATGAGATATTCATAAGAACAATTTATCACCCACTTCAAACTCTAGGTCTTTTCTTCAGTTGTCGGCATAACTTTTTTGTCAACTCTAAGCTGATCTTATGTGTTGTTGAATAGATCATATATTTTCTGCCATCTCATCAACAAGATTAGGTCCTAATAGCTTTATTTCCCCAACTTCATCCCAGCAAGTTGGAGTCCTGCCTTTTTTTCCATAAAGAGCTTCATAAGGAGCCATCTGAATACTGGAGTGAAAGCTATTTTTATAAGAAAATTATACCAAAGGTAGGTGTTGATCCCAAACACCATTGAATTCCATAGAGCAAGCTCTCAACATATCTTCTAGAGTTTGGATTGTCCTCTCAGACTGACCGTCTATCTGAGGATGATAAGAAGTGATGAAACTCAACTCTGTATCCAGATTATGCTGAAGACTTCACCAAAACTTTGAGTTAAACCTCGGATCCCGATCAGATATAATAGAAAGTGGTACTCCATGAAATCTTACAACTTCCTTTACTTATATCCTGGAAAGCTGATCTAGAGAGAAATCTTCTCTAATAGCAATGAAGTGTGCAGACTTTGTAAGACGATCAACTGTGAACCAGATAACATTATTGCATTTGGATGTTTTAGGAAGTCTAGTGACAAAGTCCATAGTGATTCTTTCCCTTTTCCATTCAGGTATGGGTAATGTTTGTAACATCCCCTTAGACTTCTGTCTCTCAGCTTTAACTTGCTGACAAACCAAGCATCGAGAGACATATTCAGCAACATCTCTTTTCCTGCCATCCCACCAGAAGTACTATTTCAGGTCCCTATACATCTTGGTGCTTCCAGGATGAATAGAGAATGAAGAAATATGAGCCTCATCCAACAGCTCCTTATTTAATTCTGGGATGGGTGGAACACAAACCCGATTCCTGAACATTATTCTCCAATCACAATCAAGGTTGAATTCAGGAACATTTATCACCTTCTTTTGTAACTCTACATCTTCTTTCTGTGCCTCTTTAATCTTCACATCTATAGATGATTGAACATTCATTTGAGAAAGATACGATTTTTCCCCTTCCAATATAATTCCAAAATCCATACTTTGTAAATCCATCAATATTGGATCTTTTGTGATCCTCATCATGTATAAACCGGCATGGTCTTGTAGACTTAATTCGTCTGCCACCTTGTTTTCTTTCCCAGGGTGGTAATGGATTGAGCAGTCGTAATCCTTAATCAGCTCCAACAATATTTTTTGGCGCATATTCAGCTCCTTTTGAGTGAAAATATACTTTAAACTTTTATGATAATTATAAATATCACACCTTTCTCCATAAAGATAATGCCTCGAAATCCTTAATGCAAAGATTACCGCAACTAACTCCAAATCATGAGTTGGGTAATTTTGCTCATGGATTTTCAACTGTCGTGAGGCATAAGCTATCACCATATCATTTTTCATGAGAACACACCCCAACCCCTTCTTGGATGCATCACTATAGATCACAAACCATTCTACACTACAAGGAAGTGCGAGTACAAGTGCACTAGAAACCTTATTTTCAAATCCTTGAAATTCTCCTCACATTCCTCCATCCACACAAACTTAAATCCTTTTTGAGTCAACCTGGTGAGTGGATTAGATAATCGTGAAAAATAATTCACAAAACGTTGATAATATCCTGCCAAACCAAGGAAACTTCGGATCTCGGTTACTGTTGTCAGTCTCGACCATCATTCGATAACCTATGTTTTTTCTAGATTCACAGATATTCCCTCTTTTGAGATTATGTGTCCCAAAAATGAAACTTTTTGAGTCCAAAATTCACACATGGTAAATTTGGTATAAAGCTTCTCCTTTCTCAGGGTCTTCAATATAATTCTCAAGTGATCTTCATGTTCTTCCTTTCTCTTTGAATAGACAAGAATATCATCTATAATGACTACCACAAACTGATCAAGATATTCTCTAAAGAATCTATTCATCAGATCCATGAAGATATCAAGGGCATTAGTAAGACCAAATGGAATCACTATAAATTCATAGTGTCCATACCTTGTACGGAAAGCCGTATTTGGTATATCCTCACTTTTGAACCTTAATTGATGATACCCTTAATGAATATCAATCTTGGAAAAGTATTGAGCTCCGCGTAGTTGGTCAAATATGTCATCAATGTGAGGGAGATGATATTTGTTCTTGATTGTGATCTTGTTAAGTTCTCGATAATCAATGCAGATTATCATTGATCCATATTTCTTCTTAACAAACAGAACAGGTGATACCCAAGGTGATGCACTAGGGAATATGAATCCTTTATCAAGATTATCTTGGAGTTTCTTCTTCAATTCCTGCAACTCAATTGGGGACATTCTATAAGGTGTCTTTGAAATAGGCAAAGCACCCGATATGAGTTCTATTGAAATCTCAACTTCACGATTTGGTGGAAGACCCGGACATTCCTCCAGAAAGACATCGTCAAACTCCTGTAATATGTTCATATTCTTAATCGTGAGTTTCTCACTAACCATTTGAGATAAATAACCTTCATTTAGTGGAATCAAGACCCATAATATGGAAGAAATTTCCACTGGAAGGTTATTTTTATCCTTCCATCGATAGATGATCATAGATTGATCTGGAATATGAAATGTGACTTCCCTTCTTTGTCAATTGATATGAGCTCGATATAAAGAAATCCAATAAATGCCAAGAATCACATCAAATTCCACTACAAGAAGGATCACAAGATTTGTAGGAAGCACTTTCCTACAAAATTCAATCAGAGAAGAATTATAAACTTTTTATGTGACTGTTGTGCCATTAGGAGTTGTCCCAGCTAACTCAGCATCTAATTGTTGAGGTAAAATGGCGATACCCTTAGAAAATTCTTCAGAAATAAAAGATTGGGTGGATCCAGAATCAAATAAAACATTTGATACTTTAGAGTGGATGGTATGTGTACCTTTCACCACTTCGTTATCATACTCTACATCGCTGATAGAAATTGCATGTGACTTTCCTTTGTCTTTAGCCTTAAGAGTTTGTTGAAGTCGATCATCATCAACAACCCTTGGATTAGGGCATTGATTAGCATAATGCCCCATTTCCTTTCACTTGTATCATTGAAGTGTAGGAGGTGCACTCTATGTAGCCTTTTCATTGTTTGCATAACTAGAAATCTTCTTCCCATATTTGCGGCATTCAAATGCCCGATGACCTTCCTTTCCACATTTGAAACATTTACTTGTCCCTTTATGACAACTCCCTCCATGTTTCTTTCCACACTTTGAATATATGTGAAAACTCATATTCTTTTCAGTGTTCTCTTTAGATTTTCCTTTGAATTCAATTTTTCTCTTCTTATCAAACCCATATGACTGAGGGATTACTCCAATCTCCATCTCAACCTTCAGAGAACATCGAACGATTTCCTCGTAACTATTGAAGTCCCTTATAGCTAACGCCCTTAAAAGACTTGGTTTTAAGCCACTAAAGAATCAATCGATCTTAATCTCAGGTTGGATAATAATACCAGAAGCGTACCTTTAATGTCTTGTAAAATTTGCTTCATAGGTACCAACAGATTCATCATCCTTTTTCTTCAGTTCAAGAAACCCCTTCTCCATCTTTGTTCGAAGAATATGAGGGAAGTACTTATTGAAAAATAAGTTCTTGAACTCGTCCCATTCCATGGACTCAATTTCATCTCATTGCCTATTATTCTTAATAATATTCCACCATTGATCTGAATCTCCTTCCAAACGATACACTACTAATATGAATTTATCATGTTCAAAACATTGAAGAGCTGAAAATATCTTTCCAGTGGTACTGATCCATGGTTCAGCCACTAATAGATCAGTAGACCCGCTGAATGAGAGTGGACGTTGCCTCATGAAGGGTTCAACAGAATGTTTCTCCTTACTTTGCTCGTTTGGAAGTCCTGCATGATTCATAGCTTGAGAAAGATGTGTGAGCATGGCTACAAGATTTTTCATTCCATCTCCCACAACGTTTGGTTGCTCAGGCGGACAATCCTTGCATTTCCCGTCGCATTCCGCATTAACATGGTTCCTTCGGGTTCCATCCATTGACTAAAACCAAGAAGAATAGTGTGAGCAACACTAATTATAATAGGAAAACCACATAATCAAGAATAAAATTTTAAACTTATGTTCTTATCATAGGTTATTCATGTCCATATCTAAAACACTAATATTGTGTTCTATTATTAGATATATCTTTAGGGTTTTTACTAAGGCTTTCACATCCTAGTTTCCAAAGGTTGACTATACCTTTCCTCTGATACCAACTATAACGACCCATACATTACATACATTGTTAATACTTCAAAATTGAAGTACACTTATCAAAACATATAACAAAACCATGAAAGGACCTTATAGGTATAGTGTATTTAGAAACTATGAAACATAAACAACTGGTTCATAAAGCATCTATATTGTCTCCCATTTATGTCATTATATCTAGAGTCCCTCTTGGCATATCTTAATTAATAACCTTATTCCTAACCTGGGGAAAGAAAACATACAAAAGGGTGAGCACAAATGCTCAGTAAGGGTAAAAAAAATAAAAATCAATCACATCATATTCATAAGAACATAACATTTTGGAAATATTAACCTGCAGAATAAATCATAATTTCATAACATGGGATAAATCGTAGTAGTGAAATGTAATACCAATAATCATAACATAAGACATGAAACATTGTGGCATATAAACATAATCATAGAGAATCATTTCTTAGTAGTCAAGACTCATTTCTAAGACTATCTTAGCGGACAAATTCCACTTCTGAACAGATTTTACTCCTCATTTCAGTCCTGTTTCACTGAACCAGATTAAACTGCCATTCCATCCATGTCAATCTCATGAGATATAAATCTTTAACCAATGCATTGGAGGGAGATATATGTCCCACCCATATCATAATGAAACCATTCTTATGTGTGCCACAAGATCATAAATCACACATCATATCATAACCCATGTAATAAAAATGGGATTCTTAAACATCATTCCATCATATCATAAATCATATAATATAAAAGGAATTCATAAAAATAATTCCATCATAACATAATAAAATCAATGTAAAAATAGGGAAAGGAACAGAACCCTATATTATCTTAGATGGAAAATAATTTTGATAAAACACTTGAACTCCATTCTTGAAGAAAATATCCTTTCTACTTCAAAAACATTTTCCTTTCTTAACATATCACATAAATTTGAACGAAAAGAATTTTATTAAAAATAAACTTGAAAACTTGTAAAGGAAGCTTCATGGAAATAATGTTCTATGAATCCAGTCATGCTGTATAAGTTAAAAAAACATTCTTCTCATACTTTGGCCGGAAAAGTCAAAAAGTACCTCGTATGAAAAACGACAAAAGATTCCATTCATATATTTTACTAAAAACACACCAAAGGGTAAAATTGGATTTAAACTATTGTAGGAGGATATAAATAAAATTACATATTGAAGAAACATGGATGTGGATGATAAATATGTCCCAGTAAATTCCGAAGTATAAACAATCTCGGATAAAAATGAGATTGTGACATTTTCCCTTACCTTAGGTCCAATTTGCTTCGTAAGTGTCCGAACCTCCTGTATTATGATTTAAATAATGTCATTGACTTATTCCAGAATCATACTCATTATTATGATATCATATATGGTCTTATTCTTAGCTTCGTATTAGTAATATTTCATTGCCACTTGTTATTCGGGGGTTTATTACTTTTGGTTATTATGCATGTTTTGTCGAATAAATTCTTATTTTTTATCTTTAGGTTATAGATAACTTATTTAAATAATTTTATTTGTGTAATATATATCATATTAATTCATTCAATTCATTTATATAATCATTATGCAATGAAGATCATGTAGAACGAGTCGCAACACATCATGGAGACGGTATTCCGTACGTACGCACGAGCGATGATATCGTTCCCATGATCGTGAAATTGTATTGGAGTGTATGTATACAATTTCAGAATCAATATCACTTTAAAATAATCCTATATATTTATTATTTACACCATTATACCCATCCAAGTAAGGTGGTGGTGGAAAATATATTACACCACGACATGGAGACGGTATTCCATACGTACACATGCGCGGTGATTTCTTTTTCCGTAGGATGGATAGATGGTGAAATAGGGTTGTTTCATACTTATAATAACATATCAGTATATTATTGATACTGATTTTATACTTCATAATGAATCAACTAAAGGATAAGTAGTGGAAGAAGAAATAAAGTTGAATGAATCGGTAACGAAAATTACCTCTTCTTTGAAGCGCCTCTTTGATACCCCCTTTTAGGGCACTAAAATTGGTCTTTGAAGAAGATCAGGACCCATAGGATGTTTCTAAAAAAGTGGAGAAGATAATTTGGTAGGGGTTGGCCTAGCTTGAAGGCTAAAAGTGGTGTGAGGAAGAGAGGGAGGAGGTGCCCTTTTATAAGGGAGGAGAGGGGCACCTTAGGAAAAACTAGAAATATTATTTTACTATAAAGTCATATTCGGTTTTTAATAGATCCAAATTGATTTATTTCGAAGCTAAGGTGGGTATTGGTCGGAATCCTCTCATACAATAGAATTTAGACAAGTTTAGGTTTCTATTTTAACCTTATCATTTAGATTTAACTTTATGTTAGATAATTTAACTTTTACCATCTCTTCTTGTTTTCTTATACTATAAGGTTAATAAACATACCATAACAATCCAAACGAACCCCAAGTTGTCTATTATTAATATATATAATCTTATCTAAGTTATTTGGACAAAAAATAGATTTTTAGGAATAAAAGAACAATTAATGATATAATATTTGTTTTAAAAACTATTTTATGTCAATTTTGACGCTATTTGGTAATTGATTTTTGTGAAACTTAGAACAGAAATATTAGTTCTAAAAAAGTTAATTAAATCAGTACTAATATGTAATAGTAACCTAGAAAATTATTCAAATTCCTAAAAAGTCTCAAATTACATTTATTTGGGTATTTATAACATCAATTTTTTCAATATTTAATTAATAAGATAATTACTGCATCATCATTGTGTCATACATAAATTAAATTATTTAATGTATAAAAATTACAAATAAAATACCATTATTTAGGAAATCGTTTTATATTTCTAATGAATATTTATAGTCGAATGTATCTTATGTATAACCCTATATTAAAAAGGATTTATTTATTAAACATTGATTTTAACTATTTTAACCCTTCTTTAAATAAATTAATAATAAATGTCCTAATCTAATCCATGTGGGCCTAAATGGTCATATTTTATTCCTGAGGTCGTTTTTGGTCGAATTACACTTATCCAATAGAATTAGGACATGTGTTAGGGTAATAATAATATCATTTTTTCCCTTAATTACCCTATTTACTTTTAACTGTGGAAAAAAAAGTAAAAAGTTACTACTCGCCAAAAATTATTTTAATCTCATTGAACCACATTTTAGTCCTTGATATTAACCATGTCTCTCAGATTTTCGAAATTCCACTCATAGAAGCGGTAAAATTAAGTTTTATGTAAATTTGAAAATTCTCCTAGGAGGTGGGTAAAAGACGGTGAAAAGTTCAATAAACATTTTATATATCTAAAATTATTATAAAATGAATCAAATGAATTACTTTGAAATTATAATGGTATTATGTATCAATTTTGATCTAAAATAAATTTAAATAAAATAAATAATTATTTAAATAAAGAGTCGGTTTTTAAATAGTAACCTAGTGTTTTCAGTATTCATCCAAAATTGAAAGTTTTCAGAAAAATACCAAAATTTCACCCTAGGATAATTTCGATATTCCGAATCCAAAAATGAAGTCCATTTTGAAAGATGAAATTTACAAAATTCCAAAAATTGGGTATTACTATTCATAACGGCTAGTTTTAATAATATTTTAATAGCATATCATTGTTTAGTGAAACTCGATATTGCGTACGAAGCAAGCTATCGAGGAAGGTAGAGATTGCAAGTAAAGAATGCCAAGATAGTGTTGTGTGTAGTGAAAGATTCCTTTGAAGATTTATATAACATAAAAACAAAATATTTCTCATAAATGTCTCAGGTGTTACAAACATCTTCCGCCTCAGCAATTTGATGGAGCCTGAAATCAATGACACTGTCTTTAGTCTGAATCATGATATTGCTCTAGGTTTGGATGGCTTCAATAATGGTTTCTTTAAACATTATTTGGATGTGATTAAAATTGATGTCTATAATCGGGTAAAATATTTCTTTTCTAATGGGGTGCCCCCTCATACTCTCAATGAAAAATTTCTCACCTTAATCCCCAAAGTGGATAATGCTTATGAGATTCATCTGTTTAGACCTCATTCACTTATCAATACTCTTTCTAGAATCATCACAAAAATCATTACTAACCAACTTTCAACTATGACGAATAAAATTCTTTCTTAGAGCCAAATTGGTTTTATAAAAGGTCGATCGATTCCTGACTGTATCTATCTTGCCTCTGAATGTGTGAATAACATGAGAAAAATAAAGGATTCAACCTAGATATTAATGTTGATATCAAAAAATCCTTCGATACTATGGACTAGAGAATTATCTTCAAATACCTACAAGGGTTTAGTTTCAATGCTTATTTAATCACTATAATCTGGACTCCTTTCAAGTCAGCATCAATATCAATTTTGATCAATGGATCTCATTGGGTCTACATCAATTGCACCAAATGTGTGAGACAATGTGATCCTCCTTCAGTCATCCTCTTCTCGATATTAGTGGACAATTTATGTCATCAGATCAACGATCTAGTGGTCCAGAATAAGTTGAAACCCATCCAGGTCTCTAGGAATGTGAATGCTCCTACTCACCTTTTTTATGCTGATGACATCATTATTTTCTTTCAAGGTGATAAAAGGAACATTTTTAATTTCAAAACTACGCTCCCATGCTATGAAGAGGTTTCTATCCAAACCATTAGTTGGAACAAATCTTTCATTTTCTTTCGGAAGATCATTCCACCAATAGAAAATCTAACATCATCAATGACCCCAGGATGAAAAGAAGAATGCTCTCTTTCAGTTATCTCGGTGTTCCTATCTTTTGGGTAATTCCTAAGTCATGTCACATTGCACCTATTATTGACCAAATTTTAAATCAGCTTTCCTCTGGGATGGGTAAATCTCTCTCAATGGATGGTAGTAATTACCCTATAAAATCTACTATTTTCTCCAAGATGGATTACTCTATAATGGTATACAAATGTCATGTTTGTCTTATTAAAATGATGAACATTTCTATTAATAATTTCATCTGGACGGGTAGTACTTTGGAATGAAAACTTGTTACTATTCCCTGGTCAACCTGTTTCAAGCCCATTGAGAATGGTGGTATTGGTATAAAAAAATTAAAATTATTTTATGAGGCCCTTTAGGCTATGCTCACATGGAAACTTCTTCATAATACCTCTGATACTATTATTTTTCTCCAAAATATATTCCTCAACAAACATTAAGAGGGAAAATCAAACTACCTTAGTTCTTCCATTTGGCCTACCATCAAACAATCCATCATCAATATTATGAATAATTCTAGATAGATGGTCTCCAAAAACTCTTCCATGAAATTCTAGTTAGATAACTGGATGATCACACCTTAAATTTATATATAATCTTCTGATCAAACTCCTAAAAATATCAACAACACCATCAGAGACATCTTAATCTCTCAACATGACCACATCCCTAGTACTATTATAAATGTCATTGAAAACTGCTCTATCACATTCACTGATGACTTCTTCATTTGGGAACAATTTCACAATGGTATTCATAACTCAAAAAATTTCTATAATAATTATTTCTATAACCCTGAGAGCAATTTCAGTTGGCAAAAACATTTTAACAAACCTTGGATAAAACCTTTGAGATTTACACTCATCTGGTGTATCATTCACAACAGAGTTCCCACTGATATTTTTCTCCAATATTGTGGAATACATATTTGCTCTAAGTGTAAAATATTTAAAAAACACAGAAAAGATGCTAATCAATCTTTTTTCTTGTGATACTGCTTTTGATCTTTGGAAGTATATTTTTGACATTTTTAATTGCATATGGTTGTTTTTTGACTCTGTCAAAACTCAACTAAATAAATGTGATGAAATGGGAGGATCTCAACAAATCAAGAACCTTTTCCTAGTTGTAGTTTCTGAACTCCACCATGTGATCTGGTATGACTGGAATTCTATTATTCATAACAGTTACACATATAATCTAAACTAATGTTTTATGTGGATCCTTATTAGAATACATGACGCCGCTTTGTTGAAAATGGAAAATTTCCACAACACCTTGCACACCTTTGGAATACAGAATCTTCTACAAATTAATAGCAATTTATTGTCCACCACATCACACTTTGTAGGTGTTCTAGAGATCCCCTCCCCCTATATGGATCAAAATCAATATTTATGGTGCCTCCAAGGGCTACCCGAGCCCTACAAGGTGTGGTTCTATCATCAGGAATCACTTTGGCCAAATTCTTCGTTGTCTCATGGGTAATTGTGATATCCCCATTTCCATTGAAGCTGAGATGCTATGTTTGGTACATGCCATTTCTTTTTCCAAGCTATTTGGATGGAACAACCTCTATATTGAATGTGATTCGACAAACATCATTCAAGCGATATGGAATGGACTAACTCATCTTGCTTTGTCGATTACTACACGTTAAATGGAATTCAATCATTCTCTCATCGATAATAACTATATCATCACACATGTTTATCGAGAAGAAAACACTGTTGTAGATGGACAGACCTACATGGGAGTAGATCAAGACATTTCCTGGTTTCCAGACCCCCCGGCTGATCTCATTTCCTTTCATGAAAAAGTTTGTAAAATTATCCTGTATTTTTTAATCTTGTAATCTAACTTTTAGTAATATTTATGATTTTTTCGTTATGGTTCATTTCATCATGTTTTTCAAAAAAACAAAGTGGGAGAGTTTAATTTAATGATACAATCAACCATATTATAACCAATATAGATAAATGATTCTTTCAAAATTTATAAATATAATTAATAAAAGCCAACAAAACTTCAATTTATATTTAGTGACATATCATTTTCCATTGGATATATAAATGTGTGGTTTCTTCCAATTATTTGACCATATTTTTAAAATTCATTTTTCTTTTTATTTATTACAATTAATGGATATATAATTATAACATTTCACATTAATTATAGAGTTTTGATTATAAAAAAACATGTATAATGTATTAAAAATGTGATTTAGTAAATGTATAAAAACCTATATTTGTAATTAATAATGGAATAATTAAATCATTTTTGTTGTGATATAATCAGTTTAAAAAAAATTTATATAGATTTTTTCTTGAAACTAATAAAAATTTTAAAAAATTAAGACTTAATTAATATAATACTTTCAATTCAAAAGTATTAAATATCTAACACCATTGGTTATCATTAAAAGAAAAAAAGAATAAAATTTATATTATTTTATTATATATAAATTTTCAAGAATTGGTATATTCATGTATCTTCACAATTAAGATTTAATTTTCCGACATAGTGCCCTAAAAACTAAAAATATTGTAATTATTAAATTCAATAAATGTGAAAAAATATAAATTAAAAATTATTTTAAAAAATGGATTTATATACACTATTGTGTTATAATAGGAAAAACATTTTAGATATGATGTGTAAAATAGTTTAAATTATCTTTAAAAACAAAGAAAATATATAATCAACAAAATGAGCGGTAAAAATTAATTTATACACCCAATAATTTAATTTAGGAAATATAATAAAATGAGTATTTTTTAGATTTCTTTTGAAATTATATATTTATATTAATTAAACATATGATGTAAATTTAATGAAACTAGAAAAACTATTTTTTTCAAAAACTAATGTTTCAAAAATATATAAGATAATATATACTACATTGAAAAAATATTACTTTCAAACACCAATCACCATTAGGATCATTCTATTACACATAATTTCTTTTATCTGTTTTATAATTTTGATTGTCATTATAATTTAGTGGTACATCGTGATCAATCACATTATCGAAACTAACTTTTTAAAAAAAATCAATATATTTGAAAGTAATCACTAATATCACAATGATGGATTTGAGTAGGTGTCACTCATACAATGTATTTTCAATACGTTTGAGGTAATATAATATATCTCTATGTGTTCCTAAGATAAAATATACTTTGTCATTACAATTTAAGCTTCTAAAAAGTGGGGAAAATATAAAGGGTAGTATAATTAGGATCACAATGATACAAAACCATTGTAAATAAATATCATAATTTTTAATACCACAATTTACTCCATTAATATTTTAAAATAGAGTAAACATAATATTTGAGTATTTAATATTTAAACATAGTTTTATATTTTTTTAGAATTTCTAAAAAAATTGAGAAATAATATTAAAAAATATATACTAATTTAATCAATTTTGTTTTAATCATGGTGAAAAACTACATCCAATCATATTGTATCAAATATTTAGTTTCCAATAAATTTATTTATGTGAATTTTTTTAATTGCATTTATTTATACATACTTGAGGAAATATTGTTCATTTAGACAACTACCCATGACACATATTCATTACATAAGCACATTTTAGGTTAAAATTTATGTTTTTTGTGTGTTATATTTGATTACAACATGAATAACACTATTTAAATGAAATATAAGAACATTAATTATTATTTATTATGTTTTCAGTTATCAAAAAGTGGTTGAAAATTTTGAGGATGTTCATTAAAAGGGATTGGAAGATTGAACATATATGTTGAAATTTGGAAAAGATAACACATGTATATGAATTCAAACTTCATATATTCTATAATTAAAACACATCATTATGGATTTTTAAATTCAATATAAAATATAATTTTTTGTTACAATACAAGGATGATTGGAAAATTTGTTTCAAATTTGAAATTTAATTGTTCCAAAATATCTATGGGGTGTCTTTTGGTAAGTTTTTTGTATTTGATGATTTATTGGATGAGCTAGAAAAATGTTAAGAATATTTTATGGTTCCATGTTGTAAAAATAGACTATAGGTGATAGATCATACTGAAACCGATGGTTCTTATAGAATGATGTTCATTTTGTGGGATTAAATAATTGGATGGGGAAAGGGGATTATACCATGAATGTTTATGATATTAAAAAAATTAGTTAATATTAATATTCCAGGGTATGATGGAATCACATTTCACAAATTGGAAATTAATATTATAGGATGTTCGATGGGAAAATTATCGCACCACTATAAGAAAGATTATGTTGTGAAAGGTTTTTTGTGGTAATTGTTTATTGTTTTCCTAGATTAGGGTTATGAAATAAATACATTAGGTTAAAACATGATGGTATTGGGTTTTCGTTGATCTACCATTGAGTGGAATCATACTTCATAGCCTAGGGACTCATCAAAATAGATGGTTGAGGTTTGGTAGGGAATCCTGACTCTATGGGTCATGATACAAGTAAATCCTAGATGTGGTTCTTCATATGGTGATCCTCAATGGGTTACATTTCCATGGGCCTCTAAACCAATAATATACATACAGTGGTATAATCACCACATTTAGGTCACACCATTCAAATTAAGGTTATATGGTGTGTCAGGGTAGAAACATGCAACCAACTCATCCCCTCTTCCTCCATACCATTATTTTAATTTTTAATGGGGTGTTATTATGGGATATTTCATCTAATGGGGGTGTAATAATTAACATATCATCCCTTCAATATTATTCATATATTCATTTCACTTATTTTTTTTAATTTCAAATTTTTTAGGATTATTCTTTTGATTCGTTATGGAATCATTATGAAAAATGGGTATTTTACATGCCTTGGATGAAGGATATTATAGGATTATGAACAGAACTCGTCTTTCTCCATTTTAGTTCATTTATGTCTCATAATGAAAATATTTGGTCATTGCAATATAATTGTATTAAATTAGGTATTAATCAAGTGATGGTTGATAGATATTTAATATGGTATTGGGAGTGTGTATTGAAAATTTAATACACTATTTTTTGAGGTTTTAATGGGTGGAATCGAGTCAATTGGGTTTTTTAGTTCTATTATTCATTTTTTAAACATATAACTAATTTTAAATATAATAACCAATTTTTAAATTAATTATAAATTTATTATAAAAAATTGATAAATATTGTTGCTAGGTATTGAGGCATGAGCATTGGAGTTTTCTTGAATGAGCTTGGTCAGGGATGAATTGACTATGGAAAATAAGGTATCTCATTATATAAGGTTGATAATATACATAATACAAAACAATATGGATACATATATTATGAATTTTATCATTAGAATATTTTTTTGATTAAAATTGATAAGGACTTGGAACACACTATATGAAGACATTAGGGTTTTTCAAACATATTAGTATAGGAGTCAGTGCTCAGTTGAGTTGTTAGAAATTTGGAATCTTTTCAAGGAATACTTACAATTATTCAAAGATTCTTATTGAGATCATTAGAGGGTTGAGATATGTCTTTAGTATTGGATGATAATTTATTATACATTGTTGGATTATTTATATCTAGTGTATTAGGCCTATGAGGTTTGGTTTAAAATTATTTATGAATGGAATGATCATATTCCTCACTCACTCTTGGGAGAACCTCGTCAAGGGTAGTGGTAGAATTATTTTCTATGGTTAGAGGGTTATATGTTATACTCTATATGTGGTTTCTAATGAAGGGTATCCTCTATGTAATGGTTTTAGGATATCTTCTTTTAGATATGTGATATGGAATAGTATCATGCTTTGTTTGTATTATTTATATGGGGTTTTAATGATTTTACAAGAGGGATAGAGTGTATAGTCAAATAATGGTCCATAATAATAAGTAATAGGACATCTAAAAGAAAATTTAATGGTGTGATGTAACCAACCACTTAAGGATATCTTTAGGTTGGTCTTATGGGTCATGTGGTCACTGTGAGGTGATCAACGTAGGTTGGTATAGATTTTTATAAATTGGTTCTGGTATAATGAAATAATTGGATACCCTTATGAAAGAAATATTAATTTCATTATGTCTGATATATAGTTACTTTTTGATAAAATCAGGATTGAGGAGTTCCCTATGAATCTAGGTGGGTTCTTAGATGTACATAATAGTGTAGGGATAAAAAATTAGAAACATATACAACGTTGTGATAAGGGTATTGGCCTATGAATCTGTAGATATGACTAATCATGATATTATGCTTTTGATGGGAATTAATTTATGTAATTTCAATGATTGATAGTATGATGTCATGGAACACACTAGTGAGACAGTGCTGGATAATGATGTGATTGTGAGACCAATCCTATGTGAGACAGTTCTAAGACGTATTACTATTACCCTAAATGGGAACCCTAGTGAACCTATAGACTTTATGGTACAAATTCAATTCATAGGTTATTTATTGGGTTGGGTTAAGGAATATCAATGTGGATTGGATATTGTAAATACGATCTATATGTTTTATAGTGGATCCTCATTTTGTATGAGATATTATTTTTTATTATTTATGATTTTTTTCTAGTGGGTTCTCAATTTGAATGTATGACAGTTTGAAAAACTTGTTCATATTTTAAATCATAGACGTGTTATTAAATTTTGCATAATATAATTATATGTTTCTGATATTAGAAAATTAATAGTAAATATAATATTATTTATGATACAAATTTTGATAGTATAGTATATATAATTTTTATTATATATTCTTATCATGGGTTGACTTCCATTTTTTTACGTGGAGGTGCACATGAAGTCATCCTTGGATTCTAATTAGGATAGTTTATCCGATGAATTAAAAAGTGTAATCATAATTTTTTTTATTTTGACATAATATTTTGTGGATAGTAATAAAAAAATAGGAATATATCAAATATTTTGATGTAACCTGGATTGGTGATTTCTAAACACATATTAGATCAAAAGTTCTTGCTACGAATATTATAAGATTTTAGTTTTTTTTATCATGGACCATATGATAACTATGAAAATATGAAGTGGTGATTTGGACCTTTTTTGGGTCGTGTCCTATAGTGGTTAGTGGATTCCATATTTATATCACATTTTTTAAATAGTTTTAAAGTAAATCAATGTACTTATGCATGGTTAATTAAGATGACGATATAGGGGTTTTAATTATTAAAATTTAAAACATAAATTATATTTAGTTTGTTTATATAAGTATAGGTTGAATTATACTTAGCTGAAATATTGGGTTTTCTAATGATAGTTCATGGGTATTTTATTAGAGTATTTTCTCCAATGATGACTGTACAATCCCTATTTTTGTGGAATTTATAGTAACCATTGGTGGATTAGTTATGGAAGTCGATGATTTGGTGATGGATCAATATTGGTGGTGTTTGAATGAGGTTTGATTTAAATATGAATGGGATGACCTAATGATATGGGTACACTTGAGATGTTATATGGAATGACAGGTAGGGTTCATTAGTGTTTTGAGATTCTGAGAACTATCAATGATTATTTTGTGATGGCTTGGTTTATATGGATGGATGTACACTATTCCATTCCATGAAGGATTATGGTATGTTTTTTAGTGTGATAAATAGTAGTTTCAAAATAAGGATAGGTATAGAATATTTATATCATATATATATAAATTTCATGGTTTTGGGAATAAAACCCAAGTGATGAGTCATAATATGGATGGGATTAACCTGAGAGATACTCGTCATGATTAATTAAAATTGATGCATTGATGGTGCTTTTATTTATATGAGGTAGACATAAAAGATAATAATGGAAAATTTCTATTGAATGTAGGTCTATAAAGTTTGAAATATATGAAACCAATACTTTGGTACATATTATTACATGATTTATAACTTTAAAAATCCCTTAGTACTATATAATAATTTTAAATGCCTCATGTATTTGGAGGATTAGGTTCATAATTCGTCAAACGAATCAAAAACAGTGAATCATTTCTTTATTCTCCACAGTGAGATCATATAATCATTTTGATATCCTAATTATGCATGGGATAACTCAGGTAATACATGAAATATAGGGGTGATCTCAAAATCCCATTAAGGTAATAAAAAAGGTAAGGAAGCATAACATGTGAGTCAATGATATAACATGATATCATAAAATAGAAGGTATGTGACTAATTATCTAGAAGAAAAAAATATAGTTAATGATATCATAAATTCATGGAATCACAAGAATGTTGGAATTATATAAAACAATAATTACACATATGTCAAGGCTAACTTCCAATACAACATAACATGGTTTATAGAGACCCATAATAGAGTAGGTTCACTCCTAAATCCCATACACAAAGTCTATTGAGAGTGAAACATACCCACCATATTGTAGGGATATATAACAATAGGAAAACCCATAAAATTAATTTCATTTTTGATCTATATCTATTCTATATAAATATATTTATAATAAGGTATAAACATTGGAATTACTAATGGAAGAAAATGGGTTGCATAAAATTTTCTCATAACTTAATAAAAAGTGATTCTTCGATGATGTAATTTGAGTGATAGTCATAGGTAATTTATTAAAAAATAAAATCAAGGAATAATTATCTTGGTAAACATGGGATAATAATATATATAATTTATAAGGATTAAATAACATTAAAGGGAGATAATGTGAATTAGATAGAGAATGGTCACAACTTGAATATAAAGGGTTGGTTTAAAAGATGCATTACCACAAGCTTGATTCATAATGTATTATCCTTATATTGCAAAATAATAAAAGCTTTTTAATTATTTATACTAACAATAACCTTTTTCATATATATTATTCCTTTTATTTAATTTTTTACACTATCATATTAAATTTCTGAATAAATTATTTTCATGTTTGAAATTCTACTGATAGAGATCTCATATATCCAAAATCCCTTTGGTACATTGAATAAGGTAAAATCTATGATAATAGAAAAATATAAAGAATTTTAATAATAATTTTTATTCATAAATTATTCTTTTAACACTTACAATGATATATTGTAATGAAAAATGAATTATGGTAAAATCCTATAAAGTGTAGGCCATATATATTTGTGAGTGAAGTTTATGTTTTTCAAATATCATTATGGAACGAATGTAATTGTTAATTTATATTTAAAAAATTATTATTATATCATAAATTTAATATTATTTATTTAAACCCCCTTATACATACCGTCAATTTGAAGAAATAATATAAATGGATCACCTCACTTTGTGAGGTTGTATTACACAGTACACATGAATGAGGTTATCATTTTTTCAATGGATGGAATGGTAAGAAATTATATGATATATTTTCTTTTCAAAATTATAAATTTTTCATTAATATCATATATAAACATAAAATTAATCCTTATTTACTTCTATTTAATGATTACATCAAATATGAATCGTATCATTCCACGAGGTAG
Source organism: Viscum album (assembly GCA_963277665.1). Classification (NCBI taxonomy): domain Eukaryota; kingdom Viridiplantae; phylum Streptophyta; class Magnoliopsida; order Santalales; family Viscaceae; genus Viscum; species Viscum album. Next base: position 112,962,471 of record OY728119.1, on the reverse strand, counting down.
TAGTTTTCCTCACACACGAACAACATTATCTAGTTCCGATAGAAAGGAATGTCAGAATGTATATGAGATATTATAATTCCAAATATAAAATAATATCAAAAAAATCATATATAATCATTATATAACTGATTATATCAATATGTGAGAAGCGATTGTGGAAAATAAATTAATTTTGCTTGCGAGGTAGTAGTCTGATGTAAACTAGATCAATAGTTTCATTTCCCATTTGTGCGAGGAGGAGATAGATGATGATCAGGAATATAATAAATAAATATCTCAGTACATTTAAGATAATGAGGTTATTATATCATCACGGTTCATTAATATTTTAAGGATGTGTAAGAAAAAATTAGGTAAAATGCTTGTTTAAGTACATTTATTCTTCTTTAAGTAACTTTTTTATGTTTTCCCAAAAATCATTTATAAAAAAGATTTATAATTAAACAATAGATTATATGATTTTTAGGGAAGAAAGGAATTCATTTGAGTAAAGTGTTTATAATATAATGGGTTTTGGATGTGTAGAAAGGAAAAGATAATGTGTAGTCGTTTATAAGTGGTGGAGAAGAAACACAACGAATTTTTGAAAAAAATGACACCCATGTTTTTACGAAGGAAAAAAAGGATAAAATATTTCCATTTAAAAACCTTATAAGATATAATGTAGTAATATGACTAAAATATAATAATTTGACATGTTTTATATAATTTTAAACCTTTAATTTTTTGTTTAACCCATTGTAAACATATTTTTACCTTAAACGAAATAATTTATTTTTATTGTTTTTAATTTTAAATATTGTCAAATAATTAATTTTAACATATTAGATAAAAGAAAATATTATTATTCGAAATATGAAATCATTTTGGATAAATGTAATTCACAAATGTGGTAGAAATAAAATTAAAACTAAACCTGGACACACTTCGAAAAAATAGTTTTCCAAGGAAAAATATTGAGATATTTAAAATTATTTTATATCAAATTCAATATGAAATTGATTAAGTTGGAAACAATTATTAAATAATAATATAATTAAATTATTGTTACCTACAAACAAAAATAAAATATAATCTTACTTCATAAACAATTTAAACAAAGAAGTATTTTTCAATGAAAATCTGAAATTTTATCTATTCATATAAAATTAATTTTTTAAGACAATTCTCAACATTTTACCCATAGATAAATATGAAATGTCTAATTTAAAAATTCAATTTTTTATCAATTTTATTCAGAAAAATTAAATTTAAATAATGTGCACAATGCACAAATAAGAAACCTTTTATAAAAATAATGGTTTTCTAAAAACATTTATTTTTCTTTCAAATGGTTCTTATTTTATTTCTAATCCATATATTACTATTTTTTTATTTTTTTATTTTTTAAAAAATAAAAAATTAATAAAAAAATTTATTTTTATTCAAATAGAAAATCAAAATAGCATGGTTATAATCATATATAATATTATGGTTTTTTAGACTCAATGTAACATGTTTCACAATCATTCAAAGATAATGAATTTTTTTTAAAAAATATAATAATTTGTCATGGTGATGCCTTATTTTATAGGAACTTTGTTTCAAGGAATATAAACTATTAAATATAGTGTTTATATTATAAAATCATGTTTTGTAACATGCTACCACCTTAAAAAATTGTGTCCTTACAGTTTTAATTTTTTCTCATCAATCATGATTTTGATATTTGAAAATGTCTTTGTGTAAAACCACACATACTAAGAGTTTTAATAAAACATTCACTTAAAATAGGGAATAAAAAATATGATATTCATCTAGAATAACATATTACAATAGTTCCAAGTTGGTTAACATTGGTGGGAAGTGAAAATATTTAAATTGAAGAAAATAATAAATAATTATAGAGTGTGGGAGATATCATTGATCTTAAGATAGCGAATAAATAGGATAATGTTAAGGAAGTAAAAAACCAAAATATATATGATGAGTTAAAATAAAAATTAATCATTATATAATAAGGTAATACAATAATTTTTATTTCCAGATCCTTCCCTAAATATGAGGGATCCATTTACCTTCAACATTAAGGTAATATTTACATTAAATGTTTAAGTTAATCAATTAATCATTGTTTCCCAAATATCTTCTATTCGTAAAATGTTGATAAATCATGATGTAATTTTGATAAATGATTCACTAAAATATTAATCTGAATGATCACATAATCCCTTAAACAATAACAATTTATTCCTCATATAATTACTTAAAATAAAATTATTATCACATGTTTCTAATATAATAAATTAATTTCTAATACCAAAATAGTAAATATTACAGTTCAATTTAATGAATTCCCGACATATTTATCCATAAAATCCTTCAGCATACATCTTTAAAATATAATATCATTCTTCCCAAATAATCCTTTTCATCAAATATAATGGTTACTATATACATCAACCCATTTAAATGACTCCCAAAATATTATTAATCACATCAAAAATATTTTATCAACATAATATTTTTTCATCAAATAATTTAACGAAATTAAATCCATACTAACAAGTAGATCACATATTCCATTGGTATGATCTTAACCCTTATCACCTTTGAATAGTGGGTTCGATTACTACATCCATTCTAGATGTGATGGGTTGTCACCCGACATGAGAGTTTATTTTTTATAAAACAATATTAATTAAATTCAAATAAATTACACAGAAATATATTTATCATCCTCATAATATAATTAATCTTTAAATAAATTTTAAACTAATTTTTTTTCAATAAAACATTTTACTTCCCACAAAAAATAAATTTACCATTAAATGGAAATTATATGTAGTTAATACCACTCAACATATTTTTCAAAACACTTAAAGAAAAACTAGCACATAATAAACATTCATGTTTCCACCACTACTATTACAAAAAAACATTAATAAACATAATTTTACATAATAATTTGTGGATAACCATATGTAAATAAATCACCATAATTATTTCTATAACATAGTTCATTCCTCAGTCTAGGTTCCATCTCTTATTTAATATAATTTAGTTAGTTAATTCTCATGTTCCCCACAAATAACATATTTAATAGTTTTTTAATTCATCACTCTATTACTTTATTTTTCATATAGAAAACATATTCCTCTAGCTGATATATTCATCTTGGTCAGTATTCTTTTATTCTTGACATTTTGGTGGGAAATCATCTTTTCATTATCATATTTAACACATGAACTTAAATGATATTCCTTCATTGTAATCTTTGATGTTTTTGGAAGTTCAATTATGTTATAATATTTTACTTTATTGCGTGTTAGATAATATTTCATGATCACCAGATTTCTCAATTCCATTACCATTAGGTTTAGAATCCAATAGGGAAATTATTATATTTCACATTAAATTTTTTTTCTATATTTTTTCTCATATTTCCAACTATTAACTAATAATATTAAACGAATCTTGAATAAAATGAACTAATATATGAAAGGGAACCCTGTAAACCTATATGGAATTAAATATATTTATAATAATTTCCTGATTTATCAGCCTCTAGTTTTAACTCTACGTTCTCCATGTTAATGATTCATAATATGTTTTTAACCTTAAAATTCATTCATGTACTTCATAATGATTCATAAAGGGTTTGGGAATCCCAAAAAAATATCCCCTTTTGTATTAAAAAAAATGTGCAAATTATGTCCAATTTTCATGTTTCGGGAAATTCTCTAGTCAATGCAAAAAACCCTTTTCAAATTTTACCCCAAGGTACAAATATTAAAAAACCAAATTATCCTATGTATATCCATATTGGGATATAATTTCTCATAAACCACTCGATCTACACATCACTAAAATTTCATCATATTTTCCTATACATAGTATTATTATTAGAATTATCCCTAGAATTCTCACTGAATATTTCTAAATATATTTAAAAAGGATAAATAATTTGTTTCTATGATACAAACTATAGAAACATATAACTTTAACACATATTATTATATTATTTATAAACATAAATATCCATAATATAGTACAAGTATGGTAAATTCCATGTGCCTTTAGAAGACTTTTTTAATAATACATTATGTGAAACTAAATCATGTAATTCTTATTTTATTCTCTATGGTGAGATCTTGAAATTCATTTGATATTTTAACTATGAATGAGATAACCCATGCAATTAATTAAATGAATTGGTGAGAAAAAATCCTAGTAATGTAATAAAAATTATGAAGAATCATAACATATGAGTCAATGGAATAACATTATATCATAAACAATAAGATACATGAGTAATCAATTGGAGGAATAAAATAATGTTAATCGATTCAAAAATCTTCGAAACATGTTAATTTTTAAATGAAATAATTCATGGAATTATAATAATTCATGGATAAGTTACAAGATAATATAACATGGGGGAGAAAGAGTCCCAGAACAGTTTAGGTTCACTCCATAATAAGAGATACGATGTCCCATGAAACTAAAATATTACTGAATGAACGTGAGGGATGTAAATTTATGGGAAGACCCATAAAACCCATTTAATGTACTTGAATATTTGTTTCACATAAGTATAAAATTCAGAAGGCATAAGAATAATAATTACCCATGTCCTGTAATGTGTTGAATAGTCTTGTCTCATACTATAATCAAAAGAGGTTATTTAAAAAATAAATCAGAGAGATAGTCATAAAGAATATAATAACACATAAAATTAACTTATAATATGATAAGTATAAATCTGATATTCATAAATATAGAATTTAGAGTCCATCCATAATTTTAAAGAGAGAGAGAGAGAGTGTTAGAGAGAGAATGGTCATAACCTAAAGAAAAGGGTTTGCTAAAAAGATCCATAACCTCGAGCTTGAATCATAATGTGCATTACTTATCTTCATGAATAAAATATCTATGTTAATAATTTAATTTATTATAAATAATTTTATAGTTTATTTTTAAATATATTTTTATTTTTTAATAGGTCATATTATATAAAATAACTGATTAATTTACAGTCTTATGTTTTTATGATAATTGATGTATAAGTCTAAAATCTATTTGGTATGTCGTGTAAGGTAAAATAAATTATTATATAATAATTTATATAATTGTAATAAATAAATAATAATAATTTCTAAAAATAATGATACTTTTAAAACAAAAAATTAAATATAGTAATGATTAATGGACTACGTTACAATAATTGAGATAGTAGGTTGTCCGTACATATGAGTTAATTTTCTATTAATTGAATCAATATGGAAATAAGGTATGTGTTTTTTATCTTTAAAGTATGATAATTAAACAATGAAAATTATATTTTTTAATTTAATTCCATTATAAATAATATCCATGTGATGTGGTAGTAAAAATGAATCACATCACTCCATGAAGATGTAATTAATCAAAAACACAAATAATGTTATAATTTTTTCAACGAATAGTAAGGTAATAATGCATCTGATATATTTATTTTTAAAAATGATTAATACTTTATTAATATCATATATAAAGATCCAATTTATAATTATTACATTTCCTGTAAAGAGTAAGTGAATAATGAATCACAAGGTTTCCTGAGGTAATAGTCTTTCATACACACAACAAATTATATTATATGCCTACAAAATGGAAAGTAAAAGAGGTGTATGTGATATTATAATTCCACTAGTATAATTATACTATGAATATAATATTTAGTAATTATTTTAATAATTATTTCTATTCATGAGAATATATTATGGAAAACATATTACTTCGGTTTTCTATGTGGCAGTCATCCATACACACGATCAATGGTTTCATTTCACATTTAATGGATGAAGAGATGGTTGTAGGCCATTCCATTAACATAAAAAATTATTATTTGTCAAAAAATGAAGCTAATATGTAAATATCATTCAGTTATATAAGGATTATTCGATGAATAAATTAAATTAAATGCTCTTTTAATAGTGTTAACTCTTCTTTTAGCAACATATTCAGGTTTTAAATAATGCAATTCAAGGTAGGATTTAAGATAATGAAAATCAAGAATTATGGGACGAAATTAAGGATGTGATTTTTAAGATATTTATAAACCCATTATTTTTAGAATTTGTATAGAGTATAAGTGAGTTGTGTCCTTTTATCAGTAAGGGAGTTGAAACACTTGAAATTTTTGAAAATAATAAATTACACCCACATTTGTTTACAAGACAAAATGCACCGATATTTACTATTTTAGTACCTATAATGAGAAAATGTTGAAATATGACCATAAATAGGAATTAAAAATGTTTGGTTTCATTTTTAGGCATTATATTTTTATTAAAATCTCTATGGTAAACTAATTTTTACCTTAACTAATTTTATTAATTATTACTATTTTGACTATTAGTTATTTTTAAATTTTTTTTTGAAATTATTAAATAATATAAATAATTATAATTAAAAATATATATTCACTTTATAACAGTTAAACATATAGATTTAGAATAATTCAATTTAAAATTAAACTCATTGGTGTGTCGAAAAATGAGGTTTCCAATAAAAAACATTTAAAAGTTAAAATAGATTTAATTTCAAAATTTAATTTGGAGTGGAATAAAATTAACTAAATTAGTCAAAATTTAATATTATTGAAGTAATTTTAATTAATTAAAATTAAAATATAATATAAATTTCTAAATAATTTAAACAAAAATGAAATTTTCAACAACAATTAGTTTTTTCCCTATTTATCAATGAATTAGTATTTTTATAAAATTTTCCAAAATTCTCACAAATTTAATTAGGAAATGATGATATAAAAAATTATGTTTTTTTATCAAAAAAATGTAATTGTTTTGTAATTTTATTTTAAATTATGTGACACAATCCAGACGAAATCTCTTTTTAAAAAATTTAATTTTTTCAGAAAACATTTTATTTCCATTAAAATACTTATTATTTAATATTGATTTAATAGATACCCATTTAATTTATTTTACATACATAAAAATAATATTGATTTCCCAATTTAGGAAGTACTATTAATACCATCCAAATTAATTACTTTGTTTTAATGGTATAATATATTATGGTTCATTTAGACAAGAGGTTAAATTTTCCATAAGCTATCAAAGAAATTGACTTTATTTAAAAATAAAAAATATCATAACGTTTTTGGGTGTTTCATTATCATCTATTATCATTCTTTCATTCCATATACGTTATCAAAAAAAATATTATTTTAAAATCTCAAGGTGAATCATGTGATATAAATATGGGAAGCATGGTTCTGATTATAAGCTTGGGTGATATAGGAAGGTATGTCAATTCTAGTTTAGTTGATATAGTTATGGGTAATGAAGATAACAAGGGATATATTTATTAAGAGTTTACATTATAAATAAAATTGTGGGTTTTTATGTTTTTTAAAAGAGTATGAGTTGAAATACATCAGCCGGTCGAGAGTTTTTCAGGTTGGGTAAAAACCTATGAGGTGTGATAGAGATATTATAATAGTTTTTAGTACCCATAATTCCTAAATTCAAAATGGAGAGTCATGGGATTACATTGGGGATGGATATGTGATCTCCTTAGAGGTGTGATAAAGGGTTAATTGTTCCTTATTTATTTTGTTAATGGAAGATAACAAATTAAATTATTGAGAGACCTATGGGAATAGAGTAATGAGATTTAAATATGATTTTGGGTGTTCTCTCTATGGTAAAGGGACGAATTAGGCGTGTATATGTGTGTCAGGGTGTGGTTCATACAATTAAAGTGCATTGATAGGTGATATTATTGATGTGAGGAGTGTGAGTAGGAATAGGAGAAATGTTTATGATGTTCGCACCTAAAAAGGCTTGTGATCTAGGATAAATTTAAAGGAATACATATAGTGTGGGGTGAAACATTCTATGTTAGATCATGTTACCCTCATTCGTAATGAATTTTAATGAACATCAATGATCATGTTCCTGGTATTCTATGAATGGATAGCGATTAATTGATTTAGATCAGCACTCATATATAAGAGGGTTGGTCACTTATTATCATTATGTTTAGTAATGGATAAGTACTATTTTTTTATAGAATAAATAATTTTTTTACTAGGTAAATGTTGAGGATACCCATAATTTGGGATGAATTGAATCGGTCATAGACTTATAAAAAGAGGTAAAAAAGTTTGTAAATGTTACAAGACTAATTAGTGGATGGTTGAGATGGTATAGGGATGTTGATGTATAGTAATATATAATTAATTATTTTCCCATGGTGAATACTAGATATGGAAATAAAATGAGATATTATAAGGATTTCATGTCTCATTAGTGAAATTAGGACAAATGTTTCTGTGAGGAGAGAGTGGGTAATATCAGAGTTATGTAAGTGCATATGTGGAAATAATTACAGCTGTTTTTTGGTTACAAATTGGACTACTGAATTTCACTAATATCTTGTTATAGAAATTATTTTAATAATTTGAAAAATTCTATTTTGTATCCTATGTTGAAGGTTGTGTGATTCGGTTTTCGGATATCATGGTATTAGGTGATGTGTAACATTTTTATGCAAGTCAAAAAAAGTAAAAATAGAAGGTTATTTTCATATAATTGGATATGATGAAGTGAAAATTACATAAGCAGTGTTATTTATGTTTTTAATGACTTTATTTAAAGACTATATTATGGATTTTCATTAAAATAATTTAAATCAATGTGTTATACATCAATTGTAGAAATGAAAATGATTAAGTTACCAATTAAGAATAATGAGTGTTGATTGATTCTAATCCATATATTGATACTGAAGGGATGTTTCTAGGATCTTCTCATGGATGAGATTCTTTATTCATGGGATTTTGTAATGAATTATATATTCATCTGTTGTTAACATCGAATGAACTGTGATTTTTTTGTTCTGAAGTAAGGGTGATCATAGAAATTGGAGTCATATTAAAATTATGAGTAATTATACATCAATGAGAGGAGTATAATTTATGTTTGGTGGACCAAAATGTGTATAATACGATTGAGGTAGTTTCAAATACATGTTTATGTGTCCCTATGGATTAATTGTTTTATATGTTGAATATAACTCCCTAAATAAGGGGTGTTGTAGAATATTTTTTATTTCATGAGACTAATGTTTTAGAGAGAGTAGAGGCTTACACTAAGAAGGAATTGGTTTATTCAAAAAACTATATATGTAACATTTAAAAATATATACTCAATGGAATTTCACTATATTCTATTGTATTGCGTTACCAAGGATTATTAAGGAAGATGTGGTCACATCATTGCAAGGTAAGATACACTATAACGGTTGTTCAAGAGAATTTATATCAATATGTTCACTCTTGATATACTACTATTTTAATTATCACAGTCACTCTATTTTGTTTATAACTTGATTTAAAGTGTTTCATGTTTTTATTAGTTTTAAATTAATTTATAATGTAAGGAAGAAATTTATCCAATAGAATCATTGAAATTTGATACAAAGGGGATTATTTAAGTGTGTTTTAATAAGGAAGCATTGGATAGTCGGTGTAGTTCTACAAACGATATAAGGACCATACTTTAATTATTACATAATATTGAGTTTTAAGAAAATAATTCATTCTCATATAGTGGAGAATTTTTTTTTCAGGTTATGTGATCTAGATAGTTATGCTATAAATTATACATAAAAAACATAAATTAATAACTGGACACTTCTAGTTAGTATCCATTTTTTTGATAATATATGACTTTTAAAATAAATCATGGTTGCTTTTCATGGAAAATATACATGACTTTAAACCAGACTAATTCCATTCATTTACTAGTCTATAAAACCTATAAAAAACTATTTAAAAATTTGGGATGAGAAAAAAATACTAGACAGTGATAAAAACAAGAATGTCATTAGTATAGTGAAAAATATGAACACCCAATAAAACACATTTCATAAAAAATATGCTTTTACATAGAAATGAAATCATTTTTCAATAATTTTTTTATCTTTTTATTTTAAAATAAAATGATTTCAATGAAATATCATTAGAAAATATAGAAACTTTATGTAAGTTCATTTGGACCTCATCTCATTAAACCATTATAGAACCCTTACAGAACCCTTAAAAATGGAATAATCATATAACAAACTTCCAATATGATTCTTTGAAGAACATAATCATTACCCAATGCATTGGAGAACTTTCTGGGTGAACAAATCTTATATGCTATGTTAGGATCACCTGTGAGCTATAATGGGGATCATCCCTTCATAAAAAATATCTGAGAAATATATCATGAATAAAACATTTTATTATTTCAATTTTCATCCTAAAATATATCAAAACCTCTTTTAAACTCTAAAAAATCACTTTCAAATATCAAAATAGAAATTTTTTTAAAAGAATACTATTAATACAAAAATACTATCTTCTTCATGAAACCCATTTCAATACTGAAATACCAAGAAAAAGGAAGGGAAAATTTAAATTTAATAAAAATTAAACGATTTCCAAGAAATCCAACTTCCACGTAATGGTTAAGACATCGAAAACTTCATTTTCATTGCATACAATAAAATAAAATATAAATTTTTTATTTATAAAGAAATTAAAATATTATGTTCAAATATTACATTTAAAAAAATAACAAAATAATTTACTTTATAAATATCTCTATTCTAAAATAATGTCTTTTTAATAATATGGACGAGGTTGAAAATTATAATTATAAGTTAAATAGTAAAAAATAAATTTTCAATGAAAATTTTCTTATCATAAACAGAATATTTATTTCATAATACAAATTAGATAACAGGCTTAAAAAATAATTAAGTAACATTATAATAGAGAAATTAATGGTTTAACATGTAAATGTGGTTGTATATAAATATAATAAATTGATATAGGTTCATAACATCAAAATATGCCTCTATAAAAGGAAATTGAGATGAAATCCCTTAGCTTGAGTTAAATTCCTCACTTTTCTCCTTATATTGCTAAATGATAAACTTATGATAATTATTTACAATCGTGAGAACCTTTATTATTTTTATTTTTACATTAATTTCACTTATTACCATGTAATATAATGTTACATAATCAATTATGTTTATATGTGATGTTTCGAGGTTATTTAGATTATGTGCCAAGATAACTTCAGTAGGTTGACTATTGGTCTAAAAAGTCATTATTTAAATATATAAAGAAATAAAATAATTAAATATTTATAATATTTATATATAAATTATAATTTTAAAACAAATCCTAAATGATGGTAATGAAATATTAAGTATGTTACGATCAAGTACAAGGTAGAACGTACGTACGCATTTGTAACATTTAATTTTTCAATGAACATTATGGAAAGCGGGTAAGTTATATTTTGACATTAAAAAATGATAATAATATCATATATAAAATATTTGTTATTATATAAAATTATATATATCATTCATGTGATATGGTGATGAAAACAGAATCACATCACTTCGTGGAGGTGGAAGTCCACACTTAAAAAATGATAGTATAATTTTCCCTAGTAAAAAATATAATTTTATATGATATCTTCCAAATGAAAAATATTCCTTAAATTTCATTATTATTTCATGTATGTAACATTTATTTTCTGAATTTATACTTAATATTTTTCATTTAATGTGTTAGTAAAAAAACTTTTCACATCACTTTGTGAGGCTGTAGTCTACCGTACACACGAGGGGCATTATACCATCCTCCCAAAAATGGAATGTAATAAGGTATATGTGATAGCATAACTACATAAGTATAAATATATTTCAAATATAATATATTTATATATATATAATTCAAATACAACATTAAAACAATCACATAGATGTGATTCTAGAAAATGAATGATATTGTTTCATGAGACGGTAGTCTTCTAAAGATATGAATGATGACTTCATATCTCATTTGATGGAATATGAGATGAATTTATGTTATAAAATTAAAAAAAATAACGAATTATTAAATGGGAAACATTGGTGTTATTATATAATCATAATTCAAGATGATTTTAAGGTGTTTATGATGAAATAAAATAATTATGATCATTTAAGAAGGATATATCTTATTATGGAAACCTCATTAAGTAAACACAAAAATCCTTCATAAGATGGACTTATTCTCAGAAAAGGGTTTTATTTCATGGGGAGGTATGAAATGATGATATTTTTTACGATATTTTTTGAGAGAATGGCCTTTGAGTGTTGAATTAGAGAGGAGAGGGGCGGCCTTTTTTTAAGTAAGGTGGGTGACACACTTGTAAATTTTAAAAAGAAAAATATGTAACCACGTTTTTCACTTGCAAAAATGATACAAATGGGCCGTTTTAAAGCCTAAAAATGATATGGTCTAAATATAGAAATTTGATATATTTTATATATGTTTTTGGGTTAGAGTATTCAAATTTTATTTTTTAGTTCAACCCCTCCTAAATGTTTTTATTAACATAACCATGATAATTAATTTTAAATTTTTTCAATATTCATTACGATGAAAATTTATGTTGGCCATATTATATAATATAAATTATTATGTTTAGAAAATGTAATTCATTTTACCAAATTTATTTCAAATGTAATTAAGAATATAATTTAAAACAACACCTGTAAATGTGACGAAAATTTAGGTTTCCAAAACTGTATATTTTGGGAAAAATATTAATTTATAATAACAATATAGATAATAATAATCATTTTACGAATATATAATACTGATGTTTGATATAAAAAACATAAATTAATTTAAAATAATACAAATCAAGTGTTAGTTTAATTAATTAAAATGGTGAAACATTAAGTTAATTAAAACAATTTTTGGAATAATCTCATTTTAAACCCAAAACAAACTTATACTGAAATACTATATAAAGTTGATTAGAAGTTAATTACGTTGAGTAGATATTAATAATTAATTATTATTTCACTTCATATCATATTCAAAAAAATTGTACTTTAAAATCACATAATTTATTTGAAAATAAATTATTTTTTTACAAAACAATCATTATTTTTCACTATTCACTGATAAATCAATATTTTATGAAAAATAAAAATAATTCACACAATGTTAGGTTTTATATTATTAATTAAAAAAATTAATTCATTAACTAACATTCTATATTTTAGTATTTAATTAATTAAATAAAACCATATAATAATAGATTTTAATTAAAATAATTTCATTTTTTGTTTAAATAATTAGTTTATATTGTTATAATGAATATAAGTATATAAATAAATATGAAAGCTAATTATTAAATAACTAACAATTTTTTATGTTTATTCCACATTTCTTGAAATTGTATCCTTGTATGTGTGTTAACATTTGGACACTTCTTTTTTATATGATGGTGGTTTACAAACCTTTGAAGCACCCCAAACTTCTAATGGTAAATGTCTCAGCTTTTTTTAAAGGTAAAGGCGCTAGTCCTTTTATTATTAAAAAGTGAAAAAAAGTACAAAGGGATGATACCAATGTCTCAGATTCTTATTATGTAAACAAACTAAGGAAAATTTATTCCACCCTAAAAAAATATCCCTTATGTGACAAATTTTCCCTAGTTTCTTCCATTCTAGCCCTTTCTAATGAAATTTTAGTTCTTTATAAGGGTCATTTGTGTCTTTATTTTGTTTGAAATTTCTTCACCAGTATTGTCATTCTCTCACAACTGAAAATAAAACAAGATCACAAATAAGATGTGACAGAGATATTTATTCAATACATAACAAAGAGGTTTCTTCATATATTACTATAACTAGGTGAGTCTATTTCCCATTATCTTTTTCAACATTTTGAATTCTTGTGGCCTTGGTGACGGGGTGAAATCTAATTTTACATCAAGTGATTATTTTTTAAAAAATATATCTCTTATAGAGGCACAGACACCCAAACAACCTCACTCCATGATCCGACATTTTTCTGGTCAAATGGGTCTACATAACTCTATGAATGAACATAGTTATTATCATAATGCATGGATTTTATAGAAAACCATTATCATAGTGGTGAAAATAGTCGTATCTGATTATTTTTTTACAACTAGAGTCACAAATAGTTACTCAAAAAAATTTATATCATTTTTATATTCCAAATTTGATTTGATAATGGGGGAATCACTTTGGAAGGATCCTAGGTCCTTTAATAAAGGGGACAATTCATTGATGTTTTTTGGAGACTTCAATGTTATTGTGGATGTTTAAAAGAAGATAGGTTGATATATCTGCTCTATGAATGTAGGGAAAGAGTTTTCATTAGTTCTGGAGGAATATGGTCTCCTGTAGGGGAGATTTCAAGGGAAAAAATTTTCGTGGTGTAAAACCCAAAAGGGTACCAACTATACTTAGTTGGGTATGGATCATTTTTTATATAACATCCATTCTATCTTTTATCATACTAGAACAATGGTTACTCATCGAGTGTGAGTTATTTTTTACCATTTTCCAATTATGGTCTTCTTAGAGGGTTGAAGGGAAATAAGTGGTCACTTATGCGTCTCTATACATAATACTAATGATCATAGATATCTAAATATGTTATACACATCATAGATTATAATGAAATAGTGAGTTGATGTCTTGGCCTCCACAAAGAAACTCTAAATTATTAAATGGTGTTTGTTACAGTTGTCTAAATGTCCTCTATCATGGTCTAATGAGTTTTGTAGAATTAATTCGAAGATCAATAACATGGAGTCATCGGTAATATATTCCTAGTATGGTGTCATTTTCAACTCTCTTGTTGATAAAATAAATAAGATAGAAGAGTTGTTACAAGAATAAGAACACATTGAATGTGACCTTTACAAGGTAATGTAGATGTAAAAGAGTGAGAAAAATAGTGGTTACATTCATTCATGTATTAATGAATAGAATAATGAAACAAAACCTAATATTATAATGGAAAATGACTCTATAAAAAATTATATTGGGGATGGGGGTGGAATGTTTGTGTATCATTCTAATGCCCTTTTATATTATCCTAACCCTTTAATGAGTGAAGGGTACATGAGGGGTAATGGTTTTATCTTTGAAATAATCCCATGTGTAGATACTGATAATGTGAATGAATGTATATTTTATACACTTAGAGAGGGGATATTATGGAAGCTATTCACTCTCTAAATCAGAAAAGAACTCTTGGACCAGATTGCTCGTATGGTTCCATCTATTTTGAATTATAAAATTCTTTAATGGATGATCTTGTTGAAGGTATTTAGGATTTACTTCCTAGTGGTTGTATCCCTAGAGTCTCTAGTTCCACAACTCATTTTTGTACTCTAAAGGTTATAGATTTTATTGTTCGTAGTCTTTTACTCATATTATAACATGATTTTAAGAATAATTATCCATCAAATATAGAGTGATGATCATAATGCCTAGTGTCTTTTGATGATTAGGTATATAGAACTGAAAACATAGAAATAAAATTAATAGAACTAATATTAATTAACTATAATGAGATCTTAAATTCCGTTGATCTCTTACATCTATTTATAAAAACCTAGAAAATACAGAGACAAAATTTATGTGCAAAAATCATAGTAATGGAATAAAAATAAAAATAATGCATAGCACATGAGTTAGAAGGCATGACATGATGACATAAAAAGGAATTGAACATGAATAACCTAACAGATAGAGAATGGGGTAATGTAATAATGAAAGTGTAAAAATGTTGTAGTAACATAAAAAATGAAAAAATACAGAGTAAAGACTAACTTACATGAATATATCACATGGTGGACAACGTCCCGTAAATGAAGTAGTGTTACTCCATGTTCCAATCTGAAATCTAATGAGACTAAAAAATTACCCAACTCATTTCAGCACTATATGTGTGAACCCAAGATAAAATTTAAATTCATCTATAATCCACATGAAGAATATAACATAATGAATAAACATAAGGGTTACCCATTCCAAGAAATGGGTATCGTAATCATGTCATATGGAATAACCAATGGGTGTATCATATGGGTTTTAATGAAATTGTGTATTTACATCTTACATGTACATTAATAAGTGAAAATAATCATATATCATAATAAATTATGACCAGTTGAAGTTAAAACATATAGAAATATTTTTAAGAGACTTTATAAATGAACCACTTTAGTGCGGTTTATGGGAAAATATTGAACAAAATGTTAAAGGGGACAAATTAAAAATTATTTTTAAGAAAAATAAATTAATTAAGGGAGTTATACATGGTTAAATGAGTTATTTTATAAAAACATTGGTGTCTTAAAATAGTTTATGTAGTGTACTTGAAGATGGGTATGAATAAAGACGTTCCCTTTAATCGGTCCAGCTTATTAGTGTGAATTAAAATGGTAACCTTATAATGCATAAATTCCCACATAAAATATATAATAATTCAGAAAGGTACATAAATTTATATCATGATTTAATAATTTAGTTTGACTATGTAAGAATAATTAATAATTACATTCTGGTAAAGAGACAGAAAGCATAACCTGAAGGAAGAAAGGGTTATTCAAGAGAATCCCCAACCTTATATATGGAAGTGTTCCTCACCTATAAATAATTTATGGGATAATAAACTAAAATCCATTAATTAATTTATTCCTAACCATATATACAATTATTTAATTTAATATAATTTTATCAGTTTCTTTTATAGCCATTTATTTGTCTTATAGTGTTTAATTTCATCATTTTGGGAGCATTCATTTCACTGTTTCATGGTCGATTTACTTGTGTATAATTATGAATGTTCATGAAGAATGAATAGAAAATATGAGAACATGAATGAGAGGGTATTTATTTATTTCACTAAATTTATATGGTCTTGTATGTAATTTTTTTTCATGAGAGATTTTGTTAGATAACACCATGAACCAAAAAATATTAGTTTATTTAGCCTCTTTTCCAAACAATCATGAATTATTATAGTTTTATTGAATAAAATGTTTATATAACGGTCCGGTAAAATTATAAAATTTTTAATAAAATAATAATGAAATCCTTTTACCATAAAAATAGTTTTATGGTCATTCTTAATTGCAGTAATGAAAAACAAAAACTCGTCGTCTATAAAGGTAGTAAATCGATACCTCACGAACAATGTTTTCATTTTTGAAAACAATATATATAATAATTTATTTGATGATGAATAATCCATTAACTAATAAATTATAGTATAAATATATGATACTGGACTTACCATGTTACTTTGGGTAGAGGAGGTGAAGAAGTATAAGGAAAGAAAATAAATTAAAAGGGAAAGAGGGAGGGGTTTACCTCTTCAGTGTCATCTCTTTAAGAACATTCATAAGGGACTTGGAAATGGGATTTTTAGTTATACCACCAAGATAAAAACGTGAATATAAGTTTTGTGACTGGAATAGGGCATAATATAATCAACCTACAAGGATTATAATGTGTGGGTAGATGTTGTGGTGAGGTATGGAAATTATAGTGGGAGATGAGGTGTGTTTTGATTATTTTATTCATTTGATTGTTATTTTGGATTAATATTATAAATAGTGTTTATTATTGTGACTAATTTTAGTAAATATATATTGTGATTTCAAACTATTGTTTTCTTAAATAATTAGCCCATCATCTATGACTATAGTTGATGTCCGGTCTGTGTTACAAGATTTCGTGTTATTACAACTAATGTACTGACTACTTATAGGAACTATGCATTATTTAATTTAAAAACATTCCAAGTCCAATACGAATCCTTGTGAAATACCTTTATTTTAGTTTTGGATGGACAATATGTTGATCTCATTTGTCGGTGTGTCCCATGAGACCCATGTTTGATAATTGATCACATGTTGGAATGTTTAACCAATGAGACCAATGTTTGATATTGATAACATGTGTGTGTGTGTGTGTTAGTCTCAAAGAACCCTTTTTGGATATTTATCTCATGTTTTCATGCATATCTAGATTGTAGGACTCGTGTTTGATATTGATCAAATATTTTGATGTTTTCCCTATTAGATCCATATTTAATATTGATCATATGTGTGTGCATGCATATCCAAAATAACTAATGTTTTATGTTTCATCACATGTAGATTTTTGGTACCCATGACCCAAATTTAATATTATTTAATGTTTCATCAATCATATTGTACGAATATATTTCATATGTCGTTCCCTCATCTTCCATAGTTTTTCATTTAGGTCGATCTATATAGACTACCCCCCTAGAGCGGTGTGTCAGACATTTTACATCATTTACATGTTCTTTACCTTTTAGTAGTAAGTGTTAAATTTTTTGGTATATCCCTTTACAGGGGTATGTGTTAGAAAATACTAGTGGACCATCCATCCGACATGAAGCTAAAATAGTTATGATTGAGGTTTGTGGTTTCTTGATTAGCGTCTTAATGGCCAAAATAGGTTTTATTTATACTACATGTGCGTATGGTGATTAATTATTGTGATCATATAATTTATGTAATACCAATATAATCTATCATTATATTATCAAAAGCATGTAAATGACATTTTCCGGTTAGGTAATGGACTGCATTAAAGGTTCCCTACTGAGTTTTACACACACCCTGCTCGGGAGTTTTAAATGTTAGAAAATATATTTATATATATAACTTGAAATTATCAATATATATATATATATATGTGTGTGTGTGTGTGTGTGTGTGTGTTTATATTTAACAAATTCCTATGATGTTGGTATTATTATAAATTTATTAAACATATATGCTATTATAACTATAAATATGATATATATTTATTTCTCCCAAACAATTTTATTATCATTCATATGCCATTTTGAATGTGTTAATTACACTCTTTTAATTCATTGAAGAATATCCATGAATTAACACAATAGTTTTAATTGAATATGATTATAGGTGAATGTCGATTTTCCTATATAAGAGGATAGTTCCCTCTTCAGTTAGGTGGTGAAGTCTATCTTCTGCCCAAATTATTGTTCTTCATATGAGAGGAAGGCAGAAGCACCCATTCAATATTCGAGTATGTTCATCATATTACTAAAACTCCATTGGATAGTCTTCCCCATCTAAGGTAGGTACCTTTTGATCACTCCAAATGATTTTTATTAAGCATTCTATTCGATTGTGTAAGAAGAAGACTGATATATTGTTATTTTCATGGTAATCTATATTACATTTTTTATATCATTATTATTCAAGGTAGATATGAATTTGGTTTTATTTTTGTATTATTCATATGGTAATTTGATGATCGTTCAAAACCCTTTAGTTGTATTAAATCATAGGTTTCTTTGATGAATTAATGTGTTTATTTTTTTAAACCATGTTTTATAAATTTTGAAATAGGATTTTTTAGTATTCTAAATGAATATAAAAGTTAATATTTATTAATTAAATAAAAAATTTTATTTAATTTTTTATGGTATTCTTATTTATAAAATGTTATATAAAATTGAAATAAAATTTATAAGTAAGTTTTAATTGAATTTTTTATATTCAAAATTTTCAAATTTGAAGTGTTCGTATTTATTACTCTAGTTTATGAAAATAAATAATGTATTTATTTTAATCATGATAAATATTGTAGATATTGAGTGTAAATAATGAAAATAATCTTTAAAAAAATTAAATTTCATGATTTAAGATATAGGAATGAACGGTTTATTTAGAAATCATAAATGGGAATTTCTAATGTGTCTATAAATTACAATTTATATGGTTTTTAGTATGTATAAAAATATTTATATAATAGATATGGAATTATAAATCTATTATAATTCATGAAATATCATATAAATTCTATTTGATATAAAATATGATTTGGTTAATATGGAAATGAATATAAATTTTTAAAAATTTTCATTATTTATAAAAAAAATAATTAAGACAATTTATTTAAGATTGGTTCATTAATTTCAAATGTTTTTTTAAATATTTTTATTTATTTAAAAAATTATATTGATATTCAAGTTTAGTTCATAAATAATTAAATAGAAATTAGTCAAATTTAAAGGACTTTAGTTTAAACATTATTTATTCTGCATCAAAATGCATTTTGGTTATTTATATTATTAGGGGTCAAAGAAAAATTATGTATTATAATTTTAGTTTAGGAAAATGTCTTCATAATATAAATTTAATTGTATATTTTTTTATAAATTATATAATATAATATATTTAAAAATGAATTGACATATAATTATAAATATTAAAAAATTCATGATAGAAATAATATAATGAGTTTATATTCAAAATTATGGAATGTTATTAATATTAAGGATTAATTATTAAAAATATTTATAATTAGATTTTATTTATGAAATTGTATATAAGTATTTATATGATTTTTAAATATTTTAATTGATCATTTATTTAATGGTTATTTCCTATTTTATTCATAGTTATACATTTTATAAATTTTGGATGAATGTATGCAAAATTATATATAATAAACTGATTCTGCGATAGATCCTTTCACATCTTGCTATGTTTGATATCATGAAATTTACTTTTCATCTACATTGACCTCAATTTTTAATTGGAGTTATAATCTTGAGAATATATTTTTGGGAATATTGTGTACATGTTTGGTGTTAGAGTTTCCATGAATTGAATCTCCCTTGGGTAAAGTATCATCAGGAAGAGGGATATGGGTTCATACTACCTACTTTTATAGAGGCTTTTCTTATCATGAAAAGTGAATGGGGTTGGAAATATTTCACTCTCAGCTTACTGAAGCGTATTTTTCAATATAATATAAATTTATTCCTTTAATTTCATCATTCATATAATCTTATCATAATAAACATTTAGATATGTACGAATATACACGAAATTTATTTCTCAGTGATTAATGAATTTTTTTGTTATTTAATGTTTTACACTATATTGTGGGGTGGACACATTAATTTTGAATATGTACTCTCCATTCAAAGACTATAATATCAGGATAATTCATATAAAATGAAATAAATCATGAAAAATAAATATTTCTTGTGATGTAATATTTTAATAATTATATGATGTATATTAAATTGATGAGATTAAAATCACATAAATTCAATGTGTGAGTTTCCTTATAAAATAGAACTTGTCAAGATATCTATCATTCAACCAAGTAGTTTATACCGAAGAAGTGTTCCCATGAAATATATTGGGTATGTAAAGAATGTGACATATGAAACTACTTCATCCATGGGTTGTTAGTACAAAACAAGGGTTCAATAGCTTTGTTTTTTAGTCTATTCTTGGTACTTATTTTTTGTTACACAATGCTTGGAAACCCATGGGAAGGATACAATATGAATGGAAGTTATAGAATCAATATGATTCATTAAGATAAGTGTTTTTTTCACAACTATATACTATTGACAACATTTATGATTAGGATTATTCCCTACCTAAATAACTGATAAGTTAGATAAAATCCCATGTGGACTCATTTCATAGTGAAATATGGATCATGGGTCACTAAATGGATATGATGTATTAGGCCACGTTTTTTAGTTAGATTTATTTCATTTAAATAACCTAATGAAATTATATATTACATGAAAATCACATATAGATATGTCTTTATTATAGACTATGACATACATCGTAGTAATATTATTGAAATTGTTAATAGGAATTAACTATAAAATAGTTAATTGTTTTTATCTATTATTGAGAAGTGATCTCAAGGAGAAACATTCTGAGTACCTATGCATTAATTTTATTGGAATAAATTACACCATCTCTTATTCATGGTCAATAGATACTTGGGGTGAGTTATTTATTTTTTCTTCCAATCATAGACTCAAAAAACAAGAGGTAATTTATAAAGGTTTATTTATATCTTCATGTCAGTAATTGAATTTTTTTTGAATTAGAGGTCAAAAATTATGATCTAATTTACCAAGTGGATTGATTCTACAATTAAAAAACATTTTTATTTCCCATTTGGAAAAAGAAAGATGAAATCTATATCTTTTTTAGAAAATATGGGTTATTCATTCATTATAAAGAAAAATATTATTTAATATCTAGAATAAAATGATTAATTGAATTTGGATTATTATGAAAGGTATATATATTCTTTATATGTAAAATATTTTTTATGACATTATGAATATGATGGTTAATGTTGATGTTAATCCCATATAACCTTTTCATTGTCTCCATGGACTCATAAACTAGAAATGAATTCAAAGACACCATAGATATGGATTATTGTACTTGTTATATTGTGAATCATTTGATATTTGTGAAACATTTTTATTTTGGACAATAAAAAATCCACCTTTATGGGAAAATGTGATAGGGACCATGGAATATTTGATCTTATACATAGTGATGTAAGTGAACCAATGAGTACAAAATAAAATTATTTTAATAAGTACATTATTAATTTTATATATGAGTTTATTTGATATGGGAATAAGTTTTTTTTGAAACAAAATTATGAAACTTTAGATTATTTTAATGTGTTTCATAAAAAATTACAGAATCAATATTGAAAAAATATTAAATTTATCCAATCAGATCAATGTGGTGAATACTTTATCTTGGTAGTCATAGCTCATGTTATTGGTCATATAAAATTATCCAAAATTAATCATCTTGGAAATAAAAAATTTAATTGGGTATTTTATAGGAATAATTGTACCATGTAAGGTATGGTTTTAATAATGATTCTTTAAGTGACCCACCTATCTCATTTCAGGGTTATTATATGGACACATATGTACTATTACTTCAAAATATTTTATCTAAATTAGTCATAAATACATTGAATGAAATACTTTCTGTAAAACATATAAATATGACTCTTATAATGATTTGGGGTTTTAAACAATCTATAAGACTACTGGATTAAAAAATGGCCTAAAAATGTAAAAATTCATATTTATTATTTATAATAATGTACAAGTGTAAATTATTTCTATAATATTATTGAACACAAACATTTTTAAGTTTATTTTGATAAATTACTTGAGTATAATCACATAAAGTATGGACTTAGTGTGAGGAATTTTAAACAAGGAGAAGTTGGAGAACAAAAAATATAATGTGTTCTTGATATAGAAGTTGCTCTGGTTCGAAAAGCAATTGAGGAAGAAGAACCAACTTAAGTTATTTAGGAACTTCGATGTTCTTGTAACATTCATCAAGAAATTGAGATACATTTATATTTAGTTGATATGGATGATTAAGTAACATTATTAGATGATGAACCCACATCCTACCAATAGAAAATTTAGTCTTTATATTTTAATAATGGGTTAAAATCTATGGATACTTATATGGAATCCATTTACACAACTATTCTTGTAACATTTTAAATCAACAAGAATGGGTGAACCTCGCAAGGTGAATGTGGGGTTTCACAGATAAAAAAAATAAATGGATGGTATTTTTTATTCCGATAATTCATAACTAGTGGAAAAGGGTTACAAAAGAAATTATGGAATTGACTATAAAGAAAACTATTAAACTATGGCGATGATAAAGTCAATTCATATTTTTCAATAAATAATACTTCCTTGTTATTATGAGAAATTAAAAATGTATGTAAAACCCACATTAAATATTGAAAATATATCTGTGCACATGTCTATGATAAAAATAATCCATTTCGGATGATTAGAATTATAATTATATTGTTTTTTATGTTAAAATATTTTATCTTTCAACTAAATAAAGTGTTTTAGATTAAGAACACGTGGTTTTACAATGAAATCAAAGATTTTATTTTCATAAATAATGTATACGATTTATGTGTATATGAGTTACTTAGTGGTAGAATTTTAGTATTTTTAATACTCTATATTGATTACATGTATGTTATTGTAAATGATATCCCAACACATCACTCTCTGATGATTCAGCTATGTAAATGTTTCTTAGTGAAATAAATTAGTGAAGATTATTTCATACTTGGTATGAGGATTTATGGATTTAAATATAATAAGATTCTTGTACTTAATTCAAACACATATATTGGTAATATTGTATTTCTTTTTATCATAGAGAAGACCAAATAATTTCATTACTTGTGTTTCATGGCATAAATCATAGGAATTTTTTAGATCATTCTAATTTTTTAAATAAGATAGAATATGATTCATTATCAGACCGCCATAGGATATATTATGTTCCCCATGTTATGTACTGGACCTTATATTTCTACTTTATGATGCTTTATTTTGGGCTTGCATTGGGTATCATGAATGTCATTTCTTTACACCATATTCCAAAATTCCAAATCCGGGTGGACTCTACCTCCATGGATGATTATATTTTCTCTTTGATTGCAATGATATTATAGGTTGTTAGTTTCTCCTTCATTGGATTTCTCTTTGGAGTTTGTTTCCTACCCTGGGTCCATAGTATTGATTTATTTATGTATTTGTGAATCATGTTCCAAGTGACATCATGGATGTGGTGTAACTAACACCTAGATCATGTTTCATTTGAGGATCATTTTCTCAAGAATCTAATTTTCATCACTTAAGGATGATATTATAATGAAACTAGTGGTGTAACCTATTTATTTCATTAAAGGGACATAAAAACTTGTTTAATGTATTATGGAATATGTTCATAGTTTTAATATCTTATGAAGATATATTCTCATGTATCATGTGTTGTGGGTACATAGTCATAGGTTTAATGTCTTGGGGGGACATGATCAAATATTTGATATCTTTTGGAGACATTTTCAAAGGTATGAATTATTTTGTTGATGTTTCCTTTATACTGTTACAATATATTGTGCTGATTGTGGGATAATATCACATAGAGATGATGTGGTCTATTAGGGTCTCTATGTTTAGATGGTAAGAGATTATGTGAAACCATAGGGGGAGAGATCACACATTGGGTTTATTTCTTCCTAGTGAAAATATAGGAAAATATAATTATGAGGTTTTTGTATTCAGATTAAAAATATTTTAGGAATCGAATAATTTCCATGATTAGAACTTGTGGAGGAATCCAAAATACCATATTGGGATATGGTGATCAAACCCCACATTTTATAAGTTCAATGTTTAAGGTCATGTGATAGGACTCCTCCATGTAATTTTACGTAGTCTAGCGAGGACACTATTGTCTCATAAGAAGTTATGACAAGGTATGGTGTGGGGATTATGTGTGGTAGTTTTCTAAAATATAGTTGTCTTCTCATGTTTATCACACCGAGAATCTAATTTTTATAACATAGGCATAGGATATAGTTTATCACCACGTGTTGAGGATTTTTTAATACCATATGACTAGGACTTTGGAGATATAATATATTATTCCTTCCAGATATAATGTGAGTGCAATACAATTTAATTTCACACAGCTCATACATGGATGGGGATTACACCAAGGGTCCCCCATATGTTGGTAAGGTGTAGATATGATATGTCAAAGGATTATATGAATATTCCCCCTAGTTCCACTAGGAGATTCAATGGCATGATTTTGTATTATTCCTTGAATTTGCTTATATATCACTAAGGGGTGATGAAAGTTTGTATAAGAACTATGTGAATGCGTTTATCTGGTGCTTCCAAGAGTAGAGATGGTATGAATTTAGATTATTCATGGAGGATTTATAAAGGGTGGGGTAATGTTTCAGGATTAACACATGAGGTATAACTTTCACATCACACAAGTAATACTACACTTATTACATTGGGTATAAAAAGTTCTTTCCATAGGGTTAGACTATAATCTTATGTCTTGTTTAAGGAACTTTTTTGTAGGAATTACACATTGAACTCCCCATTATTCCTTCATCATTTTAGGTCAAGATGGAATCATGAATCACCTGTGTTTAACAATGATTTTATTCACCCATACACTTAAATAGGAGTCCCATTAGGACTTCTTGGAAGTCATCTAATTATCATTACCTAAAAAATCTTACACTTGTCACATATGGAATCTCATGTTTTTCACTAGTGGAATCCTATACCAACATCATGTAATGAGGAATACTAGGGAAAATATTCCTGGTAATGGATGGTTTAAGACATAACACTATGTTCTCTTTTCAAGTATATCCGAGAATAGGATTCAATATGTGGGATTTCAGAATTTTCTGGAGTGATTCTACTCATGGTAATGTAGAAAACCAAAAGGATAATCTAAACTCTGTGCATGGGAATGGGACTATAATGGTTATATCAACTCATTGTATGACTTATGATATTAAATGTTTTGGAAGTTGGGGTTAAACATGTTGCAATATAAAATATCTATTAACAAAACCAAAGAGCTCATGTTGTGACTATCTAATTTTTTCAAGGGGGTCAGTGATTGTTGCAATGGGACTTCATGACATAATTTCCTGATTTTTTTAGGAATCTACGGTTATAAAAATAATGCATCCATATGTTTCAGGAGTGTGATATTTGAATCTCAAATCCTAGAGGTCCTTCTCAATAATGACTGTTTGATGCCATATTTATTTTAATTTTGGATGTATTTCACAACATTGGAATGATTCATGCATGTTTTGGGCAATGTCTCACAACTCCTTAGTGTCTCGTGAAATTTACATCTTTTAGTCTAGACCGCGTATACAAAAATCATTTAAATTTTATTTATACTTTCTCAGGTATATTACTTCTTTGAACATGAAGTGGTTTTCTTATACTTTTTTGAATCATCCTGATATTTATGAAATTGCTCCAGAATCACCCCAGATGCCCATTTTCAACCACAAAATTCAGAAGATAATAACGTTTCATCTATAGGCTTATTTTGGGTTCCCTGACCAATGAAATATAATCGTGTGAAAAGAAAAAAACTCTAAGAAAGGGTTTTTCATAATTTATTATATTCAATATTACATTATTCATCACTAATAGTCTTATACTCATTGATCACAATGAGTATATAACATTCCCGTACTAGTGAGATTCCATGGATTTTTGTGAAGGAAATCATTATGTAATTGAGAAATACTAAGGATAAATTCATTTTATTTGGGGGATTGGGTGCGCTATGATTTAAGGGTTACATTGATTCTAGTTTCTTATCTAATAAAGATGATACAGAATCCCAACCATGAATTGAATTTTTCATAAATACTGGTGTTTTTTGTTGTAAATGTTCAAACAATTACACCATTAAAGACTCGAAAAAAATGGAAGAGTACATAACTACACCAGATATAGTGAGGGGATATCTTTCTATCTAAAGGTAAATTTCACATCTTAGATTAGTTCATAGAATTGAGGTAGAAATAGAGCTCTATTTTGAATATAATAGTTTTGTTTCTTCGGATAAGGAACCCTGATATCAAAATACAAAAAAACACGTACATAAAACATACAATACGAAATGGATAATCATTGATATTTGTGGTATAAATATCATTTGGGTTGATATACATGGTAATTTAGTAAATTCATTTAATGAAACATAAAAATAGTAACAACAACTGGGTCATGTAGAATCCTTCGATTTTACACACACGATATATTTTTTTAATGGTTTAAAATGTATCATTTTATTATAATAACAAAAATTTCAATTTTTATTTATTCATGTGTGCTGTAATTAATTTTACAAGAATTTATGAATGATAAATAACCACTATATTTACACTCAATGAGTTATCCCTTCCCACTGATCTATATGGAGTATAATGGGTTATCATTATATTTAAAGGTAATCATGATTAGATTCTTATATTCCTTGAAAGTGGGTGTATATGACATGTTTATGAATAAATTATTCAGGTAATAATTATTGTCTTATCACATGGATATATCAAGTAATGTATATCTCATAAAATACAATACATACATGGATATATAAAGGGGTTTATGGTTTTTATCATTCCTCATTACCTAAGGTGGGAGACATACCAAGCATGAAAACCTCCACACTTTTATACCCTACATATCCAACTCAAATTGTTAAATTATAAAATCATGGTGTAGTTGGGTATATTGTTGATCATATCATTGGTTAGAGTGAAATAATGATTGAATTTTTCACTTGAGTGAATATTAAATAAATCTATCCATTGATTAAATTAAATTGAGGGAATTCTTATACAAGATCAGTTTTTTAGTATAATCTGTGTGGAACTACATGGATATGTGAGATGTGATGTTTTTATTAGATAGACTAATGAAATATGATTTATTCATCCACTTGGTAAGTCTTTTTTTATAGAATCATGAAAATGAGGAGTGGTATATACTAGCTTGATATGTTCCATTACTTATAGTGACTTGATGTAATAAAAAGGGATTATATAAAATAAATATGATTTATATGATACATCTTGCTATGTAAATGTTTGTATAGAGATATTAAAATGATTCATGGATACCACATTAAACCAATTGATATCATGAGTAGCCTAACTATTTTTTAGAGGCCACACTTTGATTTCAAATATGAAATGGATATTTAAATTTTATTTTCAATGTTTCTATGGAAATTAGGGTCACCAATCTATTCCAAATGACTGAAATACACTTTTGGATGATGGAGTTTTTCCAAATAAAAAGATATTTAAAAAAACCCAATCTAATGTTGATTTAATAGATCCACACAGAGTTGTGATGTTAAGAACCAAATCATTCTGAGATTTTAGTGAAAGTGAGATATTGTTTGATGTAAACTAAATAAAAAACATAATCTGTATTATATATAAGATTATATTTAATACAAGAATTCATGGTAGATATTTTTATCCATATACTAAATATATTGGTGGTAATTAATATATAAGATATTTATTTATTTCTTCGAAAAGATTTTTTTACGAGTTAAAACCTGTTTTGATTGTTTTTATGGATCTATTTTAATTTATTTACTATTTTCAAAGAAATAAAATGATTTCATAACTTTTAGGTGATTCCAGGATACTTGAGCTCATTTGATATAAGATGATGGTGTCTTATTATATTAGGCTATATTTATTACATCTTTATCCCATGTTACTGTTCATCATATGAGATAAAGGCATTAACATCCCTTCTACAATCAAGTATCATCGTGATATGGTCACTAATCTATTGGCCAGTGTTTACCACTTAGAGGAAAGTTTATTTAGTTCATATCATCAAGATCTTTATCAATAATTATCCCTTTACAAAGATGAATAATACTATTATTATTGGACTTTCTGGGGTACATTATTTTATAATTTTAAATTATTTTATTTTTCATAGTCGATCTGTCTATGTTTTTGTCATCATCTACAATATATTGATATATGATAATCACATGAATCCATTAGGTAGACCATATAACTTTATTATATAAAAATTTCTCATTTTATTGAAATATAGGTTTTTCTGTGTCACATTTTTAATCACTGATCAAGAAATATTTATAAGAGTAATGAGACTAGGGGGAGGTGAGTCTTGGGGATGGGTTCATAGTCTCTTGTACTTTTCCATCTTTTTTATCTTCCTTACATGATCAGACTGGTGGGAAACAAGTGTCCTTGTTTTTTTTATGACTTTATAATTAAAAATGTATTTCTGAAATAAATAATTGTATCAGTGTCATTGTAATTTTATTATTTATATTCACTTGTTTGGTTATTTTTGTATTATAATGAATTCTATTGGTGTTATTGTCTCCCCACACATTTACTTGATACCCAAACATCCCTTCAGTAGCCTCTAATAGAATGGGCGACATAGAAGAGGTCACATGGAATATTATCTTTGTCCCAGTTATTTGAGTAAAGGTGATAAATAAATAATGAAAAAAATAATGGAAATTATTAATTTTAGATTATTTTTTAAAACATAAATTAAATTTTTAGTAGAAAATTGGAATATAAGAAAAAACATTTTGACCAAACCGATTATAAGGTAAAGATTTCATTCAAAACATTTTATTCGGAATTTTATGTAGTAAATACTAAAAAATGGTACCCATAAAAAAATCTAGTAATAAAAATTTTATAATAATCTATATGGTTAATAAAATATAATACCCTTAAATTTTACCACAATGTAAATTTCATATAAGCTATCCCAAAAAATCAATGAGATTTTAACATAAACCATTACCTCAAGTTTGATATTACATAATAAATATTTAAATATACTATATAATAAATATATATTTATTATAAATATATTCCATTACAATATTAATAAACAACTTAGTATTTTTAATTCTTTTATAATTTCTAATTATACTTTTAGAAAAAATAGCTTCATTAAAATTATCATTTGTGTGAAGAAAAGATTATATATTCATTCATACATCGATTCAATGGTTAATGAACATCCACCAAGGTCATGGTTTCATCATATATATCATATTAATCATTAAATACTTATCATATTTATTTATCATATTCACTAAATTATTCATATAATTTTTTTATTAAAATGGATCACATTTTTGTTTAGAGGTGGTATTCTAAACGTACACACAAGTGATGTTATGATTTTTGAACAAATTGAAATGTACCAAGTTAAAAAAATATATAATAATTAAATAATAATATTATTTTATAAATATAATATATAAATATTAAATACAACAGGTGCACAATCCATGAATTATTATGGTGGAAAATGAATCATATTCTTATGTGGAGGCTGTAGTCCACATGTACACATGAGTGATACTTTCACTTCCCATTTGATAAACAAGATGTAAAAATGGTTCATAAATCCTTATAATTAAAATTTAGTTTATTTTAAATATTTACATAATTATTTTATAATTTATAAAATAGATTTATATGAGTTAAATGAATAAATTAAATTTATTGTAATTAGTTATGATTTATAACTCTTCATTGATAAATAACATTTTTATTAAAACTTAATACATTATGGTATTATATTATGATTAAAATAGAACCTATAAGGATGTCGGAGGGATTTTATAAATGTAATTTGGTAGTAATTTTCTACTTTACAAGGCTAATGAAGTTTGAGGATGAGAGGATACGTGGTATCCTTTTCTTAAGGAGGGAGAGGACACATATGGAAATTAATAAAATATTATCATATATTAATGTTTTAATTAGTATATATTTATCCGAAATGACTTATTTTTGGGTATAAGAATGATAGGGTAAACAAATCAATAAATAAGACTAAATAATTTCTTCATGGTATTATATTCCTATATTGTTAGCTTAAACCAACATTAAACCCTTTTAACCCTTACCATGGAAAAAAGATTTTTATTGTTGTAAATATTTCTCCAATGGCATGAAGGCCTTCATTATTTATTGATTTTTTATAATCCACCTTTCAAGGGGTGAGGTGGAACCCATACAAGGCCCGTAGGCATAAGTATTACATGGCCCATAGGCCTTAGAGGAATTCATTGCCTGCAGGCTTCAAACATTAAATACAACCCAGAATAACTACTTTGAACTTCTCTTCCCTAGCATCTTCATCATGAAATCATCTTTCCTCCTTTGCATGGCAGTTCATCTAGGCTTTCCTGTGCATGCACAGGCTTTTCCTGATGGTAGGTTCTATAACCTCTCATTCTTGCAATCTGTTTAGCTCTACACTGGTGAATGCTCTTTGCTCATCCTCCTTTTGAAGGTTGTTCCTTGTAGGTTGTCTAGTTTGTATCTGCACTTAAGGAGGACTGAAGGCCTTGAGGTGGCCCGAAGACCTTACTGGCCCGAAGGCCTGGGTGGCCCAAAGGCCTTAAAGGACTCGGGGACCAAATCAATGGCCTAAAGGCCCAAACATGGGAATATTCCCGGCTGCTACAGTGCCACACAATGTCTACTTCAGTTCATCCTATAGTACCTACTACAGTACTGCACAGTTCTTTCTACAGTACTGCTATAGTACCCAAAAATAAACCTCCGCCTAGTTTTGATCCTGGGTCTCTTGGATGCACATAAAGAGTCCTCACCTACTGGGATGAGGCTCATGTTCTAGTGTTGTAAATATTCATTAGGAAAAAAATTAAGTTGAAATTTTTAAATTATTTTAAATATTATAATTCCGAAGGTCGAGACAATTTTAAAAATTAAAATTTATATATGCAATGAAAATTCATTTAAAATAGGTTTATCAAACAAAATTAAACAGTTTTTTCGAAAATGAATTCTTATGAAAAAAATTGTGTTTAACTCTTTTCATTCAATATAAAATCTATTAAAATAATGTTAAAATATTCTATTGAATTTATTATTTAAGAATTCAATTTAAAACATTCATCAATCGGTAATAATTTAATTTACTAAGAGAAAAAGAACTTTATTCACATAATAAAAGTTTTTTTAGATAAACATTTTCATTTACCTAAAAATTCATTTATTTTTATTTCCAAAAAATTGATAACATCGGTATTTATATTATAAAAAATGAAAAATAATAAATTTTAATAATATTTATAGACTTATTATTTCCCTCAAATTTAACCTCTATGAAATTAAATTAAATTAAAAAAAAAATAATAGTATATCTTTATCTTTTTAAACTCAGTGTTTCATCTAATGTATGGTATCCAAAAAATATTTAAAAAAACCTTTTTCATAAAAAATTTTGTTTTTATATTATATACCTATTACTAGAATTTTTCCTTAATTTTTTGAAACATTGATTATTTTAACTGATTATTACTCTTCCTAATCAAAACTTTTTTGTTCCCACGTACCTTCCTCAAATTTATGGGTATTCCAAAAACAAATTAAACAAATGGGATGCCTGATTTTGTATTAATATATCTCATCAGTAAAGAACCCACAACAATTATTCATAAAATGTTATATAATTCTATATTTTTATGACCTATGAGTTTAGAAAAAGTAATGTATTAGGTGTATACATTTTTATGATTGATAGATAGAAGACATCATGATTAATAGACAGATATGAAGGGGTGTCATGAAATAATCAACCATCCTAATGAGATCGAAAATTTTGAAGTGGATAATATATGTAGGGACAATATATCACTTATTTCCAAATATAATGACTATTTTCCTAAAGTTATTATGAGTAACACTATATCAACCTCTTCTAATACCATATATTGTCAATGATTTTTGGAATTACTCTTCTTTAAACTATGAGTTTCCTTGATCTTCTACTGAATAGATCTAATATTCCCATACCCTTCCATTGCTGGTTCATATACCAATAAATATAATTCTCCATCATCTTCCTATCTTATTATAGTTCTTCAGTTACATACTTAGAGGAGTTCAAAACCAACTATATAAATGCACAATAGAAATTTATTGTCCTTTAATAATTTGATAAGAAGAAGGGGTTGATCCCAACAACCGTTGAAATATTGAGACCAAGATTTTAAATTATTCTCTTGGTCATTAATTGTCATCTAAAATTGAAAAGATATCTACTTATAATATATTGTCCTAATATTCATCTCCATTTTCAATGTGGAAATAGGTATCCCTATAACATCTATGTAAACCTCATATCCTAATCAGATATTTTGGATCATGGTACTCCATGTAAAATTATCAGGTATTTAATTTATATCCATGAGTGTTGATGAGGATAGAAATATGATATAATGGAAATGAAGTGCGACGAATTTGTAATGAGGCCAACTACATCCCAAATAAAATTATGAACTATAGATGTTTTGGGGAGTTTGATAAAGAAATAAAAATCGTATCTTTTCCCATTTCCATTTTTGTATGGATAATGGTTTTAAAGTCAACTTATACTTATGTATCATATATTTATCTTATTGACATACCAATAATATGCATAGATACCCATAAATTTCCATTTTACTGAAATCCCACTAGAAATACTCTTTCATATATCTATATGCCTTCATATTACTAGGATGATTGATGAATGATTGACTACAATAACCATCCAATAGATCCTTCTTAAATACTTGTATTGATGAGAAACATACTTGGTTCATGAACCTTATCATTCCATCACAATCACAGTTAATCTAAGGAAAATATGTCACATTTATGGTTAAACATCATCCTTATGCTCCACATTTATCGACGCATGGGGGGTGGATGAATATTTATCTATGAAATATATGTTATGTGACTTTTCATCATTTTTTTATGGTACATCATCTTGAAATCCATAAATATTGGATCTATTTCAATCATACTCATGGATAAAAACATAATGGCCCTTCTAACTCATTCCATCAACCACTTTGTTCTAATTTCCATGATCGTAGTGTATTGAGAAGTGATAATATTAAATTAATTCAAATAATTTTATTTCGAATATATTCCTTTATTTACATGTTACTATATAATTAAATAATTTATAATATGTATTTATATCATATATTTCAGCGTAAATATAATACCTCCATATTTTCCCTATAAAAATTAATACTATGAACTGCAAATCAAGATTCAGGTATTTTTCCCCTAAATATTCTACTTGAATGATGAAAAAGCTTTAATGATACCATTCTCCCAGAGGAAACATCCCATTCCCTTTCTTTACACATTACTATTGATAAAAACCAATTCTCGAGATTAGGGTAAATGTTTTTATAGGTGTGATGGACATCCATATTTTTTTATCCATGAAATGTTACTAATATTTATTTCTCTAAAATAATTTTCAAAATTTCAGATTCAACCTGGTTATTAGATGAGATATCCATGATAAATCCATCAACAATCTCCACTAGTATGCATCCAAACTAAAAATATTATGGATCTATATTATAGAGGACATTTAGGCCATTACTCAATAATATTTTTCATTGATGGATTCACTGATATATCTTCTCATGAGATTATATCACCTAAGAATGAAAATTTTTATAACCATAATTCAAACATTATGTATTCACAATATAGATTATATTTCCTCAATGCCAGCAATAGAATATTAAAATGATTATAATTATCTTTCATGAAATTGGAATATATAATAATATCATCTATAGATCCTACAACAAACCGATGGAGGTAATCATTATGGACTCTATTCTTAAAATAAATGAACCTAGTTTTGGAATTGGTATATAATAATGGAATTTCTATAAATTGAAAATGGAAATACCTCATATAGAAGGATGTCTTAGGAATTACATCTTACTAGATACACAATTCATGATATGTAGAATGATTATCAATCTTTGGAATGTATTTTTATTGACACATATGATAAAAGAGTAAATATGAGGTAGAGGGTACTTATTCTTGATAGTGATGTTATTATATTCTCAATAATATGTTAAAAGAGTCATTAACTAATAATTATTTTAAAAAATAATTAGTGCACCCCACAGTTACTAATTACGGAATATGAATCTCCTATCAAGAATCTCTTGGTGTTTACATTTCAATTTCTATAAATGAGCATGGGCATTCTATATGGAGTCTTAGAAATATGTGAAACACCATATATGAGTTCAGTTGAAAACTCAACATTAAATTTATAGGGAATACTAATAAATTAATAATTAAATACATCAAAATAATCCTTAATAATAACTGAAACATAATATGTTATCTTTTATAAAAAAATTAGATAAATATCTCTAGTGAATTGGTTTTAAGGCCTACATAATGGATATACCAAAAATTAGAAATTATAATTCATACTCACAATAAATAATAAAAATAGGATGATTATGAATATCCAAAATGACTCTCCTTCCTCAGAAATTGATATGTTATCAGTATAGAGAGATCTAATACACACCCTATATCACAAAAAAATCAACTAAAGAGATAATCACTTTATTTTTAGGAGGCTCACGCCCAAAATAATTTTTCAAAGAGTAGATAGAAAATTGTTATGTGATAATTATATCATTATGAATTTTCATTAAAAACGAAATATAAAATCATTGAATTTTTGACATGGTATCATTATAAAATACATTAGATAAAAAGAGTGGGTAGATCCCGATTCAAATAAAAAAATTACATTCAAGAGTGGATGGTATGAGTATGATTCACAACATCATTCTGTTGACCCAAATTAGTAGTTGATGATAAAATAGATTTCAATATCATTTTTTCTTAATTGTTTGTTAAAGATTATTTTCTCCATTAACCATTATATTCATACTGTAATTGGTGTAATGTCCAAAATACATGAAATTGTATGATTATAGTGTGGTTAGTACATTTTGTTTATCTATTTAATTTATTTTTTCATTGTATAGCCTCATCGCATCACTTTATCATTATATTATTCAATGTCATTCAGGTCCATTCATAAGACATTTAACAGAACCCATGAGGAAATTTCATATGTGCTACCTTCCTGAATTATAGCATATAGGAGGGTAAATCTTGTTTCCTCCATGGGATTTATTTTTATGATTTTCTCAAAATTACCTCATTAAAGTTTTTCCCAAAAAAACATGAGAACACTCAGAAACTCAAATTTCAATTTCCAACATGAGAGTGCATCAAACTATTTCTTCACAACTATAAATGTATCTTGTATCTAATTAATTCTAGAGGCTCGATCTTAAGATACTAAAAAACCATTCGTCTTTTTTCCTGATCAATGATAAAACCAGAATCATACCCTAATAAATATATTAATATTTTCTTCATAGGTACTAACGAATTCATCATAGTTCCAATTTAATTCAAGAAATTACTTTTTTATTTTAATGGAATGATTTCTAGGAATATATCAAATGAAAATAACCTTCATAAAACTATTCCTATATAATTGAATCATATTACTCCTATTTACAAACATTCGTTACAAGAGTTCATCATTGATCTTTTTCACCTTCCAAAAAATATACTTCCGAAAACAATTCATATCCAAACACTAGAGAATGGAAAATAACATTTTAATGGTAGAGATCCACTGTTTGATAATTAGTGGATTCGAGGAACCATTGATGGAAGGTGGAAATTTCTACTTAAAGGAATCAATATTGAGTGGTTCCTTCCCATGGTTATTTAGAATATTAGAATGATTCATGTAACCAGTCATATATTGAGAGAGTTGGGTGAGTATACCCATAATATATTTCTTCCCATATCCCATTTAACATGGTTTCTCAAGATAATAGTTATTTTATTTCATATCACATTCATCATTAACTTGATTCCTCCTCAGTACATCAATTGACTAAGACCCAGACTCGTAGTGTAAGAAACAATAATAATAGTAATTGTTTAATTGATTATGAAAAATCATTTATAGTATGTCAAAATCATAAAACCATAATTTTAATCTATGACTCATTTTCATTATCTGAGGTCAATCATGGTCATAATCTATTCAAATCCTATATAATGTTTAATAATTAAAAAGTTAATTAACTGAAATATATCATGGTCAATCATGGTCATAATCTATTCACTTTTTCATTATTTGTTACACCCATTTTTATCGATGATGAGCATGTTAATACACAACTAACACCTTTTAGAGTTTATAAACCTAGGTGAATCTATAAAACACTTGTTTATACATTCCAATACCTAAACAGTGATGTAATCTCTATTAAAACAATATAATATTAAAATTACAATTCTTATTGATAGTATATTATATAAGGAAATATACATTTTCTATTCAAAAAAGGTATACGTTCATTATCTATAATAAATAATCCTTACTCTAATTCCAATAGATGAAACCCTATAAATTCATATGTAAATATATATACTATCATTTTAGTTGAATAAAAATACATTACCCCAAATAATAAAGGTTTATATTAATTATTGAGTAGATATATAATAGTATTATTTCATGAATGATCTTAAAAATCTCCCACATAGATATTTTCACTTAGTACACAACTTCGACATACCCTATAAAAAACCTGAATTCATATCATGTGGAATAATAAGATATGAAATGGTTAGTACATTTACTATATAAGGGTATAAATAGAATATACTAATCAATTATCACAAGTGACAATAATATAAGAATATGAGTTTGATAATGAGATCATAATATATAAAAATTATACCTAATCACTCAATGATCATAGATAATAAATCATGATATAATGTTTTCTCACAAAAACGAATATGGTATAAGTGTGTGGAATCCTTAATAATCAATCATCATCCCTGATAAATTATCATAAGCATAATAAATAAGTTGGTTATATACAAATAAGCATATAAAATCATCTTTTTTGTCAGGGATCACTTCCAATACCATTATAATGGATTTAGTTCAGTCCCCATTCCATTATCCCCTTTTTCATGATTCACTTATAGGAATATCTAATTGGACAGATTCCCATACTAAACGAGTTTCACTCCCTATATAAGCCTTTATTCTCTCATGAGATAAAAATTTTCACCCAATGCATTGAGTTCAATATATCTTCGAATCCATCCATAAGAAATAAAAACTGTACATATTTGTTCAAAAAATATTTAAATTTTCATCATTTCATAATATCATAACCCACAGAAGGGGAAAAAGTTTCCTAAAAATTTCATTTGTGTATAATCGATGGAAAATAAAAGGGTTTTATAAGGGTTTTATCATAACATAATTAACCCCTAAAAATATGTTTCATATAACAATCCATAAATAATTTTCATTATAATACATTTTGGTATGTAAATTTGATGGTATCATAACATCATACCCCCAATGAAGAATAATAATTTTTAATGAATGTTGAAATTCATTAAAATATCATTAAAATGACATTCAAATCATTATTTGAAAATATAAAGAAAAGCATTTATTTTGATAAATTTAAATATAACATTCATAGAATATTGAGAAAAATCATTTCTAAGAAATTTTCGATGAAATATTGTAAGAATTATTCAAATAAAAGAGTAATCATGGTGGTAAGAAATATTTTTTATACTATATTTGATGAAAATAAACATTCTCTTCACAATTTTATCGAATTTCAAAAAATACATGTTTGTAAAAAATTTCATTAAAAATATTCATTTAAAACCATTAAAAATAAATAAATATGTAATGCAAAAACATTTTAAAAAAACTTCATGTATACTAGAAAACAACAATGAACCCGTTTTTAAGAGAATGTAAATCGAAGAAAACATTTATCAAACAAAAAAGGACATAAGGTCAACTTTTAATTAAAATACATTTATCAATAGTTTTAAGAGGTTAATATTAGAAAATTGTACTAATACAAAAAATTTATATGAATAACTAGAGTATAATAAAAATATTTTCATTAAAGGGATATTTGGAAAAAACAATTGAAATACAAAATTCATATTGATTATCCCAAAATGAAATGAGATAATAACGAAACCCTAACCTAAAATATCATATTTCTTAACAACTATTAAAATATAAATATATAATAAATTTATATTTATTATAATTATATTATAGATAAATATTCTTACCTAACAAACTAATTATGAATAAATATTATTTCCATTAATCCTTTTATTGATAAGTTCATCATTAAAATGATCATTTTGGTGAAAAACGGTCTGTTTTCGATGCATGTTTTAGTTCAAACGTTTCATTTCTTCCACAACGGTAATGGTTTCATTATATATAATATTAATACATAAATGTGTATCAAATTTATTAATCATATATGATTTTATAACTATTCATTTAAAATAGTGATGAAAAATAGATCATATCATTTCATGAAGGCAGTAATCTACACATATGTAAAAGCGACATTATCATTTTATAATGAATGGAGAGGTTTAAAAATAGATATGATACTATAATTCTGGTGGAATAATTATTTCATAAATATTATATATAAAAATTAAACCAATCGTAATATAATAATGAATTATAGTGATGGAAGATGAGTTATATATCTCTGTGGTGGTTGCAGTCCAAACGTACGTACATGTGAGGCCTTCAACTCCAATTTGATAGAAAGGATGTTTAAAATGGTAAATAAATCAGAATAATAATAATAATTTTGTAATTTTAAGATATTTAATTCCTTATTTTATAATAAATACCCAATATTAATCGTAGTAATTAGAAGAAATAAAAATGAATGTTTGTAGTTAACAGTTATACCTCTTTGTTGATAAACATATCAGAATTAAACCTTAAAAATAAAAATGGTATAATAATTAATATAGGAACCTGATGATATTTGTAGGGATTTTACACTTTGGTTATATTAAGTTCATACTATGATATAATTCTCATGATGTGTGAGTAAGAGAGTAGATGCGGTATCATTTTTATAAGTGAGGGAAATTATACACATGGAATTTTTCAAAATACTAAAATATATAGTTGTATTACTCAAGTAAAATGGATCCAAAATGACTCATATTCAAATATAATATATATAAGGTAGAAATTACACAAAATAAAAATTAAAATAAGGTTTTTTATGAAAATT
Source organism: Viscum album (assembly GCA_963277665.1). Lineage (NCBI taxonomy): Eukaryota > Viridiplantae > Streptophyta > Magnoliopsida > Santalales > Viscaceae > Viscum > Viscum album. The sequence goes on along the minus strand of OY728119.1, from coordinate 112,922,260 downwards.
TATTCCTTATATCTTAGGTTAACCCCACTTTTAACTCCATTAACTTTTACCATTGTAACAATATTTTTTACTTTGATAGCTATTCTTTTTTACAAAAAAATTGAAATATTAAATTTCATTACATATTATGACTCCATAAATTGAATCAATTTTACATGAATAAGGATATATAAATAGAAGAAATTGATTTTAAAATAATTGTTCAAAACTTATCAAAACCATCTTAGGATAAATGAATTTTCAAGCATTAAACTGACTTTAGCTTCATTCCATTCGAATTATAAACTATTAGATGAATGTTAAAAAACATTATTGAATATATTATCATAAAAGTTAACTAATAAAATTCCTTAATAGATTATTAATTAATTTATCAAGATAAAAACACGTTGTGTGCGTAAAAATGGGTTTTAATAAAAGTTGGTCATTTTACCTTCAAATTATTTTATTTTCAAAACCAACCATTTCATGAATAGTGAAATAATATATAAATGTTTTAATACTAAATTTTAAAAATTAATTTAGCCTCATTTATTCCCTTCTAATCCAATATACTAGTGAAAAAATTCAAATTAAATAATAATAATAATAATAATTCAATACTGTAGATCAGTAAATTCAACCTTTTTTTATAAAAGCGTATAACATTAATGACGAAGATCAGAAGAAGTACATGAATGAAGCCATGAAGGGAAATTTTCCAGACAGAGCTGGTTAGTGTCAAATGGGCCTGAGGACGCCAGCTGATGAGACACGTTGTTTCCTTCCCTTTTGGTGAATGAGAAGGTGCACAGTGAGAAACGTTGGCAGAGTGAGAGAATTCTCCTGAAAATGGTACCAAACGAATGGAGTCCTCCGTTGATGTGATTGATAGCGTCGATAACGGAAAGACAGTCAGACTCAATGATGATTTCATCCCATCCGCATTCAATAGCGAACATCATACCATCAAGGATGGCCTTGGCTTCAGCGACTATTGGTTCCCATAATGTCTGATGTGGTTCATACTTAGCAGCAAGGATTTTCCCCAGATGATTTTAGGCAAGGAGGCTGAGGGAAACAAGCCTAGCTTTTGGAAGCGACGCGTCCACATTGATCTTGAGAATCCCTTCCATTGGGGGGATCCAGGGAACAGGAGGGGAGGGGTAGACACCCAGCATAGAACATCCACTGTGGCCTTCCCAAACTTCAATCCAAGAGGAAGCTCGATCAATTCAGAATTTGGGGGGTCTGTGGGCATGATGAAAAACATCATCGTTGCGCCGGACCCAAATAATCCAGGACAGAGTGCAGAGTGAACCAACATCAGCAGGGGAAAGAGAGGAGCACCAACGCCTCTGAAGATTGGGAAGGTCAGAGGCCAATGCCAGCAAAGTAGTAAAATCCGAGCCCCATTGATTCCAGATTCCAATAGCTCCCGGGCAGAGAATGATAGCATTCAGAGGGTTTTTAGGAGTGTTCGAGTAGAAAGGGAAAAAGGCAGTGCTGGCCATGTGTCGATAAACGAGAAGGATCATTGTTGGGAGAGTTCCCGTGCAAACCTGGCACCAGAAATGAAAAATATTGGGGGGGACGTTGAGTGACCAGATCGATTTCCAATGACCCTCATCCCTACCAATTGGGTGGATTCCAAGAGAAAGTCTGTAGTCAGATCTCACTTTGTAAACGCCTGTAATGTCATTGATCCAGAATCGACGGTTATGGCTAGGGTCTGGTACCCAGGGGATGCTGAGGATAATTCTTTGATCTATTTTGTTAAGCCATTCGAGGATTTTATCCAAACACCACCCTTATCCCTTGTTGGAAAGGAGGCAGCTGATAGTGGCGTATTCCAGACCTGGTTGGGCGGGGGATGTAGCCCGTAAACCATCCTTATCAACAAGCCAGGGATCAGAACAAATTTTGACAGATGAGCCAGTCCCAATCCTTCAACCCAATCCTTTATCCAGGATCTTTTTAGCCCCCTAGATGCTTCTCCAGAGGAAGCTGTGACGAGGACCAAGAGAGGAAGCATGGATGTCCGTGTGGGGAAAGTACTTAGCTCGTAGAACTTGCGCACATAGATAAATTATCAATGAAATCATTTTTAACCTATGTGTTTCATTTAAAATAAATTATCAATGAAATCATATTTAAGATAAAGATATCACAAAATTTTAGGTTGTTAGATAATGATACAGACAGTTATTGAAATAATCATGAGAGGTGGGTATTTAAATCCAAATGATGTGATTTTTTTATTAATTTTTAGATATAGGAGTTAGAAATATAGGTCATGGAAAATAGAAAACTATTTTATAAACCATGGTAAACATTTATTGAATTAAACATTTAAGAATTTTCTGAATTTTATTCATGAAATAACAAAAATAAAATTTTTAATGCAACTTTTTAATTGGGAAAAATAATTTCCTAAAAATATTTGATTTAAATATCTGAGTAAGAATTTTATACCTTTGGAAGGATATTTATATTATTAGAAAACAATTTTATATCATTAAAAAATTATTAATATTTTTTTTCATAGAGTATATTGTATTTAGTATTATATAATTATGACCTATATATAAAGTCATAATATACGAAAATGAGAAGAAAAATTTATTATCCACTTAAAAATAATGTATTTTATAAAATATTAAATACTTCACCCTCTATAAATTCCACCTTACTATTTCAGAAAAAAAAATTGATGATAATTAATTCACAGTTAGGAGAAATAATTACTCTAAACTGATATTGTTTATTTTATATGAAATACTATTTTGAAAGTGAAAATCATTATTTATTTTCCTTAAAAATTGATGAATGATTTTATATCAATGTATTTATTCCTAAAGAGTATTTGAACATATAATATTATAAATATAAAAAATTGTAATTTACATATTAACTTATGTTTTAAGTTTTTATTTAAAATTATTACTAATTAAATGGTCATATAATGACCACACTACAATGGTTGGGTAATAGTCTGGCATTGATTGGATTCCAAAGTTCACATTTCCCTTGATACACTATATATAATCCACAATTTTCAAACATCACCTTTCACTATTTCACTTTCAATGGTTCTACAATCCCCATGATAATTTCAATCATATCTATTACGATTCACTTATTTTTTATTTCCATTATAGGATGACTTATTTTCATGGGAGAATTCATGCCTATAAAGTTTACATTAGCGTATAAATTATTACTTTTTTTAATCTCTCTATACAATTCATCGATATTATAATAAATATAATTTGATGATGTGCATTGTTCCAATTAAATGTAATCGTATTTATAGGTGATATTATTATAAAATCCTAACAATATGTCTATTTGAAATCAGAGTTATTTTATTAAGAAATAAATTTTGAGTTGTTAGATATTTTCTACTACATCTGTTTTATAATATAAAATATAATTCTATTTGAAAAAGTATATATAAAAAAATAATTTCAAATATAAATTTATAGGCATCTATAATATTACTAGTGGGGTCTATGAAAAAGAGATACCAAATTTAATATAGAAGAATATGTAAATAGTGTAGTATTTATTGAACCAACAGACATCACTATTTAAGATAATATTAAATATAGTTGTTGTTGATGGATGGATAATTTCCTTCGAGAAAATATTTTGATATTTTGAGTTTTATAGAGAATCAGAATTTTTTTACAATTTTTCATTTTGAAGTTCAAACTGATTAGTAGTGGTATTTTATTAAAAATTACTTCGAGAAGAATAAAATATATACTAGAGTGTGGAAACCATTAAAACATATATTTATTGATAAAATATTTTCATAATGCTATTTAAAAAATAATTAAAATATTATTCTGGGATTTGAATAAAAAAGACCACCTAGTTGCGACTTATAATGAATATTTTACCCTGTCATCCTGGTATGGTTGGATGTTTATTCTAGATTCAGAGAGTAAAATTTATAGACATTACATATGTATAAAGGCATGTCTGTGAGGTATGTCAGTATCTCATGAATTTTAATTTTATAGGATGGTTGTTCAATGTTATAATGATGTTAAGATAATATTTATTAACACTAATATATCTCATGACATTTGGAATAAGAAGACGTCATAGTGATAAGAAATCAGGAAAATAGATAAGCATACCACGACGTAGGCCCCCACATATACAAATACAGGTAGGAAATGTTTTTTAGGAATGTTTAATAGGATCAAAAATTTGTTACCAGTGTGGTATGTTCAGTTATTTGAACCATGATTATAAAGAAAAAAAATATTATTGGAATCAATAATGGGAAACCATATGTTTAATGGTCCAAAATAATTAAATTCATTTATTAGGATTATCTTGAAAATATATGTTGGAATTTAGTTACTCAAGGTGGTACTCAAGAAGATAAAATGATTTAAGGTGTGTAAAAGTCATTTACTACTTTTACTATAAGTAATGTTCTCAAAATTATGTGGTGATTGGCACATTACTTTTTTACACAGGCTATAATAATGTGTTCCATGATTTGGTACCTATTCATTATATTATTTCCATTAAATTTTCATGTAAATTAGTAATATCACCTCATGAAATTGGGATAAATATTATTGGTATAAACTCTTATACGACCTATTAAGGTAACATGGATTTATAAAAATATTCATATAGTTATCTATGATTTTTTTTGATAAATATTGTGGTTTGAATAATATGAAAGTTTGTTCTTATTTTTATTTTGTATAGGATTTTATTTTATCATTCTATAATGTATTACATTACTATGTAATTAGTATTTATATTTTAGTATGATTCACTATTTGTATATAAGAATTTGTTCATACCTTTTATATCATATTAAGATGATAAAAATTTGGTTTAATGTGGGGGTTAAGGTTATATTTGACATGCAATTAAATAGAAGGAAATAATTTATCATAGTGAAGTTCATGTATTAAATGTTTTTTTTAATATTTTTCATATTCATTTTTGGTGTTTTTCCAGAACAGGAGGATGAATTTTCCATTCATAGAGTTCCTGACGTAAAGTAACTTCAAAACCTATGTATATAATGGATCCAATGTATCTATTAGAGTTTTAAGATATCTTACACGAATTACATGATAAGGGTTTCACTAATCTAATCAGTTCACCTTGGGGGATTCTATTTTTTTATCATAAAGAAAGTGTTTCTATGAAACATTCCATTGATTATAAAGAACACGATAAAATTACTATTCAAAACAAGTATATCATATCAATGAATTATTTGATCATCTCTAGGGTACATAGTTTTATACAATGATTGACCTCATTTATGGATACCATCTGCTAGCATTTCTTAGAAGACGACATTTTGAGGATGGTGTTTCATACTAAGAATAACAATTATGAGTTTTTTTGTTATTAATTTACTGTTAACTAATACACCGGTTGTATTTATAGATTTAGATTTCATATTTAGTGTGTTGTTAAATTTTAATTAGTATAATTGGATGGAATTATTTATAATCTAATATTTATTATGATCATGATAAAAATATGTGGATTCATTTTCAGACATTTAAAGAAAATAATTTTCATGTAAAATTTATCAAATGTAAATTTTTGTTCAATTAGTTTCATTATTTATGTATATTGTTTTTAAATATTATATAATTTTTGATCCTAGTAATACAAAATTGGGAGAATAGTGTCCATAAAATAAAGATTTCATTAATATTTAGTGATTTTCTAGATTATAAGGTTTCCACCAACAATTACTGGAAAACATTTCATGGTTATCTATCCCACTAAACAACATAATTTAATTGTTTGTTAATTTTAGTTGTAGAAAAAATTTATTAATTCTTTCTATAATTGAATATATGATTTGTTAATGATCCAGTATTACCATTTATATTTATAAAATTTTTGTTTTTTTATAGTGACACTTTATTCAGTTTCCTTGGGTGTGTGATGATACAAAAGGATAAAGTAATTTTGTATTTATCACCCCATTTTAAACACCATGAGAAAAATTATCCGATGAATTAAAGTTGTTCCTAATTTCTATATACCAATTCATACATTTTATATATCAATTAAGACATGTTTTTTCCAGAAAAAAATTATTTAGAGTTCTAATTCATTATTTTCATGTTCGTGGTGATTTTCCAGAGTTTCTATCCAAATTAAAATTTCATGAATGATTAGTATAGAGATAGAAATATACATGACGTGTACTTTATAATCACATGTTGTGTACCTTTATTAGGCCCACAACTCAACCATCCCATATATACACCCATGTTGCAGACCAAAATGAACATGTTATGTACAAATCCTTCACATACCATGTATGCCACTCTAGAAGAAGATAGGGTATGATAATGATTCTACATGACATATACAAGGGTTATACATGTAGTGTACTTCCACCAACTGAATTCCATTGCCCTAAATTAATTGGTGGCATAGTTTTTCAACTATCGATGGAGAATAAAATGATAAAGACAGCTGACCCAGGTACATAGAGTATAATTGTGAGTTCACACAATGTAATATACTTTTCTATGAATAGAGAGGAATGCATCCATATTCATAGTTTGAAATTTTATGGGGAGGTGCTACCACTCTACCGAAGTGATCTTCTCAAGAATCCAGTTTCATTTCTTCTACCTTTTCTTTCCATTTTACTATAATTTTCTTCTTTCTCCATCTTCCACTCGTATCTATTATAGGGTATGACTTTATGGTAATCCCTCACATCATTAATATATTCATAATAGGTGGATCATATTGTGTTGGGGTAATAATAATATTAGGGGTATAGTGTAATGAGGCTTCTAACGTGTTTTCTATTATTGTGGTTTTTCATTATAATTATATTAATGATAGATTTATCTATTGTACCAATTTCTTAAAATCAGACCAAGAATAACATTACTGGGGAAAAAAGGGAATTTCAATGGGTGAATCCATGAACATTGGGTGAGCTCATATCCACTCTTTTTGGGGTATTGATTCGTATCGTTTTGGAATGACCAACTAATAGATCAAGGGTTTGGTTTTTGTAAACACAAATACTAGTTATCAAACAATGAAGTGGTATTTTAATTTAATCCTCTTAATAAAATTATTTCACAAATAATTGGAATACAAAATAATGAATTTTTCAAAATCCTTTAATCATGTTTAAACACTAAAACATTAGTTTTTTAACCGTTCTTCCACTTTTAGGATTCAAACATAATTTTCAAAAATTATCTCACTATCTTAGCTACAAATTTTGATTCTCCTATCTGGATACTCAATGTAGAATATCTTACTAGAATCTACTAATTTGTATTCCTATTTCCCCTTTAGGTTCAATTATAAATATCTCTATCTACCTGATTTGATATACTATAAGGGAAATTTAATTTTTCATTCCCCACAATGGGCTTGGTAAAATTTAAGAATTGTTTTCGGGGATATCAAAAAACAAAATTGTAAGTATGATTGATGGTTTGTTTACCCAATATTTTAATTTTCATTTTTTGATTATTTTCTTTTGAAAGATGATCCCAAAACCCTATGTATTTGATTTTGAATCGAGGTTGGTACACATTTCCTAGAGAGGTTTTTTATCCATATGATCTAGTAGTGTCGTACTATTTTCTAAAAGAATATTATTTTCACATGGCTTATGGGTTTCAATATAAGGACTGCCCATATACATCCATCACCCAACTCATTCTTTATATTCTTCTAGAATAATCATTTTGTAATAAAAAATATTTAATATAAATGATGAAAGTATTTTCCACACACCATTTAGAACAAACTGAAAGGTAGGGATGACTTGGTATTATGGTAGAGGAGATTTCCAAGATAATTTCTAATATAGAATATATGATTGAGTGTAATGATGGATTTTATTATCCTATTTTTACTAGGTATGCATGTTATGATGTGGCTCAACCTATTAATTCACTAATAATTTATGGAAATGAGTTTCAAAATGCAAACATAGAATGTAGGAACACATAATGTCATAATAATAATGATTTTGATAAATTATTTATTTATGATCCCTAAGTTGATTTATCATCAGCACCAAATATTCACATCATTATTATTAGGTTTTAGGAATATTGAAGAAGAAACCCAAGGAGGTGTAGTACATAAAAGAACACAAAAATGAAGAAAATCCCACATTCAGATTTTACGGTCCACTGGGCAAGGACATCAAATGCCACCACCCAAACCACCTAAAAGTCAAGAAACCTGGCATCATGATGAGGGTGCAGGACATAATTAGTGATTCACATAGTTTAATTCATATAAAAAATACAATTACATGTTGGTATCATAAACTTGGTTGAGCTAAAGATATAAACCAAATGAGCTAGCTAGGAGTCAACCCATCCACTATTCTTCTCTCTATTTATATTCTGTTTTTAAGAACTGCAAAGTGACTAATGATCCTCCACACATCGTACACAAAAATGTCTTTCAAATACTATTAAAATAAAAATTAAATGATTTCACATGGAATGTTTATCACTATACATGACATGTACCTTTATGAATAGTGTATACTATAGTAGTGATTATTGAATTACAAAATATTGATTAAGTAAAGAAACAGGAATAAAGCATGTGTCGATGACAAGGTCACTAGAATGTATCTTATCCATCACTTGTTCGAATCACTCATACTCTCTTATGGTACAAGATTCATTATTTTTAATCCTGTTTTTTATTAAACAACAAGTGAGATGTTAATAATGTAATAAAACCAATTTTGAAATAAAAAACACCAATGGTAAGGATGAATTGGCTGGAAGGTTCATATCCCACAGTTCAAAAATATATGTTTTCGAGTCCTTATAATATGTTCATTTACATCCTTTTTTCACATAAATAAAACTAGCCAGTATGTATTTTAGTATAAAATGTGTGCATTTATATATCAGTTTCATTAAAAATTTAATTTTTAAAAAAAATAATAAATCCCCCGAGGCTGATGTCGATTGATTGGGAGAACCATAACCTATTTTCCAAAATACCCTGGTTTGTACTCATCTAATATCGAAATATCATACCATTCCTTCAATAATTAAAAACACATGTCACGTGTACTTCCTTTCATTGTGTAGTAATATAACTATACCAAAAATATTAAAATAAAATAAAAGTTGTTGTAGTACAACCTTAACTCTAGTGGTTGAGGGTATGCACTCAAAACAACTTCATCCCCATTTCAAATCACACCTCGAGAACCAGATCATGTGTTTTCATTCTATTTTCCCAATTTTAGAAAACATGATGTATACATCACTAATATACTATAGGTATTGGTATTTTTTCATGTGTAAATATTTAATTATTTTTAATTGTAAGTAACAACAAATGATAAATTTTTATTAATTACTATAATATATATATATATAACAAAAAAAACAATATGTTGCATGTATAGTACCATACACTTAATGTGGTCTCATGATAAACTTTGGTTCCCTAACACTACTACACCCCATGTCGAGACCCACCCTAGCTCCCCTTTTTCATATGCCATATGTTTATCAAGATCCCCCATCTCAAATCAATCATTTTTCTATGATTCAATCTCTTATTTGACCTCCATTTATATCATCGATCTAGATAATTGATTCAATAACTAGTATTCCAGTGATCTGAAGACATTAATGGCGAGGGTGAGGCATTCATAGAAAACCTATAGTACATGGGTACAATGGAAGAACATACACTGTTTATATCACGTACATGACCACATTTTTTCAGTTTGAGATTCGAAAACATATGAAGTTTGTGTTCAGAAAATGACTTGTTATATTTCCTCTATCTAGAATAAAATAACCCATGTCTATCAGACCACATAGCTAGACTCACCGTGTCAAACACGTGACCTATGCATTCGGTAAACATTTTGTTCATCATTTTGAATGATATTTCCGTGTCAATAAACACACACAGAATCAATTCCTATGATCACACACATTGATTTTTTATTATCTACATTCCATGAACATTGTTTTATCCCCCCCCCCATGGAAGAGGCCATGTCAGAGCACATACAGAACTACAATCTGCGTGATCACTTAAATGACTTTTTCCTCCTGAACATGTGATGTCCTATTATTTTTTCAAATCACATGCCCACTCACCATGTACATCTAGAGAACACAGATTGTATTCCTGATAATAACACATGCCACACACTCGATATATACAAACTCTTTACATTCTTTATGAGTTTATTGTTATTTTTATTTCTTTTTCATTTTTTTATTTTTTTCATCTTTTATTTCATTCATGATCATGGAATAAGGAGAATATGCTAGTAGAATCAGACCATACCTACTACTAAAGAGGTGCGACAAGACCCATAATGTGCACAGATCCAGAAACCATGTGGTCCTTCTACAATAGATCTTCCACCTCACTAGCCAGAAGTATTGGAGACCATAACTCATGTACCACTACCCCATGCATCCTCAATGGCACATTTGGACCCTATGGCTACTACGACACCTTCCACATCTACCGAGGTATCTAATGGGGTAGGTATTATCATTTTTGGGACACCATCAGGTTCATCCGCGACAACTTAACACACAACCAGTACTTCAAATCCATCATTGACAGTAGATGTTATATATCCACTAGTTTCAATCTCATAAGGGTGTTCAACTCTAGTGACTTGTGCACCACCATAGTCGGTACCTATAGTAGCATGACCCAGGCCACATATCATTGTAATATTTTATGAGTTTCATCACACAACATACTGATGGCGTTTTTTGATCCAATTGAGAAGTATGTTCCAAGACATCATTATTCTAGAGAGACTGACCACATTGGAGAAGATCAAGGTACTCCTCAACCACACACATCTGATTGAAACTCTCTAGTTTAGCAATCCTACCATCATTGATTTCTTTTTTTTATTTTCTTCCACATTCTATTTTGACGTGCCTGTATAATGAGACACACCCAATGACACAACTACTTAAATCAGATTATGGCTCGGTGGGTGAACATTTTCACTCAATATGGTCGCATTTGGATGAGGGTGTTTCTTTTACACATATACATCCACCCCACCTCATGTTACATCGGTCACTCACCCTGACTTCATAGACATAATTTATATGTGATGGGAGCATGTTAGACATGATTTATAGTATTCCCCTATCTCATAAAAGAGCACCCTCATCCATTCTTATGGATTGTGCTACACCCACCTATATTTCAGTTCCATTCTTTTCCCCAACATGAGGAAATGGGTGTATTGTCCGAACGAAATATGAATATTTTTACCTACATCATCTGACAAGATTATGCTAACCCCCTATTTAACCCCCTCATAATTACTTCTTATATCCACTAGCCACCAGGGAAACCTGTACAATGGGTTATACACCACACAATATTCACACATTATTGGGGCGTTTGAGTCATATATTCCTCATGATCTCTTACGCTCTCCCCTAGTGGATGTAATTTTTCATTCTTATTCCCATGAAGTTGTTCGATAAGTAGGGGAGAACTATTGTGCTCATGTTGGATCCCCCTACACCCGTTGTGGTGGGAGAGGAACCACCTTCTCCCAAGGGTGATACTTCTTTAATTACACCACCACCCTCCACCAACGGATATTCCCTCTCCACCTCTCCTATAATATTCATCCATTTACTCATCTACCAAAATTTCTACTTCAGGACCATCAACAACCCCACCTCCACCTTCACCTTCAGCTGATCTCCCAATTTCTCCCCATAAGGCCATCACGGTTCTCCTGTAGGATGCCATATATCAATGACTTGATTAGATAGAAGTTATATTAGGCCTCATTATTCCACACCTATGCTTTCAGGTCTCCCAAGTGCCTGTTCGTCGATTAAATCCCCATCCATATTCACCACATGCCCATTTCATAGCCTTTTCCAAAAAAAGAAATTAATTTTTGGGCCCGATGACACTTCTACTGCTACCATGGGCCACGATATTCTATTTGCGACTACAAAGTAGAGTGAGGTCCCTAGGCCACCAACTTCTACTATCACTTCACTCTCCTTACAAGAATCCACTATATCTAAATGTTCCTATACAAAGGATACTTATTGATTATTCTAACATAAGGTTATTTTATTATATATATATATATATTAATCGTTTATAGTGATTTTATGGTTTGTATGTGTACAATTGTTTTCTATTTCATTGATAGTGCAACTACTATTGAAGATCATGAGAATCTAGATTCAAATTATTTACATCTTTTTTGTGCTCACGCTAGGGGAGTATTATTTTGGAGTTTATTTTCATCTTCTTTTCTATTACTAGTTCCACTTCTATACCTTGACCTGGCCCAATTGTGCCTTTTCCACATCTATTTTTTTCTATATTATTTCACTTGGAGGCCATGTATTATATTAAGTATGGTGGGAGAGTATCCTAACTACATTGGTATTTTTTATTAAACTAATATAGTATACATCATTAAGTTGATGAAATATTTTATGATTTGTACCTTTTTGATTAATTATAATTTTAAACAATAAAGATGTATACGGGAATTTTATATGTTTCATGCATATTTTACTTTTAATGTATCTTAATTAGATTTCTGATATAGTTTTATTTTTTATTTAAATTCATTTCTATTTTTTAATAGATTTATCATTTATATTCATGTGATTACTAGATTTACCTATTATTATCCTCATTAACTAGAGTATTCTGAGACCTTTTTCATATTCTTCTGCAAACCCTCTTTTGGGAATGAATAGTGGTATATTCATAACTATTATACCTTGTTATTATTTCTCTATTAAGTAAAATGTTTTTAATCACATTAAAATGGATTTTTAATTTGTTTAATATTTTCAACCCATTTGACTTTCATACCCACCCTATACTCTACCTCTATAAAATCCATTATAACTACAAACTACCTTGATAGGTAGCTACATGAATATATTAGTTATCCTTCCTCTCATTATTATTTGAGGATACTTCATTATTGTTCCTTTGAGGTTCAATGAGGTAGTTTGGATATTCAAGGTATATTTTTTTGATCAACCACAAAATTATGTGTGGGGTTGAGTGCCACATTTTCATTTCAGAAAAAGGTTTCCAAAACCACTATTCATTGAATTTCTATGTGGTTCTTCTATTAAAATATGGTGAAAAATTAAAAAGAGGTTAAAATTTATTCATCAGACATATTGATGATTTATGAACCCGTGTTAGTAATGGATGTTGATGGTGATGTTTACCTTTGAGATGCCTTGATTGGAATGAATTTCCATTTATCTTTGTAACTAAAAATCATTCTTTATTATTTAAGAATTCATCCTCCCAATTCAAGCCTTTAAGATTATTTTCACATCATTACCTACAAAATCGTATCCTAAACAACATGAGAACATTATTGATAGGCCTCATGATATTTGTGATTTTATTTCAATTTGAGATTTAGAATACATTAAAGCCTATATATAGAGTGTGAATATATGTGAGATTGAGCACAACTATGATAATATGATCTTGGTTAAGGAGTTTTCTATTTTTCATAGTGAGTTAAATCATCAAATGGAATGTATATTTTTTAAAATTAGAAAAAATGTAACTAATATTGGATGATGTTTTTTAATTACATTATATATGAGGCATGATAAATATATATTTGAAATAAAAAAAATCCTTCAAAATTCATCTTCTATGACTACACTATTTATAAATTTATTTAGTTGAATTATTCCCTTTTTAAATATGAATTATTTTACATATATGGTGAGATATAGATGGAGTGTAAGAAAATGAGTAATTGTGGTGGATTTTGATGTGACCAATTTGTGTATAAAAATTCATGTATTTCATAGATTAATTAGGATATATTTTCTCCATATACAAATTCTTTTATGTGTCAAATAATTTTTTTTGGCATCGGTGGTGATTTTTAAGTAGTTTATATCCAAATGCACAAATTTGGAATGTTCAGTACAGAAATTGAAATATACACATTTTGTACCATATAAACACATGTCTTGTAACATGTCCATACACATGGCTTTGTCATCCTAAGTACATGCCCATATAGCTGAAAAAAAATCAACACCTCCTATACACATCCTTCACATGACATGTATTTTGTTTTTAGGCACATTGCAAGAATGTGGTGGAGGGTGATATATTATGTTTTTTTATTAATCGTTTCCCAAAACCAAGAGTGAGGAACTTTTATGTAAAATTTGTAATTATTTTTTTAATATTTGATGAATTTAATACATGGGATTTGGAACTGTATTTATTTATGATTTTTGATTTTCTAAAAAGGAACTTCAAGATTGTCTTTGGTGTGCTTGTGAGGATGTAAGGGTAGAATCCCTCTAATAGTGATCCGCACATGCTTCAGTATTCTCTGAGAAATGCCAATCGTTCTCTTGGTGATAGCGTGGTGAGTAAAATGACTTTTTTTGTTCTTTCTTGATTTATCATTCTTCAGTCTTGACGAAATTATCTCTTAGGATTATTAATGTTGAAAATGAGAGTGGAGGAGGTGTCAAGAGAAAATTCAATGTCCGCAAAACCTCTCTATCCCCAAACATGGAACTGGTTTCAAATGAATTACACAATAGATGATGCCATCTATTTATAGAGGTGGGATTTCAGTTACAAAATTTAATTTCATAAAATCCATAAAATATAATTATTAGCATTAATGAAATCCCATTCCACATAATAATATTAATAATAATATTAATTTTTGTGGGACAACTTGCGAAGAATGGATAAATAATATCTAACAACTAGTAAAAATTTATTTTATCACTACGCACGGTCTTCGTCTATTCGAAATACTCTTATATAAATTGAACACCAAAATAAATATTTTATCTTCTTAAATAAATATTTTATTCAAAAACTAGTAAATAAATATTTATTAAATATAAAATAATATAAATTTATTTATTTTATTTATAATAAGATGAATAAATATATTTTTAATTTATGTGATCAATATAACATAAATAAAATTTTTCCGCAGTCTTGAGAATAATATTTACTCAATTAATTAAATTCATATAGAATTTAATTGATACCACCAGAATCTCTTCGTGTCTGACCCTCTAGGATTCTTTCTCATTGGCATTACACGGGCTTTCATGAATTCCAAGGTTACTGTTTAGCAATGGGTCAAGGAACCCAAGAGAAATAACTTTAAGTAATAATGACGACAACCACATAAGAATGATCACTGTGTAATATTATTCATTTTTCACATAATCACATCAAGAATGTGTTCATGAAGGCTTTATAAACCTATATGATTGATACAACATTCTTTTAATATCTGAAATAAAATTATCATTACACAATGGCCGTGGAATTTAGGGTCATAGTTCTATTTATATCTAGGCGAAAAGATTTATACATCCATAAATATGGAAGGGGAAAATTATTTCTTCACTTATACATTAATAAATATTCATTTGTGAAACAACCAACATAACTTACTTCCTTCCAACATATGGTGCGCTAGTTTTTGTAAGAAAAACTAAGTGTGTGATCCATGACATGAATGAATGATAATATTAAAGTCTAAGGACCATAACACATGCTCATGGTTATAAATATATAATGAAAAAGCATACAGAATTTCTACCTGTGGGTATATTTTCATAATCATCCATCTTGGAGATTACCATGTAAAAATTTCAGGAGAATAAGTGTAACACCCCGAGATTTTATGAAAAATATTCTTTTAATATCATTGATGTCTTGTGTTGTATGCTACAACAATATTACCTTGAGCTACACGCAACACCGTATGAGCTTGCAGTATACACAACACTATTCTTGGATCATGTTACACACAATTTTGATAGTAGTTATTCTATGAAACATTGAGTGTATATATATAAATATATATATATTCAATGTATAAATGAAATATGGTTGGATTCTGTTATACGAAGCAACGGAGGAGTCTTTCACAACACGCAACCCTGACTTGGCTTTCATTACACGCAATCGCAACTTTCCTCGATAGCGTGTGTTGTACGCAATACCGGGTTTCACTAAACAACGATATATGGTTAAAATATTATTAAAACTAGCCGTTCTGAATAGTAATACCCACTTTTTGAAATTTTTTAAATTTCATATTTCAAAATGGACTTCATTTTGGGATTCGGAATATTGAAATTATCCTAGGGTGAAATTTTGGTATTTTTCTGAAAACTTTCAATTTTTGATGAATAGTGAAAACACTGGGTTACTATTTAAAAACCGACTTTTTATTTAAATACTTATTTATTTTATTTAAATGTATTTTAGGTCAAAATTGACACATAATACCTATATATGTGAAATGTAATTCATTGGAGTCATTTGATAATAATTTTAGATATATACAAATTTTATTGAACTTTTGAACGTCTTTTACCCACCTCCTAGGAGAATTTGCAAATTTACATAAAACATAATTCTACCAATTTTGTGAATGGAATTTCAAAAATTCGAGAGACACGGTTTATGTAAGTAAGTAAAATGCGGTTCAATGAGATGAAAATAATTTTTGGTGAATAGTAATTTTTTACTTTTATTTACCACTGTTAAAAGTAAATAGGGTAATTAAGGGTAAAAATGATATTATTATTACCCTAAAAGATGTCCTAATTCTATTGGATAAGTGAAATTCGACCAAAAACAACCATAGGAATAAAATATGACCATTTAGGCCCACTTAGATTAGATTAGGACATTTATTATTAATTTATTTAAAGAAGGGTTAAAATAGTTAAAATCAATGTTTAATAAGTAAATAATTTTTAATATAGGGTTATACATAAGATTAATTAGACTATAAATATTAATTATAAAGATAAAAAGATTTCCTACATAATTATAGTTTATTTTTAATTTTTAGACTTTAAATAATTTAATTTATTTATGACACAATGATGATGTAGTAATTATATTATTAATGAAATATTGACATAATTGATGTTATAAATACTCAAATAAATGTAATTTGATACTTTTTATGAATTACAATAATTTTATATGTTTATAGGACATGTTATTGTTGATTTAATTAACTTTTTTATAACTAATCATTCTATTATGATTTTCACAAGAATCAATTACCAAATAGTTTCAAAATTGATAGAAAATAGTTTTGAAAACAAATATTATATTATTAATTGTTATTATATTCCTAAAAATATAAGGTTCGGCCAAATGACTTAGATAAGGTTATATATATTAATACTAAAAAACTTGGGGTTATTTTTTGCTTGTTATAGTAAGTTTAGTAACCTTATATTGTAAGAACACAAAATGACACGGTAAAAGTAAAATTATCTAACTTAAAGTTAAATCTAAATGATAAGGTTAAAATATGAACCTAAACTTGTCTAAATTCTATTTGATGAGAGGATTTAGACCCATACCCACCTTTTATTCTAAATAAATCAATTTGGAGCTATTAAAAACCGAATATTACTTTATAATAAAATAATATTTTTAGTTATTCCAAAGGTGCCCCTCTCCTCCCTATAAAAGGGCAGCTCCTCCCTCTCTTCCTCACACCACATTGAGCCTTCAAGCTCGGCCAAACCCTACCAAATTCTCTTCTCCAATTACATAGAAACATCCTAGAGGTTCCGTTCTTCTTCAAAGACCAATTTTAGTGCCCTAAAAGGAGGTCTCAAAGAGGCGCTTCAAAGAAGAGGTACTGTCTGTTACCGATTCTTTCAACTTTATTTCTTCTTCCACTTCTTCTTCTTTAGTTATTTAATTATGAAGTAATAACATCAGTATAAATCATATAATGATATGTTTTTATAAGTATTAAATAACCCTATTTCACCATCTATCCATCCTACGGAAAACGAAATCACCGCGCGTGCGTATGTACGGAATACCGTCTCCACGCCGTGGTGTAATCTATTTTCCGCCACCACTATACATGGATGTGTATAATGGTGTAAATAAATAACTATATATGGTTATTGTAAATTGATATTGATTTTTTAACATTATAAATACACTTCAATACAATTCCACGATCATGGGAATGATATCATCGCTCGTGCGTACGTACGGACTACCATCTCCACGAATGCGATGAGATTCATTTTCCATGATTAACCATTCAAGAATGATTATAAAGTATATATAATGAATAATAATGGAATATATGTCATAATGAAGCTAATGGATTTATATATACATACACACACATATATATATATAAATATATATATTTTTCATCTACTTAATTCCATTCAATTCAATAAGGAAACGAAAACAGCATTCATGCGTACGTACGGACTACCGTCTCCATGAATGGTGTATTTCATTCATTTTATCGATCTATAATATATATGTATATGATGAATATATATTATATATAAATCATGTCTTAAATTCTGAAATTTTTTAAATCAGGATATAAGTAATAATATCAAGAACGACAAGTCGAAACACATAAGATAAATGAAATGATTTCACCCAAAACACTACTTTAACATGAATTTACAAAAGAACGGGTAATATAAAGTAATAAGTGAACCATATATGATATAATAACAATGAATATGATTCGTTAATAATTCAATTACATTATTTAAATCATTACATAGGAGGTTCGGATACGTTCGAAGCATATCATACATAAGGTAAGGGATAAATATTCCAATATCATTCTTATCCGATATTGTTTATTCGTAAGTATTTGCTGGGATTATTGTTACTATCCATGTACCTGTTTTATAAAAGTGTATTCATGTATGTTTAAATTCCTTTTTACCCATTTTTGACTTTTACTACATGTTATTTAAGGAATCCTTTTTTGTTCACCATACGATGTACTTTTTGACTTTTCCAAGAAAAGTACGAGAAGAATGTTATTTTTAACTTATACGGCGTGAATGGATTTTTACGGTTTCATAACGCCTCATTTTAATGAAGCATACTCTAGAATATTTAATGAATAATTTCAATAAAATACTTTTATTTTAAAAGTGCATGGCATTTTGTGAAAAGAAAATGATTTTGAAGAAGAAATGATATTTTCCTCCAGAATTCATTTCAAATGTTTTATCAAAACCATTTTTCCATCAGATATGACATTATTTTTTATCTGTATGTTTGAAGTATAATGTCTCTATGATTTACATGGTTTCACTTTTCTTATGATGAAATGATATCCATTTGTTTTATATGGATTATGTTATGATGAGATGATGTTTATGATACCCATTTTATTCTTTGGGTTATGATGAATGATTTATGTTTATGTTGTGGAACAAGTAAGAATGAATTCATTATGAGATGGGTGGGATCTATATCTCCCTCCAATGCATTGGGTAAAGATTTATATCTCATGAGATAGAAATGGCTGGAATGGTAAGTTAATTTGGTTCAGAGTTATAGGACTGAAACGAGGAGTGAACTCGATTCAGAAAGGGACTTTGTCCACTAAGATGGTCTTGGAAGCAATGCCTTGGCTACTATGGAAATCATGACATGTGCTGAATGGTTTCCACAATTACATGTTTTATTCCCATTTTATCATGGTTGATGTTCTATTATGATATATTCCTTACGTACTTCCACGATTTATGTCATTGCTCAGGATTTTGATGTTTAAATTTCAGTTTTTGCTTCCAAATGTTTATGGATTGTTTTATGTTATCTATTTTTGCCGTTACTGAGCATTTGAGCTTACCCTTTTTATGTTTTATTTCCCCAGGAAGTAAATAAAGGTTTTAGGTAAGGAAACAAAAATGGGAAGATAGTTATGGGAGTTGTTGAAGATCTTTCACCATGATTAGAAGATTTTATTCTGAGTTTCCAAAGACACTATACTATTACGGTCCTTGTTTGTCTGTTTTGGTTATGTATTAAGTATTCCACAAAAGTAATGTATTGTCCATGTACATCAAGCTTCGGGTCTCTACAATAAGTCACATCTTCTTACGAGTACTCCCACCTAACATTCTATAGACTATGTGTATCATCATAGTATGTTATCAAACAAAAAACCTATATTAAAAATATTCTCATAGCACTTAAATGTTATTATCATAGAGGGGAAATACTTTTACATTATCAAGGAGAAAAATAATCTATAGGATTATTACATTATGGTCATGCAGAACAATTAACAATGTGTAATAATTTGTTTAATTTAATATTTAATACATCAAATATTAATGTAATCAAAGTAAAAATAGTTGGTTCTAGGACACCAAATCTAACAATATACAACCCCAAAGAACAATTTGGTGTCTGATATATGGTTATACATTCCATGTTTGTTGATTATACTCACGGTGTAGTTCCACCAGCAGACCATAGATGCTTAAAATTCAATGGGTGGAAAGGATTTTCAGCTACTCATGGAGAAAACATGTCCAAATATAGTTGAGAGATGTACATGACATGTAATTTTTCATAAACACTGTATAATAACTATTTCAATTATTGGATAGGAAGGACTCTGAATTAGGGGTTGGACATTGTAAAGGGTAGTTCTTCTGCTCCACCAACGTGATCTTCACTCAAATCTTGTTTTATTTCTTCTGCACTTTCATTCAATTTTAGGTCAAATCTTTCTTATACCCATCCTCTACTCGTATCCATGGTAAGGTTTGAGTTTCTACTCAACTTGTACATCGTGACCAATACCATAAGAGGAGGATATTCATTTTTGGGTTTATAATAAGGTTATTGTTGTTTTGTTGTGAATATTCAGATGTGTTTTCAATTATTATTTTTATTTATGATCATTTTAATAAGAAAATACTCTATTGAACTAGTTGGTTCAAATTAGACCAAGAATGGAACAACTGGGGAAATTTAAGGGAGTTTCCACTTTTGAATTCATGACCATTGGGTGAGTCCCATTCTAAATTTTATGGTTAATTATTTGAAAATGTTTTTTTTAATTCTTATTTATATTAAAAAGAGATTGGTATTTAAAAAATACTTTCTATTAGACTGGGAAATTATATTTTATTTTAATACTCATGGTAATATTATTTAATAAAAAATTATAATGTTAAAAAATTAATTTTTCAAAAAACTCAAATCAAGTTTCAACACCAAAATTCATATTCACTAAATTTATTTTTTCCTTCATCTATTTCAAATCAAATTTTCACATATTGTTTCACTCTCTTCCCTTCTCATTTAAATTAATTTTCTAAGAAAATTGACTATGAATATCTAACTAGTGTCTTAAAATTAATTTACCACTATTCTCTATGGTTGTGACACTAACAATTTATAGATACCCATTTAGTTAGATTAGAATAAAAATTCTATTAGACATGCCCCATGATAGGGGTAGTCAAATTCTATCATTATATCCAAAGAGATCATCAAGCAGAAGAATTACTCGGAGTCGTGGTTGGTTTACCTAGACATTTGTTTTCAATATCTTGAATTTTATATTAGGAACCTAAGTCCCACTTACCTATGTAATTTTATACGATTGGAGGTTGGTACACTTCATTTGGAGAGTATTTTTATCTTTACGATACTAAAATGTTGTAATCTTATCTATAAGTGTTATCCATACATGGATTATGGGTTTCAATATGAGGAATACCCATGAATATCCTTCGCCCACCCATTTATTATTCACTTATGGAACCATATATGAGTAATACAAGAAATTATTATCAATGAATGAAGCCTCTATAATATAATAGTTGGACTAAACTAAAAGGTTGCGATGATTTTATACAATTGGAGATCATCTTTACAAGATAATTTTTAATATGCAGAATCCTATTGAGTATGAGGCTGGGTGTTCTAACACTATTTCAATTGAGGAAGCATGTTATGAAGTGTTAACACTTGAAATCGATACCCTTGAAGATAGAATAGTTCACTATTAGTGGAGATCCAGATCTATTTTATTGAGTGCTAATTGAGTTCAACTTGGAGACACCCCGACCAGAATGGGTCTCCCTAGTTAAAAATGAAAAACAATAGGATATGATATATGAATTCAAAAATATTCCTAATTATTGTGAACACTGTAATATGGTAGGCCACAAAATCAAAAATTGTTGAGTATATCTGAAGTTGGTCAAGCCAGCTACAAGAATCACATCTTTTAAAGATTTCATAAGATGTAAGAAGAAAACGCTTATGAAAAATGGTTTAAATGACAAATATGATCCACCGAAACTAGTGAAAGTCAATAAATATTCTTCTACAAGATCCACATGGGTAGTCTTGGTCAAATAAGAGGAATAGTGGCCTACAAATCATATAAACTCATCCAATACATATGAACATAGAAATTAGTGAAATCTTTAATAGGAACCTTTCAATCACCTATTGAATCTTTCATTAGTTTTTTATCTATATTTATTTCAATGAAAACTGTAGTTTTTTCATGATATAATAAACTCATATATAAATGCATATACTGAATCGGTGAAGCCCCTGATTATTACATAATATCTTCATCAAAATCTAGTAAATAATATAAGACCAGGTGAGATACATGTCCAGAAAACTTCAGACATTCTCATAAATACATTCCTATTTAGAACCCTATGAAAGTGGAAGTAAATTCATACACACAGATTCATACTAGTGATGATTCTAAAGGGTATAAATCTGATACAAATCTCAAAAAGAAATGAATTATATGAAATAGAAAACAAAAATGCAGATGAAGGAAAATGGGGATCGCACCCCCAAACTGAAATTATAATGAAGATAGTATTTTCAAACTGCAAGGGAATTGCCAACCCTAGAATGTATGGTCCCTTAAGATCCTTGCTGGTAGGTAAAAATATAATCTTATTGTCATTTATGATCTAAAAATAAATTAAACAAATCATTTAACCCTTTTTAATGGTATAGGATATTCCAATCTAGGAATTACTCAAAATGAGGCTAGTTTTAATAGAATCTAGCTCCCAGTCCATGAAAGAGTTGAAAATATTTTTATTGTTTATAGATACAGGGGTTAAATCCAAAAGGAATGATAGTTTAAGTGTTTTCTAAAAACCAAATACATACACGATGCCTATTTGATATTGGGAATACAATATAAAAGTTAATTATAGAAAGCATTCACCATCTTAGAACTTATTCAGGAAATTATTCTTCACATCCATTGGAATGAATTATAATAAGGGTGAGTTAAATGATCAATAAGGGTAAAATAGAACAAAAGATATCATAAATAAATAAAGCATAATCAATTTTGAAAGTTAAATAACTAACCACACTTGACATTTAATTAATAACATGAGTATCATTACTAGATAAGTCATAGTAAATATAAAAAAGGTAAACAACTCAATCCACTTTCTAACTAATACATAACATGAGCACAAAATTAATCTATGGATAATATCAACTTAATAATATAATGTATAATAATAAAAATATTCCAAATTTAGGGAATTATTAATATTTTTAATCATGATAATATAAATCTTAATATCTATACCTTCAAGACCGTACACCAATGTAGTGTATAACCTTGGGTAAAAATGTATTTAATTTAGAAACATTAATTGTCTAGTGTGACTTATTGATGTATTGAGGGGATATACATTGATGGCCCACCCCTCATTGTATATCCTAATAATTCCTCATATATATTGTGATAGATTTCATGGATGATCAATATTCATTTTCAAAACATATACTTTTTTAATTAAGCATAAATATTTACCATTATTTCCCATGTGAAATTTAATTACATTCTATGTAAACACCATATGTAAAACTTATACGAAGTTTATGAAATAATAATATCCATAATAAAATGAATTTCTATATTTAATAAAAATTTAATGTTCCATCAAAAAATATTAATGGAATGTCATTGTTTTAAGAGAATGTAATCCATCATGAAACTAATCAATATATGAGAGGTTCTTATTGGTTCATCAGAAATATTTTTTTTGTAATAAAATATTGTATATTAGAAGAATAAATGGATTGTTAGTTTAATATGAAAATAATATTTAATAAAAGAGTTTTGTATTTTAAAACAATTAGAAAATTTAATATACGCAACATTTTTTAAATTGATAATGACAGTGATGATGTTTGTCATCATCGTATAAGTCAAAAATATATTCCCTTCAATTTTTTATCAAAAATATCCATTTGGAAAAATTATATAAATATTTATTTTAATCCATTTTTTGAGGTAAATGATATCTTAACATCTACATAATAAATCATTTGATTAAATAAAGGACTTTTGTAAAACAATATTTAAGAAAAATGACATGAAAGGTAACCATATTTGATTTGAAGAGAAATACAATAACCTTTTCATTTAAAAATTTGTTTTCTTAATTAAAGTAACAAAAAGAATAAAATTTAGAATAAAATATCTAAAATATTTAAATATCTATTAGATAGGAAATTATTTTGATATTTATAATGAAAAATAATAAATTCCTTTAATGATGTTAAAAAAATACGAAAATAATGTAACGTTCTAGAATTGATTATTGCCATTTTCATAACATTAAAATTTTAAACCATTGAATGAATATAAATTAATTGAAAAATTAGTAGTATAAAATAAATAGGTATTCATTTTAAATACAATAATGTGGTAGTATATATACCACATAAAATGGAATTGGTGCATATTAAAAAATATGTGTTAGTGGAAAATAAATTGAGATAAAATATCATACATCATATTACCCATAGATTCAACATAATCATGTCTATTTTGTTTAATTTTAAAATAAGTTATTAATTTACAATTTAATAATACTCATATTTATGATATCTGATATGTTCCTGTTATATTATTGCATTGCTATTTTATAAATAATCTTTAATTATTAATATTATTTATGGGGTTATTTGGATTATTCTTTCATGATTATTTTGTCATAGATTTTTTAGTTATTGTGAGTATAATATAGATACATCATCTATGTAATGATTATAAATTTATAAATATAAATTATATTCTTCATATACCACTTTATTCCAATCTTTTAAGGATGGAATTGGAAAGTGAATCGTATCACTTCAGGGAGATGGTACTTCTTACGTTCGCCCAACAAATGTAATCATTTCACTAATAGATGGAAGGGTAAGAAGTTGGATGATATATTAATTATCCAAAAATAATATTATGTCATTTTTATCAATATATTCATTATCAAAATCATTATTACTATCTATTTTAGTTGGTTATAGAAAATAATTACATCAGTTCGTGCGGTTGTAGCACTCTGTACATAAAAGTGATGGATTTGTTTCTGATTTTATAAATATGGATATGAAAATAAATAATCTCATCAACATAATAATATATATTTTTATGGTATAGTGTATTTATATAATATTAAAATTTTTATTACATATTTAAAGTGAGAAAAAAGAAGGTATCTAATGAAGGATCTTAGGGATGATAATTACCTTCTCTAAGAATAAAATCCTTTGGGTATCTTATCGAGGATAGAAATTTTGGTCTCTGGGGGAATAAAATCAAATATATAATGTGTATATGGATGATTTGGATATATATTTTAGTTTCTGGTTGAGCTTAATTACATGATAAATATGATCAAATTATGGCAGTGAGTTCCCTTCTACAATTGAGTAGTGTGATTTTTTTAAATACACAAAATTTTTCAATAATGATATGTAACTATCTCCCCATGTCACTAAACATTGATATATAATAGATTATAAAATATTTAAGGTTTATCCACAACTCCAATACAAAAAAAAAATAAAAATGTTTTAAACATTTTCCCATCTATTATCTAAGTATAGTTAGTTTTGTCAATTTAGTTTTAACATGGAAACCTTTTTTAAAACATAGATAATTACCACGCTAAGCCTAATATAAAATGATACATGTCAGATAATTTGAGATTAATACTTATAAATATTATATCAATTATATCGAATAAATATCCTATATTTTTTAAAAAATAATTTCAATACAAGAACATATAACACACAAAACCAATTGTAACCTTAATTGGGGTAATAAATTTTTATTTTTTTATGTACAAAATTTGACAAATTTTATTTTCTCATATTAAATATTATTAATTTTTATTATAAAAAATATGGACCCCATTTTATCAAATTTATGTTATAAAAGTTTAATATTTTTTTATAAAAACCCTCCAAAGAGTAATGAAAAATGGATTTTTTGGAAAAATATTTTTCATTCATAAGATGGTCTTATACTAACTATATAATTAATTTAAATAATTAAATTGAATAAAATTGATATAAATAGATATATAATATATAAATTTCATTCAAATCGTTCCTCGTTAAATATAATTTTAATTAATTAAAATCAATATATATTATTTCCTTTTGAAAAGTATTTTTCTAAAAAAAATCCCTTTTTTATTCAAAATGATCTTATTAATAGATCTATCAAATTTATTGTCAATAATCATTTAGTTACATATATTATGAACAATTATTATGAATAATAATATAAATATTGAAATAACATGTTTTTAATTATTCAATGATATTTCAATGGGATAATTTCAGATTTTTATTCTAGGATTTTTTAGTAAAAACAATTTGAACATAATGACTATTTTAATAAAATTAAAATTATTATGGAAGGAAATAAAAAAATTTCATTCTAATTGTTTTTTAGATAAAATTTTCACATGTTATAATTGATTATCTAGTGTTATATTCCCCCCACCTATAAAAATTTAAGCCTCAATGTTTTCGTTGATGTTAACTTCTTAACAAATTTAGAAGGTTATTCATCATATCATTCAATTGATCCAAAATTTCTTCCCCCTTTTTACGATTTTTCTAAAGTACCTTTACTATTATAGTTTTATGATTCTACTACACTTGTTCTCTATTATCAAGAATCTGGCTGGGATCTTCACAGTAAGATAGATTACATACCAATTCTATTTCTTCATAGGGGAGACCATGTGTTTAGTCTAACATGTACTTACATAAAAAAGATATGTCAAACACATTATGTAATTTAGTGATTTTTGGTATAATTTATAATTGGTAAGACATATCTCTAATACATTAATGTTTTTGAAAGGGTACAATGTAACTTGGTTTCTATTTTCCCATCGTACTGGACCATATAACACCCTTCTATGTAGTTACTTTAAAGAAAATGTTTTCTCCCACTTCAAATTTTAAATATTTTTTCTATTTTTAGAATTACCATTTTTCATTACTTGAACTATCATGATATGGGTATAGAGATTCATTACATTCTTCAATGTCTCCATCACATGATTTGGACCTATAATTTTCTTTTTAAAACAATCATCCCAGCATGATGATTTATTAAATCTCATGCCATGTAATTCTTCATATGGCACCATTAAGAATACTTATATATAAACTATTTTTATAGTTAAATTATACCATAGTTAAGTATTAATCACACTTAGCTTTAAAGTCATTTTATAATGACATCAATTTGTATTCCAATGTTTGAATATTCTTTTCAAACTATCAATTTTTTTTATGATAGTATGTGGTGCTCAGATGATGTTTAGTATCATGATCTTTCTAAAGACTATTCTAGAATGTTGATGTAAATCATGAATCACAGTAATACATAATTGAAATAGTTTAATCATGATGTCTTATAACATCATTAATATAGATAATTACATGGTTCTCAGGACAAAAATCTTCTCATATCATGAGGAAATGTGTATATTTTTATAACCGGTCACCAATAACCTATATTGGATCATTTTTCTAGGATTATTTTTTATTCCTATAACACTTTATATTGTAATTTATTCCCTATTTCCTTATAGGTATTGGAAGAGGATTAATGGCTATTCTATGATGATTCCTCTCATTTTTTACTTATTGAGAAACCAAACTTCATTGCATGTAATCATCAATTTCACATTTTATTTTATCCCAAAAAAATAAATCAAATACCAATATATATTAGTGATTTTTGGATGTATAATAAAATTTGAGCAATGAGAGTAATCCAGAATTACCTTATTATTTTAGGCATTGATAGACCACATACTAACTTTTATAATTCTGGGACCCCATATTCGAACAAAAATTTCAAAAAGAACCCATCATTAACTGGATTGATTTTTTTTTCAAAAAATTATCTTCATCAGATTAAGAACTTTTTATATTTTCTAATAAAGATGGATTCAATATTAATTAAAAAATTGGTGTTGCCTTATCTTCCTTAATAATTCCAATATCCAACATTCCTAGATCTATTAACATTGGATCCCTCTAAATAATAATTTAGGTAAGAAATCAAATATATTTCATTTTTAATGAATCCCCTAACTTATTTTCTTTCCCTTTGTTATAGTGTATTTTGAAACCATAATCATAGAGTATCCTGAGCCATAAAAATTTCATCATTGTTATCTATTTTTATGAAAATGTGTATTTTAGGATCTTATGGTATATTTATATCAAACATCCTTCACCATTTATATTATGTAACTATATATTCAAAGATAATATTATTTCATCAACTCAAGATAATGGTTTAAATATTTCTTTTCATGAGCCATTAACTACCATGATGTACAAGAAATTAATTTATTATTTTTTATAAAGAAACAACCATGTCCCTTCTTTGATGCTTCATTGTATAAAAATACCCATTATTACATAATGGAAGAGTATATACTATATAATTGACAAATATCATCTTCAATTATTTAAATAATTTGTTACCTTATTTTATCCATATAATATTAACCCACATATGTGTAATCTTGGTTAATGAGTATTCCAACTCAGAAACATTTTGAATGAATCATTGATAGTTACCAAACCAAACCAATGAAACTATGCACCTCAATTATTATCATTTATGTAGACCACTCTATGACTACCTTTTCATTTGGAATAACAATTATGATTCCATTCTTTTAGACAATATGTATTAAAAAATAATCTTCTTAAAGACAAAATTATAAGAGTCTCATGGTCCCCATATATTTAGAGTACACCTTGATATCATCAATGTACCCCTCGATAAGATTATCATGATATTCCTTGAATAAAGTTTTCATTTTAACAATAAAAATATGTGTTAAATTATTCATTCAAAATGTAATTATTGTAAACTCATATTTTTCATACCTCATTTTGAATTTTGTATTTGGAATTCATTCCTAATTTCATCAAAATGTATGATACTGAAAAAAGATTTAAATCATTGAAAAAAATTAACCCATGAGTTTTACCGAATAATTCATTAATGTGAGTTAGAGGGTAATTTCAATTTATCATAATAGAATTATTTCCCCTATATCATATTCCTAGTATCATGAATCTGTATTTATTAGAAATTAAGTGAACATGGGATCTCCATTGTGAAACACTAGGTCATTTGAATCCATTATCACACAAATTATCTAGTAATTTATTTAACTCCATTAATTCTACAGTGTACATTCTATGGGAGTATTTGATATAGGTGTTTTATCTAGGATTAAATCAAAGGAATACTCAAATTCATGCAATAGTATATTTCAACTAATTCAAAAGGAAATACATCATTATATTCTTATATCATAAGTTTATCCTCAATTATAAGATTATATTTTCTCATTTGTAGGTTTTCCTAATATTCATACTTAGAGATCTCATTCACATGATCTACTGGGGGTGGATCAAGTAATGACTCAGATGATGAATTATTTGATCTAAATATAATGAAATCAATATCATAATCATGTATATATTATAGTTATCCTTATAATAATTTTTTTCATATTTTAAAAGGTCATCCAGATGAAGTATTATATAAATTTAAAACATATTTATGATATTAAATTCTGAAAATAGATTTCATTTATGTGTCATATTTTAGACTATCTGACTCATCTTTATTATGGTTATATTTCCACATGAATTTTTTATGATAGCTTCTTTTTTAAGGTTCTATGTAAGTATCCAATTTTCATGGAAAACATGGAATATATAATATATTATGATGATCCAAAATAATATAATACATTGAATAAATTTTAGGTGATGACTATACTACATGACACTAGATAATTGGGAAATTAAAACTCAATTATATTGACCACAAAGGCCTAGCCTTCTCCTCTCTATGACATTTAGGGTTTGTTCCCTTAACGCTTGAGGAATTTTTGTGAATGAAACCCCATTTAAATATAACTGAAGAACTATAAACCATTTAATTTTAATGCACATTTAATTCAATTTTCATAACACCATTATCACCAATCTTTTATCATAATTAATTCCCCTTCAAACATTTTCAAGGATATTTCATTGTAAAATTTTCTCAATTTTAAAATAGATTAATTTTATTATTATTAGACAATTTCATACCTTTTTATATGTGTTCATACACAATATTATTCTCCTTAATCTCATTATATATAAATAATAGTAATAATACATTCTATGTATTCATGGTGAAAAAATATGATTTCATATATTAAAAATGTTTTAGAAACTAGTTACCTTTAGATACATGCCCTAGAACCTTCAATGAAACGGTCAATATTGGATTCTATATTGTTTATGTAATAAGTAGAAGTCATGAATTGTTTTGTATAGGTACAATCATAATCTGGATAATATTTTACTTTATTTTCCTTAAAGATAAGGAACTATATCCTCATTTTGTAAATTTTCTCATTAGGGAAGTATTTGTGGAGTACTTTTTCCATAAAATATATCTATTATATGTATTGTATTTCCTCTTCCTGGCTAGTATTCTGGATCAATGACTACCATTCTTCATTATATACCTTATGATAATAAATGAAATGTATAACCTTTTTATTTTTAATTACATCCCATGTCCAAAAATATCATTTAAATGGACTTAATATATTTATCATTAGATGGGTTGTATGTAATGTTTGAATACTACAGGAAAAGAATTATTCTAAGGCCTACTAGCCATATAATACATATGTCTATAGACCTTGTAAGGGTTCCACCTCCTCCCTTAGAAAGTTGATTATCAAAAATCAATAAACAATGAAGGCCTTCAGGCCATTAGGGTGGGAGTAGTAGTCCCACTAAATGATGGGGGGTGCATATTGCATGATGTAGTCCATCATAAGAGAATCAGACTATTGAATAAATATTTTCTCCATTATGGATAGTTTATTCAACATAACATTATTATGATGTGCTAAAATATACATTATCATTTTTTTTGAATAAAAAATATATTGTCTTTCCCAATAGTGATATTTCTTCATTGAACAAGGATGTCGAAAACATTAATTCCATTAGGTTCTATTTCTCAAAAATAAAATATACATCATTATTTTTTGGAAATTATGAATTTTCAATAATAATTTGTAAATATAATTTTTTTCAAACAATTAAGATAAATAAAAAATAAATTTCTTTTTAGTATTATAAAGTTAAGCGTGGTTTCATTAGGAATGTATTTAAATCAAAAACAATAATATTAAAAACCATTATAATTCCTTGTAATGAAAATTTTAATCATACTAAGAATATACTTTGGGAGTGTCAACATATTTTCAATGCAAGGACCATTTTTATAAACCCATTAACTATATGGTCAATGCCCAATGCACCATTTTCAAAAAAAATTCTTCCAGGTAAAACAGTTCTAGAAACACAAACAATTTTAGTATCGAGACATATATGT
Source organism: Viscum album (assembly GCA_963277665.1). NCBI lineage: Eukaryota > Viridiplantae > Streptophyta > Magnoliopsida > Santalales > Viscaceae > Viscum > Viscum album. Next base: position 112,890,615 of record OY728119.1, on the reverse strand, counting down.
ATTTATTAAGGAAAACTGCATAATCTCTACTATGCCAAAAAAATTGACGTCATTCCACAATTTGAAATACCATCAAAGTATATCATTGGGTTATATTACCAAATTTATATTTTCTATAATCTATTTACCATGGTTTCTAGTAAACATCCTATGATAATAAATTTTAAAACACCGACTCTAGTAACATAAAATGGACATCTACATTATTACATTGTCATAAAAAGTTGGGATAAAATCATGATAGACTGACCATCTTAGTAGTTTTATAGAACCCAATATATATGTGATACCCATTTTACATTATGAAAAGACAAAAAACATAGTATTGAAAAACATTAGGAATCCTTGAACTCATTCAATGAATTATTATTTGTATCTTTGAGAATGAAATCAAAATAAGGGTGAGATAAAATTCTAACTAAGGGTTACGTATAGTGTAAGATATCCTGAATAAATAGGCGACTCATGACTATCATATTGCATGGAAAAACAATTGTTTTTTATTACCTAAGTATTGTCTAGTGGAGAACCCTAGATAGTCTCCCAATGAGGATTGTACACAAAATAGTTTTTTACTTTCTAAATACTATAATAATGTAGTATTTTTTTAAAAATTGAATAATAATATTATTGAAATGAAACTTGGAATTCACGTGATTGAATACTTTAATAGGGGAAGAGTAATTAGGTCAGGTTCGACATTATAATTACAATTTTATCCTTTTTATATTTTATTCAATCCTCTTCTTCTAAATTTATTAAAATGAAGGCCATCATTCCATTGGAGGAATAACTGATCAGGTGTTGTTTGTCCAATATAATTAAAATCAACCATTACCCATATCACATGTAATGATGATCATCAAGTACTTAACCACTAAGCCTTATTATATTCCATTTTATGTTAAATAGAACCTTGTAGAGGGAGATAATGATCAATTACGAAATAAAAATTCCAAAAAGAAATAAACAATCAAATACAATCTCAGAAGACAGTAAAACCCACTATATAAATTTGAAAAAAACATTTAAGAAGAGACAATGATATTTCATTCAATTATTTCAAAGAACAAAAGCATTCAAAAAATAGAAACCCTATCCTTCTCCAATCACTCAAATGATTACCCAACCATGTTAAGGGTAGTCGAGATGAATGGGGAAGAATAACTATTTAAATATCTATTTAAGATAAATGAAATGGAAGAGATAAAGTACAATAGTTCTCCTCATTGGTGCCCTAAAAGGAATGGTATGGAATGGAATGATTTGGAAAGGAGGATCTCTCCTCCTATTATATGACTGAATTTTCATTCTAATGTTGATGCGTTGAATCCCAAATAAATTACCGATTCACGCATTAAAGCCTTAATGAATATTTTGTGTAGATGTTTTCAATGTATTCCCTCAAAATTTCAGCATATTATTCCATGTGTATCGAGTTCTATCTTTTGTTTACATATATAATTAATTTTAGACTTTTTGGGCCTAAAAACACAAGATATGTCCTCATACCAAAAACCACTAGATCTATAAACATGTTCTAAGGACGAAATTTTGAGCCTGTTTCGACTTCCATGTAGTGGATTAATATTTTGGTCCATAATGTTGAAATTAATCCCATGATGTATAAGATCCTAGTAAGAATGAATTTGATGATTTGGAATAGTGTAGTAAATTTTATATCTACAACATTGAAATAATTGAAAACTATTAACAATACAAAATGGGTCATTTTACAATTAAGCTCAAAATACCACCAATATCATAAAATGTTGAAATTTATCTTAAAATAACACTTTGGTGGGATTTGAAATATTTAAATTAAATGTAAAATTACCGAAAATATTTTCTCAATCAATTCCCCCACACATATAACTTGGACTCTTGGACAAGTGAACAATAAAATAAAATAAAATAAAATTCAAAACACATAACCAGGAGATCCACCAAATCCACATCAAGAAAAAAAGATACCATGCCTCATAAAAAACCATTATATTAAGGTCTCTATTTAAATCATTTAATATTTTTCCACTTAATTTATCATAACATGAAAACAAATATCCTACCTCACGTGAATTGCCTATGGTCTCAAAAATATCAATTTTCAACAAGGCTCCTCTCATCCAAACCCATGAAAAAAGTCACCTTAGGCTCGAAAAATTCATACTTCTCTACCAGATATTAGCCATGGAAATTTGTTTATCATTAGGAATTTTTAGGGTTGTTATGCAGCTTTCGATAGGTAGAATTTAGATGTTAAAAACATATGAGGATGAATAAGGAGGGTTTTTCTCTTTCTGAAGAAAAATAGAAATATTTTAATTTTCACTCAAGTACGGTATCATTATCCATTCCATTAGTATAAATTCGGATCCAACATCATATAAAATAAGGAATTTTCACAATAATCATTATTTCAGCAGTTAAAAATTTAAAACTTCTCATATTTTTACATGAAAACTTCATATAGATGAAACATTATTTCTCTGATGGAAGATCTAGAAATGAACAAATTCCCTCATCAAGAAAGCTACAGACATGAAAAACATTCAATAGAATTAATTATTCATTATTAAAATAAACATAATAAATTCTTATTTTCCACCAAAATTATCAACAAATAAGGTTTCATAAAATAAGATAGATTCCCTCCACACTTAAGTTCAACTAGATCATTCAATTTAAATTCAAGAGTAGGTTGGATAGGGAAATGTCAATTGTAATGCGGCTAACCTAATAGGATTTCCATGGATTATATGGGCTATAAGGATTAAATTTTCAGTGAATTATCGAATGAAAAGGATTTTATTGAACTGGGTCTTTCAATACCAAATAAAAGCCTCAATCATTTAAAACAGAAGATTCTAGAACCCTCAAATTTTGATAATAATAAATCAAATTCTGGTTAAATAATTCATCATTTGTATCTCTCAAGAAAAGAGTTTAATGTAATGAATATGAAAATAAAGGTTTAGAACCCTCACAAGAATGTGAATTCAAAAATAATGATAATGAGATGTGACATGTGACATGTGATTCAAAAATCAGAGTATATTTCATGAAATTACTAATGATTTGAACATAAAACAAAGTTATGTTCAACATTAATGTAAGCTTAGTTTCATGGAATAGATTTTTTCACTCATTGAAATGGGTTTCAGAAAAAGGGAATGATAAGAATTGATGCCCAAATGTTTTGAAAACACAATAAATATTAAAAAGAAAAACTTAAAATTTGAAAAAAACACAAGTTTTTGTTACGAAAATATAAAAATAACCCACAAATTAAATTCTGAAACAATAAAGTTTCCCTACCCACAAATAAATGATTCAGTGTCCCAAAGTATTCAAATGGATTTAACATGTAATCATATTTGAATATTAATCCCAGTAATCAAGAAAATGTAAAGGATATGTGTGACCTGATTTTTTTATTGATAAACATGTTGGAGGAGTGTGATCTCCCCCACTGGATCTGATGGTAGGGTCCTGATGAATTTCTTCAGCCTATTCCCATTAACAATGAATTACTCCTACTCTTAATCCTTAAAAATATTCACAACATAAATAGTATATACATGAGTCTGTAAAAATGGACATTTGAATCTACAACAAGGTTTACAAATCATCAGCTTGAGTCTTAAATTGAATAATAGAACGGTGATTCTATGATGGAAGTCCTTCAGTTAGATCAATGTTTCATGGGACACAGATGGTCTCTCATTGTAAATACTAGAATTTTCAAATGCATCCCTTCAAATTTCCTCCAACTCCTATAATTGATATCTTCTTCATTTTCCCACCGATTTCAAGTTCTAAATTTATCTTCCTCTCAACCCAATATTCTTTATACACAAATTCCACATGCAGGTGACATATTTTTTAGTAAATAATCCTATATAGACTCATTACAAAAATGGTTTAATAGGATCTCTTGTAATACCATAATGTTTCTTCCAATCATTTTCTCTAATCCTTCATGTTTGGATTAGAAATCATTCCCCAAATTCCATTGATTTCCCTTTTGGACACTTCCACTTGACTATTAGTCAATTAATGAGAGGGTGATGATTTTTTATGATGAACCCCATATATTTTCATTAAATCCTCCATTATCATATTGAAAGATTTAGTTCCATGATATTTTATGATGGGTATAGGAACTAGAATCCAAAAAATATATATTAGACCATTCAAAATCACAAAAAAAACAACAACATTATCAGTCCTGGTGGATTTTTCCTCCACCAATTTTGAAACATAATAAATTTTAAGAAAGATATATGAATTTCCAAATGATAGTGGGAATTGTTCCTTAAAATATATTCCCCATAATATAAAAATATAAAAAAACATTAGCAACTTTTGATGAATTTATTGTATTTTTTTGAATTATTTCTTTAAAACTAACATTTTCCCCAACTTTTGATAAATTTATGAGCATATTTAAATTGGGTGAGACCATAAATTACAAATTCTAAATCTTTATTTATTTAAATTTATGGTCCAAATTAGACTACACAATCTAATAGGTGACAGAACCCAAAGAGAAATTTAACATCACTTTTAGGAAAACATCTTCTTATTACATGTTCATTAAAAATCTTCCAAATAAATTGATCTTCCCAAATATAAAATCTATATTCATATTTTAGTTTTTTAATTTGGTGGGAATTAAAATGAGACAGAACTTATTATGTTACTAGAAAAATGGAAATGTCAGTATACCAAGGCACTTCTCATTTAATCAATTACAAATGAACTCTTAGAATTTGATCATTCAATGTGTTTTTAAGAAATTTTACTTTAGAAATGTTCTGTTGTCTATAAAAGTCATTGGACAGTTGGTTTTTAGATGCCTTCTTGTACTTGAAGTCCATGTTGAACTTGTGCGGTAGTATCATCCTTCTCACTAGCCTTGTATTAATATCATCCTTCTTCATCATGTACTTAAGAGCTACTTGATCATAAACCATAGTGATTTTATTTCATTGTAGATATGATGTAAATATTTTTTTAAGAAAATATAACTGTGAGAAACTATTTTTCAATAGTTGTTTAAATAAATTGGGTCTCATCTACGGTTATAGTGGAATATGGAATTACTTGTTTTTCACCAATTCACCGAGAAACGAATTCTCCAACTACTTCATTAGATTCATCACAAAGTAGTTCTAATGATTCTTCCCCATTTAGTGGATGCATCATTGGTGGTGTTATAAATATTCTCTTCAAATCATCAGATGATTTCATTAATGCACCATTGAAATAAAAATAATCATCCTTCAAAATTAATCTAGAGATAGGGAGATAAATCTTACTGAAATATGTGATAACCCTCCTGTATAATCCTAAATGTTGTAAAATTGATCTGACATGTTTCTCAAAATTTGGGTAAGGTAATGAATTTACCACTTAAATTTTTTCATTATTGACATCAATTACATTTTTTTAAATTACACGCCCAAGGGAAATTCCACTTTCAATCATGAAACTGCACTTTTAAAAATTCAAAACAAAATTATTTTCAATGTATGTTTTCAAATAATTTTTCATGTTTTTTCAAAAATGATCAAAAGAATCTCCAGAATTTTTAAAATCACCTACGAAATCATTCAATAAATTCCCAATGTGATCATAAAATATACTTACCATAAATCTCTAAAATGTAACTGGATCAATACATAATCTAAATAGAATTATTTTATATGAAAAGTACCAAAGGGACATGTAATGGTCATATTCTCTTGTTCCTTGGGAGAAATGGTTATGTTGAAGTTACCTAAAAATCAATCTAAACCCAAAACTAAGATCTCCATACTAATATATCTAAATATAGTCAATTAATGGGATAAGGAAATGGGATTTGCAATTGATATGATTTAAATTTTTAACATAATTTCACACTCTCCATCTATTTTGAATTCTCATCAGGATTAATCCATTCTTTTCATTCCTTACAGTGGTTTGGACAATTTTCTTTGGGATTACAAAAATTGGGCTAACCCACTAAAAATCTGAAATGAGATAGATGATCCCAGTCTCCAAGGGAATATCAATCTCTTTCTTCATGACCTTTATCTAGGTAGGATTTATTCTTCTTTGGGGCTCTCTAATAGGTTTGGAATCAACCTAAAAATGAATTATATGTGAGAAAACCATTGGGTTAATTCCAAGGATAACACATAAAATCTGAAATATTTTTTTACATTCTTTCTCAAAATCAAAATCAATGATTAAATTTTAGTTTTAGACATATTATTATCAATTTTTACTCATCATTTATCTCCCTTCTTGTGGTAAATGTATTTCAAATCAGTGGGGAGTGGTTTAAATTTCGTATATATGGTATTTTAAATGTATTAGATTAAATTATAGATCCTTAATTCTAAATTCTAGACTACCTACACATAATAAATCATATCATCTCCTTCATCATTAACCAAATCATCAATGAAATGTGATTTTACCTCTTATTCCAAAATAAAATCAGACTCTATAGTGTTTTTTTGATTTCACATATTCGGTGATATTTTCAATTGAAAACATTCCTCTTGAGACTAAGAATTCATAAAACATAACTAATTCTTTAATTAGTTATGTACTTATATCACGCGAGAGTGAAAAGAGTGAGTTTTCAACTAAATAATTCTTCATGGATTCAAAGATATAGAATTGGACAGTATTATCACAAAACTCCATGAGGGGTGTTCCTTCATAGATAGTGATGATGGTTTTATAAATATTTAAGAATGGTCTCCCAAAAATGAGGGGTGAGTTTTATGGGACCCTATCTTCTTTCACACTCAACATGTAAAAGTCATACAGGAATAAGAGATATTTGACTTTAATAATAAGATCTTCTAGAATAGATCTTGGGAAAACTATGGATCTATCTTCAAGATAGACCACTAATATTGTGGTCTTTAAGTCTCCCATCTATAAATATGTTTATACTATATGAGGAAAAACAATAATTTCGTCACCTAGATCACAAAAATTATTAGAGAAATTTATTGATCCAATGGTGCATGGAATTGAAAAAATCATTGAATACTGACATCAGGCTTACAACTATGGTGTGATAAGGTCTGAGACACTTCCCCCCCAAGATTATTCTCTCAATTCCATGATGTCTTCTATTTTTGGTGTAAATATATTTCAAAAAAATTTATACCATGGAATTTTTTACTTCTTCATGTAAGGGGGTATTGGTTTCCACTTTCTGAAAGGCACCTATAATTTCTCTATAAATCATTTTTTTCTTCAATTTCATTGATTCAATAATCCTTGATGGAAATAGTAGGGGTAAATATTTCTTCTAAATTTGATTCCTTTGCATTGGTGTTTCTTGAATCTTCTTCATCATCCAATCCTTCTTTGAATACTCTTTTTTTCTTCTTCATGTTGGATTTTAACGTAAATTTCATAATTATTAACTATATTCTATGTTGGAATAGGATTTATTATTTCAGGTTCGTGGATAGCTGGTGAAATTAGATATATTCCACTTCTTTTGTAATTTAAATGACATTCTACATTTTATTTGGCATTTTATGTGTTGGGAATTTTCCTTGATTCGTGGTTAGAATGTTCATACGACTATCAAAATTATTATCATAAGTTTTCACTATCATCTTTAGCTCATCAATATCTATTTCTTAGTGGTTATTTTATGATATTTTTGAGGTTCATTCAAATGTTTTATGTTGGTATGGTATTTATTGGGTTGTTGGAATGGTGTAGGGTTTTGGTATTGATTTTGAAAAGGAGGTATATCCTTGTTATGTTGGAATCCATATCCTAGTTGGGTCAGGGGTTGGTGTGGATTATTTGGTTAGAAATTAATTTTCTAATAGGTGGCGGCATAACATCCCATACCCTACACTTCTAGAAGGTTTTCAGTGTAATTATTATTATAATAACATAAACCACATACCTGAGTTGGTTTATGTTTTTTCTCACTTAGTTCATATCCATATGTCACACTAACCTAGTGAGTCCACCAGTTTCTCTAATAATTAAATATACTAAAACATAAGTTCTCACCTCATGGATTCCCCTTGCTCCTGACCCTCTTATCCAAATTGAGGTGAGTTTTGAAAAATCTTCACAATCAGTACTCTGATATCTGCATGTGACTTGTCAATTATTGATCCCCAATACGAGTCATCTAGATTATTTTGATTAGTGAATAGAAGTCCTTGGTAAAAGAACATAATGAATTGGTGTTACTCCATTTCATTATGGGGGATGATATAACATGTATTCTTCAAATTCTCCCTGTTCTCATTGAGGGCTTCCGTAGTTTGTTGTCATATGATGTATATATCTCTTTTGAGGGATGTTATCCTAAATGTGAGAAAGAATATCTGTGTCAAAAATATTTGTAGGTATTCACAATCACTGATCTATCTTTGTTTTATATTATATAACCATTCATTATTCACTTTATAATGTGATAAGGGGAATTCCCTCCACTAAAATAGGTTGTCAGGAGGGCCTCTTTAATTGAATCTTGAGCAGACAAATTTGAATTCCTATATATGATGATTTGGATCTTCACCTATAAGATAATGAAATAATTGAATAATTGGAATCAAATTTACATGTAATTAAATATCATATGGTGTAGTGGGTTAACTATTTTGGTTATTTTGAAAGGAAAACTAAAGATCACATAGATCATTTATGGTGTGTTTAGGATTTCCCTCCATGATTTTAGGATCAGAGTGACCACTCAGAGCTTCACTAGAATATAAGAGATTAATTTCCTCAAATATTCCAGGAATGTTTCTTCATCTTATATGAATTATGTTTCATTCAATTTATATATCAAATTCAATTAATGGTTCTTTTGAGTTGCAGTTCATTGAATTTCGAAAAAAAATTATGTTTCACTACCTCCCTGGGTCATTGCATCAAAGACAAAATTTAGTGTCCTCCCTCAGGACATCTATGAATTTTTTGAATACATTCCCTCTATTATTTTCTTTTCAAAATGACCTCACCTATATAGAAATATATGAAACAACATACTCTATGGAAAAGGGACATTGAATAATTGGTTCTTTCATGAGTGGGTAATTGTTTCACGAATTATTGCAATAATCATTTGAAAACATAATGAAAATGTTTTTTTATTTTTTTTAATTTTGAAAAGTGTAAAATATTTATAATTAGGTTGTGGAACTGTCTCCCTGGAAATGAAACCAGGTTTGACACATTTCTATCATAGGGCGTGGAAAAATATTTTTTTAATACTACCAAAGTAGAGTCTATTGGATAATCCTGGTTAGTCCATCTTAGATGAGTTCACAAAAAAATAGTTTTCACTTTTTAATTAGTGTAAAAATGTATTGTTCTTGAAGTAAATCTATAAGTAAATGATTGAAATGAAAATTGAAATTTATGAGATTAAACGATATGTGATGACAAAGGTTATTAGTTCGGGGTCAGTTTTACAATTACAATGCTATCCTTGATATATTTTATTCAAACCACTACTACTATGTTGGTTACATTGAGATATCATGATCGTTTCCTCTCAATTCCTTGGTGAAATGGTGATAGTGAGAGAAAACATTACCAATATCTCAGTTTGGTCTATTATACTTCCATTTTTAAGAATGTTTCATGGATTATCTTTAATTAACCTAGTCGATACATGATTGGGAGTTGTTGATAAAGAAGAATTAAAAATATCCACTACCCCTCTCACATGTACTGACGATCATCGAGTACATCACCATTAGGCCTTGATCTATTCAATCGTATATAATCGTAAACCTAGCAGTGGGAGATAGTGATCATTTACCAAAGAAATAAATCAATAATAGATTAAAAAATAAAACAATATTTCAATTGATAATAAATACCTCAATATGAATTTGAAAATTTCTTCAATGAATATAGAAAGTCATTTAATTGAATTATATCAAAGAACATAAGCATTACATAATAGAAAACAACCCCTTCCCTAATCACTCAAATGTCCACACCATCATGGTAAGGTAAATAGAGAAGAATGGGGAAGAATAATGAAATAAAAATATATGAAAAAGAAAATAATGTGAATAGAGAAATAAAAAAGTTCTCCTCTATGGTTACATGGAAGGAATGGAGTGGAATATAATGATTTTGGAAGGACGATTTCTCCTCTTTTTATAGGCCAGAATATTACTTTGAAAGTTGACACAAAAAATTACCTAATAAATAACAAATTCATAAACTTAATTCTTCCAAAAAGTTATTCATAAATTTCTTTACCATATACCCTCTATAATTTATCATATTTTCTCATATTTAATGGGAGTTATGTATGTTTTACTCCAAGAATTAATTATTCATAGGAAGGATCTCCTTAATTCAAATCTCAAGATTTTCATGCATTAATGACCATGAAAATGGCATATTAAGATGTGAGAACTACATAAAGGTTTTTTCAAAAAATCTAGTGCATCTACCCCCTGAGGATCAAAGTATTTGGGCCCTCAATTAATGATATATTATCCCAATACCAAAAATCATTTGATCTGTGAGCAGTTTTCAAGGCATAACTTTTGATCTTGTTTTAAACATTCATATGGGTGATTGAACTTTTTTTCTATAAGGTTGAAAGTATTCCCATGATGTATACAATCCTAACAAGAATTAATTTGACGATTTGTATTAGTATAGAAAATGTTATGTCCTAAATAAAATCATAATAAATAACTGTTAATAATCCAAAATGGCCCATTTTTATGATTAAGCTCAAAATACCTCCCAAATCATAAAATGTGGAAATTTATCTTTAAATAACACATTGCGCGATTTAAATTTTTTAAATTAAATATAAAATCACTTAAAATAATTTCTCTATCAATTAGAATAATAAATTTCGAAATAAAATAATTGAACACACATCACATATGTTAAATAAATTGACTATCATGATAAGATAACAAATAAAAAATATTTTATGGTAAAAACCGGAAAAATGTTTAACTCCAGCACTCAATTTATCAATGGGTAATCTCAATTAAATAACCTAATGGATAATAATAATGAAATTATCATTGATGGAAATTAATAATATTGAACTTAATGATCTAATAAATTATGATATCTATAACATCAGGATCATGCGCCAAGGAAGTTTAAAACTATGGGTAAAAACCTAGTTAATCTATCTAACTAATTTTTATCATGATACTTATTGATGCATTCAAGGAAAATATAATTCTAGGCCTCACACTTCACTACATGTAAAAATAATTCTACATATTGTGAATGATCAATTTAATTCACAAATGATATTCATTTCAAATAAATATTAGTATTTAGTAAAGGATATAAATTTATAAGAAGTTAACTAGTTAACAAGTTGAATTTAAAAGGAAACATCATATATAAAATTAGGATAAAATTTATGTAATATTCGAACCCATGATATATAAAATAAGGATATTTAAGATAAATTTAAATACCAATAAAAAAATTTCAAAATAATATGATTTTCACAATAAAAACTCCTTAAATATATTGTGGATAAGAAAATTATTGGATATCATGATGGATAAATGATAATATTCTTCTATTAAGGTATAGGGAATCCCCAAGAAAATGTGATATATTAAAATAGATACTTACTACATTGGTAAATTATAAATTTTTTCCCCATAAAATGATAATCCTAAATTCAAACATTAAAATTAATTAATAAATAGGTATTTATGTTAAATACTTCATATGGATAGTATATACACAACCTAAATGTGAATAGATGTGTACTAATAAATATGTCTCACTCAAATGATAATTGACATGAAATCCCTTAAGTCACGTTTACCATAAGATGAACATTATTTATCCTTAGAAATAATTGTTTTAAACATTTACTTAATTTTTATACGACTATATTCTTATACATGAAATCTTATATTATTATCATATAACATCTTATCACCCATTTTTTAAACAATATTTTACTATTATCAGTATTTTGGCTGTTAATTTCTATATTTTCTCATGACTATTTGGTCAGGATTGTTTTGGTTATTGGGAAAAATCTATTGATCCATTGTCTATATAATTATAATAATGTTTTAAATATTTATTTATTTATTATAAAAATATTTTGAATCACCCTTTGATGTTTTACCTGGAAAATGAATTGCATCACTTTGTGGATCAGATAGGTTGTACATACACACGAGTGATGATATTATTCCCTTAATGGGTGAATGTAAAAAGAATTGGACGGTATGTTAATATTGAAGAATTAATATCATGTCATATATATTATAAAGATTCATTATTTCCTTCCTTATGATAATCCATGTTTTTATGTGACTTAAATCCAAATAAACCGATTCATGAGGTGGTAGTCCACCATACACATGAGTGACGAATTTATTTTTGATTTACCAGAAAATAAATCAATAAATTTTATTAAATGGGCATAATAACATATCAGTATATTAGAGTTATAATTTATTATTTACATAAATCCTTAACACATAATTAATGGTGGGAAAATAAGAAGTAAAAAATATGGATCTTAGTGAAGACAATTACATTATGTTAGAAGAACCTCCTTTGGATATATTTATAAGAATCATATAGTTGGTCGTTTTGGAAGATAATATCCTATTGAATGTCTATAAATATGTTTTTGAGATATGTTTTGATGTTTTTGTTGAGTTAAATATCTGAAGAGGTGTGGTGATGTGATAGGACATAGTTTCCCTTCGTTGTGATGGAGAAGTATCATTTTTTTAATTCAAAAAACTATTCAATAATTAGAAGTCACTCTAACCTCATGTGACTAAAAAATTGATATAAAATTGATTTAAAGGATGTCAATGTATAAAAAATATCTAAAAAATTAAATAAAACAATTTTCAAACATTTTGTCCCCATCTCTTATAGGTTTACATACATTTACCTTTTTTTTCACCACGATAACAAGATTTTTTACTTAAGAAATTAATTGTTTAACAATAAAATAAATTGATCAGTATTCGATAATTATTTCCTACTAATTCAAAATTTGAATTTAAATTTATAAAAAAAAACCTATTTTTGTGGAAAATTAATTTTAACATAAGCTAGTGTAATGCACAAAACCTTCCTTTAACCTTAACTAGGGTAATTAATTTTTAATATATTTATTATTCATTATAAAAAATAAGGTGATCTTATTCCATATTATTAATTATTTTGATTCCAAATATGGAATAAATTTTAGGAAATTCAATTAAAAAGTTTGGATGATGCTAGTATAAAATAATCCATAAATCCTGTCAAAAATTGGTTTTTCAGGAAATAAATTTTTCTAATGAAGTTGAACGTATATTAGCTATATTATGAATAATAATAATTATATGATCATAAATTATTATATTTATATGTATACTCAAAAAATTTTATTTAAATCATTCCTCATTATAGAAAATTTAAATAAATTGAAATTGATTTACATTTTTCAATTTTAAACAAAAACACATACCTAGAAAATATTGATTTTACCTCAAAATTATCAAAACCATTCTTTAATGAAATTTTGAGTCAATAAATTTTTTATTCCAAATATTTTAATACATTATTATAAATATGATTATGATTATTTAAATACAATATTCTTAATTATTCAGAATTGATTATTTCATTGGGAAAATTAATGTTTTAATTATAGGATTATTTATAAAAAGTTTGTTAAAAATAAATATTCTTATGATAAAATTTCATGAAATATTAAAATTTTCACTAAATTGTTGTTTTATTATTCTTTAAAGTGAACATACAACAATTGGTTCTTGGGTTTTTTCTGGTCAGTAAATATAAAGCATTATAATTTACTAAAATCACATTTATAAATTAAAATTCATTATCCCAAGGTCTACACCCCAAATGAAATTCCAATATAATGTAAAAATTACCATAGGTTAGAGTGCATGAGACCACCTACCTCATTACATTATCTAATAACTTCCATGAAAATCCCAATATCTTGTTCAAGTCCATCCAAGTTCATTCGGTTCCCATCAACTCCCCAAGGTTCTAACTCATGATCAATATTTCTAAAGTAAATAATTATAACAAAATTATAGTTAATTAAATTTTTATGACAAATATAACTAACCAAAAAAGTGATACTTGTGGAAAGACCCACCAGATATCACATCGTAGCCAAAAACGAGACAAAAACACATGGATGGTCATTAACATTCATATGAACTCATTCATGGGAATAAACCCTTTCACATGAAAACAAATAAAATCCCAAACAAATAAAATTAAATTGGAAAAGATTTAGTTATTAAATCGGTTGGTGTACCTTATCTAAAACAACATCTAATAGAGTTTGGTCCTAGCCTAAATAACTCTTAATTCTATTTAATGTATAATACATAGTTCAATTCCATCCTACAAAGGTGGATCCCACTCCAATCATCCAAAACCATATATAGAAAACTAAGGGAATGCCTTCATTGAAAATATAATAAATGAGGCTCATCCATTATTATAGTATATATTCTATACATGGTAATAAAAATCCTCATTAATCAAGGATAATTCATGAATGATCTAGTGGAATTTCCATTATATGTCGCTAATCAAATCAAGATAAAGATCAATCATTGGCCTAAAAACAATAAGATTGATAATTTGTAGAAACTCTGAGAATGAACGTATAAAAAGTGATAAAATTTCCAATATAAATAATCCATGAGGAATGGAACATCGATACATCACCATATGAGGATGAAAAATCCAATATCGATGAACAATATAATATATCACATGCATTAACAAATTGTTTGCCCCATGATCCACCCCAAATAAAGGGGAACTCATAGAGGAAGGAAAAGAGGAGTGAATAGTGGAATGGATCTTAAAATTTTTATCTTTGACTAATAATCTCGATGGGGATTGATTGGAAAATGAAAAAAAAACCAATTATATACATCCTAGCATACCCCCACTATGAGTAACTTGGGATCCACCAAAAACCTTGTATATGTTCATCATCTGGATGGTGAGTTTTTATAGGTAGCAAGGGTACATTACACCCCACTAGATTGTCAATGGTTGTAGTAGTAGCATAAAACTCTCCAGATTCCTCCATTGTTTGTCGATATTTTAGTCACCCAATGAGGTTTGTTCTAAGTCTGAAAACACATGTTAAATATATTCAAACATGAATCACCTTGGTTCATTACCCATGTTTTTATAAGAACTATCCAATAGAAAATAAGTTAAAATTACTTCAAAAATTGAAAACCTATCATGATTATGATCATTAAAATCTCCCCATTATATTTCTTCTCACACATAAGAAGTCTGTTAGTATGAAAATAACACCTCTCAACCTACCTCAACCATCATTTACATGGATTTCTCCACGTTCCATTCTCAAACACTAAAACACCACACCATGATTTTTTCCATTCTAGAATGACCATCTTGCTATTCTTGTTTGATTCCTAGATTAAAGACCATAAGATAAGAAAAAAAAACTCACTCTCATCTAACCAAGGCACCAAGATAAGAACATCTATTTAACTCGACACACAATGGTTTTCTCTACTGACTCATCTTAAATAATTATGGTTCTCCCCAATTTATTAATCAAAATATGGAACAAGATTCATGTTGTCTAATTTCAATCCTAGTATGTTTTTATTCCCTCATATCGGATAACGTATAAAACTTTTTTTATAATTTGATAAAAAAAACCATATTCTGATATCTAATCCAAACCAATGTGTCTCTACCGACCAAACACAACCTGAATTCTATCATTTCTCGAAAGTTCCTAGACAATCCATAAAATCATTTATGGAATCCTATACAATAAACTCAATTAATTTACAATAAAAATCATTCATCTTCACATGGAAATAATAATCATTCAATTATAGATGACTTCCTATAAAATAACACCAACTAAACAACATACAATTCATGGATACATTGATCATGATACCTTAACAGTTAGAAGCACTATTAAATTAATATGACATCATTAGTGAAAAATATTTCTAGCAATAAAAGTGATTCTATGATTAGTTATTCATCCACTTTCACCATAAAAAAGTATCTCATTCATACATAAACATAATATTGATTCGAATCACTCTTGATTCATATTTAATTTTCAATGAGTTTGATTCCCCCAACCAATAAATCTAATGGAACAACTGAAGCATACATAATGATTTCATCATATAATCATATACTCTTGGATCCATTATAAATCAGTATTCTAGAGTCCCCATAACTACAAAATTTTTATTCTAACTCAAAATCATGACCCTTCAAAAAATATCTTCATTCCCAACTGACAATATCGATTATCCACACTAAGGAGTATCATTATATTCAACTAGTGAAGAATCTATTAGATTGTTTGACCCTCGACATTTATATAATTGAATTAAATCGATAATCATGACAACCCATTAATACTAGATTTTTAAGATATGAAAAATCATTGCACGAAACTAGATTTCTTAGAATATAGTTCACATTATTTAATGAACTACTCTCAGTGCGAGTCTTATAGCATATAGTACCATGTATGTGTTATGACTTTCAACCCATATGGATATTTTTCCCCAATGTAAGAAACTATAATTAAACATCGAACATCCTTTAATGATAAACTCATGTTTACCACACAATTCTACCCATATCTAGTACCCGTTATACTTCCTAAAATGGAGAATTCTAAGGATACATTAACCTCTTGGTTGCTGAGTCCTTCAAGCTTTGCACTAAACTCGTTGGTTTCAAATTACCATGGTGACCATAAAATGCATTCATCAGTGCCCTATGAAAATTACCTCTTCTAGGTTCATCAATAAAATATGAAAAAATTTCAATAGTTAGGTCACAAACCTTTTTCTAAGAACTCAACTCACATCACATGTAAATGGAGACAAGAATGCTTCTCCCTCAAGGCTCTACTATAAATGCATTATAAAATAATATTTATCCTAAATAAGATATATTGACACATTATTCATGGTCATTAGAGCCTAAAATCTCATGCCTCTTCAGGTTTCTATACAATAAATCTATATATATAACAACTAGATCATCCTCGACACTCTATTCAGAATCAGAACCAGTTATTTTCAATGATTCACTATAAATCACCCATCTCATGATGTCAATTTAAAACTATCCACCGTATGACTGTGAATATTTACTCCAATATCATACAAACTATTATCTTTATTCATCATCAAAAGAAAAATAAATCCAAAAATGACAAGCTACTCATTCCCTATTATGATCCTTTACTAAATAAGAGTTTAGATGCCCTACAATCCACCTCATATCGCAACTTCGCGCACTGAAGATTATCTAATCTCTATAGTTTAAACGAAAAAACTGATACCCTAAACTAATCTATACAAGGTATATTCACATGGATATGTAGTTTAAATCAATGAAATCTAGCCTTCAAGAACTTAATTTTAGAATGGCTTCACATAGAGAGCTTGTCACACAGGTAGCTCCAATGTAGTATGAGTCGTTGGCTCATCTGAACCCATAGTCGTATCCCTAAGTCCTCAAGGTCTTAGTCATAACTGAAAAAAATTATAATATGTTTCACAACACAAAATACCCCATCTAGGAACATCCCCATATACAATCTATGACGAATTCTCCCTTAGACTATCCTCATCGCGGAGTCATTATATCGTGGTTTGATTAAATAGAATTACATTGGTTTATACATGGATGACTCCACCTAGGATATAATTTCAACTATATTTAACTGTATCTATCTAATGGACACTAAAAAATATATTTTATTAAATAAATAACACATGATAATGAACAAATAATGTACACAACACCACATGTGAAAATAGGGACAACATCATCATCATCATTTCCTAGGTGTTCCACACCATAAGCTAAGATGAACAACTATCGGATGTAGACATACATAGGGTATTTTTTGAAATATTTTCCAAATGAACTCATATGTTAAAACATTTTAAATGTTTTTGACACTAATCCACTTATCCCTCCATCATTAGTAAAATTACACTAAACTTTATATATGTACAATGAATCTATGTTCTGAACATAATGCATGTGAAACCTCTTGTCGAGATAGACTAGAGTCAAATATATATATGAAATTGTGAACCTCATAATCTCTCTTTGTGTCACATGAGTAGAATATATATAACCATAAAATAAAAAAACCATGAACACCAATTTGATCCCCTAGTAATAAGTGCTTTCCTCATAAATGGTGGTCATGGTGAACTCGACTCAGTTCTATAACAAGTTATGAAAAATTATAATTTTTCCTTTCTACTGACACCCCAAATCAAGAAATCCTTAATTTTTCTAATTCCATTTTTTAACACCTTATCTCGAATCACTGGGTCCAAAATTGAATTTCACATATCCTCGGGTTCTCTTCTCTATATGCCAGAGTCTTCAAATTATTAGTGGAGATCTCAAGTAAAGTAATTACGGGACAATACCCTCAATCACAATGTACAATAATATTTAAACAACCAAACATAAATTAATAATAAATAAATGTAACCATTTAATAAATACATATAATCTATAATGAATGAATAGGGAAATAATAGACTCATAAAAATACAAGGACTCTGATCACTGACATGTCCGATCGCATTGACGTGATAGAAATGAATAAAAGTACAAGAGTCTATGAAACAAACTCTAACACTCACCTTCTCTACATCATTAGAGTTGAAGTAATTTATTCTAGTCAATGATCAAACCTATGAATTAACTAACCATTTACTTGAAATAGTTAAGGTTTTATCAGATACCTTTGCTCCACGGATTCATGATATGGGTTTGACACATCTGACGTGAAGGGATAATGCGTGTACATGCCAACCAATGTATGATACAACCCTATTTATGGGGGAATAGTCTATATGAAACCCTAAGAATCCTCGTCTGTAAAAGAAAAAATAAATTCATATTAAATATACAGGTAAAAGTTGATATATGAAATATCACATTATATCAAATATGAGTCATAGCCACCATAAATACACTTGAGGGGAAACATAAAATAGGGGTCCTCATTGCTACACACGCACATAAATGTGATCAATATCCCTCATATGATTCATATTCCACACATTCAATTAGAAATGTTATTAACATAAATCATGGGTATCATGGTAACCACATGCACCCACCCATGGGATCAATTTCAAACATTGTTCACACATGTTATGCCTGCACACATGTGATAAATTATCAAACATTGGTCTCATGGTACACATACACAAACACATGTGTTACAAATTTAATTTATTGGTGAAAAATGTCAGTCTTATTCACAAGGTTATATTTCATCCCTTGTCACATAGTTCAATGATATTATTTATGGTTCCTTTAATTATTTAGGACTTGGTCATTAGCTAATTCATAATTACATTTCATTAATATCAAATTTATGATTTAATGTTCATTACCCAATGTAGAAGGCCTCATATCACATTCTATTAAACCATGGAAAATATTATGGGGGACTGAACATGGTACCACCAACCTAATTACGTAGTTAAGTACCATCCAAGCAAAGCCCAACTGCTTGTTAGAGTCTGTCCATTTCCATTCAGTATCCATCAACACCATAACTTCTAACTCATTTATGAGTATTCTAAATTGATCAATTATAAGAATATTATAATTAATATTATTATTTAATGAAATTTTATAACCAATGGATAAATTCATACTTGTTGAAAGAATGATTTGATGTACCCATAAATTCAAATCCAAGAACAACCAACCATGGAAGGTCTGTAACAATCATTTGGAATCATTCTCATAATAATCCATATCATGGGACAATAAAAAAGGAAAATTTTTAATATAATTAAATTAGAATATAATGGACAACACAAATGGGTAGAATAACATAGTATCAATGCCATACAATGTGTTTTTCGCAACTCTAGAAAACTTTCGATTCAAGAGAATGAAAAAACCCAAAATTTAATTCAATTATACCAAGGTAGATCTCAGTCAAATTGGGAAACCCCATAAAGGACCCCATGGGATTTAAAATTAGTTAAACTATAGTAACAAAATTGTTTCATCATCATTGTATATCCTCTAGCCATACCAATCAAAATTTTCATATCTCTCATACAATTACACCAAGATCTAGTGGAATTGTAATCAAATTTACCTTATTGGAATATGCCAAGTATTTTTCATGGATCAAGATAACCAATAAGATTGGGAATTCAGAGATTATTGGTATAACTAGAGATTTGAATTATAATTATATGTTTTTTTAAAATCATCCATTATGAAAGGTGCAATAATTCACCACCACATGTGTAAGTGGGAGTCTTGATAGATGATGAATAATTGATCTCACCTATATATTTACAACAATTTTCAACTAGATTTACCCTTAATATAGTGGAAATAAAGGTTTGAGTTGAAAAGGATAAAATTATCAAATTAATATTTAATATTTGAGATAGTGATAATAATATATAGTGGGATCAATGAAAAAATATAAATACATGACCCTATCTCAAGCGCTACACAGCGTAACCCACCATCTCATAGGCCAAGGTGCATGTGAATGTTAGAGGTCCACCAACTACATGTTTCATGCTCTTTGGATTTCTAGTCAGTCATGCTGGGTGTTTGGGATCTATCCAACCAACCATCTAGCCAGTAGCTGAATAAAAATCCCCATCGACTATATCTTCTTCCATAGATTACCATGGTTCGAGCCACCCACTAAGCTTCCATTAATGACTAAAAACAGTACCTAAATGTTTTTAATCATGTAGAACATCAATTTGAAAACTGAACTGTACACTATATGAAATGTTAAAATTCCCTCCAAATTTATTTCCCATAATAAGGAGGGTTGTTTCAATTTATAATTATTTAAAATGAATCTTTTTATTTAAACATTTCATTAATTAAATAATTTTTCAATTTTATGGATTTTTGAAAATAATGTTCTCTTTTAGCATATATGTTATGAGTGGATTTTTCCATTGTCATTCCTACTCTTTTCATTTAATATAAGGTTAAATATTTCCAAATATATTTTCAGATAAATGTAGTTTATTAATTTTATGATAATTTATTTTTAAAATTTTATCTATAGAAAAGGATATTTATATCATGTTTTCAATGAATAGTTCAGATGATATTTAAATTTTTCCATCAATGTTAGTATAATTTAATTATTTTTATCATTTTATGTGGTTATAATTTTATGACAACAACAAATTTCTTTATCTATATGCATTATAATTTTGATTATTAAATGATTATTCTATGAATCCAATTTCATTCATGTGGTTTTATTAAGTTATGAAGTAAACTTTTTAGAAGTAATTTCACTTCCCCGGTTTATGCAATGATAAAAAGGTTAAATGTTTATCAAACTTTATTCATTTACAAAAGATATGATATCATGACATGAAATTTTTTTTATGATCTTGTGGAACACATGTTTATGGTTTTTGTTATGTGATGGGTTGGACTGGAAATATATACCCATAAAATAAACTAGGTAATGTCGGATATATTATGTGATAATAAAGCATGGAATGGTGAGTAAACCATTATTAGTAAGGAACCATATAAAATAACATTTTCTAGTTTTTTATCCTTGACTATGGAAATAATGGAATATTGTGTTAACCCTATCCACAATTATTGTCATTATTGTGAGCCATGACTAAGGAAATATTCTTCTAAGCTTATGTGTATTTCATAAACATATGCCTTGTAATTTTCATTTACTATTATGGATTATGATTAATTATTTATGAAAATTTTCACTTATGTTGTAACACCCTAATATTTTATGATATGTCTCTTTTTAAAATTAATCTTTTCGAAATCTTATTTTACAAGCAAAACCTAGGATAAACGAACAATGAAATATTTTTATAAATTAATAGTTAAATTGGTGGGAATGAATAGTATAACCTCATTTTTAAAATATTAAATTATATGTTCAATCTCATATTTTATATTCAACTTATTTTTTTCCTATACATTATATAAAAATAAATCCACTTTTACTCATAAAAGCAATATTAGTTTAAAGTTGGTTCTGCCTTCTTTTGATGGGGAAAATGTTTTAAAACTAAATTTTGAATCTTTTATAAATTATATTGGTAAAAATAAACTTATGTTTTTTAAATATAAGATTCAAAATTTTCTTTGGTTGAATTTATGGTATTTTTTTATATGTTTCATTTTTTTTGGGAATAGTTAATAAAAAATACATTTTAATTAAAAAATTGACATTTTATCTAACTTATTTAAGATTTTAAATTATATTTTATACTTTTTAAATATAAAATTATATTAATAGTACATGTCTTAATCAAATTAAGTACATTGTAAATTTTTTATACTGAAATTGCATACAAAAAATTCAAACATTTGTGAGTTTTCATTTTAAAAACTCATTTTATCACCATGTCTGTGATATTAACTTTAAATTACTTTTATCAATTTCCATGTTTTGAATTTTTATAAATGTATTAAACATTTGGAATCATAAATTCCAAATATAGAAAATATATTCCTTTTACTTTTGATTAATAGGATTAGTAACTTTAGAAATTTTAATTTCCATAGTTGATGGTAAATCATGTAATTAAAGATAAAAATAATATTAAAAATATTTCAAAATTACCCTAAAACAAGTTATAATTTTATTTAAAGAGTGATTGTAGAAACCAAATCATCCTTGGGATGATTTTATGAGCTATTTAATCCACTTGGGTGAACTTAATCCATTTATAGTATTTTATATTAAAGAAATTTCAAAGTTGTCAGCTTTTATTTTTAACATGTTAAATATTTTTATTTGGGGTTACCTTGGGGATATATTTGAATATGAATATTATTTATAAATATACTATATTTATCTTAATAATGTTATTTAATTTTTAATTTTTTGGAAATAATTAAATAACTTAAGTGATTTTATAATGATGATGTGGTAATTGTTTTATTAATGAAAATATCAAATAAATGATATTAAAAATATTAGCATAAATAATATTTAACATTATAAATGTCATAAAAAAATTTTATATATTCCTTTTACATGCTAGTTATGTGTTAAAAGGTATTTTTTCTTATATATATATTTTTATTCATTTGTGTATTAGACATAGTAATCAGAACTGTCAAAATTGACATTAATGTTATTTTAAAATAAATAGTACATTATTAAATGATTTAAATATTCTAAAATCCTGAAATTAGGCCAAATTATTTTTATAAGGATAAAAATTCCATAAATAATACATTTATTGTTTTTTTATTATTTTATAGGGACAATATTTATCCTCAAAGAGTAAATATCTGTGATGCCATAATATGTATTAAAGGGATTAAATAAGGGTTAAAATCCAAAGATAAAAGTACAAAAGGAACTAAAATTATCTAATTTTTTTTGGAATATTAATCAAACATTATCACCTTAGTATCAAATTTTTGGTGTTTAATGTGAAATTTTCTATGAAAATAACTTATATATTAGTTAAATCACAAATAGTTACAAAATTTCACTCTCTTGGAATTTAATATCATTAATGTCTATATATATTGAAAATATCAAGATATGAATGAACCAAAATGCCTAATCAGCTCCTAATTAAATTATATTCATTATAAATGTTTTGTTAATTTTTTAATTTATATAATTACCTAAATTCCTTTGTAATTATAGTACAATATTTATTTAATTAAAAAATAAAATTAATGATTTTCAGTGTATTAATTTTAATATATTTGGGATTATTTAATATGTATGATTCATTTTTCGGAAAATTAGGATATATAATATGTTTTTAAAGAAATATATTATAATTCCCACTATTTCTTCTTGTGTTTTATGTCAAATTAAATGAATTGTGTCAAATTTGAAAATAATGATATTATATTTAATATATATATATATAAATTAATTAACATCACAAAAATATAAACTAATCCTAGTGGGGATTATATATGGTATAAAATGATATAAAATGTTCATATATTTATCATTTATAAATCTTTATCTCAATAAAATCCTTATAATAATTTAATATTTTTAGGAATTTCAAAAGTGTCCCTCACCTCAATTATAAAAGTGAACCTCCTCCCTAAACTCCACACACCAATTTCAGACCTATAAATTTATAAAACCCTTACCTTTTATATTATAAAAATCCTTATATAATTTCTATAGGTTCCGGTATTTCTAAAATTCCTACCCTAAATCAGTTAACAACAGATTAAAGGATGTCTGTCGAATAAGATGTAATCATCTTTATGAACTCTTTCTAGTTTGTTTTGTCTTCCAATTCCTATTAATATGTTGTTTCCATGATATAGTATTAAATAAAAATACCATATATATTCAGATATTTTATTATGATTATTGTAAAATGATATTCCTCCTTTTATCCATCGAAAAAACATAACCTAAGTGTATGTACAACTTATCGTGTCCATGTTTTGGTTTAATATGTTTTCCATAACCACATTCAATTGATGAGTATAATTATGGAAATAATGGAAATATAAAATTTTATTTATTATTTAAAAATTAATATATCATAATATTTTTTATCCTTTCACTCATTGAGGGTATTATATGGTTTCTTGTGTGTACGTACGGTCAACCATCTCTACGACATGATGAATTTCATTTTACATAAAAACCCTTCAAGAAAAGATAAAAAAATTATTTAATGATGAAATATTATATTTATGATATTAATATAATTCTGGATATGTTGGATCTATATCTCGTTCAATAGAAATGAGTCATTCAAGACAAATAATGCATGGGAAAATGAAGCAATTCACGCTTGAAAAAGTGTACTAATGAAATATTATCAAAAAGAATGTGATAAAATGATCATATTTTACATCATAAACATAAATATTTTTCTTTACTATGTTAATAACATTATTAAAACAATTATAAAGGGGTAAAAAGAACTTTCTACTAAAATAATTTAATATTAAGGGTTTTTCCCATCCCACTTTTATTTTTATGCCGCATAGTTTATTAACAACCTATTTCTTTTTTTGTCATATAACTTCTTTGATATATCATATAATCAATCTATTTATCTTAATTTTATTTAATATTCAATTTTATAATTATTTAATTTCATAGGGATTATGATTCAAATATTTCAAAGTGGAATGAGACACATTAATTTGAAAATATCTTTTTAAATTGATTGTTCGATATGTGAGGAATTATTTATAGATTCAATATGTGTTTTAGGGACCAGTTAATGATATCCCATTGATGCATCAGCAGTATATTGAGATGAAATTATTTTGAAAAAAACCCTTTGTGTTTGTTTCCAAGATGAATCAGAAGGGTTTCTACACATAAAAAAACCATCTTATTAAAGGTCTGACAGTGGTAGTTCATGCGCTAGCTACATGACGTCCAATATTTAATCATGTCCTTCATTTTAGTATCTATCAATTAGTATCTATGGTATTTAGATTATAAAAAAATATATGGATGAAATTTAATTCCATTTTTATTGATTACATGGAATGTGTGGTCAGTTATTTACCTTTATATATTCATTATTATCATTGATTCAAGTTATCTTCCTCTCCAATTTAACCTTACTAAGAATTTGTGCTCACCAATTATTTATTTATTATTTTTTCTAGGATGCCAAGAATTTTATTATAAGTGGTATTCAGGGTTAATATTGTATAATAATGGTTCTCTCAAAGAATTTATTTTTTGTATTTTATTTTAAAATCTAATTTTAATTTTAAATATATTTCTTGTTTACCAAGACTACAAAAATATTTGATCATTTGGGTTGCAATTTCATATATCTTATGCTGGTGTTATGAAGTAAGGAACTGGATTTAAGCTACTAGGGTAAGCATATTTACATTTGGTATCTGAAGATGTTTTTTAAAATCATGGGATTGTATTTTAGAACTCATGGATTAGAAAAAATAACCCAATGACTTCTCTGAAGATGAGCCTAAGTATAGGATATAATTTTATATATTTTGTAACATAATTGATAACCTAGGATAAAACATAGTAATCATAGATTGAGAATAATATTCCATGATTTTGATATCTTAGAATTTATTTTTTATGAATATATCACTATGATTAGATTTTCTCACATTATGATATGGATTTTGTTCAGTGGTTAGAATCATGATGGTTATTTAAGTAATGGTTATACAACCGATGATGAAGAGACTATAAAGGTCAAATAAAAAGAAAAATGTTTTACTAAATAAGATTATTAATAATAGTTAATGGTATAAAAATAATGTAAAATAATTAAATTCCTTTTGTATTAGGATTAGAAAATTATTTCATCATTGGAGATCTGGTTATCAGAATCATGAGGTATGTAAGGATTATACTTTTGAACTTAATCTTTATGGATTTGGATGCAAGATAAATTTCATTACTATTTTTATAGTGACTAAATATTTGGTATATAAAAATATGAGCTACATTAAGTTGTTTGGGGAATATATTGTTATGTGGATTTTAGAAATTTAGTAACCTTATTTCTAAATTGTTTTGAGATTGAATTTGGAGATAAGTAGTTTGAATTAGTTGTAAGCTTGTAATGGATTATCTTAAACATTGGATATTAAATTTTTTGGTTAATGTTTGATTTATTGGATACTATTTGATTAAATTTTTTTATTAATCATTTAGAATATTGAGGAATAACTTTTGAGTATTATAATAAACTAAATTGTTTTAGGAATAAAAAAATTCATCTTGAACATCTATTTCTTGGTCTAAAGGATTAAGTGAAAATAAATCTATGAACCATGAAAGTATGATATTATTATTTTATCATAAAAATTAATCATGTAAATTTTTTTTATCAGGTTATTATATTGATATTAAAGGAATCCCTCTACTCTTGGAAAAGAAATTTTGACCCAAAACATTATATGTTAACATTTCAATATGATAAATCAATGGTCTTTTAACTGATAAAATATTTATGGTTTTTTGATGGTTAAATTTCTCTTAAAAAATTTCACTATCACTCCCCATAAAAACATGAGAGTAAGATTTTTATTTAATATCAATGTTTTCACATTCAACTAAATTTATCCGATTCAAAAGCCTAATTTTTTGGTAACCTTCACATTTCACTTTCCCAATTATTTTGATGGTGTTTTTTAATACTATTTCGGAAATGGGTTTCCCAAATCAAATTCACGTATCGACCTCTGAATTGTTTCTTTGAAATCTAAAATACAGAGGAAAACATTTATTGAAAGACGGTAGAATGTAACACCCCATGATTTAAGGTATGAGTGTTTTTAAATTTAATCTTTTGAAAAGATTACATTTAATACAAATCCCAGCTTAGGAAAACATTAAATTATTATTTTCATATAGTCATTAAACCAGTTGTAATGAATAGTATTAACCAAATTATGAAATTTATATACCATATGTTCTATATAAATTTTTATATTCATCTTATGTGTTTTCTAGATACAATAAAGAACAAAATCCATATTTACCAATAAAAAATATATTTCTAAATATAGGTGGTCTGCCTTTTGATTGAACACCTTTTTAAAAATAAATTTTAAAATTTTAAAAATTATATTTGAAAACAAATTTTTTTAATGTTGGAAAATAAACATTTACATTGGTTTAATTTTTTGTATGTTTATGAAATATTCCATTTTTTCAATTAATAGTTAAACAATGATGCATTTTAATTGAAAACTTTCTTTTTATATAAATAATCTATTATGTTAAATTATATTTTAAATTAAATTTAATATAAAATTGTATCAATAATAATTATATTAATCTAATTAAGTTTTTTTGAATCATTTTTATACTGAATGTGAACATAAAAACAAATCAATGGATTTCATGTTTTCACTTTTAAAACGCATTTTCTCACCCCATCTTCACGAATAATTTAAAAAAAATTCCATTTATTTGTTTATTTTTTTTAAAATTGGATTCCATTTTTTTATTCAAAACCCTCAAATTTTGTTAACAGTTCCCTTTTAATTTCAGCCTGTATGAATAGTAACTGTGATAATTTTAATTACCACAGTTAAGTGTAAATCAGATAATTAAGGATACAAATAATATTATAAATATAATAAAATTACCCTAACACATGTCGTAATTTTATTAAATGAGTGATTGTCAACCAAAATCATCCATGTACCGGTTTTATGATATTTTAGAGTGACTTGTATGACTTTAAACATTTATTATACTTTATTTATAAAAAAATTCAATGATGTCAAATTGTTGTCTTTAACAAGTTAAACATTTTAATATGGTGTAACATCGGAGATATAATCTATTATGACTAGTATATATATTTAAAAATTGGATATATTATTCATGGTAATTATTTTTTAATTTTTTTAAATAGTTAATTAATTTAATGACTTGTACAATAATGTCATAGTAATTGTTTAATTAATGGAAATACCAAATAAATGATATTAATATATTAATATGCATATATAATTTAACACAATAACTATCATACAATAATTTTATAGACATATTTGACATGTTAGTGATGTGTTAAATTGTTATTTAAAAGATATCTTGTTTTTTTATTTATGTAAAATTCAAATTATTGAATAATGTCTAAATTGACATTAATGTTAAATTAAGATAAATAATATTTTATTAAATTATATAAAATTATGTAAAAAACTAACATTCATCCATTTTTTTTAATCTTTAAATTTCATCATTAATCCATTTATGATTATTTTTCCATTTTATAGTAACAATATTGACCCTTAATGAGTAAAAAATTATGTTGTCATGGTAAGCATTATGGGGATTAAATAAGGATAAAAACCAAATGGTATGGTTAAAAATATTCCCTAAAAATATTTAAAAATTTTCCAATGAAGGGTATTGTACCCTTAGCACCATAATATATATTTTGATTTGTTTGATGGTCACTTTCAATGGAAGTAACTTATATATTATTTAAACCAAATATAGTTATAAAATGTCACTCTCTCATTATTTAATATATTTATTTCATGTATATTGAGAAATTCTTGATATGAACAATAATAATTATCTATATTTATCCTAATGAATGTATATTAATCATAGAATTTTTTTTATTTTTTATAAAGTATATAATTGCCTTAAATGCTTCAGAAACTTTAATACAATACTTATTCAATTGAAAGAAAAATAGAACAATTGAATTTAAATATATTACTTTGAATATATTTAGGTTGATTTAATGTGTAAAATTAAATTTATAGATCTATATGATATATAAGAGGTGTTTTCTATCATTTAACTCTAATTAATACTTTTCGTTGATTTATTTGAATTAAAATTAATTCAAGATTATCAAATTTTGGCCAAAATGATATTTTGTTAAATTAATAATTTATTAAATTATATAAAAATCACTGAAATGTTAACTAATCAAATATGAGATAATAAATGGTAGAAAATATCATACCGGGTACATTTAGGGATCATTTTTATGACTTTGGATCTATAATAGCCTTGTTATATTTTAATATTTTGAAGAATTATTAATTTATCCCTCACATTATTTATAAAATGGAACCTCTTCCCTCACATCATTACATGAATTATAGAAATCTATCATGAACAAACCATACGTATTTATTTTGAAATCATCTATAGTTATGTTCTATAGGTTATAGTACGTATAAAATACCTAGCCTATATCACATAAGACTATATTAATGGCACCCATCAGAATAAGAGGAAATCGTATTCATCGTCTCATTCTAGTTTGTTTCTTCTTCCACGTCCTCTTCAAATATTGGTTTATTGATAAATTAATATATAAAATATAATATATACACTGAGATAATACTTTCATTACTAGACAACCATATTTTCTATTTTATCCATTCAATTCAAAATGAATAAATCGTGTATGCGCACGTACGGCTTACGGTCTCCACACCATGATGTAATATGTTTTTCATCACCATTGTACAATGATGGGTTTAATAATAGAAATAATGGAGATAAATAATAAATATGACATGATATTGATTCTTAAAAAATTCATATATTATACACTTCCTTATACCTTCACTCATTAAGTGAGTGATCTTGTCGAGCATGCCTACGTACGACCTACCATCTCCACGATGTGATGTGATTCATTTTCCTTATCCAACAGTAGATAATCAATATAAAAATATATTTTTAAAACCAAAATAATTTTTTATAAAACTAATAAAATTTTGAATATGTTCGATCTATATCCTATGAAAAATAACTGAGACATTCATGACAATTCATTCATGGTAAAATAAAGTAGTTAAGTCTTGAAAAAGGGTAATAATGAAATATTATGATCAAATGAGTAATAAGATGATAATATATACCATCATAAATATGAATAAGGTTCTTATATAAGTACATAACATTTTAAAAACAATTATACAAGAGGATAAAGAATCTTTTAATAATAGAAGCTTAAGGTTAGAGTTTTTCTCTTCTCACTTTTATTTTTGTGAGATATTACTTATTCATCACTTATTTCTTTTGTGTTGTGCACTATCCCTATGATATATCATATCATGTTACACATTATATTAATGGATAAAAATGTTTTATTTGAAAATTATTTATATTTATTGGGATTATGATTAAAATATTTTAATGTGGTATGGGACACATTCATTTAAAAATTTCTTATTACATTGATTGTTAGAAAAATGAGGAATGCTTTGGAAATGAAATATGTAAGTTGGAGAGGATTGTTAATGAAAGACCATAAATGAATCATTTTTCCTCTAAGATGAAATTAATTAGTAAAAACCCCTTCTTTTTTTATTTCTAATAAGAATCATGAAGGTTTCTTCCTATAGACATAAACCCTATTATTAAAGGTCTTGACTGTAGTGGCTCATGTGCGATGTACATGATGTCTTAAAATTAAGCATTTACTTCATTTCATTATTCAATTATTATAATAAATGATATTTTAACTATGACTAAATCTATGGATTCATTTTTTATTCTCATTTAATTGATTACATGGAATGTATGTTTAGTTTGTTACCTTGATATGTTTACTATGCTTGTTGATTGTAGTTATATTATGCTTTACTTTACCGTTATTAAGCATTTAGGATCACCCCTTTCTTGTGTATCATTTTACATGGGATTCAATGAAGATTATTATGACTGATATGAAGTGTAATTATCATAGAATAATGGTGTTCACAAATAATGTACATCTTTTAGTTTATTTTTTAAATGAGAATTTGAATTTTAAATATGTTTATAGTTTTCAACAAATAATAATTTTTTTGGTTTTTTGGGATGTTATTTCATGTATCTTTTTCCAATATAATTATGTTTAGAACTGGCTATAGTCTACTAGGGATGTGGTTTTAATATATTAATTATGTTCTTTGTTATCAAAAATCCTTATTCCATTAATTATTATTATCATTGACTTATTTTGTCTGATTATTATATGTTATAACCATGTTATCATACACATATGCATCTCTTTTTCTCACTTATTATCATTGATTGATATCTCTTATGATTACCCTTACTAAATATCTCTTATTACCTTTTATTGTCTTCCCATTCCATATTTTATAAATAACAGATTTATATAGGTTATATATAAGAACTCTATTGTGTGAGATGGTCAATTTGGGATATTTTGAATATATTTCCTGAAAGATAATGACTACACATTTAGTTTCAAATAAAACTACACCTTTACTTCCAGAGTACATGTATTTTTATGATATTGTTTATATATTTATCTAAATTTATATAATATGTATAATATTAATTCATGGTTTTCCTCTTAATATTACATTGCTTTGATTGGAAGAAAGGTGTCCTAATTATTGGTTTAAATATGGTTTTTTGTGGGTGCACAATATTAACATTGGTTCTCTACACCCGTCTCTAATGGGTTCCAATGGGTTTTATACATGTAAAAAATAACACATAGTGAATCCTACTTCTTTTAAAAGAGATTTCACTATAAAACTACATTTCAAAGGTAGGAGATCAATTGGGTTTCTCACCAATGATGTTTAAGAACTCAGACTATTTGAGGAGATGGGAGGTTGGGTTCATCAAACCATATTAGAGGGAATTATTACATACTCTTGGAATCTACATTAGATAGAATTCATGTTCCTAAATCTTTCTCAAATCATTATTCATGATTTCTTACCCTAACTCTTACAATAATTTTATTATATATGTTGATGAGAATTTTTATACATACTAGAGGTATCTCAGTAATGTGAAAAAATATTTGTTTCATAGATTCTTCCTTTATTAAATAATCTATATGCATTAGTGGATCCCCATATTGTTATGTACAAATGATATACCACATGGAATAGTGATTTAATTCCACCTAGTAGAGTTATCTATAGTTTATCATCATCTTGGAAGGATGTATACATTAATGGTGTCTGTACTAGGTCTATGTAGGGGCTTACAAGGTATCCTTATGAAAGGAATTAGAACTCACATAGTTTGGGGACTCTTAATGGGGTACAACATAGATTTTAATGATGAGTGACAAGGACCAATCTTTATTTTGTGTGATTGTTTTGTAAGGATTATTAATATAAAGATTCTTAGAAATAGTTGGTGTGGAACCTATGCATGATCATCATTTTTGTTTGTCCTTTCTAAGAATATGGATTGATGTGGATGAGTAAGTTTAACAAAAAATATGGCCCTATGATTATAGGTCTAACATGTAATATGAACCAATGAGAATAATATCATGAGACGTTGAGGGAATATGGATTCCCTTATCATGGGATGGATTTTATTATACATATGGACTGATAGAGGGATGATACCTTGGGAATAAGGCCTTGATGGATGTGTTGTAAAAATAATGATTTTGGGTTTGAACCTCAATGAGGAATCTATCATATCCCATTGAAATAGGAACAACAACCCATATAGATCAAAATACAATGTTTTTTGACATGAGAAAGAACCATACCACATAGTTTAATGTCATACGGTAATGAATTTTTCATGTATATTAATTTCATGTTATTTGGATAAAGTAGATACATTTAAATATCAGAAAATAAGAACATAATATATATATATATGATGAAATTTTAATGGTCGATATAGGGCATGATACTTGGAGAGGCTTCCAACATATCCTATGATGAATGTAATCAGAGTATACATAGTTCAAAAACCATTAAAGATATGTTATAAAAGGTTTGAAAATAGAGGTTTTAGAGGGGATTTAAAATATATGGATTATATAGAAACAATAATTATGATTGTATATAAGGAATATATTATGGGGAATATAGACCATATAGAAGAAGAATATGGTTGTTTGTCCATTCACCTAATAAGGAGGTCCATTATTGTGGTATTTTTGGTGATGTTAATCACAGAATATATAAATACATATAAACTCAAATGGGTCGTGTTCGATATAGGAAACATGTGGTAAGGGAGGATCATGAATATTTAATGGGAAAGTGAAGCTGGTTTTGAAAGAGGATAACACATTTAAGATTCCCAAGGATCATTCACTATCTTTATCTAGGTGATAATTTAGGATTAATGAAATAATTAACGAAAACATGTTGGATATCAAAATTAATGTGAAACCCCATTGTTTCTTATTCCTATCAGTTTCATGTCTATAATGGGGTAATAAATATAGAGGAATGAGAAGTTTAAAATCCATATAAAATTACTAGTATATTAATTCATCAAGGACTGTATACTCAACCAACTAGCATGAGAGAGAAGAAAAAAACATTGAGATCAGAGAGAATAATTCACTGACATACAAATATTGATTCAAATTATCTAGGGAATCCTTGTCTATGGTTCCCCATAGGGTTTCACTTAGATATTTTTATTATAAAAAACACTTTTTTATGAAGGGAACCCTTGATCAAAGGGTTGAATGCCATAGTGTAATCCTTGATTATACATGTTTAGTTGATTTAGTGGTGGTTTCAATAGTTTTGGTGGATACACGTAAGAATGTATGTTAGGTGGTAAAATGTAGTGAATTGATTCATATTATCACATAAAACATATTTAGGGACCACAAGTCTGGAATGGAATCACATGATCCCATAATTAATTATTGGTCAGAAGATCATATGACTCAGTCCTACAACCTAAATTTATTTATGTGGATACATGGTTTAGGTTCACATGACTGTTTACCCAATTAAGGATTGATTTATACCTTTATATGATTTAATTACCTTCAGAATGAAATAACAATATAAATTTTTAATATAATATATGTGTTATTTGTTTTGTTTTCTCCTCTTCTACTCAATCTATTTCTTTTTTATTTTTTCCCCTCAGTGTGTCTCCATTATCCTATTTTGTTTTATAGAGAAAATGCAGTGTTTTTATAAGAAATCATATTTGATATATGTACCATTTTTTATATAAATAGATTCATGTATGGGGTTTAAATTTTTTTCAAATCATTAGATTAATTCTAAAATAAATAAATCACATAATTTTTGGCCCTTGAATGGATCACTAAAATAAGGTCGCATAACATGACTCCATCACCTATCACATATCCATGGTGTGACACATGAAAAAATACTAGCCTGAGACATTATATAATGGATAGGTAATATCGCACATTCCACATGACCAATATCATACAATGGAGGAACTTCAATCTGAATAATGATTTTAACATGTTTCATAATTGACATCTATAACGTGTCTGGGAGTGATCAAAAGTGACTCCTTTATTGGTAATTTGTCTTCCAAGTCCATTATATGATTCAAGGGTGAGGGTGGGATCTACATGTTCATGGTTTGATGAGGGTTACATTATCATATAACCTTGAAAATGTATGGATTACATACTAACACAAGATTCCTATTATCTAATATCTTGATATTTTAGGATACAGTTCCTTTTAAATAAATTTTATTTCTTCGATAGCTTATGATATATGAAAAAAAAGTAAATAAACCATAAAAATGTTTTTATTCTTTTTTTGGAAAGCATGGGGCCGAAGCTATATTTATTATTAAAGCAAAGAAATGACCTCTTTAACTAGGTAGATGGAGACCCATTACAAACCTTGAAGTCCTAGTGGGCATTTAGCCCATTATATGTTTTATGAATGAATTTTTTTATCATAATAAATTTAATTATTAATAATTAAAAAGTTAGTTTAATTAAATATATATTAAATATTAAATTATATTTTTTAATATTTATCTAATGATTTTCTAGTCATAGAATATGAATACATATAGTTTTATGTTCAAATATGCATTTTTTAAATAGTTTTATTTCATTCTTCTTGCTTATCTAAACAAATTCATAGAATTTATTGAAAAAATATTTCAAAATAGATATCATGTTTGGAATAAAAATTGTTAATTTTTTTAAAAAATATAAAAAATTTATTTTTTTATTATAAATAGTAACTTTTGTAAATAGTTGTCACCTAATTATGGGTAAAATTTGTAAAACGAGGTTAAAGAATTGGGATGACGAATTTAATATTGTCTAAAATGACACTACCCTATTACATTAATGGAATACATCCATTCCCATCAATATCATAAATATATAGAAACATATATCCATTTTTCCTTCATTATGACCTTTATATTTTTTTAAAAAAATAAATAGAAAATGTCACTCTCTAGACATTCATATCTCAAAATACATTTTATAAGGATAAGATAGGATAGGTTTAGATATAAATTTTTAAGTAAAATGATAATTCATTTTCTTATTATTATAATTTTATTAATTATTATTTATTGAAGAATTTCCTTGATGTTATACTCAAGGATGACATTGTATTTATTCAATTAAGAGAAAAAACTAAATAAATGATTTTAAAAATATTAAAATAAATAATATAGTGGTGAATTACAGTGTCTCGTGATTTTTATCAAATCATATAACATATTTCATATATTCTATTGTTTTAAACTATGATTCCATTTTTTTCATGTAGTTTTTAAATTCAATTTATATAAATAGTTTCCAAAGAGACTTTATGGATACGTTATAATAAATAATGTTATATTAAATGATTTAAAATTAATAAAACCCTATATTTAGAAATTGAATCAAATATGGGTCATAATATAAACCATGGTTTATTTACGATTAATTGTTTCTTTTATTGTAACTTCATTGACACCTAAAGAGTAAAACAACCTGATATAACAATAACTATAAAACAGGTTAATAGGGGTAAAAATGATAATGGTGATATTATAGCCAAAACATGTCCACATTTTAATAGATGATATTTTTTTACACATACTAATATTTTGATATAATATTCCCAATTTTGATATATTTTCTTCTTAAACTAATGTATATATAATTTTAATAATTAATCAAATTCTCTCCCCTCATTTATAAAAGGGAACCTCATATCCTCTTTTACTCTTTCATTTTGAGCCATATACCATTGATACTAAGTACCATAATACATTCCAATATTATAAGAAAACACTAAAGATCCTCTTTTATTTTGAAAGACCATCGTTTCAAGGCTTAAGGAGAAACCCAAAGGATGTATCTCAATGAAGTGGTATAAATATTAACCATGTACAATAAAATTTATTTATTATTCTATGTTATCTAAATTAAATTTATACATTATAAAATTATAAAATTAGCATCTAAAATTTTATGAATATTTATTTTGATAGTGGAACAACCATTATCAGTCTTTTTCAAATCTGTTTGAATAGAAAATTGTCATTTTTTCATTTATATGGACTACCACCTCCACGACGCTTTGTGATTCGTTTATCACTACCTATTAAAATAAAATTAAATAAAGATAAATTTAATAAATATATATCATATATATTATTTTATATTTATTCTATAATGAAGAATAATAATTTACCATTATTTTCTTCCATCCTTCGAACAAAAAAATAGTGTTCATGTGTACGTAGAACATGTCGTCTTTTTATATGGTGTAATTGATTTTTCAATCTCTATGATTTATGGATGAATTTATATATATATAAGATATATATATATATAATGATTAAAATTTATGAGATTATGTAAACATAATCAATGTACATGGACTAGATCTTCAAAACTAAAATTATCATAAGAAATAAAACATTTAACAGTCAGAAATAAATATTTTAATAATGAATAATTACTAATTGGTGTTAAAATGTTAAAAGATGATTATAAAAGAAATTATAAGATTCTAAATTATTTTGGTAATAAATTTAATTTTATTATATAGGGGGTTAGAGTTCATTCTAATGATATGGAACTTGGAGTAAGAGATTTATATTATAATCTCATTGTTTATTGGGATGGTTTCTGATTAGTTTTAAGATGATGAAATTTTATGATCTAACTCTCATTAAACCATGAATTTTGTTCTACATTATTTATTTCTATAAATTAATTATTTTTCACTATCATTTCCCTATCTTTATGGAGTCAATATACTGAGCGAATATTTTTAATGAATACTGGATTTTTTATCTCTTTTTTTGAAAATGATTTTGTTTCAATTTCTGAATTTTCAAAAAATATATTAAATAATGTTTTTATCTATTCTAAAAAATTATTTTGATTAATATTTAACCATGATAGTATTTTTAAAAAGAGTTTTTTAAAAAATATTTATTTCTTTTTTCAATCGATGTACTTTTTACATGTTTCTAAAAATGTGAAACATATTGCTGTTTTAACTCACAAGACTTGAATAGGTTTTATCGAAATCAGGACGGATCAAAGATTTAAATTATTATTTATAATTTTCTTTGATAATCTCTTATAAAGTTTTTATAATATTTTGTAAATGTTAAGATTTAAAATATTTGATTCAAAATTTAAAAGTATATTTAACTGATGAAATTTTCAAATTGATATTTAAATAATGTAGAATTTTTTATAAGATATTTTTCTATTAAATATTCTATACTTGGGATATGGTCCCAAAATAAAATCCTTATTCATTAAATATATTTTTATTACTATAATGATGAGATCTTTCTGTGGCTAATTTGTTTTTCATGCGTTTTACTAGGATAATTTGTAGAAATACTTTTTAAACCCATTTCTTTTCCATGAATTATGATATATGATGAATGTTTTATGATTTCATGGTTAACATATGAATGAATAATAATAATGTGATTGGTGGTAAATTAATTATATTTCCCTCTAATGCATTGGGTAAAAATTGGTATCTCAGGAGATAATGAGGAAAATATTGGGGAGTAAACATTGTTTGGTAAGGGATATTTTCTACTATGATATTAAAGGCAGTGATCCATGAATAATAAATTGATGGAATTGGAAGTTACACAAATCCACTTTTAATGTTTTTAAGGTTACTTCATTGCAGAAATTATTTATTTGATTTTGGTTCTTTCAAAAACATATTCCTTATTGCGATTTCGTACTTTGTTGTATAATTTTATTTTTTTTCTTTATTAGACATGTCCTATAAAAAACCATGATTTTTTCTATGATAAGTTATTATGATATATGATATAATAATTATAGATCTAAAATATTAATATCATGTTTTCAAAACCATATTTTCATTTTACACATGAGTGATCACTATTATCTCTCTTATTTACCCTTACGGAGCATTTTTTATCAACCTTTCATATGTTAACATTCCCGAGATTAAAAAGAAAGGTTATAAGTAGGGTTTTTCATAGAATAAAAATATATGGTATGGTCATTATAGGAGATTATTAATAACTTTCATGAAATAATAACTTCATGTATCTAGTCTCTAAATGAACTAAAGTTATAGGATTTAGGTGAGGATCATAATTTTAGCTGGTGAATATTTATATACTAAGATATAACATCTACATACGAATTGTTTTGGTCACTATAGTTGGTATTAGGTAAAATATTTTTTAGTATTTGGGGATTATTATTAGAGGTCATTAGTGAGAACTTGTTGATATGTCTATGTGTAGTATTAAATCTAATTGTTTTTTATGAAAGAGATATTTGGTTTTGTTACAAATGAATCAATATCTAGATTATAAAAGTGTATGTGGTTTTTACATAACAATATCTAGTTTTGATAACCTTAATAACGAGATAGTATAGTATAACTTGGTCGTTCTTCTAGCGTACGTTGAGAATTCACTTATCAAACACCTTATTTGACACACATAAAGGATATGCTTGGTTAAATTAAAATTTTCATTGAAAACCATTATAAGGGAAATAAATGTATGATAGTCTTAAATGAACGTAGTTAAAAATAAAGTGTAATTGATCAAAAAACTGGATCATTTTTTAAATCTAATAAATAATCATTAATGATTTTTTTCTTCCACTATGATATTATTTCTCACAATATGTTATCAGGTTTTAGAAAAAGCATGGAACATGAAATAAACTATGTTAAAACGAAATGTGATAGAAAATGAACTTACTTTTCTCTTGATAATCCACATTTTATCAATGATATAATGTATGATGTTGTTTTTATGATTACATAAAATTCTGATGAAATGAATCATGATAAGATTTTAAACATGCAATTTATGGAACAAAATTTTGTTAGTTACTTCATAAGGAATCATCCACATTATTTTATCAGGTCCTTTGATCCACTATGTTTTCATAAATAGATCTATACCACTATATATATTTCTATCTATAGTATTATGTACATGAAAAAAAAATACATATTTTTCATTTGTAAGGTGAAGTGGATAAATAGTGGACTCTAATTAATAACATGAGGAAACATAAAGAAATTGAATCTATATAGTGGGATAGGTTTGATAAATTATTCTTTTAATATGTAATTTTCATGGATTGTTTATATAAAAACTAGAAGTAATTCTTCACATTAATTTATAAGGATGTTGAATATGATAGTGCATATGTGGAAAAAATGATAATACTTCTATGGTGCACTTATGGTATTATTGTTATACTAGATTTCATGGATAATTGATTTTTTTTGTGGATTTAAAAAATTATTTGAATAGAGTTAATCATAAGGGAATTTAGTAGCTATGAAATATTTTTTCATTATGATATTATAGTGGATAATGATACTATATTTACCCTTTAGTATAATTCTTTTTATAATAAAGGATTTATTGAATTCAAAGAAAATTATAGAAACCAAGGAGATAATAAAGAGATATGTTCTTTATGATTGAAGTGTCAAAGGAAACATGCGCAATATTTTCTTAAGGGATATTCTATATTTATTAACCATGGAAAGAAATGAATCAATAAATTTAATGATGAAGTAAAGATAAGAAGAATTCGGCAAGTAATAGAGAGAAAACACCTCAGAATTCACCACCCACACTCTAGTGTCTCAAATGAATAGTTTATGATCAATATGATAACCATTGCTCAAATTCATTGGTTAATGTTGATAATCGACATCGGTAAAATTTTAAAACATGGGAAAAATCAAAATATCAGGAAATCATTAATGTCCATGTGTTATATGTTAATGATATGGTAAAATTAAAACATACAATTTACTCTAGAACTAATAATGTCATATTTTCTTCTTAATCCAATTAATTTCTCATTTGAATAATTATTTAATGGTATCACAATACCACCCTAATAAGTTGATGTTGAATTATCATTGAAAATCCATATTGTATGATGATTGTATATTATGTCTAATTCTTATCTTATTAAGGATTGAGGGAATGTTCTTGTAGAAAATATTGTTATTCTCCCCCTAGTGTAATTAGATTTTTACATTATAAGGGATATGATTTATTTTCTTAAATATCATATCAATTTAAAAGAAAGGGAAGTAACATTTGATATTTTAGACCATCATATGACCATCTAGATATCTGATGATAAATATGGTCATATAATAGACATTAAATCCATTTTTATATGTCTTTATTTCTATTAAAATGGGATGTTTATCATAGGTGTTTGGGGAGAAAATAAATAATTAATATATTCTTAATTTATGGGAGTGTGTTGGTCTCACTCCAGAATAATTTCATCATCTTCAACTAAATTTGGATGTTCACCTATCAACTGAACTCATGCCTAGTGCCACACAAATTTCAAGGACTCAATATGTAAAGGACACTACTGAGTTAAAGGAATTAAAGTAGAAACTCTAAGAGAATCATGAAAATGGATTCATTCAATGCAGTTTGTCATCTTGTGGTGAAACGAATCTCTTTGTTACAAAGTTAAATCGATCCATGAGACTCTGAATTGACCACTTAGAGAATGACATAATTACAATAAAGAATAAATATCTTAAACCCCATATTGATGATTTATTCAATCAATTATGAGCGTCTCAAAATTTCTAAAAAAATAAACATCAATATGGATCCTATTATTTCTGGTTCAAAAGAGAAGACATGCCTATGATTACCATATGTATAAGGTGTAGACCCTATTTCTTACTAATACCCATTATATCTTAATGTATTTAATGAATATATTCATTTGATATTACATTATCTGTATGACGTATTATTTATAGATAATATT
Organism: Viscum album; assembly: GCA_963277665.1. Classification (NCBI taxonomy): domain Eukaryota; kingdom Viridiplantae; phylum Streptophyta; class Magnoliopsida; order Santalales; family Viscaceae; genus Viscum; species Viscum album. Next base: position 112,849,021 of record OY728119.1, on the reverse strand, counting down.
ATTATATATTCAAATGGAATGGAAGACCACGAGGATCACTTTAATATTATACTAATGACTATAAATAATGATAAGTTGTATGAAACATTTACCATGTGTGAATTTTGGATACATAAAGCATCATTTTTTGGTCATGTAATATAAAATGTGGCTATATCTATGGATCCATTAATGATTAGTGTTATTGAACGTTGGCCCAGATCAACCATTCTAACTTATATCCATAATTTTTAGGGATATAATAGATATTTTCAACACATCTAGACTAACAATCATGTTCTGGTAATCAACTCGACTTGTTAACTTGGAAGGGGTCAATGTTTCCTTGGACAGATGAATCTTGTGAAAATTTCAATGTACTAAAGATTATGTTAGTTAGTGAAGTAGTACATACACCACCCAACAATTTTTTGATCTATATTGATTCATTAATAAAGGTAATGAAATGTTTCAACCTAAAAAAGTATATTTATATTGCTTATGCCTTATGAAAATAAAAGGTTCGTTATAAAATTACACAAATAATGATTTGAAATTAGTTTTAGTAATTTTTTCTTTAAAGATATGGATAAATTGTCTCTATAGAAAAAACATTTGACTTATATAATGATCATAAAATAGTAAATTATATTTTAACTTTTAAATATTTTAATATTTTCAATAGAAGATGGTTTGAGTCAATTAATGATTTTGGCAGCTCAATATATTTCCACCCTTGGAAAGCGTACAACATTTTTGATACATAGAGTCAAAAATTTAATGATATGTTATTTATAATGTGGATAAAAAGTTCTAATACTTATATATTTTCAAATGATGGATCTATAAATCTTGAATGGGGGGGATTATTATCTTTCTCAAATGACTGTTAAAACAACTATCTATTGGAAGACTAAAGATGTCTATAAGGAAGATATGGAGTTATAAAAAAGAATGAAATTATCTTGAGTTCAAAGGTGGTCATTATAGAATGATGAGATTTAAGAACCATATATATGAACCCTATATAACATATTTCAAGAATAACGTATTGTAAAATGATCATAGTTCATCATTCTACTTTAATTCCAGATGTATGAAAATGTATAGAGATTTATAAGAGTATTTGTTATGGGAATACATGAAGAGATATTAAAGAGTATGTATCTCAGTGATTAGTATGTAAAAATTTTAGTTTATGAAAAAAAACATCTACTGTGATTTTACAACCATAACTATACTGGTATAGAGATTGGAAAAAACAACCATGGATTTGTTTTGTCAAACCCCTTAAAACATCTAAAGGGAAAATCCCATTTGAGTAGTAGTGGATAACCTTATGAAGTTAGAAAACATTATTACTATTATGTATGGTTTCTCCCTTTTTCATTTTCCCATGATATACATTAAGAATGTGGTATGGTTTCATATAGTACCACATTCTGTTGGTTCTAATCGAGATCTCAATTTTACCATGTATTTATAACAATGTCTTTAGTGGGATATTTTTTTAGAGGTTTTTTTTGTTCTACATATCATTATCAGAAACATGGTTAATCTAATGAAAAATTAAAACCATGGATGATATGTTAAGGAACTATTTAATGGGTTTAGATGGTGATTGTGATAAAAACCTTTCTTTAGTTAAGTTTTCATTCAACAATATCCTTTACTCGAACATTCAAATGTCCCCTTATGAATCCCTCCAAGGAACTAATGTGAATAACTACAATGTACATGGATATAGTTGGAGAATAAAATATATATAGACCTTATCTAAATAATTAAATTTAAAAGAAAGTAATAAACATTTTACAACACATTAATGTAGCTAATATTTGATATAAATGTAATGTTGGTAATCATTGGTGAAATATAGAATTCTGTTTTTTTGAGAATGTATTACATTAAATTTCTCCATAGGTGATGGTTATGAAGTTTAGAGATAAAGGAACGCTAAGAACAAGGTATGTTGTCCCCATATAGATTCTTGATGAGGTACGGGTAGTAGATTATCTCATGGAACATCTACTAAACATCTATCAATTTCAGGATGTGTTCCATGTATCTCTATAATGTAATTACATATCTTATCATTCATATGTACAGAATTTAGATGACGAAAAACTATATAATAATATTTCCTATAAAGAAAAAACAATATAAATCATGGAACACTGATGTAACATGATTATAAACAAGAATAATGAAACGATTAATGTTCATTTAAGGAATAAAAAAATCAAATCAACTACTTTGGAAACTATTTATGTGATTAAATAGAGATATATCCATTTTTTTAGCATCGATTGATAAAATTTCAATGTAAAAAATTTAATTTTAAGGTTGGTAGATTAAAACTCTATTATATTTCATGATATAGTTATCTTTAAATAAATATTACGTCCTTGATATCTTTTGATAGATGAAAACTATATTTTAAATGAACTAAAATACATTAAATATTATTTTAAATTTATTTTTTTAACCAATACATTGTATTGGAGGGTCTAATTAGGACTAAAAATTTACAAAACAATTAGGGATTATAAATGAATAAAATTATTTCATCAGTTATGAATTTATTATATCCTTTTTTCTTTCAAAAATCTCATCCTAACAAGTCTTATGTTTTCCAATTGAGGTTTATCTATGAATATGTATAACTCTTAACGAAGAGTTTGAAATTTCTATTCTAATTCAAACACAAAAAAATTAAATTTAAAAATTATAAAATAATTAATTTAGTATCTTATATATGATTAATTATTATTATTATTATTATATAATACCAGTTTTAAATCATCTTATGATCCATTGTAAAATGATAAAATCACTCTAGCATAACTATCGACTACCACCTCCACAAAGCGATGCGATTTATTTTTCAAAACAACATTACGTGGACTGTAATAGGATTAAATATAGGGAATATTATATATATATATATATATATATATAATGAAATAATTTTTTTGTTAATGGTGATCTATTATTTACCATAATTAACTTCCTTATGCTAAAAAGTGAAAATAGGGTTAATACATGCTTATGACCTACCATATCCATGAATGGTGTAATTATTTTTTTTTTATCTTTAACTTTTATGGTAAACTCTAAATATTAAAATATTTATTTATAATAAATATATATATATATATATTGGTATTAATATTTTAAAAATGATGGAACTATTATTAAAGTAAAAGCATCTGAACTACCAAACTGAAATTCTCTTTAAAAATAGAGGAGTTAATAATTAGAATTGACTATTCAAATAATGAATAATTAATAAATTAGTGTTAAATTATTATAGGTTGATCAAATATGATATTATTTCTCTCAAAATTAATTTTTTATAGATTTTTAAAAAATAACATTAATATAGGGGAGGTTAGAGTACATTATAAGATATTGAAATTTGAGCTAGTGATTTCTGAGAAAATCTATTTGTTTATTGATATTTTTTCTGATTAATTATTAGATGACAAAATTTTGTAATATACCCCTTATAAATCCAATTAATTGTATTCTACTATGTTAATTTCTATAGTTTACCATTTTCACATCATTTTTATCTCTTTAATAACTAACTAAAAAAATATTGTTATAAATAAAAATGATTATATTTCTCTCTTCAGTCAAAATCCTTTTTAATCCCTATTCTTGTTTTCTAAAATAATTTTTTATTTTTTTTATTCTACAATGATGATATAAATTCATTTTTACATATGATTTAATTTTTATAAATTTTTTTAAAATTATTATTCATGCCTTTTTTTAAATGTGGTACTTCTTGCATTTACCAAAAAAGTTAAAAGAATTTTTTTAAAGTATAATTCAAAAATCAAATTTAATATAATAATGACCTCTTTATAATTTAAATCTATAATATTATTCTTCCTTGAATCTTTCAAAATAAATTATTTTCCAAAATATTTCAGAATGTTCTAGATATTGAAGAATTAACTCCAAAATGATAAGGGTAACTTCCTCAAGAAATATACCAAGTGATCATTCAAAAGAAACTTCATTTATTATAATATAGTTTTTTGTTGGATATTGTTTATAGGGAATATGATCTGAGAATACCATCCTAATTTTTTTATTGGATGGATTATGATGATGATGTGGTATTTATTAAACCTATTTATTTTCATGGGTTCTGCTTTGATAAATTGTTAAAATGTATATGAAACCAATTTCATTTCATTAGGTTGTGAAATATCACTAATGTTATATAATTTACTGGAACACATATGAATAAATTTGGATTATGTGATTGGTTATAATTCAACGGGTAAATATTGATAAGGCATAAGATAATAATGAATGTAATGGGGATTGAACATAGTTTAGTATGGGATGTTTTACACAATGATTGTATTGGGAGTGATTCCAGATTATTTATATGATGGAATGGGGAGTGAACCCAATCCATTATGATTTTCTTTCCAGTGATCCTTAATTGATGAACTGTTATGTCCTTTTTTATGCAACAATCTTATGTCTTTTTCCAATGTTATTCTCTCATGGATCATGTTATTTAAAATATTTTATAATACTTGTATTATGAACAACCAAACATTTTTTTATGATTAATGATTATGATATATGATATTAAATTTATGGATTTTAAATGTTAACCTCATTTAGTCATAAAATTATGCTAAATTTAAGCCTACGTGATCATGTATATCTCCCTTCTATATACTTACTGAGCATCTATTGTAAGGAACTAACCCCAGTTTCCTGAAGCCGGAGCCATATTTTATTACATTGGAATATAAACAAGGAATATTCATCCTAGATGACTGATTGAATTGTTTTCTTTTGGAAACAGGATACATACATAAGTTCTACATTACAACTAGGAAAGAAACAAAACAAAAATGTTCCACTGAGAACAACCACCAAACTAAGATTATCCCTTCAAGTAAATCATAATATACCTCTTCATGTCCTGGGAAAAAATAAACATAAGAAGGGGGAAAATCTGATGTTCAATAAGGGTAAACATTACACCATAAGATAACAAAAACATTAGACCTGATGAATAATTGAAAACATATTCCTTTAAAAATAATAAACGTTAACATAAAATGGAAGGAATATGAGCTGAGTAAATATTTCCATAATAAAACATAATCATGGATATTCTACTAGTTGAATAACCACATAAACTATTAATTATAGCTTCATAATAATGAAAATTTATATGTAGGACGTTCTGAAACTTATCATCAAGGCCTCAGCCAAGATGTCTAAAAATTATTAAGGCCTCAGCCAAAACCATATCTCAAAATGGGTCAGGCCTCAACCAAGTCCATATCTATTTGTCTCATGAGACCTACCGATCCATAGGGGGTATATAGAGGGCCCCACCCATAAAATAATTAGTCCAAATCATTCCTCATATTAATGGAGATAAATATAAACAACATGTACTTTCATATTGAAACTAATATATGAAATGTAAAAAATATTCCACCAATATTAAGCTTAAACACTAACCATTCTAAGTATATTGTTGAATGGGTTTAGGGTAGATCATCAATACTAAAACTAATCATAAAAAATAAAATTATATATGTTAGATTATTTCAAAAAATATTAATCATAAAAATACATGATAATCAACAAGATTGTTGAAATAGAAGAAGATACTATTATAAAATCATCAAGTAATTCTTAAGATAAATACTCTTTTACATTTCAAAGAATTTTCTTTTAGAAAATTATTTTTATAAATATAAAAGTGAAGTAAGATAGTATTTTCATAAAAAAAAGAGTCATTTCAAAAAGATAATGGTTTCCAAAAACATATTATAGGGTGCCATTTAAAATAGGTAAGAGTTTGACAAGTTCTCTTGAATCGAGCTTTTATTACAGGAAGAATTTTTGAGTGCTAATTTTAAAACAAATAAATCACCATAAATGAAGGTAAGAATCTGGTTGGAACACATATATAAAAAATTCAAAATTAAATTATTTGTTTTAAATTTTAATGTATAAGAATTAAATTTATGTAAGAAGATAATAAAAGTAACCTGAATGAAAATGGATGTTCACGTAGGAAATCCTTACCATAAGTTAGAATGTGTTGCACTTCTGAAATTAAGGTTCTAGAATATAAAATTAGAGTTATAATAACTAAATTCATAAAATATTATACATGTATTTAGTTTATTGTAATTTTATTAACTTTATTTATTTTTTTATTTATCTGGTATAAGATTGAATTTTGTTGTTCTGGAGTATTCATTTCCTTGGTTTTCATGATTGTTATATTTTTATATGAGTATGGATATTGATGTGAAAAGGATGGAATTATCCTAAATTAAAATTATATATGATTTATGAACATATATGAGTGATACCAGTTATATATATCATCTTTTTACATGGTATGAGGATGAATCATTGGATGAAATAACAATAACTTATATTAATTAGCTGTATTTGGGTTATTATGAACTAGTTGTTTCATATAAATTAATACTATGCACATAAAATGGTTCATTAATGTTAATTAAGATATAATAAATATATTATATTGTGTTTTAACAATTAAAAAGGTATCAATACTAGTAATGAAAGAGAAATTGAAGAACAAAACTTCATCGTCCATGATGGTTTTAAATTAGAACCTCACGGACGATGATTTCTTTTATAAGAGAGAGATAGAGAGAGATTAAGAAGATTTATAATGGTTATTACATTAAAATGTTATAATTTAAGTATATATATGATACTAAAGTGATATGGATAATTTGGGCTGGGTAGGTTAGGAGATAATAAGAAAATAAGAAACATTGAAATGAAACTAAGTGAAAAAATGATGCTTTATCTCTTGAAATAACTTCTTTAAGATCCGCCTAAAAAGAAGGTTTTGGTAATTTTGGAAAGGAAAAGAGCTCCTAGATGTGGGGAGTGACGGGGAAGGGTATTTCGGAATAACGTTGGGTAGCATCATGGCTTAGAGGAGTGAAGCGAAGAGGGAGCGAGGGAGGGTTTTTATAGTGTAGGAGAGGAGTGATTTGTGAATATCTTATTCATTATTTTATTATTTCTATCAGGAAAACCATTAACATTGATTCATGTGATCCCTAATATTAATAAGTTCATGTTACTACTAAATAAGTGTTCTTACATATTCCATTATTATATAAATAGTGAATTTAACTAATAATTAATAAATAAGGTAAATTACCGTATTCTACTATTCATCATAAACTCGATTATTTCAAAAATTCACCCTAATTTTTTAGATGGGTAGAATTCAAAAATGAACTCCATATTATGAAAATAATATTCTAAATTTTATTAATTATATTTATAAATATAATTAGAGTTTATTTAAAAAAAATTCGGAATTGTAATTTAATTTACATCACGTTGAAAAATTAATCAAGATCACATTATATAATAACCAAAAAATATAAAAACGAAATATTATTATTTACTAATAATAAAGTTCATATTACTATTCATATTACTTTGCATAAGGGTATTTTACTATTCAACAAAAATTATGTTTGTTATATTATACTATAATTATCTTACTGAACACAACTATATATGTCAGTTTTTTGAATATCAAATTATAGTGGTCGAAAAAACAATTACTTGCATGGTTATAATAATGTGGTGACTTATAGAGACTTGGTGATTCATGAATTACATATTTATTTCTGAAACCTTGGGGTGATACATTCTCCACTCTTTACAAGAAATTCATCATCAAAATTCACAGAATGTTACCTCAGAAAATGATTTTGGTAGGTCTTCATCAAAAGCTCCTCAGGATCCCATGTTGCATCTTCAATTTTATGGTTTAAAAAAAGTACCCTTACTAGTCAAGTCATCTGATTCCTCAAAACATATTCTTTAGTTTCTATAATCTGGATAGGCTCTTCATAGTATGATAAGTTAGGTTCCAATTCTATACCTTCATAAGTATTGACATGCATTGGGTCTGACATGTACATTCTCAATAATGAGACATGGAACACATTGTGTACTTTAGACAGGTTAGGTGGCATAGCCAAATGATATTAAACAGCTCTAATTCTCTCTATAATTTCTAAAGGTTATATGTACTTAGGGCTCAGTTTCCCTTACTTCCAAATTCTTATAGCACCCTTCCATGGAGATAATTTAAATAAAACATGATCTCCCACTTGAAATTTAAAATCCTTCAATTATAAGAATATTTTTTTGTATTCTTTGAGCTGCTTTGATATGGCCTTGAATATTCTTTACATTTATTATTTTTTCCACCACATGCTTCAGGTCCAACAAACTCTCTTTCTCTAACATCATCCCAACAAGTTGGTGTACAACATCTCTTTCCATACAATGCCTCATATGGTGCCATTTGAATACTTGAATGGAAACTATTATTATAGGAAAATCCCACTACATGTAAATATTGATCCCTCATACCTTGAAAGTCAATTAAACATGATATCAACATGTCCTATATGGTTTGGATCATCCACTCAGATTTCTCATCGGTTTAAGGGGGATAATTAGTACTCAATCGATATTCAGTATCCAAATATTTTTGAATAATTTTATATAATTTTGATGTAAACCATGGGTAATGATTAGAAACAATTGAGATAGGTTCCCCATGATGTCTCATAACAACATTCAAAAAGATTCATGATTGTCTCTCTAGTGGAAAATCCTCCCTTATAGCGAGGGAATGTGTAGATTTTGTAATCAATGAACAATTACCCATATTTCATCATTATTTCTCATAGCTCTGGGTAATCTAGTGAGAAAATCCATGTTTTTGTCATCCCATCTCCATTTAGGAATAGGTATTGGTTTCATGACTCCTTTAGGATGTGGCCTTTAAGCCTTCACTTTTTGATAGACTTTATATCTTGAAACATAATTCGCAATTTCTCTCTTCATGTAATCCCACTAGAAATGTCCCTTCAAAAATATATACATCTTATTGATAACAATATGAATAGAGAAATTATAACTATGTGAATCAACCAATAAATGTTTTTCTAGCCCGGCTATACCTATAACAGAAAGCCTCTTACCAAATTTCAGAATACCATCTCCACACACAAAGTCATCCATCTTCCCATCTTTCACAGTAATAATTTAATTTTGAAGGTTCTCTTCATAGTGCTGAGACCTTTTAATCCTTTATAATAAGTATGGATGGGTAACCAAATGAAAATTTAGTGATGTTTCACCTTCTTTGAAACTTCCCATATCCATCCTCACTTGATCCTTGTACAATGGATCCTTGTTAATCCTCATTTTGTTGAGAACTCCACGATCCTTCCTACTCAATGCATCAGGTAACTAGTTTTCCTTTCCTAAGTGGTAGTGTATAGTAAATTCATAATTCTTGAGTAGTTTTAGCCATCACATTTTCCTCATGTTGTGTTCTTTCTATGATAAGATATATTTTAGAATCTTCTGATCTGTATATATCCCACATTTTTTTCCATTTAGATAATGTCTCCATATCTTTTGAGAAAAGTTTACCGTTGTTAACTCAATATCATGAGTATGATAGTTTTGTTCAATAATATTTAAATACCTTCCTGCATAGGTAATAAGATTATCATTAGTTATAAAGAAACAAAAAATTCCATTTTTTATGCATCACTATAGATCAAACACCCATCATTCTCCGATGGTAGAGTTTGAATCAGAGCATTCACTAATATCCTCTTCAATTCTTCGAAACAGTCCTCACATTCTTTTTTCCATACGAATGTAACCCCTTTGCATTTAATCTTGGTCAATGGGTTGGCTAAAGGGGTGAATTTATGAACAAAATTCTGATATTAACATGCTAAACCATTAAAACTACATTCCTCAGTTATGTTAGTTGGAGTAGGACATTCTTGCATAGACTTTATCTTCACACGATTAAGAGATATTATATCTATATAGACAATGTGTCCAAGAAATAAAACTAATTAACTCCAAAATTCACCCTTTCTAAACATCCCATATAACTCATTTCTTCTAAGAGTCTTCATAATAGTGTGCACATGATTTTCTTGATCCTCATAGATTTTTGTTAATACCAAGATATCATCAGAAAATACTACCAGGAAGTCATAAATATATTGTTTGAAAACACTATTCATTAGATCCATGAAAACATAGTGTGCATTAGTTAGTCCAAAATAAATTATTGTAAACTTCTAATTCCCATACATAGTTCGAAATTTTGTTTTTGGAATGTCTTCCTTCCTAAGAGGAAACTGATGATATATAGATCGTCGGTCAATATTCAAAAAAATACTGAGCTCTATGACGTTGATAAAATAAATCATTCATGCAGTGTAGAGGATACATGCTCTTTTTTGTTATAGAATTCATCTCCATGCATTCAATGAATAACCACATAGATCCATCAGTATTCTTAATGAAAATAACTGTGACTCCCCATGGAGAAAAACTAGGGTGAATAAATCATTAATCACTTAATTCCTCTAGTTTTTTCTTCAGTTACACTAACTCCACAATGGCCATTCTATAAGGGGTACTTGATATGGGACCTAAATCAAGAATTAAGTCAATGGAAAACTCAATTCCCCACTCGATATAATGTTTAGGAAAATATTTTGGAAACACATCAACAAATTCTTACACAATAGGTATGTCCTCTATGAGAACATTATTTTCCTTACCCATAGTTATTGCATTATCTTCCTCCCCAATAATTGAATTTACTAGAGATACAGGGGGTGGCTATAAGTGATAATTAGATGGTGATGTTTCTTCCCAAAATATATGTGATTCCACATTATCCTCAAATTTCAACCTCCTTCTTCTTGTAATAAATTTTCACATCATTGTTCAAAATAAAATCAATACCAAGGATTATATCAAATTAAATCATGGGTATGACAATAAAATCAGCCAATAAATAAAATTTCTATTCCATAATGGGGACTGAATAACACAACATTGTATCAATTATACTTCTTTTAAGAGTTTTAACTCATTACTACCTTATTAAATCAAATTGGAATTATATAATTTTCATGGAAAGCTTGGAAGATATGAAATAATGAAATGATATATAATCAAAAAAAATATTGGCTATGTTTGAGGTAATGATTAAATTACCTTCCACAATATCATTAGGAACTTCAATATCAATAGTTGTGATCGCATAAGCTTTTCCCTGCTACCTTGGCCTTTTGTACAGCCTATTTCCACAACGCTTTTGAAAATATTTAGCATAGTTCCCCATATACCTACATTTATATCATTGAACATTAATAGATTATTTATCCCCCTTGTAATCACTACGAATATTCCCTTTCTTTGTGTATTTATAGCATACTCATTTTTCTTCTGAGTAGGCACCAAGGTGTTTCTTCCACAATTATCACATGGTAGAAATTCAGATCTTCCATTCTACCCCATATCCTTATTTCCTTTTGGAATGTTTTTAGTAACCCTATTATTCGCTTTTATTCCTTTAAATTAATATGGCATAGATATTTCCCTTTATGTATTGATAGAACATAAAACTATATCTTTATATGATGAGAAACATTGGTAGATCAGTGCCAATCAGAGTAACAACTTTATCACATCAGTGAATCGATCAATCTTGCTCCTCGGATTTCTTATGTAGTCCAAAACATGCCTTTATATCCTACTGAAGATAGCTTCATACTTTTTAAAATTCTCATCTTCCTTTTTCCTCTAATTATGAAACTTCCTTTCTATATCCGCTCATCGTTCATGAGGAAAGTATTTATCTAGGAAGATTTCCTTATAGTCCCTCCATTCCATCTCTTCTATCTCCTAATCCTCCTTTGTGTTTTGTATTAACGACCACCACTTATATGCATCTCCCGATAAATGATAAAGTTCCATGATGACCTTCCCCCTTTCATTACATCGGAAAGTGAGAAATATCATCTCTAGGGAACTTATCCACTACTCAACTACAAATGGGTTTATAGTCATATTGAATGATACAGTTTGTTGTCGCATAAAGCGATCCAATAGAGCTCCTCGACGTTGAAGATTAGGATGATCTATATGGGTAAGGTTACCATTCATAACCTGAGCCAATTTTCATAGTATTTTTATATGTTTCTTAAGAACAGTTCTAGCCCCAGAGCCAACATCATTATCTTGCATTAGAGTGTAATCCCTATATGGGATATGCATGTTCATGCGGTTTCCATTTATTTCACTAGGCACCATTTCTAAATAATGGCATATAGTATAATAGTTTATGAATCATAATGTATAATCTTAACATTTCAAAAATACTCAGAATAAATTGAAATCCTACGCATGGAGAATCCCATAATCACAAACATGGTTTTTTAATGGGAACATTTACATTTAAATCCTTCATAATGGATTGTAATGAAAATGTGAGTTATCCAAACAATGTCCCCTAAGAGTGTCAGACTAGTTTTTTATTACGGCCCATTGTCGTGTACTAGGATACCCCAGGTCAAGCCCAAATCTTCTTGTTGGAGTATTGACTCCTATGAACATATGTGTCATAACCACGTCTTTTGTAGTATCCGAAGAGGGACGTATTTTCTAGAAAGGTCAACATAATCTATTACATACAAAAATACAAGGATCTTCATAAATTTTTATGCTGAAATACTCTCTTAGGAGTCTATTCCTTAATCAATGTTTTCTAAATCTAGTTTTCTTGTTTTTATCTGAATCTTCCATTGACACAAACTATAAGGATCCGACCTCAGTTTCCTGGAGCCCGAGCCTTCTTTTATTACATTGGAATATAAATAAAGAATATTCAACCCTAAGGACTGAGTAGTTTAGTATCTTTTGGAAACAATATACATAAGGTTTTTCAACATTACAATATTAAAAGAAAAACAAAATAAATGTTACACTGGGAACAACAACCACTATAATATTATCACTATAAATCAACCATATTATACTTATTCATGTCTAGGGGAAAATGAAACATAAGAAGGGGTGAGATCATATTATCATTAAGGGTAAACATTATAGTGGAAGATAACATAAACATTAGTCATGATGAATAATTAAAAACACATTCCTTTAAGAATAATAAACTTGAACCTAAAATGGAAGGAATATGAACTAAGTAAATATTTCCATAATAAAACATAATCATAGGTATTATAATAGTTGAATAAAAACATGAACAATCAAGTATACCTTCATAATGAGGTAAATGAATATTACAAACATTAAAAAACATATCATCAAGGCCTCTGTCAAGGAGTCTAAAATTAATTAATGCCTCTGCCAAAACTATATCTCATAATGGGAAAGGCCTTTGCCAAGTCCATATCTATTTGTCTCACGAGACCTAATGATGAATCAAGGGGATATAAAGTGCACCACCAATCACATAATAATTCCAATTCATTCCTCATATTAATAGATATAAACCTAAACAACATATACATTCATATTTAATCTATCATATGAAACATAATGAACTTTCCCTGAACATTAAGGTTAAACACTATCCTTTCAGAGTATATTGCTGAATCATTTTAGGCAAGAAAATATACATTAAAACTAATCATAAAACATTAAATTAAATATTATGGATGATATCATAAAAGATTAATCACCAAAAATACATGAAAATTAACAATAGTGTTGAAATAGAAGAAGATACATTTATAAAATCATCGAGTAATTATTGAGATAAGACTCTTTTACATTGAAAAGAAGAGTTATTCTGGAAAATTTGCTGTATATATATAGATGTGATGTAATATAGTATTTTCATAAAAAATTAGTGATTTTATAAAGATATTGGTTTTTAATAATAGATTATAGAGTGCACTTGAAAATAGGTAAGAGTTTGAGGAGTTCCCATGTACCGGGCTGGTATTACGGGAATTTTTTTTGAAAGATCCTTTTACAACATATAAATACTCATAAATAAAGGTAGGATTATGATTGAAACAAATATAAAAAATAGTAAAATAGAATTTATGAGTATTAAATATTAATTAATAATAATTTAATATAGCTAAGTAGATAATAAAAGTAACCCGAATGAAAATAGATGTTCGGGTTGGAAACCCTTACCTTAAGTTTGAATGTGTTCCTCTCTTGAACATAAGGTCCAGGAATATGAAATTAGACTTATTAATAACTTTATTCAGACCCTTTTATACATGAACTTAGTTTGTCATTATTTTCTTAAGTTAATTAATATCTTTGTTGATAATTTATATGATTGAATTTTGTTGTTCTGGAGTGTCTGTTTCCTTGGTTTTCATGATCAATATATTTGTATATGAGTATAGCATTTCATGTGGAAAGGATTTAATTTCGTAGAATTGAAATTATATATTATTTATGAACATCCATATGTTTTAATGGGTACATACTGAATTTTTTATATGGTATGAGGATGAATCATTGGATGAAATGACAATCAGTAAGATTATTTGGCGGTATTTGGATTATTATGAACTTGTTTTGTCATATGAATTCATACTATATACATATACTGGTTAATTAATATTAAGTATGTCATAAATAATATATTATAGTCTGGTTCAACCATAAAAATGGTTTCATGGCTAGTAATGAAGGATAAATTGAAGAACAAAACTTCTTTATCCACGATGATTGTAAATTGGAACCACACGGACAATGATTTCATTTATAAAAGAGAGAGAGAGAGAGAGAGTAAGAAGATTGATAATTGTTATTACATTGACATGGTATAATTTCCCTATATAGATGATAATGGTGTTACAAGGACCAATTATATAGAAGATGTTAGTAGAGAATAAGAACATAAGATAAATTTAAATGATACTAAATGAAAAAGAAAATGCTTTACCTCTTGAAATAACCTCCTTGAGAACCTCCTTAAGGGAAGTTTTTTTGGAATTTGGGAATTAAACAAGCACCTAGACGTGGGGAGTGACTGGAGAAGGTAATTTGGGTAGAACTAGGTGGAGGATCAATTATTAGAGAAGTGAATAGAAGAGGAAGTGATTGAGGGTTTTTATGTTGGAAGAGAGAAGACATTTGTGAATATCTTACTTATTATTTTATTATATCCCTCAAGACAACCAATAGTGTTGATTCGTGTAACCCCTAATAGTAAAAAGTAAATGTGAGTCAGAACTATTTGTTATTACATTAACCACGATGCTAGTAATACGGGAATTAAACTGATAATGTATTTTTACGGTAAATTACTATATTTTACTATTATTCAAAACATTGATTATTTCGGAAAATCCTGAAAATTCACCCACATCAGTTTTCGATGTGTAGAATTCAGAAATAAACATAGTTTTTTGAAATTAATTTTCTAAATATTATTAATTTAATTTTTAAATAAAATTGTTTTTTATTAAAAAAGCAATTTCAAAAATATAATTCGTTTTATATCACATTGAAAAATTAATCACGATCTCATTTTCTTATTACCATGAGAAAATAAAATAATATTTTTATAAAGTTTTGATGAAGGTCATATTACTATTCATATTACTATTTATAAGGGTATGTTTCTATTCACCAAAAAATATGTTTGTCTTATCAGACTCAAAATATCTTACTGAATGCAACTGTGTAAGTCTGCTTTTGGAATTTCTGATTATAGAGGTAGAAAATTTGTGTTTATATGATAGGTTATAAAAAAGTGGTTTTTTGTAGAGACTCAATGTTTCATGAATTCAATATTTATTTTCAAAACCTTGGGGTGTTACATCTAAGGTATCCCTATCTTATATTTCATCTTAAAAGGATATGATGAAATGTTTAATGGTGGGTAAATCTATGAATAGTAAAATATAGGAAGATCATTACTGAAGATGTTTAATATAATCCATGAAATAATAAGATTGTGTATATTTTATCCAAATACTAAAAACCAATATGATTATGGCATTAATGATAAAGTTATATAATGAATATTCATCTATTATGTTGTCATATATATGTATAAACAGTATGGGTTACTATACTTTTAGTGAAATTGGATCCTATGAGGATGTCATTGGAACTCATATTAATATATTTCCACCATACCAATCCATCAATATTCATCTGGTGGGCATCACCAAATGCCCAACATTCCCTTAAATATTGTTGAGATGGTATGTGGAGTATGATATACACTATAATACCAAATGTAGGATCAAAATAATATTTATACTAAATGAAGTATCTAATAATGCTCAAAATAAAAGAGGTGGGTGAATTGTATAATTTAAAAAAATTCTTGGAACTTTTACAGATGATTATGTTTAACAAGGTTAAACAAGTTAATTCACAAAACCTTTAGTTATACACACATTCTATATTCTGGAAATATGATTTCAATAAAGTGATTCCAGAAAAGATGGTTCAGTAAAATGAAATGTCATGACCCGTCCTCAGGGCCCGTGCCATGACTACCCCAAGCCCGCCTTCCATAGGCCAGGGCCTGGCGACTAGCACCAAAGGTGTAAATTCCTATAACTGGGAAGGAATTTCCATTATAAAATTAAACAAAACATCACAGTGTACAAGCAGAAGTAATACACTAAGTACAAAAGAAAGTGCTGAAAAGTAAGTCGGCCAGAGTACAGACCCAACTGAAAGTACAACTACAACAGAACGAAAGTACAACAGAAAAGACAAATAGCTGGAAGAATAGAAGCAGCTCCTGGGTCGTCCACCTCAGATCCTACCTGAAGGGTAGGTACAGATAATGAAGCTCCTGGATCGTCCACCACGGATCCTACCTGAAGGGTAGGTACAGTTAGCCTCCACAATGCTCTCGCCTGTCAACCTCCTCCGAGCATCGCCTCGTCGTGAAGTCCACCTCTGGATACTGACTCATCATGAGGTCCACCTCTGGGTACAGTCCAGTCTTCGTACACTCGGTCTCTGTCATCTCTGTCCGCCATCTGCATCCAACACAACGAGGTGCGGGAAAAGACCGTAGAGGGGTGAGTATAACGTTACTCAGTAGGGACCCCAAGACCCTCAAGGTCTCACTAAATCCAACAAGGATAAACACAAATAAGGATGTCAGAAGATAACCCTTACTTAGGTAGAAGCCCATACATATACCTAAGTTATCATGTAACCCATCCCAATCATGAGGAAACACAAAGGTTATGAAATCAATGAATAACCACTACCTAGGTATATACCCATACATATACCTAGGTTATCAAGTGACCCATCCCAATCATGAGGTAAACGCAAAGGTCATAGACTCAGCTCAAACCAGGATTTTCTTTATCGAAACCGTAACTGCTGAAGAGCCCAATCTCTGACGAGTACGGTGATCCTGTCACAACTCCGAGGTACTGCTCACTAACTTAAGACTGCTGAGGCAATCCTCCTGTTGAGTACCACGTGTCAGCCACCCAAACATAGTAGTGCTTCCCGCCGGGGTCTTCCACCCAAACATAGTAGTACATCCCCCCTAATAGCCTGCATAGGTACTTATCCTCTCGAGTACCACGAGTTTTCTGCCTGCCACCAGGCGCTCCGTCCGCTGTGGGTCTACACCCAAACACAGTAGTGCTCCATCCAAGGCGCTATTCGACTCACTCCAAGTCGAGTCGGTCAAGCAGTCGTTAGGTCTCAGCTGGCTACACAGTCTCTGTACTCCGTACGCTCATCTCCGGGAGGGTCCGCTCCATGAGCTATAGGTTGATACTCCATGTATCACAAAGTCCCATTAAAAAGTATCTCAAAGGACCACCTCATCATAGGGGTCTCAACACAACAGACGGCGCATCAATCAGATGCCTGGTCTGTGAGTTATTAGCCTTTTCGTCCCAGGGGCCTGGTTGGTTTCGTGTGTGAACCAACCCGACTGTATCTCAAATGTACCCCAAACACTCATAGGGTATACTCATCGGTACAGTTTCTCAACGTGATCACCAACGCCGCTGACGGTTCGTCAAACAGACGTTCGGTCTGAAAGTTATCATCTTTTCCGTTTTAGGGGACCGGTTGGATTTCGGGTTCAATCCAACCCGGCGACTATCCAACTACGTCCTATCTTCAGGAGAAGTATTCCAAAAGTTCCATCTCATAAAGAGGAATCCAACTAAGTCAACAACACATCAATCGGACATCTGAAGCTCAAGTTATAAGCGTTTCCGCTTCGAGGGCCCGGTTGGTTTCGTGTTCGAACCAACTCGGCTGTACCCAAAGTTATCCCAAAACTTGAGTTTAATATACCGAAATGACCGCAGCGATGCAGAGATCGCATCGCAACTGATGGTGCATCGATCGGAGGTCCGTAGCCCACGTTATGGACGTTTGAACTAATCTGTCCGAAATTAGGGGGTTCGGGCCCGATCCGACCCGGCCCGATACCCCCCCACCCCCCAGGTCGGCCCGAACAAGGCGACCCGACCAGGGTTTGGGTCCGGCCCAACATGGTGCGGCCCGGCCTAGCCCAGCCGGTGCGGCCGGTCCGCATGGCCAGCGCGGAGCAGGGGGTTACAACCCCCCAGTTGAACGAACTGGTGCAGCTTTAAGCCGTGCCACTCTGCCACCGGAAGGGCTTACCCATTCCGGTTTGGCTCGCTATCGCGTCTCGGACGCGGCGGTTCCGTTCCGGCAGCGCACTGCCACCGCTTTCCACGGACCACCAGACGCGCTCCGGTGGTCCGTTTTCCTCGCTGCCTCCTCCAGCCGTCATCTCGGGACCCGACATTCACTGCGGAGGCTTCAAATTGACTTTGTGGCCCCGTTTGTCTTCACACGTCAATCTGAGCATAGTGATCAACCAGCGGAGTCTTCGAATCGCCTCTGCGGCCCCGAATCCGGCCGCGGTTTCGTTCGGCCTCAATGGCGCGGCCCGACGGCGCCCCGCATCATTGCCACATTTCTCTATGTTTCCGGGCGGTGTCGTTGCACCGCGCCACCTTCATTCGAGCCACAACGGGAATGACAGAAAAAAGGGGGAGGTGGGTCGGCCGTGATTGTGCGGTCCGACCTCCTCCCATTATAATGATATCAAGCAGCCAACAACTATCAACGATGTTCGTTAAATAAAATTGAACGAAGAATAAACCCTTACCTTGATGAGGTCGTCAAATGAGGGTCATCGTAGGGAAAGGACGTCATGGAAGACGGTACCGCGGAATACAGCATCATGGATCAAGGCTCCGTAAGCATCGTCGGCATTTTCCCGATGAAGGATGCGGCGCGTCGCCGTTCTTTGATGAAGGTGTCTCTCACTGACTGCGGAGAGGGAAGAAGAACAACACGTCATTCACTCCTTGTGGTGATGACATTCTTCATTAGGTTCTTGACGTTCTTCGCATTCTCCAACGAAGAAGACGAGTTCTATCTCCTCCATTTCCCCACACAACCCATCAACGAAAATAAATTAAGACTTTGTCTTAATTTATTCACACATGCCAACACTTTTAAAATTTAAAACTAATTCAATTAATTAATGTGTTCAATTAATTGAGTAGAGAGTGTGTTTGCATTCATTAAAATTGAAGAGGTAAAGTCAAAACATTAAGGCGGAGTTTCATGGGGTTTTGGGGAATGTGAAAAGGTGGGGGCTCGTGTGGGCCCTACCTCTCCTTTATTCTCCCAAGGGATGTTACCAACCCATCTTCCACACAAACGATAAATCTACTTAGAAGAAAAATAAAATTGGATTACAAATTTTATATTATTCTTCACTTACACCTCAAATTTTAAACAACTCCTCCTGAGCAAACGCACCTTCGGAAAAGGTCTTCTTAAGCAATTACCAGAGTTGTGGTTCCATCGGAGCCCTCATATTTTGATTTCCAGCATCAGTTCAAAAGATAGAAAAACCCGCTCGTTCGTTCACTGAACGTACCCGAGCTAAACTTCAGAACTTGATTCCGAGCACACCGGGCCTCGGAATCAGGTTCATGTTGACGCTCCTTTCATCACAGAATCTAAATATTGGAAAAGTGGAATATTTGAGCTCAAATTGATTCAACGTTTGGAAAAATATCAAAAATTTGACAAAGGGATGAACAAAGAGAACATTGCCCATAGCTCGCGCAAGTTCCCTCATGGTCGCGCAGGTATACCTGCGCTCTGCATAATGGTCGCGCAAGTAACTTGCACGACCTAAGTGATAACTGTCTGGGTCTTCTCCAGCCTATAAATAGACCCTGTGGGCCCCACATTCGGGGAGGAATTTTTCCAGAAACTCAAATTTATGCTCCCGGCACCCTAGTCTCTTCTCAAAGCTTATGAAACACTTCTAAGGTAATTTCTTACCACGATAGGAAGATCTAAAGAGGGGGAGGAAGGCCTATGTGTTGAAACTCATCAACACTTGCGCACCTGAGTGGTCAGCCCTTAAGGGAAATTACCACACCTGCGCGCCACCTTATTCCTTCAACAGAACTTGCGTACCCCACTTCTGGAAGAACCTCAAGATGATTCTAAAGGATTTTACCAAGAGTCTCTCAAGTATTACCCTGCTGGTTAACCATCATGCAAGTACCCATGTGTCGCGCATGTATACCTACTCAACCAGGACTTGCGCGCCCATGCAGTACCTGTGCGCCTGCCATGACTTGCGTGCCCCTACCTTTTTTGGGTACCCTTCTTGTCCATTTCACCCCTCTTAAGCCATTCCACCTCTCCTATTCGAGATTCAATCTTCAAGAAACTCTTCAAAGCCATTTATGGAATGATTTCTTGATTTGAATTCCTTATCTGAAAGGAATTCTGTGGAATATCACTCAAAACCTAGTGATTTACACATATTTATGTCACTAAAGATTGAGATTTCATTCATTCAACCTCATCCTTTAAGATAAGAGAACTCATTAACCTGGGCCTCCTTTTCAGGAATAATCCCCAGTCATAATTCTCAAATCTGGACATCCTCCTTAGGAATAATCCCCAAGTCCTCATTAACCTAGGCCTCCTTTTCAGGAATAAGCCCCAGTCATAACTCTCAAATCTGGGCATCCTACTTAGGAATAAGCCCCAAGTCCTCATTAAACTGAGCCTCCTTTTCAGGGATAATCCCCACTCCCCTAATTTGGGAATCCTCCTAAGGAGTAAGTCCCAACCATAATTATCTTAACCTAGGCCCCCTTTTCAGGAGTAGGCCCCAGTCTCAAATATGGGCATCCTCATCAGGAGTAAGCCCCAGGTCCCTTAATTTTTCTTATCTCTTAACCTGGGCCTCATTTTCAGAAGTAATCCCCAGTTTTAATTCCTCTTAACCAGTCCTAATTTACCTTTGATCTGGGATTCCTTCTCAGGAGTAAAAAACCCAATCATAAGTCCTCTCCTAATTTGGGCCTCCTTTTCAAGAGTAAGCCCCAAGTTATAGTATTCAAATCTCCATGAAGCGTATATCCTTTATAGACACTGTTCCTGGATTTATTCCTTGATGTAAATCCAAATCTTCATATATATGGGCAGTCATACATACATAAGTCCCACATTATTTCTTATGATTGCATCTTTCATGGCACAATTGTCTGATTTTTACCCATACCTCTTGTTTCTCACACTGATCACGACTCACGTGATAATAGAGTGTAAAAGTAATTACGACATCCTTCTTTGATCCATCAATCATAAACATCATACTCCCTTACTTGAACTATGTGGGTTCTGATTCCTTTTCTAAACAAAGGATACGTAGGTAGCCCATCTGTGGGTTCGATCCCAACTCTGAAATAATCCATTTCCTTCTAAATGACGATAAACATCAAGTTCCCCACTAAGTGGCTTTAAAACCATCATGGTCATCATAATGACCAAGAGACTTCTATATAAATGTGTCAAAGGATACCATTGATCAAGAATCTCTAAATAAATGCGGATGATTCTCTATCAATGAAGAACCTCGAATACATATAAAAGATTCTCTAAATTTCCTACATATATAATCATTGATTGTCAGATCTGAAGGGAAGCTCATTTTATACTTGGTAATGTAATAAGGATTCACGAACATAACATAAATCAATAAAGAGAGTCCCATAGTAGAAAACAATTCCCCTAAAAAAGGTGTGATGAGTCCAACCTCCCATCCTCTCGACCAATGAAAATTCCTAAGCCTCATCAGTCCACAAACTAATGAGCGCCTACCTTTGGAAAGTAGGTCCAAATGGATGTGGAATCATTAGATGTTTCCAGTTCTACGAACAAACCTGTTAGAAACCGATTGGAATGTTTGAACTTCCTATAAAGGAGGTCATCCCCTACTTCCGAGGGAAACAAAAAATGTTGAACCTGACGTGAATCCTTAACCATGTTAAAATGATGTTTTACCTATTTGTTAGGCCCCTATTTAAAACTCAATGAGAGGGCCAACAGAAAAAACAATCATTGACATATGTGCTCATCCAAAATATGTAGTGGCTGAATTTATCTTGATTACGTCTGTTATATCAAACAGGCACTCCTTTCCAAGATCTTTTGCATTTCTAGAATGGTTTCTCTCATGATCACACCTGTGAATACTGCTGCTGCAAATGCCACTACTGCTACTCCTACTGGATCATCATCTGCTCTGAGGATGACATCACCTACTCAGTGTCTTCAATGCTGGGTATCAAATGCACTGGTAAAGGAGTACCGTTAACACAGTACCATCCCAACTCTGGAGGCTTCTCGACAAGCCCTCCAAGTGAACAACTCACACCGGTCATCCAGACAATGACGACCAGTGATCAAGAAGTAGGTGGTGCTAACTACCGTCTCCAACCATTTCGGGTTATTATCCCCAGAATGCAACCACCATTCACTCCATTATTCTTAGGAGGTGAATGAGAAGGTCCCTCAGGGCCTTAATTCAAGAAGAAAAAAGTCCTTCTCGAGGGCTCCCACCAACAATCACCACAAGACTCATGCGGTAGTGCACCCTCAACATGATGAGGGTACCGAATCCAGGCATTTGGCTCAGGTTCCTCGAACCCGAGCAGGCAAGACGAACCGCAAGAGGCAAAATACGGTCAACAGTGAGCAGGTTCTCATCTCTTCCATCTCCAGAGAAGTCCACCAACCTAACTTGGTGGCAAGTAGCGAGCAAGCACACACACCTACCCATTTTAATTGCGCTGTCCAGCAGACTCGTCTAACAGCATCACGCAAATCCAGCCAGGAAATTCCGGTGGAGTACTATAGGCAGGAACATACATCTTTTTAAACATCATCAGTTAGTCAGCAGGCTCGTCTGACTACATATGATGGTGCTTTTCAACCACGTTTGGCGAAGTCCAATCAGCAGGCAAACACACCTGCTAGTATTAATCAAGTCTACCAACAGTCTTTCTTGGTAGCATCCGGAGAAGTCAGTCGGAAAGCTCCGACGAAAAACAGGAGGCAGACTCAACTCTCTACCCCCACACTTGAGTACTATCAGGATACTCTGATAGGAAAATGAGGACAGGATGAGGCACATACACCTACTCCAAACACGGAATGGACGTATATCCCCGTTCCGACAGCTGAAGTCACCAAGTATATTTTATCAATGGTGAAAGAGAATAAGCAAATCCCTACTCATATTATGGACGCTTTCCAGGATATTATAACAACTTCAGTAGCATCTCAGGGAAAGACACATAAATCTATCCCTACCAGTGGAGTGACACATCTACAATTCACTCTGAAACAGAAACACACATCTATTCCAGTCCAATAGGGTTGTGGGGAATACTCCCCCATATCATACGGACAACCAAGTCAGGCACATACACCTGATTTGAGCAGAGATCGTCAACCTAACCTGGCCATCCTTCCTGATCAGGCACATACACCTGCTCAGAGCAGCCACTTTTGTCAACATGTGGCTTCCAAAGCGAGTAAGAAGGCATCTAAAAAAAGACCCACCCAGCATAGTCAGGAGATCAAGAGCCAATCTATAACAAGGCCTTTCTTGATGCTGAAGTTCTTGAATCCCTCCGATAGTTATCTGTTGGAATTCAAGATTCTACTCCCTCATTTCCCAATAGTGGTAACATTAATTCTGATGGTCTTCAACAGAAACATCCTCATGAAGGCTTGCTTCATGAGAATTCGGTTGATCTCGATGTTTCATCTTCAGATGAGAGCCACAGGAACCCTCTGTGTAGTCAGAAGACCAAGGAGAAAGAGATCTCATCTTTTGTCGCAACCCACCATGGTGGTCCTCCCCATGATGATGAATTTCACTACGAAAGTCCTCTCTGCAGTAGTGATGCACATTTCCCGAAAAATGATATAGTGGACAATATAGTGTCGAGAAAGCTCTCTTATCTTGAGGTACTTGCAAATGCGAAACCAGTCATGTATGATGCTTCATCGCTAGTAGGTGAAATAATTTCTCAATCAGAAGATAGCCCAGGGTGTAGGTCATTCTCCGAACCACCCCTATGTCATGCATCTTTTAGTTTGATCTATGATTTCTCTACCAATCTTGTTGAATCCGATGAAGCAACAAGGAAACACCAACTCTGGTCAAATCAGGTAGAAGAATCTTCATCAAATGATAAAGAGGAAATGCTGAACATGAGAAAACAACTGGGAAAATGAGAAGTTCCAGTCATGTTTTGGCCTCTGGCTACCTCTCAGTATGACATTCCATAAATGTTGACCGAAGATGGAATTCATGATATTCGTCTCAACATATGGAAATCTCTTTGTCATTTGAAAAAGAAAGTATTATCTTATGATGAATATGAAAATCATCTTAAGATAATAGAAGGGTTACAACGTCAGATTGATTTGGAATCTCTATCAGTCTCTCGATATCCGAAGGCTGAAAAGTAGTAGAGATCCCTTCATCGTTCATGCCTTGGCGCACTAAGAAGATTACATCAGTTAATTTCCAATGCCCCATCTGGTATTCATGTCAGAGGATGGGCTGTTCATGGAGAACTGCATTTCACGGTGCTCTCCAGTTAGAAAAACCTGCCGAATATGGTCTCATGCAATGCTATTTCCTATGGCCGGCCACAATCAATAGGCTTTGTTTGTAATCAAAAGCTTTCCCAAGAACAGGCCTCAACTAGTTCCCCTCAAAATCAATAATACATAGAACAAGTTGTTGAATTACTTCTGCATCACGAAAACAAGAATATTCAACACGCCTCTCGTATGGATCAAGCACTTCATCAAGTGAGAGAAGTGTCTGAGATTATCCAACGGTCTTTTGAACCATGTGATAAAAGTGGATACAGATTAATGCATCCAGCTAATTTTTGGACTACGGATTGAAAGATCAGGAGAGATTTTAAGAAAGTCTCAGACATAGCATGTTAAGAGCCACCCCAGCTCGCCAGACTTGGGACTCTTTTAAACCAACCCTCAGAATCAACAAATAGGATTCGAGGAGTTGAGAGGGAACAACAGGAACAGCCCTAGTCCACCGGACTGGGGACTTTTTCAAATCATCAATCCCCTCTTTAGAGAAATTCGGTCTTTTATCGATTGGGGAAGAAGCCTCAAGAGGAATGAAGAGCCAAATTATCAGGAGATTCTGTCCAAATTACAGTTCGTCAAGAATTTCCTGAGGGATCGAATCAACAAAAGGCAATTTCTCATCAAAGACATGGAATAAGACAATATCACAGAAATGCTAATAGAAGGTATGTGATGCGTTATGCATCAATCAATGTCATCAATACCATTGTTTCTAATCCACCAGATGAGGCTCACTCATGGGGACTCAGATGAAGAGGTTCCTACTCAAGAAGATGTACGCACGGACACAAATAATTAAGGTGTGCGTACACGAAATCAAAGGGTTACTCAGAACCTAGGTAATCCTTTGAGTAAACCACTTCCCCCTCTCTGAAAAGGATCCAACAAATGGAGGGAAAGAATCAGGTTATATATCCTTCCTCTAGATAATTCCAATCACTCTCACTATAGAAATGGTTTTCACAACATGAGGAAGAAATGAAGGAATTAAGAAGGTTGAATGCAGAACTACTTCAGTGTAGTCTTCTTCTTAAGTATGTTAGAGTCAATCTGCCAAAGGAATTTTTTCCAGCTACTGAGATGGATCAAGAATATCCTCCTCAATTAGTACACCCTCACAGGTCTAATCCTACGGGTCAAGTGCAACAACAGTTGGCAGTGCTACCATCAGTTGTAGCACCAACTACCACATATGTCCAAGCTCCATTCATTACACCTCCCCAAGTCCAAGTTCACCCAGATGTTTCTCAAAAGTTAATAACTACTATTGAGTCATTAACAGCTCGGTTGGAAACTATGGAAGGGAAACGTGCGCAGGTTCAACCATAAATTTTTTTTACCCTGAATGGGTAGATTCAATCTCTCCTCCATCCAGTTTTGGAATCCCTGTATTCCCTATTTTCAATGGATTAGGCGACCCTGAACATCATTTGACACATTACGTGTCTTGTTGTGATCCTATGATGGGAACTCCGAAGTAGCAAGAAGTTTTAAAACTCAGATGCTTCATACAGACTTTGCATGGACCGGCCTTTTTCTGGTATACAAACTTGCAATCCCGGTCAATTACTGGATAGGAAGATCTCTGTCAACAATTCCTTCTTCAGTTCAGCTCAACTTTGCCAAATACAATAGTTTTTATCATACAAACTGTAAGCAAAGGGAGAATGAATGGGTCTCATATTTCAATGATTCGCTGGAAGGAATTAACATATTCCCTAAGATTAGCACTCCCTCAAGAAGAATTGTTGCCAATCTGTGTGGAAAATCTGCATGACGAATTACCCACGCTGTTAATCCCTGTGAAATACATAGTAGGGTTTCGAGACCTTACATCAATCGCTCAGCAGATTTAAGATTCCCTTATACAGGCTAAGGCTAAATCTCGTGTAATTCCATCAGCTCTAGGAAGGAGAATGGGAAAAGAAGAAACTGCTACAGTTATTCTTAAACAAGCACCTGTACATATTTATACCTCAAAACCTTCATCCTCTCGAAGGGATCCACCTCCTGAGCACCAAAAAAACGATGTTTCGTCCAGATGATCATAGAGATCAAAGATGAAAAAATTTGAGGATCTGAAGAGGAAAACATACTCTTTCCAAAATGAAAAAGTTCCTGGTTATTTCATTTCGTCCCTATAGAGTAATTTGGTTCAGCTTCCAAAGCCCAAGTGTACAAATAAGTAATGAGTTAAAGACCGTCCCAATTATTTCCCCTTTCATCAAATGTTGGGGCATCCCTTCCAGGAGTGTTTTGTCTTCAAAGACCTCCTGAAAAAGATTGTTGACTCCGGACAAGAAAAACTGAAAGGCTCTTCAGCCCAGGTAGCATGTGTCAGTGCTACAGTTTTAAAGGAGGAAGGAGAATGGCAAGAAGTAAAAAAGAAAAAATGCATAGAAGTATGATGGTTGTATGGTCAGAAAGACAATCAACCTAACACATTCTATTTTGCGAACACAATTAAAGAAACCGATTTTGTCTTCTACCATGAATGTTGCGGAAAAATCCTCTTCATCAGAGGGAAAGTCCTCAAAGAAATGGCATGATTCAAAGAAAGAAAAAGAATCAGAAGAAGACGAGTATGTGTCAATTCCTAATTTGTCTTTGACTCTGGAAGACTTCATGACATCTACTTCAAAGCCACAGGCACTTCCCCACCAAATGGTACAGCCTAAACAGGCTAATCAGGTAGAGTCTTCATCAGATGAAGAATTAATCTTCGGTTCTGTTAATATGATTCAATTAACAGATCCATATGCCAGTAGCAGTTTCGATTCTGATGAGCCTGAATTCCCTGTATCAAACAATGGAATTAGAGGAAGTTCTAGAGGCTTAGGATACAAGGGAAGTCGTGGATCTTTCAGAAGCCACTTTTCCAATTCTACCCCTGTTAGAACTGTGTACGCAGCAAAAACTCGTGGTATATCCCTTCATCGAGGTCAGTAAGAACAAGCAAGTTCTTCTACCAATAGCAAATTCAGTCCTGGCACAGTTATTTTGGAAGATTGGTTGAAGGTTCCATCTTCTTCCTCTCAGCATGTAAATGGATCTAATCAGTCTAATCTTCCAAAACCAGGTATATTGCCAACTCCTATCCCGATACAAGATGCATCAACTTCCAAAACATCTTCTTCCAAGGTACCTGCTAAACCACATATTCCTGTTGGGAAACTTAGACCTCTGGATCAAATATATGATGTATTGAAACACTTGGCCCAAGTACCAACCATGTTATCAATTTTGGATGCTCTGAATCTATCAAAAGATCTTCAGGAAGCACTCATCAAGGCTTTGTCATGTCCTCAGGAGTTTGAAACTGAAATTGTTGCAGCTGAAGTCTATCACATAGAGAATAATCCTGCAGAATGACATGAAATAATATCTTTTACTGATGAAGATGAAGATTATTTTGTGCATGGGCATATTAGACCTTTGTACTTATCTGGCAAGGTCAATGGTGTAGACATTCAAAGAGATTTCATTGAAAATGGTTCCGGAGTCAACCTCATGCTCATTCATACACTTCGTCGATTGGGCCTCACAGAATCTGATTTATCTCCTTCTATCATGATGTTACAAGGATATGATAAAAATGAACAATAACCACTGGGTGAAGTTACACTCAGAACTCAGTTTGGAGATCTTTTATCCAATTCATATTTCATGGTTGCTGATCAAGACTCAACCTTCAACATCTTGCTTAGAAGACCCTGGCTACATCAACATGCGTTTATCCCTTCATCCTACCATCAATGTCTCAAATATTGTTTCGATGGTCAAGTTGGGACATTTTATGGTGATAAGGCCCCATTCAAGACATGTGAGTCTCAATACATTGAGGCGGAATTCTATCACATGAAGGGGAGGTAGAAATCCACAACAAAGGAGATTACAAAAGTTAATGCTCCATATGGTTTGAAAAAGATTCCAGTAAATCCATTTACACATGTGACTACTGATTATGTTTTTCCTATCGTTAAAATTGACAAGATAGAGCCAAATCAAAATACTCTTATGGAAAGATCCATAATGTCAGTTACGGAAATCGAGCCAGACAACATGGGTGAAATTGGTAACCCACCAAGCAGTAATGAAAGCACAAATGGCGACGTCTTCATTTCATCTTCAGAAATCCAACAAGTATATACTTCGCCAATTAGGTTAGAAGAAGTTATAGAAAATTGGAGGTGACAAATGATGTCAATCCTCAATCCATCATCTCCTCTTTATTACCCAAAGAAGACCCTACATCATCAATCAGGTTGGAAATGGAAGCTTCTTCTTCAAGATGTGCAAATTTTGACATCTCTTATGATTATGAAAATTATGCGTTATCATATACAATGCATGTAGAAATGGAAGAAATAATACATGATGAGGAAGAAGAGGAATATCTCAGAGATGCTCCTCCAACATTTGAAGAGGGTATCTCTACCACTGTGTATGAACTCAGAGAAATAAATCTGGGTACAAAAGAAGATCCACGCCGCACTTTAATCAGTGCGTCCATGACTCTTGAAGAGAAAGAGATGTATATTTATTTTCTAAATAAAAATAGAGATATATTTACTGGGAACTATATAGAGATGCCCGAGCATGATCCTGATGTTGTTACTCATCATTTGGGTTTACCAGAAGAACATCGAGGATTTAAGCAAGCCGTGAGAAGAACACACCCAACTTATGCTTCAAAAATTGAAGCTTAAGTGGATAAGATTATCAAAGATAAATTAATTAGAGAAGTTAAATATCCCAAGTGGTTGGCTAATATTTTCCTTTTAAAGAAGAAGAACAGACAAATTAGAGTTTGCATCGATTTCAGAGACTTTAATTGGCATTGTCCTAAGGATGATTTCCCAGTTCCGATTACAGAACATTTAATTGACGAAACAACTAGCTATGAAGCACTTTCCATCATGGATGGATATTCCGGATATAATCAGATCTGAATGGCCCCAGAAGATGTGGAATCCATGGCCTTAAGAGCCCCTATTGTTTTGTTTTGCTACCGGGTTATTCCCTTTGGCCTAAAGAATGCAGGTTCAACATATCAGCGTTCCATGCATCGTATCTTCAAACCCTTTTTAGGGAAGTTTGTTGAATGTTATGTGGAAAATTTGGTGGTCAAATAAAAACAATTTTCTAATCGCTTGGCTGATTTGGAAGTCATATTCCGCAAGCTTCGACAACATAATTTGAAGATGAACCCCTTAAAATGTGATTTTGGGGTAACCTTAGGAAAATTTCTCAGCTTTATTATACGCCATCATGGTATTGAAGTCGATCGTGAGAAGACAAAGCCAATACTTGGTATTTAACCTCCTCAAAATTTGAAATAATTAAGAGGACATCAAGGAAACATAGCCTATATTCGGCGTTTCATCACCAATTTAGTAGGAAAATGTTTACCCTTAACCAAATTGATGAAGAAGGGAGTCACATACCAGTGGACTGAATAATGTCAAGAAGCATTTGATATTCTCAAGAAATACCTCTTGAGTCCACCAGTACTCATGCCGAATGTTGAAGGAAGACCACTTATCCTCTACGTGACATCTCTAGAGTGATCATTGGGTGCCTTTCTTTCTCAAAAGAACGATATTGGGAATGAAAACAGCATCTACTATCTTAGTCGAACTATGCATGAAGCAGAAACCCAGTATTCAAGTATTGAGAAGTGATGCCTGGAATTAATCTTTGTAGTTCAGAAGTTGAGACACTACCTGCAACATCACGAGGTCCAATTGGTATCTCGCAATAACCTACTCAAATTCATCCTTAGTCGTCCAATGCTTACAAGACGTCTGGAAAGGTGAGAAGTTATTTTGCAGTAATTCGACATTTAGTATGTATCTCAAAAGGTGAAAGAGGACCAAGATTTGGCTAATTTCCTGGCTGAACACCCTTCAGTGGAAGACACATCTTCAGATATTGAACTCCCTGATAAGGAAGACTTCTTTATTCAAGAAAGTCCTCAAGCATGGGAAATGTATTTTGATGGTGCCTCTAGAAGTCCAATAGGGAGTAAAATGGAAAATCCTAAATTCAACAAAGTTGGCTTAGGAATTGTGTTCTTTTATCCATAAAAGGCAATGTTACATTATTACTTCTTATTGTGGGAAGGTGGTACCAATAATGAAGCATAATACCAAGCTCTCATCGTTGGCTTGGAATTAGCGCTTCAAGAACAAGTGAATCACTTAAAGGTGAAAGGTGATTGAGACCTAGTAATCAAACAAGTCAATGGGGATTATGCCATCAAAAAAGAAAAACTAATCCCTTTTTATGATTATTTCCTAGATTTAATGGCGGAATTCCCTTCGGAACCAACATTTTCTTATGTCCCAAGATCACAAAATGATCAAGCTGATGCACTGGCTAATATAGACACACCTCTGTCAGATCCAAATCAGGGCGAGACAACCATTAGTATTGCACACCATCGTGCAATTTCACCTTAAGTTCAAATCAGAACAGAGGAAATTAATGGAATTAGTCCCATTCCTGAACCGTATGGTCATACTACAGGATGGATGTCACCTATCAGGGAATACCTTCAAAATGGAACACTTCCACCTGATAGAGCCGAGAAAGAACAAATCTGGCGATGTGTGGTCAATTTTACTCTTTATGACAGCCCAGATCTCCTAGAGAAAATTCTCTAAAAACATGGTTTTGATGGAGTTCTCTTCATATGCATTTTTGGTGAAGATACAATGGATGTCATGAAAGAAGTGCATGCAGGAGTCTATGGTGCCCACCAGTCTGGACATAGACTGTCTGATCAGATTCGAAGGCTTGGATACTTTTGCCCTTCAATGATACAAGATTATATCGATTTCACAAAGAAGTGTCATTCATTCCAAGTACATTCCAACTTCATTCATCAACCTCTAGAGTTGCTTCATGTAGCTAAATCCTCATGTCCATTTTCCACATGGGGAATGGATGTGGTGGGACCTTACCCTTCGGCTACGGCCAAGCAGTTTAAGTACATTCTTACTGCTACTGACTTCTTTTCCAAATGGGCAGAGGAAATACCTCTCAAGGAAGTCAATTCTAAATGCGTTGTTAGCTTCATCATGTCTAACATCATTAACAGATTTGGTGTCCCTCATAACATATTGACAGACAATGGCACCAACTTCTGTTCATCTGAGGTGAAGAATTTGTATCAAGAATGCAAAATCAAATCCAACCATTCATCTTGGTATTATGCAGCAGCCAAAGGCCAGATAGAAGCTTTCAACAAGACTCTGTCAAATATACTACAAAAGATGGTGGATAAAGATAATAATTCATGGCCTGATAAACTCTTTCATTCTTTATGGGCTTATCGGACTGCCACCCGTACTGCAACTCGGTCAACTCCATATTCATTGGTATATGGAATGGAAGACGTCTTTCCCATTGAAGTTCAATTACATTCACTCAGAGTAGCCATTTGTGATCAGTCATATACCGATGAACAATCTCAAATGAGATTGAATGAATTGGAACGGTTAGATGAGAAAAGATTGTGCACTTTTCACCACTTGGAAGTCTATCAGAATCGAATAACATGAGCTTTTAACAAAAAAGTTCATCTTCATTCATTCACTAAGGGAGAATTGGTTTTAGTTCTAATAACTCCAATGATACCAGGAAATAAACCTTCCAAGCTTGATCCAAAAAGGGAAAGACCTTACTCAATACATAGGGTCTACTCCAATGGAGCTTATTCATTAATCTCGATGGATAGAGAACTCATCACTACTCCAACCAATGCCAGATTTTTGAAGTAGTATTTTGTATAAACACAAGATACATCCCCAAATGGTCTAGTATGACCTTAAACTGAAACTAGGTCATGTATGACCTTAAACTACACCAATGGTCCGGTATGACCTTAAACTGCACAATCGTCCAGCAAGACGTTAAACTGCATAACCAATGGTCCATACATATGACTATAAACTATTTGTACTTTGATGGATGGAGAAATCATCACTACTCCAACCAATGCCAGATTTTTGAAGAAGTATTTTGTATAAACACAAAATACAGCCCTAAATGGTCCAGTATGACCTTAAACTGCAACTAGGTCTTGTATGACCTTAAACTACACCAATGGTCCGGTATGACCTTAAACTGTACAACCGTCCAGCAAGATGTTAAACTGCATAACCAATGGTCCATACATATGACCTTAAACTATTTGTACTTTGATGGATGGAGAACTCATCACTACTCCAACCAATGCCATATTTTTTAAGAAGTATTTTGTATAAACAAAAAATACATCCCTAAATGGTCCAGTATGACCTTAAACTGCAACGAGGTCCTGTATGACCTTAAACTACACCAATGGTCCTGTATGAACTTAAACTGCACAACCGTCCAGCAAGACGTTAAACTGAATAACCAATGGTCCATACATATGACCTTAAACTATTTTTACTTTGATGGATGGAGAACTCATCACTACTCCATCCAATGCCAGATTTTTGAAGAAGTATTTTGTATAAACACAAAATATATCCCTAAATGGTCCAGTATGACCTTAAACTCCAACTAGGTCCTGTATGACCTTAAACTACACAAATGGTCCGGTATAACCTTAAACTGCACAACCGTCCAGTAAGACGTTAAACTACATAACCAATACTCCATACATATGTCAATAAACTATTTTTACATTTGCCCCACATGACGTTAAACTATGAAAAAGTTCCCTAAATGGTCTGGTATGACCTTAAACTGCACAACCGTCCAGCAAGATGTTAAAATGCATAAGCAATGGTCCATTAATATGACCTTAAACTATTTGTACATTCGTCCCACATGACGTTAAATTGTGTCCCCTTCACCATCCAGCAAGATGTTAAATTGTATAGCAACGGTCCATGCATATGACCTTAAACTATTTGTACTTTCATCCCACACGACGTTAAACTGTGAAAAAGTTCCCTAAATGGTCCAATATGAACTTAAAATTGTAACTAGGTCCTGTATGACCTTAAACAACATCCATTGTCCAGTATGACCTTAAACTACAACTAGATCCTATATGACCTTAAACTGCATCATCAACGGTCCATGCATATGACCCTAAAACTATTTGCAAGTCCCTTACGTCCAATAAGATGTTAAACTGTGACGTCCTAACTACATGACGCTAAACTGTATAAATGTCCCTTACGTCTGGAAAGATGTTAAACTACATAATCATCAAAGGTCATGTATGACCATAAACTACACCACCATACAACATGACATTAAACTGCACCATCCACGGTCCATGCATATGACCTTAAACTATTCGCAATTTCGTCCAACATGATGCTAAATTGTATCGTCCCATTTTCATCCAACATGACGTTAAACTGTGGAAAAAAGTCCCCAATGCGCCCAACATGACGTTAAACTATATTGTACCCATCGTCCTAACTACATGACGCTAAACTGTACAGAAAGTCTTTTGATACGTCCTACATGACATTAAACTGCACTTTGTCCCTTCTACATGACACTAAACTATGCAACACCAATAGTCCTAACTGTAATACTTTAAACTGCACAGTCCCTTTATATGTCCTACATGACATTAAACTATGTATCATTAAGGTTGTTGTTACCTCTTGTTTCTCACACCGAGTATTACTCACGTGAGCTTAGAGAAAACCACAACCATAACACTCTCTCTGGGATACTACCCATGTGTATGTCCCAACATCATTTATTTGGTCGTTGTCCCCAAGAACAACTTGATCATTAATTCATTCTTTAATTTAACTACGCAGACTTTGATCCTTGCCTTCTAGGCTGGGTACGTAGGCAACCTCCCAAGGTTCAAGCCCAAAACCAATCTCTTCACATCGGTTCACCTCCATCTCATACGATGTTGATTTGTGGAACCGCCCCTAGAATCAATAAATTTGCATTGGTTCACTTTCATCCTTGTTATATGACGTTAAACTATACAACACTTTTGTCTAGTATTGTAATAAAATACAATATTCTTTGATACCCTCGCCTAAGAGGGAACCGTTATTTACATTGATTTTTCAATCATGTTTCATTTCAAGGACTACATGCATATATGTAAATGCCCAAAATTTTTATCTTGGGTTAATCCATCATTGTACTAAAATCCCCTTTCACCCTTCACATGTACGAACCAAATTTGTACAAAGGGTTTTTCTAGAACTACGTGGGCTTGATTCCCATCCTTACGGGATATGTAGGAACGTTCATGTTTCCCTCGCATCATGCCCCAAGTCTTTGGGCCTAAACCCAAATTCCACTCTCAGTCCCTTGGATGAAAAGTCCCCATGAAAACAAACATTATGTATTTCTTATAATGGTCCAAGCTCTATGACCCTAAACTAAGATCTCTAATCCTTTTTTCCCACATGATGTTAAACTGTAGTTTAAGAACTACGTATGGCTTGATTCTCATCCTTATGGGATATATAGTGATGTCCAACATTTCAATTCAGGACCCAGCCACAACATTATTATGGTTAGCATTGATCTGTGTATCTCTGTATACATTGAACGATACCCATATTTATGTGTCATAATCCTAACCTTAAATATTTTTAGATCTTCATAACCCTTTTCATGACATCTAGTCATAAAAATGTCAAACTTCTGAGAATTCTTTTGCCTAACTATGTAGCATGTGCCATAAGCGACCTTGCATAAACAGTCTACATAACAGATTTGTCACCCAAAAGATACTATTATCTGACTATGAAGCCAATTCCCTTAGGTGGCCCTATATAATTCAACACCCTAAAGTGTTTTTAGGATAGTTGTAACTTCATTCTTTGGAAGAATGCATCTTTTTTCCTTATTTGTCTTAAATGATAGTATGTAGGGATCCGCAAAAATAGCCCTCCTTAACATATTTGTCACATATCCTTTTTCATGATCTAAAAGTATTCAAGTATATGGTTTATATTCTACTTCCCTACGTTTGGGTCAGACCTTCGTAGGAGTAATATCCATCCAGTTCTTCGATAATCTTGTTTGGAAATATCTTTTCCATATTCAAGTACCTCTTTCCATACAGCAAACTCTATACTTTGGAAATTTTGAATCTCCATAAACTTTCACTGGCTTTTAGCACTAGGAAGGTAAATTTCTGAGAGTTATTTTTCCTGACTATGCAGCACGTTCCCATAGGCGGCCTTGCATAAACAGTCTACATAACAGACTTGTTAGTCAAAAGATACTATTTTATTTAACTATGTAGCCAATGCCCTTAGGTGGCCCTTCATAATTCAACCCCCTAACGGGTTTGTTAAATAATGGTAACTTCATTCTTGGGAACTGCTTCTTCTAATGACTTTTAGCTGTTTTTCATATCATTCCTCAGATTCAAATATTCTTAAGTCATAGTTTACATATTTTTCCCTCATACTTGGGTATGGTACTATGTTTTCAGATGAGTTTTCAAGGAATTGAGTCAATTCTAATCCATTTCGGTCAAAGCTATTTCAACCTTAAACATTAGCCTTTTTATGTCCAACGTGCATGACTTTAAGCTTCCCAAAAAAGATAAATGAACTCTGAATAAAATTCGAGTTCTAGATCACTAAACGTACATTTTTTATGATTTAGGTAACATTGAGCAATTAAAAGATTCAATGTTTATAGGGTTATTTACATTAATTCTAGTAAAAATCAAACTATGATTACTAGGCCCATTGGCTTAAGTAAAATATAAAGAATGTAGAAAAAGAGAATGCAAGCACAAATTATTGAAGATGAATGTGTTTTTCATTGATACATAGGAGATAGAAGGACATCCACAGACTGGAGTCTCTTCTCTTTTTGGAGAATTACAAAAGGCTTTCAACATAAGTTTTCACTTGATGTACAACATCTCGAGCTTCATCAGCAGCTACTTGAAGCTCGTGCACTCGACCAACTTCACTCTTCTTAGCTTGATGTAGTGCCTTCATGGTATCTGCAATGGCTTTCATACCATTCTTTTGAGTTCCTTCCAGTGAATTATTGAGCTGATCAAGTTCCCCAGTAATAGCATCTAACTGTTGCTGGAGCTACACCTATGCGCCGCCTTTCCTTGAGTTTTCTTCTTTTCCTTAGAGTCAAATACTCTATTCTCTCGGGATCCAACTCTGAGGGGGGTCTTTTATTCACTCTCCTTTCATCACAGAATCTAAAGATTGGAAAACGGGAATATCTGAGCTCAAAGTGATTCAACCTTTGGACAAATATCAAAAATTTGACAAAGGGATGAACAAAGAGAACATTTCCCATAGGTCGCGCAAGTTCCCTCATGGCCGGACAGGTAGACTTGCACTCCACCTAATGGTCACACATGTGACTTTAGTAACCTAAGTGATACTCACCCGAGTCTTCTCCAGCCTATAAATAGACCCTCTGGGCCCCACATTCGGGGAGTAATTTTTCCAGAAACTGACATTTAAGCTCCAGGTGCCCTAGTCTCTTCTCAAAGATTCTGAAACACTTCTAAGGTAATTTCTTACCTAGAACGGAAGATCTAAAGAGGGGGAGGAAGGAATAAGTGTTGAAACACATCAACACTTGCGTGCCTGATTGGTCAGCCCTTAAGGGAAACGACCACACTTGCGCGCCACCTTATTCCTTCAATAGAACATGTGCGCCCCACTTCTGGAAGAACCTCAAGATGATTATAAAGGCTTTAACCAAGATTCTCTCATGTATTACCCTACTGGTTAACCATCGTTCAAGTACCCATGTGTCGTGCAGGTATACCTACGCGACCAGGACTTGTGCGCCCACGCAGTACCTGCGCGCCTGCCAGGACATGCGTGCCCCTACCTATTTGGGTGACCTTCTTGGCCATTTCACCCCTCTTAAGCCATTCCACCACTCCTATTCAAGATTGAATCTTCAAAACACTCTTCGAATCCATTTATGGAATTATTTCATGATTTAAATTCCTTATCTGAAATGAACTCTGTGGAATATCACTCAAAACCTAGTGATTTACACATATTTATGTCACTAAAGATTGAGATTTCATTAATTCAACCTCATCCTTTAAGATGAGAGAACTCATTAACCTGGGCCTCCTTTTAAGGAACAATCCCCATTCATAATTCTCAAATCAGGGCATCCTTCTTAGGAATAATCCCCAAGTCCTCATTAACCTCGGACTCCTTTTCAGGAATAAGCCCCAGTCATAACTCTCAAATCTAGGAATCCTCCTTAGGAATAATCCCCAAGTCCTCATTAACATTGGCCTCATTTTTAGGGATAATCCCCAGTCACCTAATTTGGTCATCCTCCTCAGGATTAAGTCCCAACCATAATTCTCTTAACCTGGACCCCCTTTTTAGAAGTAAGCCCTAGTCTCAATTGTGGGCATCCTCTTCAGGAGTAAGCCCCAAGTCCCTTAATTTTTCAAGTCTCTTAACCTGGGACTCCTTTTCATGAGTAAGCCCCAAACTTAATTCCTCTTAACCAGTCCTAATTTACCATTGATCTGGGATTCCTTCTCAGGAGTTAAAAACCCAATCATAAGTCCTCTCCTAATTTGGGCCACCTTTTTAGGAGTAAGCCCCAAGTTAGAGTATTCAAATCTCCGTGAACCACATATACCTTTATGGACCCTCTTCCTGGATTTCTTCCTTGAAGTAAATCCAAATCTTCATTTATCAGGCAGTCATACATACATAAGTCCCACATTATTTCTTATGATTGCATCTGTCATGGCACAACTGTCTGATTTTTACCAATACCTCTTGTTTCTCACACCGATCATGACTCACGTGAGCTTAGTGTGTAAAATTAATTATGACATCCTTCTTTGAGCCATCAATCATAAAAATAATACTCCCTTACTCGAACTACATGGGTTCTAATTCCTTTTCTAAACAAAGGATACGCAGGTAGCCCATTTGCGGGTTCGATCCCAACTCTGAAATAATCCATGTCCTTCTGAATGACAAAAAACATCAAGTTCCCCACTGAGTGGGATTAAAACCAAAATGGTCATCGTAATGACCACGAGACTTCTATATAAATGTGTCGAAGGATACCATTGATCAAGAATATCTAAATAAATACGGATGATTCTCTATCGATGAAGAACCTCGAATACATATAAAAGATTCTCTAAATTTCCTACAAATATAATCATTGATTGTCAGATCTGAAGGAAAGATCATTTTATAATTGGTAATGTAATAAGGATTCACGAACATAACTTAAATCTATAAAGAGTTTCCCGGAGTAGATAATAATTCCCCTCAAAAAGGTGTGAAGAATTCGACCTCCCATCCTCTCGACCAATGCAAATTCCTAAGCCCTATCAGTCCACAAAATAATGAGCGCCTACCTTTGTAAAGATGGTCCAAATGGATGTGGAATCATTGGATGTTTTCGGTTCTATGAAAAAACCCATTAGAAACCGATTGGAATGTTTAAACCTCCCATCAAGGAGGTCATCCCCTAATTCTGAGGGAAACAGTGTCGTCAGAAGCCGCAGTCTCATAAAATTCCAAAGAAATTAAGAAAAAAAATTCCTTGAAATTTCGTGGTCTTTACATTACTCCCACCTCATGGATTTATGTCCCTGTAAAGCTATAACACAAACTAGGTAAACAAAAGTGGTACTGAGCATGCAACTGATCCTCCCGCTCCCATGTGCTTTTGGGGGTGTTCCTGTGCTACCAGCGAAAGCGCACAAGAGGAATCGACCGTCCCCATAAGACCCACTCCTATCGATCCTCAACCCCTACTGGATCCCTGTGGAAGTTGTCCAGTCATTGATGTCCAAATCCCTGCGGTCGATGATGTGTGAAGGGTCATGTGCATATCTCCTTAGCTGAGATACGAGGATGACATCGTGCACCCGGTGCAACTGAGGTGGAATGGTCATGTGGTAAACCACCTCACCTACCATGCTGAGGACCTAGAAAGGTCTGTAAACCTCATCGAGGTGAGACCCGTATAAGGATGTGGTCATTATCCTCGAACTCTAGAGGCCTCCTATCAGATCTTCTGGAAGTGGTGCCATAACCTTGGTGAATCCTGGCACAAAGGTAAGTTTGGCCATCTCATGAGTGATTGAATGCACCCTCTTATGCATGATTCCATCCTGTGCTGCCTGGGTTTTTCTTTTTGTCGACCAAGGAAAACCCCATCCCAACATTTTAGATAAACCACAACCTTTTTGCCTAATACAGTCAATTCTTGTATGAACTGCGGATCCAATCCATACTCAGACCAACATCGTAAGGCCTCGACACTACCACCAAGAGATTCCAACCGAAACTCTCACCTCGTGGGTCAGATCACACTGTCAGCATAAGTGTGATTATTGAGTCTCCTCCCAAACGTATCCCCAGATGTGAGGGTCAAGTCTATGGCTTAATAGAAACTCCAGGCCTGGGAGATGATTCGTGGAAGGAATGATTCATATCAATGTCTTGTTGTTATGGCAGCTAGTATAAGACACATTCCATACTTCAAATCATCCTTAGAGCCTTTCGGTAGCACTCCTTGACCACATGCAACTACTCTTTCCCCCGTCCTCCAGCTCCCTGATCCTAGTGGGGATTACAAGGGCGGGTGGTTGCAACATGTCAAAATGTTCACCACACCATTTTTCTCTCATAGCTCTGCTTCCATCTTTGCCTCCTTGCAGATTCATCTATCCTTTTTTACTTCCTCTACTTAAAACATTTTACACGCCCAAGTCTCTGAGATTGGTGCCAGTTTCCAGCTTCCCACTGCTAACCTTCACTGACTGAATCCATTCAGCAAAATAATTCTCAACCACAAAGGTTCTTTCTAGCACCCTAGCATAAGTAGTAATGCACATAGAAAAGGTGCTGGCTCGGATGTCTGAGCCCTAAAGCACTGATCACATCGCATTCATCGAGTACCAGGAATGGTTTGGTACACCCCGATGAATTCTCATCTACTGATATTTCATCCTGCCGAAGATGTATAAGCTATAGAAAACTCTCAGCCACCTCCTCAAGCCAATCCTCAGCTGCCTGTGAGTCGGCCTTGCATCGGAGCTTGAGGGTATCTGATGTTGGAACACGTGTAAGGCAGTAAGTCTACATGTGTCACATACCGGTACCGCCGGTTGTAACTGCTGACCAATAGGTAGTGATGTATAGCTGGCACACTACCTGAAGGCACTTTCTCAGGCATCGGTCCACATACCGAAGGCTCATCACTATGCGGACCATCCTCATGGTCATTCACTAGAAAACACTAGTATCCAGGTCCACCATCCACTATACTGATGTCTCAACTAGGTGGAAAACTCTAGCAATCACCTCAATCCATTCCTCTACTGCATGTGAATCTATCTCGCCTCGTAACCTCGGAGGCCTCTACTGCTGGAACTCGTGCAACACACTCTTCCAGCGTGTACAGTTCGCTAGTATGGCTGGTGGAATCTGCTACCAAACAGGTTGTTGTGCTGCTGGTACACCACCCGAGGGTGCCAACATAGTAAAAAGGGCCCTACACCAGAGCCTCGTCACTCGGTGAGCCGTCATCGAGTACTCTCTCAGAACTCCAACTAACTGTCTGCGTGGAGACATCCTGAACAGATGTGACACGATCAACGATTGATACCTGGTGAGCTGACCTGGTTTGAACTGACTTTAAAATTTTTTGGAAACACACACACGCAATCAGTGTTTTCGTGCACAAAGTTGGAAATCGGTAATCAAGGTCCTGGTGTATGGATACGTCAGCCACCGCACCAACACTGGACTCCCTGAACTGAAGACCACACTCGGTACCCTTAACACATTGCTTCATAGAATAAAATGATTAGAGTCCTAAGTTATACAGTAGAAAGGACTCCTTTGATACCAATTTGTCACGACTCGTCCTTGAGGCCCGTGCCGTGACTACCCCAATCCCGCCTTCCATAGGCCAGGGGCTGGCGACTAGCACCAAAGGCATAAATCCCGATAACTGGGAATGCATTTCCTTTATAAAAGTAAACAAAACATCATAGAGTACAAGCAGAAGTAATACACTAAGTACAAAAGAAAGTGCTGAAAAGTAAGTGGGCCAGAATATAAACCCAACTAAATGTCCAGCTACAACTGAACGAAAGTACAACAAAAAAAGAAAAACATCTGGAAGAATATAAGCAGATCCTGGGTCGTCCACATCGGATCCTACCTGAAGGGTAGGTACAGATAGCCCAGCTCCTGGATCGTTCTCCACGGATCCTGCCTGAAGGGTAGGTACAGTTAGCCTCCACAACGCTCTCTCTCATAAACCTCCTCTGAGTATCGTCACATCATGAAGTCCACCTCCGGATACTGACTCTTCGTGAGGTCCACCTCTGGGTACTGTCCAGTCCTCGTATACTCGGTCTCTGTCAGCACTGTCCGCCATCTGCATCCAACACAAAGAGGTGCGGGAAAAGCCCCTGCAGGGGTGAGTGTAACGTTACTCAGTAGGGAATCTGAGACCATCAAGGTCTCACTTAATCCTACATGGATAACCACAAAGAAGGATCTCAACAGATAACTCTTACTTAGGTATAAGCCCATACTTATACTTAAGTTATCAAGTAACCCATATCAATCATGAGGAAACACAAAGGTTATGAAATCAACGGATAACCACAACCTAGGTATATGCCCATACATATACCTGAGTTATCAGGTGACCCATCTCAATCATGAGGTAAACACAAAGGTCATAGACTCAGCTCAAACCATGATTTTCATTATCGAAACCGTAACTGCTAAAGAGCCCCGTCTTTGACAAGTACAGTGATCCTGTCACGACTCTGAGGTACTGCTCACTAACCTAAGCCTGCTGAGGTACTCCTCCTGTCGAGTACTATGGGTCAGCCACCCAAACACAGAAGTCCTTCCCACCAGGGTCTGCCACCCAAACATAGTAGTGGATCCCCCCTAATAGCCTGCATAGGTACTTATCCTGTCAAGTACTGCGGGTCTGCTTCCTGCTACCAGGAGCTCCATCCGCCGTGGGTCTGCACCCAAACATAGTAGTGCTCCGTCTACTGGGCTAGTTGACTCACTCCAAGTCGAGTCGGTCAAGCAGTCGTCAGGTCTCAGCTGGCTACACGGTCTCTATACTCCGTACGCTCGTCTCCAGGAGAGTCCACTCCACGAGCTACAGTTCGATTCTCCAAGTATCACAAAGTCCCAAGAAGAAGTATCTCAAAGGACCTCCTCGTCATAGGGGTCTCAATGCAATAGATGACGCGTCAATCAGACGCCCGGTCTGTAAGTTATTAGCCATTTCATCCTAGGGGCCCGGTTGGTTTCGTGTACGAACCAACCTGAAAATATCTCAACTTTACCCCAAACTCTCATAGGGTATACTCAAAGAGACCGTTTCTCAACGTGATCACCAACGCCACTGACGGTTCATCAAACAGACGTCCGGTCTGAAAGTTATCAGCTTTTCTGTTCCGAGGGCCTGGTTGGATTTCAGGTTCAATCCAACCTATCCTCTATCCAACTCTATGAAATCCTCAGACGAAGTATTCCAAATATTCCGTCTCATCAAGAGGAATCCAAAAAAGTTGTCTGGATGTCAATCGGACGTCCGGAACTCAAGTTATAAGTGTTTCCGCTCCGAGGGCCTGGTTGGTTTCGTGTTCGAACCAACTCGGCTGTACCCAAAGTTCTATGAAACATTGAGTGTAATATACCAAAACGACCATCTGGATCCAAGGATCGTATATTAACCGACGGTGCGTCGATCGGAGGTCCGTAGCCCATGTTATGGACGTTTGAACGAATCTATCCAAAATTAGGGGGTTCGGGCCCGGTCTGACCCGACCCGATTCCCCCCCGGGTCGGCCCAAACAGGGTCGACCTGACCCGGGTCTGGGTCCGGCCCAATAGGGCGTGGCCCGGCCGGTGCGGCCGGTCTGCGTGGCCAGCGCGGAGCGGGGGGTTACAACCCCCCCTGGTAGAACAAACCGGTGCGGCTTTAAGCCGCACCGCTCTGCCTTTAGAACGGCTTAGCCATTCCGGTTTGGCCCGCCGCCGCGGTTCAGCCGCGGAGGTTCCGTTCCGGCGGCGCGCCGCCGCCACATTCTACAGACCACCAGAC
Organism: Viscum album; assembly: GCA_963277665.1. NCBI lineage: Eukaryota > Viridiplantae > Streptophyta > Magnoliopsida > Santalales > Viscaceae > Viscum > Viscum album. Next base: position 112,805,050 of record OY728119.1, on the reverse strand, counting down.
GCGCTCTGGTGGTCCGTTTTGCTCGCCGCCTTCGCCAGCGATCCTATCAGGACCCGACCTTCACTACGGAGGCTTCAAATTGACTTTACGGCCCTATTTGTCATCGCCCGTCAATCCGTGCACAACGATCAACCAGCGGAGTCTTCGAATCGCCTATGAGGCCCCGACTCCGTCCGCGGTTTCGTTCGGCCTCAACGGGGCGGCGCGACAGCGCCACGCATCCTTTCCGCATTTCTCCATGTTTTCACGTTGTGCCATTGCACCGCGCCACCTTTGTTCGAGCCACAACGGGAATGACAGAAAAAAGGGGGAGGTGGGTCGGCCATGTTTGTGTGGTCCAACCTCCTCCCGTTATAATGATAGCAAGCGGCCAAAAATTATCAACGAAGTTTGTTAAATAAACATGAACGAAGATTAAACCCCTACCTCGATGAGGTAGTCAAACGAGGGTCGTCGCGGGGAAAGGATGTCACAGAAGACGGCGTCGCGGAAGACAGCGTCGCGGATCGAGGCTCTGTAAGCGTCGTCGATGTTCACTCGATGAAGGATGCAGCGCATCGTCGTTCTTCGACGAAGGCGTATCTCACTAGGTGCGGAGAGGGAAGAAGAACGACACGTCATTCACTCCTTGCGGTGACAGCGTTCTTCGTTGGGTTCTTGACGTTCTTCGCGTTCTCCAATGAAGAAGATGAGTTCTATCTCCTCCATTTTCCCACACAGCCCATCAACCAAACTAAATTAGGACTTTGTCTTAATTTATTCACACATTCCAACACTTTTAAAATTCAAAACTAATTCAATTAATTAATGTGTTAAATTAATTGAGTAGAGAGTTTGTGGGCATTCATTAAAAGAGAAGAGGTAAATCACAACATTAAGGAGGAATTTCAAGGGGTTATGGGGAATGTGAAAAGGTGGGGGATCATGTGGGCCCCACCTCTCCATTATTCTCCCAAGGGAAGTTACCAACCCAACATCTACACAGAGGATAAATCTACTTAGAAGAAAAATAAAATTGGATTAAATTTTTTTTTTACAATTCACTTACACCTCAAATTTTAAACAACACCTCCCGAGAAAACGCACCTTCGGAAAAGTCTTCTTAATAAATTACCAGTGCTGCGGTTCCATCGGTGCCCTCTGATTTTGATTCCAAGCACTGGTTCAAAAGTTAGAAAAACTCACTCGTTCGTTCACTGAATGTACCCAAGATAAATTTCAGAACTTGATTCCGGGCACACCGGGCCTCGGAATCAGGTGTTGTCAGAGCCGCAGTCTCGTAAAATTCCAAAAAATTAAGAAAACTATATCCTTGAAATTTCAAGTTCTTTACATGAAACTTAATAATAGTTTACAAAGATAAATATTTTACATTAAAGCGTATAGAATCTTACTAAATAATAGTATACAAGTATAAGGAAGTATAATATAGTTATACTTTCATCAAAAATCAAAATATAGCAGAAAACATGAAACAAACAAGTAACAAATAGTACGTCTTTTAACCCAATGAGAAGGGTATCCAACAACCTTGGTTAAAGGTCCCTTGATTTATAATTTCAAGAAAGTCTGTCTTACCCACAATAGGGGAAGCACTTGATACGAAGAGAAAAGTCTATCTTGATATCCCTGTAATCCCTCAACTTCATGGAAGTCAGTACATCTGTCTTCCACATCAAGGAAGTCCTCGAACATTAAGCTAGTCAGCTCATCTGTCTTCTTATCCTCATAATCCCTTGAATCTACTCAGCAATATTCAAAGTCGCACAAAGAAAATCTAAACAAGGTGTTTAGTAAGCACTTACAATAAGAGTCTGTCTCTAGAAATCACTTTAACAGCATTTAATATCTAGAGTTATAGAACCGTTTTTCAAAAGGTTTTGACCAATTTCAAATGAGATCTTATTTATAGGCACAATATCAACCATCGGCTCCCTCCCCCAATGGTCATATTTTTCCTTGAATTTCAGAGGGACCTATACAAATGTCACTCAAACAATGGTTAGTCAGTAACGTAATGCACGACATTGTTTTATAACCAACCAAGTTTAAGCAAAAATATGGTTACATTACCAAAATCAAATATTTGTAATGTAAGAAAATAAAAGTTCGGAGTCTAACCAAAAACATATTCGATGTCTATAACACAAGGATATCAGAATTCTGTTTTCTATGGAAATCAGAACCTGAACTCTCTATAATTTCAAAGTCTAAATTTAAAGGAAATTTGGAATCTAGATTCACTAGAATTTGGAACTGGAACTTACAAAGTTCGGAGTCAGATTTCATGAGAATTCGAGTCAGAACTCATAAGAGTTAGGAGTATGAATTCAGAGAACTCGGAGTCAAAACTCATAAATGTTCAGAGTTTGAATTCATAGAACGTGGAGTTATAACTCATAACAGTTCGGAGTCTGATATTATAGAACTCAGAGTCAGAACATAGAATAATTCAAAGTCTGATTTTAGAGAACTCAGAGTCATAACTTAGAAGAGTTCGGTGTCTGAATTTAGAGAACACGGAGTCTGAATTCGTATCCTAAAAATATAATTTTATTTATCTAGTATTATATGATTCCGAGGTTTTAGATATGAAACCAAATTTTACACTTAGCAAAGATAATGAACAATGAAAAACTTGGTAAGGATAAATTTCCTTGGGGAAGGAAAATTTTCTTTATGAAATTAAAACACAGGGTAAAATGAAATTTTCCTTAGGATAAGGAGGTTGTGATTTTGAAAACAAGAAGGAATGGTAAATTCATAAGGAAATATTATTAACTCAAAAATCTCCCCAAACAATAAGGAATGGAAAAGTCATGAGGAAACCTTATTGACTCAATAATGTCCACATTTTTGGAAACCACAATCACCCTTATGAAAAATAATATAAGGACTTAGAAAATATTTTTTTAGACTTTGAAAATAAAACTTATCTCCCTTTTCATATGGAAAATGATGAATACGACTTACTCCCCCTTAGTCTTTGGAACACTAAGGATCGTATTCTAGATTTACGGAATGAGATTTTTCATTTTCTTGAGTATGAAAATCTCTGTAATGAAAACAGCCCCTAAGATAAACTCCCCTCACATAGGGATATTTCTTCTTTACTTAGTATTATTTTTTCCTTTCTCCCCCTTTGTGATTTTTAAAAAGATTTTGAGGGAATGGTCAATAAATTCTGGTACCTACAAGATTAGTACAAGACATCCCAAAGACAAGCAACCCAAAATTACATTATGATAGGAAAATTTTTTACAAGGAAAGGAATACAAAAATAGATCGGATTGGGTCTATCATCCTTGATTTCCCTTGTTCATCAGCTTATTTACTATTTTCTTCAGCTTCTTAAGCTCCTTATGATCTTCCTCTGCTCTCTTATGAAACTGTTTGTGATCCTCAACTGTTTTCACTAAGGCTTTGATTCTATCTTCCCGAGCCTTGAGAGCCTCTTCCTGAGCCATCCATACTTCGTCCTTCTTAACATGCGTTTCTTTAATCTCTAAATGAAGATATCTTTCTCTCTTATAGATTTGGGAAATAGAATATAGTTTCCCATTCAAATCCTTCACTTATTGAATCCATGTATTCTACTCAAGGGTTAGATTTTTCTCAAAGCTACTTGTGATATCCTTCATCTTACCATCTTCTATGTCATAAGCCTCCTTGAAACCATCAGAAACTCATCAAGTTATCTCAAATATTGAACTGTCTTCATTGACCAACCAACCATTTTCTTACAAGACCTTTTGTGGGCATTGTACTGAATGAAGAAATTCTTGAAACCAGCCTCAATCTTGACACACTTGTCCATCACCATTGAAACTGAATTCAATTTCTAATTTAGTGTGTGTTAAAAAATATAGAATCTAGAGACTATGCTTGGAAAAATTGGAATGGTCCCAACCAACTTCTTCAAAGACTGGACAAAAAAATCATGTCCTAGAGATAATGATTCCAAATCTGAGAATTTTCTAGGTGATGGTTCTTTCTCTAGCTCATCAATTTTCCACTTTGAAAATCCACCAACTTCTTTCTTCTTTGTAATAGTTTTAGTAATTGTATCAACAATCACCTGTTTTCCTTTATCACTTCTCGGAATGGCTTCCTCATCCGGAGATTTGTGCTCACTATTAGACAACTGAACAATTCTATCTTCATCAATATTCTCCTTCCCAGCTCCTACCTCAGTATCTTCAGGATGAATAAAATGATGATTGAAACTTTCTTCCACAGACAGCTTATTGACTTCAACTTCATCATTCTCAACCTCTTCTTTCTAATCTTTCCCGGGTGTAGCCAAATTTGACGATTCTGCCTCAGATGTTTGGATCGACAACTTCTCGGATGGACTTTCCTTCTTATGAAAGTCTTCCACTTCCTTAATCAGATCTTCAGTATCTCCACTGCTTTCTTCTTATTCCACTTGTTATACAACTTTTTATACTTCATTTTCTTTTTCCGGATTTACAAACCTTTTCCCTGGAGTCTCAGGTAAAGAATCTACCAAGAATGATTTTGTTACTGGGATACTCTCAGATGCTTTCATAGCAGCCTTCAAAAGATATTGAAAAATATATTCTTCATTCATTTTCTTCTTTTGCATATTTTCCTTCTCTTCCTTTTCAAGATACTCAGTTGTCTTCTCCTTCAGGGGATTTTCTTCAGAAAGGTCCTATCCAAACTGTGGCTCTCCTTCTTAACAGTTTTTCTTATCTTCCCCCCATTTTCTACAACCTCATCTGGATTGGATTTTTGTTTCTTATGTTTTGGAGGTGCAGATTATACTTCCTTGTATTTTGGGGGTTTCTCTTCTTCTTCTACTTCCGTCAACTTCCTCTTCATTCATGGATTTTCTGATGGTCCAGGTACTTCTTGATTTTTCAGAACAGCTTCAGCTTCTTCTACTAGTAGATCATAAAATTATCTTGAGTCATTAGAAAATAGAAAGTTCATTCTCTTAAAAGTAACATCACTGACTAGCAAGACTTTTCAATTTCTAGGTTTTGAATTGTAAGGGATTTTATAAGATTCTAGACACCGAACAATCAACTCAGAAAGAATGGTCGGTTACATGATAATCTGAGCCTTCAGATTTCCATTCTTGATATTCTCAGTTGTAATAAGAATATGATTATCCAAATTAACCTTCCTCAGGTTCACCAAAAAATCTTGGATGTACGTATCACTCCTTTTCAAAGTGTCCTTGTCACCTTTTCTCAGAATGATAAATCCTTTGACCAATAATTCAAGGATTCTATTATTTGAATATATTTCAGAAATATTTGAAGTCTTGAAATCTATAAGATTGAGGCACTCCATGGATTTCACCTTTGAAAAACTTCCTTTGATATCCGGTAACATGTGCGAACAAAATTCAGCTTCTCCTTCATATGGAACTCCAACTATGCTGGCTTCCTTAGTATATGAAAGAGCATAGGTCTTTCCATAGATTTTGAAGGAAAACATCTCTCTTCATTCTTCCTTAAAGAAACTGAATGATTCATAAAACTCTATCAGCAGATCCGGATACACCAAATCTAGAGCCCCTGGCTTCGATATGCAAACGCTCTCCCATCCATTCAATTTTAAGTTCTTTGAAATAATAGAATCGTACTTTTTGAAGAATTTCGGATGCAACAACCATTCTTTATATACCTGCCACTCCGGAATTGGATTGACAATAGAAATATCTTTCTGAGAGGATTCTTCAACAGACATTCGGAATTGAGAAACTCTGACAAGTTCGGAACGGGCTTAAGTAGAGGGGCATAACTTGAGCACGTGAGAGTTTGAGATCAATGTGGGACAACCCTTCATGGGTCCTTTATATAGGTGTTGGAAGTGACGATTCATATTCCACACTGAATCCAATGGCTGAAAATCCTTCTAATCAGATCTGGCGGTCGATATGATAGCCACTAGAAAAACATGATAGAATCCGATATTTTGTGGTTTTTAGAAAAAACATTCGTATTTATAGAAAAGAGAATCTGAAAAAAAAAAGAAATTACCGGCAAGTAAATGATGATTACAAAAACTTAATAAAGAAAACATACCTTTTGGATTTCCAGGAAAATTATTCGTATTGACAAAAAACTCTTCTAAAAGAACTTTAGATTCTTGAAAATTTGATTATGGAAAATTTTGAAAAACTGCCTACGGAAAAAAAACTTCATTATGAATTTTTTTTGAAAAACTTCATTACGAAAAATTTGAAAAACATCATTATGAAAAATTTGAAAAACTTCATTACGAAAAATTTGAAAAATCTTCATTACAAAAAATTCGAATAACTAACAAACAAATGTACTTACCTATGGAAAGGAGTTTAGTCCTATAATGAGATTGATTTCAACAGAAAGCTAATAAGGAATATTAACATACCGTTATCCTTCCTAACTTCTGTTTAATGTATTCAAATCTATCGGAGGGTAATGATTTTATGAGAATATCAGCTAGTTGATCTTGTGTTCTAATTAATTGAAGATCGATATCTCCTTTTTTTGTGATCCATAAGAAAGTGATGCATAATATCTATGTGTTTTTCATGAGAGTGATGTGTATGGGTTTTTCTTAAAGAAATGGCACTAGTATTATCACACAAAATTTTTGTTTTCGTAAAACTCAATCCATAATCTGTGAGTGTGTGTTGCATCCACATCACTTGAGTGAAACAACGTTCAGCTTATAAATATTCATCTTCAGCAGTGGAAAGTGCTACTGAGTGTTTCTTCTTGCATGACCAAGAAACTAATTAATCTCTTAAGAAATGACAATTTCTGGATGTACTCTTTCTATCCATTCTACATCCACCAAAGTTAGCATCTGAAAAACATTTTAGAATAAAATTATTTCCAGAAGTATAAAATAGTCTTAAATCCATGGATACCTTTAAGTAGTGAAAAATTCTTCTCACTTCCTTTAAATGATATTACTTAGGATTGGATTGATATCTCGAACATAAGAATACTAAAAACATTAAGTCTGGATGACTATCTTTCAAGTAATTTAAACTTCCTATTATACCTCTAAAAGATGTTTGATCTACTGGTTTCCCAGATTCATCAAGATCAAGACTATTCGAGGTACCAATGTGATTACTTATACTCTTAGTGTTGTCAAATCCATACTTTTTAAGAAGATATTTAATATAATTAGGTTGGGATATATAAATTCCTTCTGGTTTTTGAGAAATTTGAAAATCACAGAAAAATGATAACTCACCCATCATACTCATTTCAGACTCAGATTTCATTAGACCCGTAAAGGAATTAGTTAAAGATTGATGAGTTGAACCAAATATAATGTCATCAACATTAATTTGAACAATCAAAACATTTTTATTATCTCTCTTTATAAAATGGTTTGGATCTGCATTTTCATTAATATAATTATTTTGAAGCCAAAATCATGTAATTCTATCACACCAAGCTCGAGGGGCTTTCTTAAGTCCATAAAAAGCTTTGGTAAGTTTAAAAACATGTTTAGGGTGTTTTGTATCTTCAAAACCAAGAGGTATTTCAACAAAAACATCCTCTTGAACATAACCATTATGGAAAGAAAATTTCACATCTATTTGAAAGAGTTTGAAAATGAAGAATACTGCAAAGGAAAGTAAAATATGAATAGATTCAAGTCTAGATACTGGAGCATAGGTTTTTTCATAGTTTATTCCTTCTTGTTGATTATAGCCTTTAACAACTAATATAGCTTTATTTCTTACTATGATTCTATTTTCATCACACTTATTTTTGAAAACCCATTTTACACTAATAACATAAGTTTCCTTAGGTATTTAAACCAAGGTCTAGACATTATTCCTTTCGAATTAATTTAGTTCATCTTCCATAGCTTTTATCCAATCATAATCACCTAAGGCTTCATTAGTTCTTTTTCGTTCTAATTGGGAATGAAATGACAGATGCTCTACTTCATTCCTTAAGGAACTTCTATTCCTTACAGGTTGATTTACATCACCAATGATACTATCACTGGGATGATTCTTTAGAAACAACGGATTTGGATTTTGTAGAACATGTTTATCAACATAGAGTATGAAATCTTCTGGGGTAAATGTTTCAGAATTATCTTCTTGGATATTTTCCTTGTCAGAAGGATCTTCTATCATGGGTTGATAATCAGTTTTTGAAAGCACATCCGAAGATGTAGGTTGGGGTTGTTTAAAAACAAAGGGATGAGTTTCATCAAATTTGACATGTACTTTCACTTCAATAGTACAAGTGTTTTTATTGAAAACACTATAAGCCTTAGATGTTGTGGAGTAGCCTCAGAAAATTTCTTCATCAGATTTTGGTGTGAATTTGTGATGATTGTCTTCAGTATTCATGATGAATACTTTGCAACCAAAAACCATAGAGTAGGAAATTCATGGTTTTCTACCATTCCATAACTCATAAAGAGTTTTATTAAGAAAAGTTCTAATTAAAACTTGATATATAGTATAACAAGCAGTACATACAGCTTCAGCCCAAAAATGTTTGGCTATAGAATAGTCACTAAAAATGGTTCTTGTTATCTCTTGAAGAATTCTATTTCCTCTTTCAACAACACCATTTTGTTGAGGTGTTCTAGGTGCAGAGAAGTTATGAGTAATGCATTTTCAACTACAAAAAGTTTCAAAATAAGAATTCTGAAATTCTCCTCCATGATCACTATGAATAGTTATCAAAGGAAGGTTTGTCTCATTTTTAACTTGGCCTCTAAAACTTTTGAAATAAGAAAAAAGTTCAGATATCTTTGCTAGAAAATAGACCCACGTAAATCTAGTATAATCATCAACTAAGACAAATACATAATATTTTCCTCTAATGTTTCCAGTTTGTGTTGGTACAAAAATATCTATATGCACTAACAATAATTCATCGATTGTTGAGACTTCACTGACACATTTAAAACTTGATTTATGTTGCTTTCCATATTGAAAAGGATCACAAACTTTTGAAGAATCAAATATATGCTCCCGTAGATCCTTAGCTAGTCCTTTATTAGATAGTTCGAATAGGTTCCTAATGTTACAGTGTCCTAACCATCTATTCCACAACCAAGAATGATCTTCCATTTCACTAAGTCAAGGTCGGTCTTGGATCCTAAGGTCTTCTATGTTTAGTGTGTATACATTCTCTTACCTATTGGTAGAAAGAATAAACTCTTCCTTGGAATTGTGTACTAATCACTTGTCATTTCTATAATTCACAGGGTAACCTTCATCACATAGTTGACTTCTACTAATGAGGTTGTGCTTAAGTCCCTTAACAAACAAAACATTCGAAATGAATGTTTTTCCAAGAAGAATGATGTTACCAATACCAATAATTTCTCCCTTAGCATTATCTCCGAAATTTACTTTTCCTCATTTCGTCTTGATAATCATTTCAAAGTAGTTTTTGTTACCAGTCTTATGCCGAGAACATCCACTATCTATTTACCATGAATTTTTGTTGGTACATTCTTTATTTTCTTGAAAACAAAAGAGTTATACTTTCAGAACCCAAACGTTCATAGATCTAGATATTTCAGAAAGCAAAATTTTAGGCACCCACATTTTCATAGAAAACTAGGCCTCATAAAATCCTAAAGACTGGGTTTTGTTTAAGGAACAACTCTTTTCCCATTGTCCACCACACTGACACTTAGTGCATAATGGAGCACTTAGAGGAACAAAATAACTGTTACTAAAAATCGATTTAGAACTTGTATAACAAAAACATGAATTTTTCCTTAGATGTTGGATTTGAGAATACATTTTATCAAAATTTTCTTTACCTAAGGTAAAGTTTCAAAAACACTTCCCCAAGGAAAAATTTTGGGCTTTAGTCTAATAACTATGTTATTGTCTTCAAAAACATTAGCTTTAGTTCTAGAGTTAGGCTCGAAAACATTTTTCTTTGAAATTACATTTTCTAATTCTTTTGAAAGATTATCCTTCCCAGAATTTACTTCCTCAAATTGTTTGAAATATTTTCATAATCAAGAGTTTTCTTATCAAGATCTTTATAAAGATCTGATATTTCTTTAGTATGTATAGAAATCCTCGAATTTTCCTTATTAAGATTTTTTTGACTTTAGAATTTTCATTCTCAAGAATCATAGCAAACCTAGAATCTTCTTCATAGGTAGGTAAAGTATTACCCTAATCAGAAGAAGATTATTCATCCAAAGATTCATAGTATTTATCATTACTATAATTTGCGTTTAATGAAACATTGGTCATTGATTCATCATTTTGTACCTTATCCATTAAGCAATGATTGTCAATAGGTAGTCTAGCTATTAGACCATGATTATTCTGTCCAAAAATATTTGTAATCTGATGATTCATCTAAAGAGTCTCCACCACTGGCACTCTAGGTGTCATTAGCTTTCAAGAAATTATTATCTCTTTCTTTGTAGTACTTTTTTCTATTTCTCTCAGAATGATTTTCCTTTCTTTCCTTTCATTTAAGCAAAATACAATCGGGTATTATATGTCCATCTCTCTTGCATTCATAACATGTGACTTCCGAATATTTCTTATCTTTCCTTTTTTTCTTCTTATATCTGGATCGAAAGTTCTTCTGACCAAAAATCTTGTTCATCCTTTCAGAAAGATTGGCTAGTTCATTTCTAATGATTCACTTCCACTATATTTAGATTGTATAACAATATTTTTAGATTTGGTTCTCATAACTCTCTTAGGTTTCTTGGATTTCATATGATTTGATGTTTTAGTAAAAGAAACACTTCCATTCCCATTCTTCTTCTTAATGTTGTATGAATCTCTCTTCATTCTAGTCTCTTGTTGATGAAGAGTTCCAAAAAGTTCATCAAGAGAAATCTGAGTAACCTTTCTGTTCTCATCAATATCTGTCCCCTTAGACTCCCACTCTTTGGGCATGATGTCTATGATTTTGTCAACAAGGGCTTCATCATCGAAATCTTTCTCACCCATAGATTGTAAACAATTAACAATAGTAATGAATCTCTATTTTACCTTACATAAGGGTTCTCTATAAGGAAATAAAAAACCATGATATTCAGCTCTGAGTGCGACTCTTCTTGTTTCAATCACTTTTGATGTTCCAAAGAGTGTAACTTCAGGCTTATTCCATATACAAGGTGCTTCTTCAAAATATGAAATTTGGCTGTATATATTTCTAGTCATGGAAAAAATCAAAGTATTTCATTCCTTATAATTCAGTTGATATTCATGATTTTCTTGGTTGGTGAAGGTATTGACTTCCTTGTCAATAATTATATAACCTCCGGTAAGAATAACAAAATTATCTACTCCATTATTGATAATTAATGTCTTCATGTGATCTCTCCAATATTCATAATCATTCCCATCAAAAATTGGTGGTCTCGTTGGATTTAGGTTTTCAATGGAACCAACATTGATTTCTTCCATCTTAAAAAAACATTCCAAACAATATTGTTAGTAATAAAAGTTTGTAAACAAGGAAATTATTCCTCAGCAAAAAAAATATAGAAAAAGAGTATCTCTAAGGAAAAATGAATCCGATCTTTATGAGTCCGAAAAACTAATTACAATTATAAAAATTAGATGAATTATCTTCTGAATCTAATCCTGAGATTAATTCAGATTGAACCATACCTTTGATACCAATTGTTGAGATGGTATGCAGAGTATGATATACTCTGTAATACCAAATATAGGATCGAAATAATATCGATACTGAATGAAGTATAGAATAATGCTCAAAATACAGTAGGGGTGAATTGTGTAATTAAAAAATTTCATTTGGAACTTTTAAAGTTGATTATGTTTAACAAGGTTAAAAAAAGTAATTAACATAACCTCTAGTTCTACACACTTTCTAGATTACAGAAATATGATTATGAGAAAGTGATTCCAAAAAAGATGGTTCCGGAAAATTAAACTTAATGAAAGTTTACAAAAATAAATATTCTACCTTAAAGCGTATAGAATCTTACTAAATCAGAGTATACAAGTATAAGGAATTATAAGATAGTTATACTTTCCCCAAAAATCAAAATACAACAGAAAGCTTGAAACAAACAAGTAACAAGTAGTAAGTCTTTTATCCCAAAGAAATGTGTATCCAACAACTTTGGATAATGGTCCCGTGATTTATACTTTCAATAAAGTCTATCTTACCCACACTAGGGTAAGCGCTCGATATGAATATCAGATTCTATCTTCCTATCCCTGCAATCCCTCAACTTCAAGGTAGTCGGCACCTATGTCTTCCACAATAAGGAAGTTCTCGAACTTTAATGTTGTCGGCACCTCTGTCTTCTTATACGTGGAAGCCCTCGAATGTACTCAACAACATTCGAAGTCACATGAAGAAAATCTGAACAAGGTGTTTAGTACGCACTAATAATGAGAGTCTCTCTCTATAAATCACTTCTTCAGCATGTAATATCTAGTTTCATAGACCGGTTTTTCAAAAAGTTTTGATCTTCTTCAAATGAGCTCCTATTTATAGGCAGAATCTCAACAGTCAGATCCCTCCTCCAACGGTCATATTTTTCCTTGATTTAGGAGGGACCTGTACACGTGTCACTCAAACAATGGTTATTTATTAACTGAATTCAGGACATTGTTTTATAACCAAAAAAGAGCATGCAAAAATATGGTTACATAACCAAAATAAAATATTTGGAATATAAGAAAATAAAAGTACGGATTCTAATCAAAAACATATTAGGTGTCTATAACACAAGGATATTCGAATTCTATTTTCTATGGAATTCAGAACCTGAACTCTATATAATTTTGGAGTCTAAATTTCAAGGAAATTCGGAATCTAGATTTGAAAGAATTTGGAACCTGAACTTACAATGTTCGGAGTCAGTGTTCATTAGAATTTAGAGTCAGAACTCATAAGAGTTAGGAGTATAAATTCAGAGAACTTGGAGTCAGAACTCATAAGAGTTCGGAGTCTAAATTTAGAGAACTCGTAGTTAGAACTCATAAGAGTTTGGAGTCTGATTTCAGAGAACTCGATGTCTGAATTCGTATCCAAAAAACAGAATGCTCTTTATCTAGTATTATATGATTCTGAGGTTTTAGATATGAAACCAAATTTTACACCTAGAAAATATAATGAACAATGAAAAACATGGTAAGGATAAATTTCCTTGGGGAAGGAAAATTTTCCTTATGAAAGTAAGACATAGGGTAAAATAAAATTTTCCATATGATAAGGTGTTTGTGATTATCAAAACAAAAAGGAATGGTAAAGTCATAATGAAACCTTTTTGACTCAACAATCTCCGCAAACATGAAGGAATGAAAAATTCATGAGGAAACCTTATTGACTTAACAAATATAAATCATGTAAGGCAGATTGATGAATTAGATTTTTGGAAGTAGATTCCCACACGAATCCCTTAGTCTTCTGTGAGGCCTTTTGACACATCCCACCCCTCCTCATTTGATTGAGAAGGTGGAGGAACATTACATGGACATTGTTGAAATACCAAAGACCCCAGAGTCTGTAAATAAATTCCAAGGCCTTAAATATATTTGGGCGGTGGTTTTCACTTTTAATGTAAAATAACAAAACCATGATAACCAAAACCAAAAACAATTACATGATTCATGATTTCAATGTAATACTACTCAGTGTATAACAAACTGAACCGAACTATATAAGAGTACCAACTGGAAACAAAGGCCATCATAAAAATAAAAATTAGAAGACAAAACCCAAAAATATCAAACACTCCATAAATACCCACAAAGAACCTTCTAACATGCTCCAAGATAAAACTCCAAAATCCATTAGTGGGTATCATGATCATCACTAAAAAATGTGACACTTTTCCTTGAACTGTCTCTCGATAAATGATACCTATAAATTCACTAGAGTTCCCAAGTGGGGGTGAGTATAAAGCTAAGTTGGATTTCCAAAATATATTCCTTAGTAACAACACTAGGATAAAAAATATCGGAAAATTTATATAAAATATTTTATATAATACACTTTAAATCTGTTATATCAAACAGAAACCATTTATATAAAAAATTGTTTACATACGAAAACAAATTTACAAAAAACCCATTTCTAAGGAAGGAAACCGATAATTCATTCAAACATTTATAAAATTAATTAGGTATAACCCATTCCATTTTACCCAACCATACACTAACTCTCAAACATATTATTAACATTGATTATGGATCTTCACATCTATAGAATGTCCCTTCGACTACAGTACTTCATGATTATTATCTATTCCTTTAAAATCATGCTTTAACATTTATTCTAACAACCATCCCTACCATAATGTGACCATAATTTTTAATAAAACAAATCATTTATAATAATAACTTTTCCAACCAATTTCCATGCATAAAAAATCATTTTAAAAATATCGTTTTAAAATCATGTTATTACTTTCACATTCCAAAAAACACCCAACTTTCACAATTCCATAAACTGTCACTAAAGAGGGTTTCCATCAATAAATGCACAATAATTTCATATTCATTTTCATTAAAAACAAATTAATTTAAAGTAATTACTTTAAATTATAATAAAAGGATTTGAGATTGAAGCCACCAACCTCAGAAACTATGGAAAAAGTGAATAATAGAGCAAATTCATCAATAACACAAGGGTGAAACTCTAAAAACATGCCTTAGATAATTTCTTCTGTCATAACAAAATCCAAATATCATCATTAATAGAATAAAAATACAATATCTATACCCAGTATATTATATATACAAATAAAAAAGAGGGAATAAGATGTTATCTAAGAAAAAAACATCAACAGAGACTTGCCAAGGAAATCAAATTTCAACGCATCAAGAATTTTCAATAGATCACACACATATCAAGAGTAATGGCCTCCACAACTCTTTTGAATAGGGTAATACATTTTAGGGTTGACCTAGGGGGAAATATTCCTTAATGTGAAAACCCAAATTAGATACGCAATTTTGAGAATTTTGTTTTTCATTCATAGTTATGGTGCATGGCAAGGAAAAATATACCCTAAATGTGGAAGTGCCTATATCCCCAAATTCAAGATTAATCATAGGTGGATGCATGGTTTAGTAAAATATTTTACGTAACTATGGACCTTCCTAGAGAAAACCTCCTCATTTTTCATAATTTTCTATAGGCGTTTTATGGGTTCTTTTAAATATATTCACATAATGAACCACCAAAAAATACCCAAAACCATCCAAAAGTCGTCTAAAACATATCAAACGTCAAAGAAACATTTTCCATACTTCCTTTTTTATGCTAATAATAATCCATGAAATGTTGTAGAGTTTTTTCCTCCTTTTTAACAAATAGGACCGACGCTACCCATGGATATGTGTCGGGATTAATAGACCCTTTTCTCTCCAAATCTTACAATTATAAATTCAAATACTTTATTTATATTGGTTCTATATGATAATATGGAACACAGATAGGACTGATCCTTTTAAAGAGATCAATCATAAACTCCACTTATCTTATGGTTGGAAGGCTATATAATTTTCCCAAAAAACATCCATAAACAAATAAAAACTACAGATGATCCATTTCTCGTGATCAAATCCATTGATAACAATTCCAAATATTCCAATTGGTATTTTATTGTTCCATACATTGGTGCCAACTTGCCTATTCAACCCACCTTTTCATTCTGATCTCCTTTATAGAGATTCTCGACACCATCATCAGTCATAAAACTAACCCTTTGCATATGAAAATTTATGTGAGACTTGAACCATGTTACCCAATCCATACCATGTATTATGTCATATAATTCCATCTAAAGAATACAGAAATCAAAAGTTAATTCATCTCCATGAATTTTTATAGAACATTTTTTACATTTACATTATATTTGAACAATGATATTTTATTATTTTGAAAATAGAATGGGTCATCTCAATATGTAAACATATAAGATCAATAGAACAAGAAGAAATAAATGAATGAGACACAACATTATCATACTAGGGTTGCATTATTTTATAATTCAAAACAATCATACCTCTCACCATCAATGTTTTGGATTGATCATCAACAATAACATCCTTAGCTCCATATAATTGAAATCTCCCTGAACAGTGTTCTTTATTTCAATATTGAGATGATCCTTTCTAGGGAGTCATGGTATTCCTAGAATCGACATTGCTATCATGGTTATGTTAATGAGAGTTATTCTGATACCCTTGTCCAATCGGGGAATATGATGTATACGACACCTGCGATGTGTCCTGAACACCCGACCTTGGAGCACTGTGACAATAACACTAATGATGTCCCACAAGGTTTAAATAATGGAATGATATAGGTAGTTCCATACAACCTCACTAAAGGCAATTTAATGAACCAAATTAAAAACATATCCTCTTTCTATTGGGTTTAGGATGAAGATATACTGGTATAACTATATGTTTTTTAGTCATCCCACTACCATGGGAATAGGTCTCCCTCTTACCCTTAGTCGAAGTATTGAAGTTACCACTATTTCCAATAAGTATCATAATGATCCCACACCTATAACTCATGATATATCACTTTCTTCCACAATCTCTCTATTGAACATCTCCATATAATTGTTTATATAGAACATGAAATTCATCAAGAGAATCTCTGGTCTCAAACCTGATACAAAAAAAATGTGTTCATTCAAGGACACACTATAAACAACTTTTCTGGGAAATGGGATGAATCTATAAATTTATCCACATGCTCTATCACTGATAGATTCTACTTCTTCAACATAAAAAGGCTTTTTAATCTAGAAATCTTGAATGTATTAGGATAAAATTTTATGCTGCACAATTCTTCAAAATCTTCCCATTAAATTACTTTGTCTAATTTATCCTGAAATGTGAAATCCCACTACTATCATGAAATATTTTTAGCATGTATGTTTCCAACATAAAATTCTACTCCACTGGTGTGGCAATGAAATTTAATTTTTGATTCATCCTTCTCATTTACCCCTTAATTTCTCTGGATCTGAATCACTCCAAAAAATGGGTGGATACCACAATATTCACTAAATAGAATGATCCCCTTTTCATGGTTCATCCCTTTGATTACTTTTATAAAAAAATGAAAATTTTGGACAATACATTGTACCATTTGTTGGTTCGCCTCCAGATTAAGAGAAACCACATTATCAACAACTTATTCTGGTTGGTTTCAATAAAAACCATTGGGTGCCAATTTCTATAAACACATCAAACAATACAATTATAACTCTCTTGAAATTGAAGTCCTATAAATTAAAATTGACCCCATCAAAACAATTACAATGAAACTTTTGAAAATTCATCACATTATATTTTCATCCAATATTTTAACATTTCATCGTGATTTTGAAAATCTTCCCATTTTAAAAATACTAAAACCATGAATTTTTAAAATATCTCATGTGTACGTATTTTTCAAAACTTTTAAAAAATAATGATTATTGTAGAAAATCATAAATCATTACTCAAAATTAAATATACACTCATACTGGGATGAATTTCTATTATGTATTTCATGATATTATCATTGGATAAACCCATGAAAATGAGGTAAACCTCATATAACTATCTCAAAAATCTTATTTACCCAAATCCTTGGTAAAGTGATGTTCAGTGAAAATAGAATAAATACACCTCATTATGCTTTACATTTTATGTCATGATGAACCTAATCCTTTCTACTAATCCAAATCAAACAATAATCAATAATTGATTTCTGACACCAATACCAAAAAATAAAATTTTCCCATTATAATTATTGTATATTCTATACTTATATTGTTTGTTACATCCTACCCCTCCTGACTATCTTAAAAAGGTGGTGGAACATTTCATGGCCTTATGTGACATCACCATGAAACCAAATATAGGAAATAATTTCCAAGGGATTCAATACAATTGGTGGAAAATTTATCCTTTGAATGTAAAACAACCAAACCAAGATAACTATAACCCACAACCTCTACATGATTCATGAAGAAAATGTAACAATACTCAATGTATAATAAACATAACTAAACTATATCAGAGTAACAAGATGATGCCAAGAAAAATATCAAAATACAAAGAGTAAGAAAAACCCAACAATTCTTAAAGACTCAAAAGATAACAAAACAACAACTACTAACATGATCTATGATCCAACTCCATAATCAATTCAAATGTATCACAAATCATCACCACATAAATGTGATAATTTTCTTATTTCCAATTTCCCGATAAACAATAA
Organism: Viscum album; assembly: GCA_963277665.1. Lineage (NCBI taxonomy): Eukaryota > Viridiplantae > Streptophyta > Magnoliopsida > Santalales > Viscaceae > Viscum > Viscum album. The sequence goes on along the minus strand of OY728119.1, from coordinate 112,786,829 downwards.
ATAAAAATTCACCAAAATTCCCAACCAAGTGATGAGTATAAAACCCATTATATTTCCCACAATGACATATATACTCACACCACTATGAAAGTATGTGTTAACACATTTATATATAAAATTTTATATAAAAACCATTAAAGTAGTTATATCAAATATAACCGATTTCTAAGAAACAAAACTTTTCATACATAATCATTTTTTCAATCAAAACCCATTCCCAAGGAAATAAACCGACAATATAATCAAGGATTTCTCAAATTAATTTCGCATAACTCATTATATTTCACACAACCACTTGAACACACTCAATCTCAGTGTTACCATTAATGGTGGAACTTCATGTCCATAATCTATTGTAACACCCCGATGGCAGAATCCCAAAGTCGGTGCATTATTACATATCATTACCATGATCACAAAAGATCAAGTCTCGAAAGACCATTTATTTTAGTAGACTTGGAAGTACTAGATACATTCATAAGGTTTACATTACATCATAAAATGGAGAACTAAAACACCATTGTTTCCATAGAAAACACTGAGATCCCATAGACTGTCCCTACAGGTCAGTCATAATATACTTCTTCACATCCTGGAAGAAATAAAACATAGAAAGGGGTGATCTCAGATGCTCGGTAAGGATAATAATATAGAAAAAAATTCATAAATAATCATAAACATTTAAGGCAATGTATATAACTAAAACAAAATACTATTAAACTTGAACTTCATCATAATATGGAAAAGATAAAATCAAAATAATTCCATTTACTTACTCGCATGGATATTCTACTAGTCGAATAATCACATGAAATATCAATAGAGACTTTCATAATGATGGAATGAGTAATGTTAGACATTAATTTATGTGTCAAGGCCTCGGACCAGGACCTAGGGGCTAACTATAACTAGACCCAAACCCGGAGAGCCTCTCTAACTGGACTCCATCCCAGAGAGCCTCTGTAACTAGACTCCGACTCAGACAGCCTCTGAAACCAGACTCCATCATGGTGGTTCTGCTGTAACCAGAACCCAACTCAGAGGTCTTACTTCTACTGGTCCCCAACCTGGAACATACTAGTCCAATACATTCATCATAAGAAGAGGGTGAAATATAATATTAACATTAATATTAAAACTATCATATGAAATTTCAATACATTATCCAAAAACCATGAATGATATGAAATAACATATCCACAGTCAAAAATATCACAAAACCTTTAATACAATATGTAATTTTTGTATCATAATAAATCAACTTCATATAATCTTGAAATCCATTAAGGGATGTTGACATAGATGAAATCAAATCATTTTTTAGAGAAATATCTCATTCAATTTTGAAATCATTTAAGAGTCACATAATTATGTAGAAAACATTTGTTTTGAAAATATTCTTATAATATTTTAAGGGAATATTTGATGATGTTATAATGGCAGAAAATATCCTCACCCGCCGTATAAGTTAAAAAAATACATTCTTATCTTAATTTTGTCAAAAAGGTTATAAAGGACCTTGTTTGTAAGAAAATGGAGAGATTCCTTTATAAATATCTTATAAAACTCAAAAAAGGGTATAAATGAATTTCACCCATAGTCTATTAAATAGTAAGAATGTTTTGAAATACATTTTTAAGAAACATGGATGTGGATGATAAAGAGGTCTCAGTAGAAAATTACGTATAAACAACCTCGGATAATGAAGAGATTGTAGAATTAACCCTTACCTTGGACTTTTCCTTGGTCGAGGGTAGGTTAACCTCCTGTATAATGGTGAAATAATTGTTATTAAATTATACAAGAATCATATACATTAATATGATATCATATATGATCTTTTAACATTCCTTTGTTAATAATATCTTAGTATTATCATCTTTCCAGGAATTAAATGATTCGATTTCTTTTGTATGCTTTGTTACGTAGGTATTGTTTGATATGGATAGGATATATGTTATTCATATTTAGAATTATATTAAGTCTTCAAACATTATTTTTAATCATCTAATGAATATTAATCTTGAATGGATACGATGTGGAATGAATCTCATCACATTCGTGGAGACGGTAATCCGTACGTACACACGAGCAACAATATCATTGTTTTGATATTAAAATAAAATATAATTGCATGTTATATCATATATATAGAATAATTATCATGTTATATTTATTATTTACATGAATTTCATATCATTATTATACCCATCCAAATAATAATGTATTGAATAACAATTACACCATGACGTGGAGACGGTAAGCCGTACATACGCTTGTATGGTGACATGTCATTCAGGGGATGGATAGAATAATTAATTTGGTTGTAACATATTAATAATAACATCATAGTATATAGAAGATAATGGAGTTTTTATTTTGGAATGGGAACAAAAAAGAAAGAGGAAGTGGAAGAAGAAAGGAACTTGAAAGAGGTGATAAAATATTTACCTCTTCTTCGGGTTCTTCCTTTTGATTTGATCTAAATGGATCCATAAATTGGCTTTCTGACTAAAGGAAGTCATCTAGGATGAAGAGAGGATAGCTGAAAGGGTATTTGGGCAGGGGTTGGCCAATCCAATTAGCTTTGAAGGTGTGAATTAGATAGAAGGGGGAGTGCCCTCACTACTACAACTTGGACTTTTATCAACACTAAAAACTGACATTAATAGCGTTAGAAAAGTGCTGTTAATTCCAGTGTAGAAAAATGGGTGGTCCCCATTATCATCTCTCCAAAAACATCTAATAAAGGTGAACTTTATGAGTGAAAAAAAGCAGTGATAAAGGACCCCCTTTATCAGCGCTTTTCAGAGCGCTGATAATGGGCACCCCCTATCTACACCGGCATTAACAACGCTTTTCTAGCACTGATATAGGGGTTCCTTTATTAGCGCTATCTTGAAAATTGATAATAGGGCCCTTTATCAGTGCTCTTTTGGCGTTGTTAAAGGTCTCCATTATCAGCGCTCAAAAAAGCATTGATAAAGGCACTTTCCCCTGCACCTGCACAACCATCACCTGCACACTTGCACAAAGCAGCACCTGCACCTACACAAACCAGCACCTGCACTACTGCAGAAAATAGAACCAGCACGCCTTCCCCAAATAGCACCTGTATATAATATTTTGACAACAAATTCTATATACACTTACTTAAAAACATGAATACAAAAAAATACACTATTATATACATTTCAAACATTGTTTTACATGGTTACATTTACAATTATCCAACAACAGTTATAAACATTAATGTTTCATCGTTTGATATCTGTGATCCTCTCTCAAAAATTGTCATCCACGGTATTCATTGTCGAACAAAGCATCCGAACTCAAGGAAAAAAACTCACCTATATAAGAAAACAAATATTATGTTAGCAATACAATAATAAAATAAATTAAAACATTAATATGAATGAATAATTTAATATGGAAATGTGAAACTAAAATATTGAAATGATAAACTCAAATGTTTTCATTATGATAACAATGAAACAGAATAATGTAAAATCTATATGTTTTTTGATGATTTATCTCATTTAATAAATATTGATTCTTTATCTAATGAAAATCTTTACTAGTCACACCGTGCATTGGATTGAGGTGTGGTTGATTCATAAACGTCAAAAATGACTCATGGATCATTGTCATAAAGTATCAAAATAATCCAAATGCGTTTTCTCGATTTGACGTATGTCACTTGTGTTGTTTTCTAAATTTTATGTCAATTTAAAACTGATATCAGACACCTTTAGCCATACCGGTCACACCGTGCATAGGATTGAGGTACGATTGATTCGTACACGTCAAAATGACTCATGGATCATTTTTCTAAAGTATCCAAACAATCCGAATGAATTTTCTTGGTTTTCTATGTTTCAATTGTGTTGTTTTCTAAAGTTAATGTCAATTTGAAACTGATATCAGACACTTCTAGTCATACCTGTCACAATGTGCATCAGATTGAGGTGCGGTCAATTAATACACCTCAAAAATGACTCATGGATTTTTTTTCAAATGTATCAAAACAATATGAACACTTTTTCTCAGTTTTCTGTAAGTCACTTGTGTTTTTTTCTAAAGTTATCGTCAATTTCAAACTAATATCAGGAACTTTTAGCCATAGCGGTCACACTATGCATCAGATTGATGTGAGGTTGATTCGTACACATCACAAGTGACTCATGGATCGTTTCTCTAAAGTATCAAAACAATCTGAAAGTGTTTTATTGGCATTCCATATGTCAATAGTGTTGTTTTCTAAAGTTAATGTCAATTTGAAATTGATATCGGACACTTTTAGCCATACCGGTCACACTATGTGTCGGATAGAGGTGTGGTCGATTCATACACATCACAAATGACTCATGGATCGTTTTCCTAATGTATCAAAAACATTCCGAATGAGATTTCTTGGTATTCCATATGTTAGTAGTGTTGTTTTATAAAGTAAATGTCAATTTGAAACTGATATCATACACTTTTCGATATACCTGTCACCCCATACTTCAGATTGAGGTGCGGTTGATTTGTACACATCAAAAATGACTCATGGATAATTTTATTAATGTATAAAAACAATCCGAATGCGTTTTCTCGGTATCCCGTATGTCATTAGTTTGTTTTCTAAAGTTAATGTCAATTTGAAACTGATATCAGACACTTTTAGCCATACCGGTCACACCATGCATCGGATTGAGGTGCAGTCAATTATTACACGTCACAAATGACTCATGGATCATTGTCCTAAAGTATAAAAACAATCCTGATGTATTTTCTTGGTATTTTGTATGTCAGTAGTGTTGTTTTCTAAAGTTTATGTCAATTTGAACCTGATATCAGACAATTTTAGCCATACCGTTCACACCGTGCATTGGATTGAGGTGAGATTGATTCATACACATCATAAATGACTCATGGATCGTTTTCCTAATGTATCAAAACAATCTGAATGCATTTGCTTGGTTTTCCGTTTGTCACTTGTGTTGTTTTCTAAAGTTAATGTCAATTTGAAACTGATATCAGACAATTTTAGCCATACCGGTCACACCATGCCACAGATTGAGGTGTGGTTGATTCATAAATGTCACAATTGAATCATGGATCGTTGTCCTAAAGTATGAAAACAATCTGAATGCATTTGCTCAGTTTGACATATTGTTTTCTAATGTTAATGTCAATTTGAAACTGATACTAGACACCTTTATCCATACCGGTCACACCGTGTGTCGGATTGAGGTGTGATTGATTCTTATACGTCAAAAATGACACATGGATCATTGTCCTAAAGTATAAAAACAATCCGTATGTGTTTTCTCAGTTTTCTGTATGTTAGTAGTGTTGCTTTCTAAAGTTAATGTCAATTTCAAATTGATATCAGAAACTTTTAGCCATACTGGTCACACCATGTGTTGGATTGAGGTTCGGTTGATTCTTACATCTCAAAAATGACTCATGGATCATTTAGCTAAAGTATCAAAACAATACAAATGCGTTTTCTTAGTTTTCCATATGTCACTTGTGTTGATTTCTAAAGTTAATGTTAATTTAAAACTGTTATCAGACACTTTTAGCCACACCAGTCACACTATTTGTCAGATTGAGGTGAGATTGATTCTTTCACATCACAAATGGCTCATGGATAGTTTTCCTAAAGTATAAAAACAATCCTAAAGTGTTTTCTCAGTTTTTCGTATGTCACTTGTGTTGTTTTCTAAAGTTATTGTCAATTTCAAACTGATATGATACACTTTTAGCCATACCGGTCACACCGTGAGTTGGATTGAGGTGTGGTCAATTCTTATACCTCACAAATGACTCATGGATCACTTTCCTAAAGAATAAAAAAATCTGAATTTGTTTGCTCAGTTTTCCGTACGTCACTTGTGTTGTTTTATGAAGTTAATGTCAATTTCAAACTGATATCAGACAATTTTAGCCATACCGGTCACACCGTGCATCAGATTAAGGTGAGGTCAATTCGTACACATCAAAAATGACTCATGGATCGTTTTCCTAATGTATCAAAACAATCTGAATGAATTTTCATGGTTTTCCATATGCCACTTGTGTTGTTTTCTAAAGTTAATGTCAATTTCAAACTAATATCAGACACTTTTAGCCATACCAGTCACACCATGCGTCAGATTGATGTTAGGTTTATTCGTACATGTCAAAAATGATTCATGGATCGTTTAACTAAAGAATCAAAACAATATGAACACATTTTCTCGGATTTTCGTATGTCACTTGTGTTGTTTTCTAAAGTTAATATCAATTTCAAACTGATATTAGACATTTTTCACTATACCGGTCACACTGTGCATCAGATTGAGGTGTGGTTGATTCGTACATGTCACAAATGACTCATGGATCGTTGTCCTAGTGTATCAAAACAATACGAATGCATTTTCTAGGTTTTTCTTATGTCAGTAGTCTTGTTTTCTAAATTTAATGTCAATTTCAAACTGATATCAAACACTTTTAGCCATACCGGTCACACCGTAAGTCGTATTGAGGTGTGATCAATTCTGAAACCTCAAAAAGGACTCATTGATCATTATCCTAAATTATAAAAACAATCCGCACTTTCTTTAAAGGTTTTTCGTATGTCACTTGTGTTGTTTCCTAAAGTTAATGTCAATTTGAAATTGATGTCAGACACTTTTAGCCATACCGGTCACACTGTGCATCGGATTGAGGTGAGGTTAATTCGTAAACATCAAAAATTACTCATGGATCATTTTCCTAAAGAATCAAAAATTCCGAATGTGTTTTCTCGGTTTTCCATATGTCACTTGTGTTGTTTTCTAAAGTTAATCTCACTTTCAAACTGATATCAGACACTTTTTTCCATACCGGTCACACCATGCATCGTATTGAGGTAAAAACAATTCTTAATTGTCAGAAATGACTCATGGATCATTTTCCTAAAGTATCAAAACAATCCGAATGAATTTTCTCGGTTCTTCTTATGTCACTTGTGTTGTTTTCTAAAGTTAATTTCAATTTCAAACTGATGTCAGACACTTTTATCCATACTAGTCACACCATGTGTCGAATTGAGGTGAGGTTGAATCGCACTTGTAAAAAATGACTCATGTATCATTTTCCTAAATTATCAAAACAATCCGAATGTGTTCTCTCAGTTTTCCGAATGACAGTGGTGTTGTTTTCTAAAGGTAATGTCAATTTGAAACTGATAGCAGACACTTTTAGCAATACCGGTCACACCGTGCGTCGGATTGAGGTGTGGTTGATTCTTACACATCAAAAATGACACATGGATCATTTTCCTAAAGTATAAAAACAATCCGAATGCGTTTTCTTGGTTTGTCGTATGTCAGTAGTGTTGTTTTCTAATGTTAATGCCAATTTCAAACTGATATCAGACACTTTTAGCCATACCGGTCACACCGTGTGTCGGATTGAAGTGTGGTCAATTTGTAAACCTCCAAAATGACTCATGGATCATTTTCATAATTTATGAAAACAATACGAATTATTTTTCTTGGTTTTCCATATGTCACTTGTGTTGTTTTCTAATGTTAATGTCAATTTGAAACTGATACCAGACACTTTTAGCCATACCGGTCACACCGTGGGTCGGATTGAGGTGAGGTTGATTTTTACATGTCACAAATGACTCATGGATCGTTTTAATAAAGTATGAAAACAATATGAATGCATTTACTCAGTTTTTTATGTCACTACTGTTGTTTTCTGATGTTAATGTCAATTTGAAACTGATATCAGACACTTTTAGACATACCGGTCACACCGTACCTTGGATTGAGGTGCAGTGGACTCATACACGTCACAAATTACTCATGGATTGTTTTCCTAAAGTATAATAACTATCCGAATGCATTTTCCTGGTTTTCAGTATGTCACTTGTGTTGTTTTATAAAGTTAATGTCAATTTGTAACTGATTTCAGACAATGTTAGCCATACCGGTCACACCGTGGGTCAGATTGATCTGAGATTGATTCTTACATGTTTCAAATGACTCATGGATCATTTTTCTAAAGTATCAAAACAATCCTAATGTGTTTTCTCTGTTTTTCATATGTCACTTGTGTTGTTTTCTAAAGTTAATGCCAATTTGAAACTGATATCAGACACTTTTAGCCATACCTGTCACACTGTGTGTCGGATTGAGGTGTGGTTGATTCGTACACGTCAGAAATGAATCATGGATCATTATCCTAAAGTATCAAAACAATACTAACGCGTTTTCTCGGTTTTTCATATGTCAGTAGTGTTGTTTTCTAAAGTTAATGTCAATTTCAAACTGATATCAGACACTTTTAGCTATACCGGTCACACCATATGTCGGATTTAGGTGAAGTTGTTTCTTAAACCTCAAAAATTACTCATGGATCATTTTCCTAAAGTATCAAAATAATCCGAATGTGTTTGCTCAGTGTTACGTTTGTCAGCAGTTCATAAGAGTCTCTTATTATGTTATTCTTTAATAGAAACTCAAATCATTTATAAAACCATTTTTCAAAATCTAAGGATATGAAACATAAGAAAGGGTGGTCATAGATTCTCAATAAGTTTAAACTAGTGATATATCAATGATCATATAAAGATAACATAAGTATAAGGAATTCACCTTCATTGTCCAATTTGTTTACATTCTTCCATCAGGTACACTGCCCATTCATTTCTAAACACATCTATATAATCTTGTGAATAAAATTTTTAGTGATAGTCATAGTAGTACTGAAAAAATATAAATACCCAAAGGATAAATAAATATTTTAAAGGAACTAGTAATTATTTTCAAAAATACATCTTTAGGGATTCTAGTTTGTTCATGAAATATGATGTCTTTCATAAATTTACAAACATAATAACCGCAGTCCTTTCCATTTTTTTGTTTTGGACACTGTAGAAACATCGAGAAAAATAATTAATCTGTTTTGATATGTATTTGGAGAGTGAAATATAATTATATATACCCTGATACTTGTCCGTTTTTAGATCTCGTGCACCTTTTCGTCCTTAGAACCTGGATTCATTATAGCCTTTAGACGATATTCATACACCTCCCTATCATAATAGAATCATCATTAAAAGATAATATAAATTATATAACTAGATATTTAGTACAAAAATATTGGATCTAGTGTATTACAAATTGACAATCGACATCATGTGTCGTCGGTTTGTTGGATATCCATGCAGTGAATCCAGAAAATAAATCTTTGGAGTATCCAAATTGACTGCAATGAGCATCCAATGCTGCCTACGAACACAAAAAGGAATAAGTAATGAATGAAATGAAAATTTAATTGATATGATTAAAATTTAGAGTTTTACCCCTGAAATGTTGGTATTAAAAAGAGCATGTCAGTCGTAATTTTTCATTGAAACTTTCTGAGCAGGTTTGACATTAATTCAGCATGAAAATTGAAATCTATTTCTGTTTTTTGTGTAGACATGGTGTGAGGAATTACGAGTCTAAATTTGTATTCACAGGAAAATCCCTTCAATTTTTTTTCATATATATGCCTGCAAAAAATATGAAATGTATTTATCCATAATTATCATCATATATCAGCTTCTGTAAAATTAAATCATGAAAACATACGTCATGTATGCATTTATAACTGAGGTGCCTAGTCGTATGTGATGATTTTAGCTACAATGTCAGCACTAAAAAAATATAATTTTTCCTCTTCGTACATATCTTTTTCACAAACAATTGTGAGATTATTTCTGCATTTCATTTTCGTATCCACATGATCCTGTAATGACATTAAATGTGGATATAGAACGGGCGGGGTGAAGGTGCCCTCAGTAGATCGTTTTGATTGGTTGTTTGATCCTTTTGAGCCTTTATTTCATTTTAGCTCCTTCATTTTGTCCTTTTGTGATAACATTCATTGGTTTAGAACTTTTCTAATTAAATTATAATGTTTCTGCTTGAAAAATGAATTGGAAATTAATACCTCCTGGTTGACATGTTTTTACAAGATTCGACGGCCATGCAACGAATGTTCCAACAGATTTTTCCACCATATGAATTTCATCATCGTCATTTGGCACGGGTAGCTGGGCGCTCAGCTTATGAGATACGTTAATCAACACTTTGACATGGCTGGTCGGAAGAGGTCTAGAGTGTATCATGTCATTCTGCATATTGAACATTATAGCCCTCACTAGAAGGCGATGGGTGGGAGTTGACAGATATAAATCACATTCATTTTCACCCGGTATAATATCATTACAAGAAAGGTTCTAGTGTCTATGTGATTCACATTTCACAGAAACAAATATTAGAACATTTATTACCTCGGTTATGTCAATTCTTTAAGGGGAATGGCTCGCCTCAAAGCTAGTGGGGGGGTGGGGGTGGGGGGGGTTGTTCATGAGTTGTTTCATCTCTTCTCCTCTCCCCCATCAATGTTTCTAGAAACTCTCACTGGCTTTGGAATTGGTCTTGAAGGGTTTCTAGTATATCTATCATCATATTTATTTCTTTAGTTTATTCCTCCTCTTGTTTTTTTTATGAAAATATGTTCGGGGTGTCACCCCAAAACCCGCACCTCTGACGTGGCCATACTGTTCTGGCTGTTTGAAGGCCGCTGAAAGTATGTCCGCATCCGGTGCAGGTTTTGTGGATTCCTGTGAATATGTCAACTAGAAAATATCGTAAAATAAGTAATCATCGTGATGTAATAATGATTTAAACCAAACCAAATTTATATTATTTCATACTTACACATGTTCCCAAAATTTTTTGTGTGTTTTCATCTACCAGTTTCTCCGCTTTATTAACACAAGACTCCTTCAATAGCACATGGAATGGGATGTAAGTGGCTTTGGATTTTGATTCATCAATCTTCATATAAACAGAGAAACATTGTTACAGTGTTTTTTTATGTCACATAAAAGAATTACAATACTTTTAAAATACGTACCAATTGTTTTTCAATTAAAGCATACCCTAGCCTTGCTTTATGGTAGGGGTACACTGGTTTTGCTGCCCGTTCTTTATTTTCATCACTTAGTTCATGTTTCATAAATAAAAAACTTTCAATCAAAGTGATGAATACAAGAAACGTTAAACAACATGTTACCAAACACAATGTACCTAAAAATTCTGCTCCGCACGACTGTTGCAAAACGCATCCCACACTCCTTGGGATATCAAGTGTGTATAAATAGGAGGTGTGTGCCGCTTGATTTTCCATTCAGCATCTTTCAGATGACATTTCATGAAAATGGTGTGAAAGCCTCTATGAACCCTTCCTACGAGTCATAATATTTATTCTTTGTGTGAAACATCTAATATAATTGCACTCTACAAGAGATGATGTAGAGTTAGTCAACATTTCAGTATTTTATTTTATTTTATTTTAATAAATTAAATAAATGGTATTGTAATGTTATAGAATTCGCTTCCCACATTACTGTTTTCATCCTGCTGGCAACATGGTGCCATGACTCTATATCAATCGGCACGCGTTGCCGAGTGACCATTCCAATGTAACTACTAAGCATGTCTTTTTTGGGGTTTCCATGCTGGCATCGCTAATTCCATCCCACCTCATATTTATGCCTTTTTCTTTTGCCTTAAGGATTTTGGCTGAAAATGTCAATCTATAGAGCACCTGTTTTTTTATGCCGTCGGGGTTTCATTTCCTACCCTTTCCTTGGTTTCTACATCATTATTATGTTCCTCTGAAATGCTAGCATCAGCACTGGGACTAACAACAATAGGTTGAGAAACCTATTGTACCTTAGCAGTGGGACCAATAGTAACAGGTTAAGAAACCTATTGTACCTCAGTAGTGGTACCAGCTTCAACAGGTTGAGAGACTCATTGTACCTTAGCAGTAGGACCAGCTGAAACAGGTTGAGAAACCTATTGTGTCTTAGGATTAGGTGAATCAGCAGGTGCAAAAGTCATTATTTGCAGAAGTGGTTTTAAATTTAATTTATATCACATAAAATTAGCAGCGAACAGATAAAAACATAATGTAACACAATCTATATGACAATAAAAAATAATCCTCATTACTGAACTCTATTTTTATAAGGATGAAGGGATTTCACCCCTCTATCGACTATCCATGTCCCTTCATTGTGGTCTCTTCTGACATACAAAACGCTATCTACATTGGGACCACTGTGAAATGATGGTGAAGTCCCAATGAAAGGGTCAACCTTCATTGAATTTTCATCTGACCCTTCAGTTGTTTTGGTGGATAACAGAACAATTGACCAGTTTTGATTTGCGGGATATGGAACATAAAATACGTGAACTACCTATGATGCCATTATAAGCAGTTCATCTTTCTCCCCTTCATTACTGAAATCAACTTTCATGAATCCCAATTCATCTATTTTAATAGCACTCTTGTTATCAACCCACATTCATTGTCAAATCAGAACATGGAATTCCATATAATCCAACTGCCATATTTGTTTGATGATGCCAAAGTCTGACATATTCATATAAATTGGATTTCTATCCTTAGCACTGAAAACATGCATCACTTCAGCCACAAGTGGAACCCCACTATTCTGCATGTTACTATCTTTATCGTGTTCATTAGTATGAAATTTATAACCATTAACTACATAAGCATTGTTAGATAATACATACACACTTGGTCCTCCGGCTAACCATCGAAGTCGGTCTGAAATTGACTCTGGATTTTCATCTGACTTCTTTAAAAAATGGTCCTGAAACCATCCTATAAATTTTCAATTATGTGTATTTGATATCCATTCTTCAGCACTAGATGGATTCCAATGCCTAATAATTTCTTTGTGGGTTTCAAAATATGGGTCAACGTCGAAATTGTTATGAAAAACATAAAGGTGGGCCTGCTCCCGATCTGTAATATTGATTGTGACAACCTATCTTCCAGAAATTCCTTTACCCTCAAGAAACCTATTGTGACGAGTTTTGGTAGGCCAATGCTTTCCACCCCAGATAGGTATTCGGTACAGAATTCAATGGCTTCCTCAACAATATATCACTCTGCAATACAACCCTCTGTCCAACTTTGATTTTTGACATACCCTTTCAAAATCTTCATATACCATTCAATGGGGTACATCCATATGTAATGTATAGGACCACATAGTTGAATCTCTCTCACCAATTGAACCATCAAATGAACCATCATATCAAAAAATGAAGGTGGGAAGAACAATTCTAATTCACATAATATGATTGTAATTTCTCTTTCCATAGTTGGAAATTTTTCTGGGTCTATAACTTTGTTGCATATAGCTTTAAAGAAGAAACATATTTTCACTAATGTATAGGGAACATTCTTGGAAAAAAGGCAATATAAAGCAATAGGAATGAGATCTTGCATCAAAACATGGAAGTCATGTGATTTCGGACCTTTTAACTTCAAATCGCGCATTGACATGAGGTTCTTGATATTTAACGAATACCCCTATGGAACCTTTATGTCATTCAAGAAGTTGAAAAACTGATATCTCTCATTCTTGGAAAGAGTGTAAGCAATAAGAGGATGAAATGTCCATTTTTCACCCTTCACGGGTGCCAACTCTTCTCGTATTCTCATCTCAACCATGTCCAACCTAGCCTTAATTCTATCTTTTGTTTTGCCAGGTGTATTTAGCAATGTGCTAATGAAAATATCAAATAAATTTTATTCTACATGCATAACATCAAGAAAAGTTTTGACATATAGACAATTCCTGTATGATAATTCAAAAAAAAAAACTGGTCTCTTTTTCCAACCGATTTTCGTAAGGTTTTTCGAACCCCGTTTACCAAAATTAGTGTCCAGATTTTTAACTTTCTCGAAAAATTGATTGTTTTTATTGGATATGGTCTTGTATGTTCTTATGAACTTCCATCGAATGATGTCATCCAAGATCGGTACTTATGTCATCGAGGTGTAAATCTGTGATGTCCTAGAGACACAATTTTTGATGAATGTTTCAACCTAATTGATTGTGTACCTTGTTTTCAAATGGGACACCCTTGAGTTCCTTTAATACTATATCCAGAAAAATTTCCATAAGTAGGGAAGTCATTTATTATCCCTTACAATATGGCTCTCAAAGTGAAATATTCCTTTTTGTAAGTATCATACAATTTCACACCTGAATCCCACAACAATTTCAAATCGTCGATCAATGGAGCTAAATAAAAATCAATATCATTACCTGGTTGTTTTGGTCCTAATATAAGAAAATATAACATCATGTATTTTCATTTCATGCATAACCACGGTGGTAAGTTATAATTTACCAACATAACCAGCCATGTACTGTGACTGTTGCTTTGAAAACCAAAAGGATTCACTCCATCTGTAGATAAAAAAAGACGATGGTTTCTTGACTCATTTCCAAATTCAGGATACTAATTATTAATTATCTTCCACTGAGGAGAGTATGTCAGGTGATGTAGTATCTCATATTTATTTCTTATATCTTCATGCCATGTCAATTTTCCTGTCGTCTTCTCACTTCCATATAGGTGCCTAAATCGTGGAATGATTGGAAAGTACCATACAACTTTAGAAGGACTGGATTCAAATTTCTTGTATCGAGAAGTACCACACATTGGTCATTATTTATGTGATTTGTGGTCCTTGCGAAATAGTATACAGTCAGTTGGGAAGGTGTGTATTCTTTCACAGATCCCACCCATCAAGCTTATCATCTATTTGGTGTCGTATTTTCGTCTCGAATGCTCATTATCTTTTGGGAGCATGTCATTCAACAGAGAAAGTAGTTCTGTAATACTGGCGTTACTCCACCTGTTTTATAATTTCAAATTATACAGCTTCAGTACAGCTGACAGTGCTGCATATTTAGTGCAACCAGTATACAATAATGTCTTTGCACAACTTTTTAACTTCTCAAACAATTTTGGGCAATCATGAATTTCATCTTCGACAGTCCTTGTCATTTCCTCAATAGGATCTTCGTCATCATTCACATCTATAATCACATCCTCCATACGGCCATCTCCATTGGTCATAATTGTAATCATATCAGATGATCCATAAACGTAGTGTTATCCTAGCCACTACCTACATTCGTTGTTTCCCCATGTTTATTCCAACATGTACAACTCTGATCTATTCTGTGACAGATCATGTGTTCTTCCAACTCCTCTAGACTAATTTTTTTGAATAACAACAGCGTAAACACGGACAAAGGATTTGAGAAGTGTCATATGCATGTTCTTTTGCAAACATGATAAACTCCTTCATGCCTTCTTCAAACTCTTTTGTCAACCGATTGGTATTCATCCATTCATTATTTATATTCATCCTATTTGAAATCCAAAGGATGGTTATATAGGTTAGGGATGAATTAATATCAGTATAATTTAGATAAAAAACTAAATACTTCAAAAATGGTGGGGGCGTGCTCATTATTAGGAAATCATGGGTGGTTCGTGGGATTCATCCATTCTCTTCCTCTCTTAGATCCCCCCTGATGAGGGGTGGTTCTTAGGAGTTTTGTATAGTGTGTTAGAGAGTTCATACCTCATACTTCCTATATTACTATTATCCTTTATTTCCCTATGATTTGGGATGACTTTAACTAGGATTTGTGTGATGATTTGAATAAATCATCTTCAAATAAATTCATATGATGTTGATTTTGTTTTTATTGGCTAGAGGTTATCCTCGTATGATGAACACACCATGTTTTGTGTGGTTTAGGTGGTGTTGTGTTTCCCAGTGAGTTTTTAAAAGATTATTCCTAATTATATTAAGGTGAATAATTAATTATACGTTTCTATAATTAATTATTTTGGAGTTGTTCCTTGAGATTGGGTCTCAATCATTGGTACAAGATTAGATAAGGCATGTATAGTATTGGTTGAGGATGAGTTGATCTTGGTGAGGGGGTTAATCCATTTTTTGAGGTAAGTGGACCCTATAATACCAAACCATGTTATAATTTATGCATGATTGTGCATTCATGAATGAGTATATGTGTTCCAGTGAAAGGGATAGAAATCAAGAGCAACATAGGTAAATAAATAGGGTGTTTTTGATCCACCAAGAGATAGAGTGAGGGTTCTATTGAATGTCTGTGATTTTGTGATCATCCAGAGATTATGTCTCCCTGGAGGTGAGGTTTCTAGTTATTTTTATTAGAGGATCGGGTTTGGTATGATATTTTTATAGCCTAGTTAGGTTTTCTAAGTCTATTTGAGTAGGTATTAGAGTCGTAGGCCGAAAGAAGATGGATAATATAGTTTTATATATCACATATGATGGGGAACACCCTCTTAAGGATATATAAGATTCATGGTGTGTGTGATGGGTAGGATATTTCATATAGGGATTGTTGAAGTGTGACAAAGAGGATTCCCTCCATATAAATGGATTAAGAGATCTCAAAGGGGAGATATGATATGGTACCTAAGTGAGGGTCATGGTAATAGTCTGGATGACTTAACATAGGGTATCAAAGGCTCTTAGTGTGAGTTTCTTAGGATGATCATTATTTATTTTTAATGAGTTTTAATGTGGGAATTAGAAGACGATATAGACTAGACTATCGAGGCCTAGATCAAGTATAGCATGTGGGTTGTGACATTACAATGTAGAGATGAGTGTGTGTTTGTATCAATTAGTATATATGGGTAAGGTTTGTAGAACCCAGTAGATTCCCTTATAGGAGGAATTAGAATGTTGATATGTTGGTGTTAATTTTCATGTTCAACCAAGATGGTTTTAAGGAGATTATTATGCAAGGCTAAATATATGGTGACTTTTATCATTTATGGTCAGACCGACTAAGATATTGGGACATCATATGACTTTCACCTAGTTGAAGTATGATCATCCATGGGGCCCACCTATTGTTGATGTGTATTTGCTAGTACGAGAGGTTGGATATCTAGATCCCCTCTTTAGATTACTATTTATATGTTTTGTGGCATGAGAGAAGATGGATGGCCATTATTTATGTGATAAGGTGTTGGTAGGACCCTACATTGATTGAGAAGGCATTGGTCAAAGGTGATTTGTGTGTGACTTCCATGGGATCCACCTATTATTGGTGCATTTTTTACTTGTGATGGAGGTTTGATATTGTGATTCCCTCCCTAGATCATTTTTTGTATGATTATATGATGTGAGATATAGAAATGGGGATCACTTAGTATTGGTTTGGAGTAGTTTTGTGAGAGGTTGTCTATAGAGATTCCCTCCTCAAATTGTTTAATGTGATGTAATGGTGAGACCCACCGTAAGTGAGAGGGGAGCAGCTACTATGTTGTGGAATTAGAGGATATGTGAATCAAACCCAATGTGAAAGGTTGGTGGCACTGTTATGTTATAAGAAAGGATGTGATATTTAAATTGGTATATGAACCAACCCAGAGAATAGTGCACAATATAGTGTAAAATATAGAACATACTAAACATACGTCTCATCTTGTTGGCATGCCTCACCTGATGACATGAATTTACCAACACAGACGGGTCAAACCCTACCTGGCCTAACTATGAGGGAGTATCCAAAATTAGAAAAAGATCCATACTAAGGGCCACTAGATGGAGTTGAATCCTATTCTATTGTAACAAACTTTCACAAAAAAATATTCTCTCTATTCAGGTTTCCATCACATGGATATAGTGGAGAGAGATAATAAAGATCAAACAAGTAACCAACCACATATACATGTGTCACAGACACAAGAATCACATACAAGAATCACGCCAAATCAAAATTAATCTCAATATTGACAATAAATTTAAACAAATTAATTCATGATAATTAAATTTTACTCACCTAAGGAGGAGGACTCGGTGGCGGGGGAGGAGTAGGAATCGACATCGGAGGCAACAGAGGTAGTGGATGCAGTGTGGAGGCAGCGCGGAGGCAGCACAAAGGTAGCTGAGGTAGCGGAGGCAGCTCGGAGGCAGTGGAGGCAACATAAGTAGTGGAGTAGGTGGAGGAGGAGGTGGAAGAGGAGGAAGAGGAGGAATAGGAGGTGGAGGAGGCTCTGGTGGAGAAGGAGGAGGAGGAGCCGTGGTGGTGGAGGAGGAGGAGGATCCGCGGTGGAGGAGGAGGATGAAGAGGTTCCGCGATAGAGGAGGAGGACAAATAGGCGCCGAAGGAGGAAGAGGAGGAGGTGGTCGCGGTGGAGGAGGAGGAGAAGGAGGCAGCTGCGGAGAGGTGGCAGTAGCTGAGAGGAGGTAGCGGCGTAGGGTAGGGCTTCCGTGAAAGCTTGATAGGGTGCAGGGAGGAGGTGGTGGCCCCTGTGGATTTTATAAATCCCGCGCAGACCTTTATCAGTGCTACTAAAAAGCGCTCATAAAGGGGGTCTTTATTTGCGCTAAAATGAAAAGAACTGATAGAGACCCCCTTTATCAGCACTTTTTTAGCACTGATAATGGTTGGACTTTTTCAGTGCTTTTGTAGCGCTGACAAAGGGTGACTGTATCAGCGCTTTTTATTTTAGCACTGATAAAGACCCTCTTTATCAGTGTTTTTTTAGTGCTGATAAAGACATACTTTATCAGCGCTAATAGAAGCGCTGATAAATGTATAAATTTAATAATTTGTTTATATTATTATAAATTTATTTAAAATGATATTTATGATAAATATATAAATATATTTATTAATAATTATAACTCTAAATAAATATATTTTTATTTATAATTATAAAATTATTTGAAAGGTATATTTATATATATATCACCGAAAACATAATAAAATATATATTTATTAGTTAAATATAATTTAATTTTAATTATAAGTGTCCATGTTTTAGAATATATATATTTTATGGGTAATATAATGAATTATAAATCAATAACACACCAACGTGATATGTAATTATAATTTATAAATGAGCATTATTCATGGACATATATATATACGCATGATATATTCATTGACCCCAATTCATTAGAAATCACACATATATTCTATACTTTTAATGATACATATATATTAAAAAGTATTATATATTTATAAATAAAAAAATACATTAAATATAAACAAATATAATAAATATATATTAAATATAATGAATTAATAAGTCTAATAAATATAATGAATTAATAAATCAGATAAATATAATAAATATAATAAATATATTTATTATAAATATTATAATTATTTAATTATATATATTTATATATATATTTATTTAGTTATAACATGTGTTTTTTATTTAATGTATACAATAAACATTATCAGCGCTAAGAAAAGAGCTGATAAATGTAACATTTATCAGTGCTAATAAAAGCACTGATAAATGGATATTTAAAGTGCTGATAAATGTACCCTTTATCAGTGCTAAAACAAGCACAGATAAAGGTGTACCCTTTATCAGCGCTTTTTTTAGTGCTGATAAAGGTTACATTTATCAGCGCTTTTTTTAGACCTGATAAAGTCCTACCCCTTTATCAGCGCTTTTTCGTTAGCGCTGATAAAGGAAGGCGCCTACCTTGCCCAGTTTGGTGGTAGTGCCTTTTATAAGAGGGGTGAGGGTAACCTTAAGAAAAACTCAAAATATAATAAATTCATATTCATTTTATAATGGCTCCAAAGTGACTTATTTCGAGTTTAGGGTGGGAATGGGTCGAAATCCTCTCAATTAATAGGTTTTAGACAAGTTTAGGTTACCATTTTAACCTTATCAATTAGATTTAACTCTAAGTTAAATAATTTAACTTTTACCGTGTCTTCTTGTATTCATACACTGTATGGTTAATAAAATTAAAATAAACTGCCAATCAAACCTCAATTGGTTCATTAATATCATATATATTATTATATAAGTCTTCTGGCTAAACTTCAGATTTTTATGACCATTATATCAATTAATAATTTAATATTAGTTTTAAAAACTATTTAATTTCAATTTTGACACTATTGGGGACTTGTTTTTTTAAAATTATAACAACATTATTACATAGGAAGATATTTATTTAACCAAACCTAAAAAGACATATTAACCTACAAAATTAGAGGAATTCATACAAAGTCTCAAATTACAATTATTTGAATTTTTATAATATCAATTATTTTAAACTTTCATTAATTAGGTAATTACTCCATCATCATTGTGTCATTAATAAATTAAATTATTTAATGTATAAAAAATATAAATAAAATTCCATTATGTTGGAAATCGTTTTATCTTTCTAATGAATATTTATAGTCGAATTTATCATATGCATAACCCTATATTACAAATGTTTTAGTTATTAAACATTGATTTTAACTCTTTTAACTCTTCTTTAAATAAAATAATAATAAGTGTCCTGATCTCATCCAAGTGGACCAAAGAGGTTAATATTTTATTTATAATGTTTTTTTGGTCAAATTATACTTATCCAATAGAATTGGGGCATGTGTTAGGGTAATAATAATATCATTTTTACCCTTAATTACCCTATTTACTTTTAACTGTGGTAAATAAAAGTAAAACATTACTATTTACCAAAAATTATTTTCATCTCATTGAATCACATTTTACTTATTGATATCAACTGTTTCTCTTGGATTTTTGAAATTCTATTCACAGAATTGGAAAAATTAAGTTTTATGTAAATTTATAAATAATCCCCGGAGGTGGGTAAAAGACGGTAAAAAGTTCAATAAAATATTTATATATCTAAAATTATTACAAACTGACTCCAATAAATTACATTGAACTTATATACGTATGTTTTATCTATTTTAACCTAAAATAAAATTAAATAAAATAAATAATTATTTAAACAATTTTTTTTTTAAACTATGACTTAGTGTTTTTCACTATTCATCAAAAATTGAATGTTTTCTGAAAAATACCAAAAATTCACCCTAGGATAATTTTAATATTATAAATCAAAAAATGTAGTCCATTTTGGAAGAAAAAATTTATAAAATTTTAAAAAGTGGGTATTACTATTCATAATGACTAGTTTGCTTTTTGTGGTGTGTTAGAACTCGGAGTTTCGTACAACACACGCTATTGTATGATTCAAAGAGAAGAGTATCATGGATGATTAGGGTGTTACATTCTCACCTCCTTCAATAAATAGTGTCCTCGAAATTTAAATTGTACATCGAAAAGAAAAGGTTGAAAATAGAAAATACCTTTGTGGAAAACCCACATCTAAAATAGGGTTAATAAAATTTAGTTTTAATAAGAAGGAAAGGGAAATGATAAAGTCACCACAAAATTAGGATTTTCAATAGGAGAACATTTATGGGAATTGTAGACACGTAATTAGAGGAAAAATGTAAATATTTATAGGGATTGATTGAGGTCATCAATCACAAAAAAGTGTAAAATTGATGGCCTCAAAGCCATCAATCTATGATGATTTAAAATATCACCCGTTCAACAAAATATAAGGTATTAGGATAACACATTTTTGTTTATAATATCCCTTCCCTAATGTTTCAGAATTAATTTATTCATAGAATAAGGGAAATATATATATATATATATATACTTGACAAGTAGAGTTTAATCCTTCAACTAATTTCTGCCCCAACACATCTTTCATTCAAAAAGATAATAGAATCTAAAAAGTATTATATTTATCCTAATCGTATAAGGTTCCAAATATACACACTTACCATTTAATTGAAGAAAAATATTTTGTAATAACCAGGGACTTCATGTAGGATAGTGGTAGGTAAAAATGGCATGTCACACTATGGTTGTGGGTTCGATTCCTGAAGATTTTTATTTCGCGACGGGTTATCGCCCAACCTGCAGGTTGTGCTTTTTCAAAAATAATCATATGAAATGTTTTAACCTTAAACAATACTATCCAATGTTCAACTTAATCCATTAAAACCTTTATAGTTATCCAAAATACCTATTCCCATACTCTCTGTAAAAGGTATATAAATTCCAAAATCAATTGTAACATCAGATTCCCCAAACAAAGTAACATTTCTCTTATTGTTGCATACTGAAAATATGATTACCATTGTAATATTAAAACCTTAATGAAAACAACAAGACCTGAAGTACAATCCTTATATTTATCACATTATTCTTATAATCAGAATACAATCCTTGAGTCCAGAAACACAAATACATTAATTATTCCACCTCAGCTGTTGTAACAGCATAAGATTGGACTTGATCCATTATCCTTTTCTAAGGTAATTTTTCTTGGCACTTAGTGCATTCATTTTCATAATTCCCCATTTCTATGCAATTGTAGCATTCAACATTGATAGCCTCTTTCTTCCCCTTGTATTCACAATCTTGGCGGCCTTCTTCACCACACTTGTAACAAACTCCCATTCCATTAAGTCATGTACCTGGGTGTTTCTTCCCACGATTATTACATAATGGAAAATAATTATTTTTATTTTTTACATTATCTGTCTCTTGCTCCATCGTTCTATTCTTCTCTTGCATTACTTTATTGTCAAATGATTTAGAGAATTCCTTTTCTGTCTTGATAGCACATGAGACTATATCTTCGTACGATGAGAAGGATTTCGATACTAATTCTCAACAGTGAAATGGTTTTAACCAATCAAAGAAAAGGTTAATATTACTTCCTAGGTTACATATATAATCTGAAGCATGCCTTTCTAACCTTGTAATGTAAGCTTCATACTTTGTGAAATTCTAATCCTCATTTTGCCTCAGACTCAGAAATTGTCTTTCCATATCCGCTCGATGGTCATGAGGAATGTATTTTTCTAATAAAATTTCTTTAAACTCCCTCCATTTCATATTTGATACTTCCACATCATCCTTTGTTTTTTGAATCAATAACCACCATTGATCAGCATCTTCAGTGAGGCGGTAAACTTCCATTACAACTTTTTCCCTTTCACTACTCCCCAAGGCATGGAATATTTTCTCTAAGGAATTTATCCATTTCTCAGCTACTAGTGGATTTGTATCCCCATTGAATGTTGGTGGTTGTTTCCTCATGAACCGATCTAACATTAATCATCCACGCTTTGGATCAGGGACACCATATGGGTAAAGTTATTATTCATAACCTGAGTGAGTTGTCCTTGTATAGTGATTAGATGATCAGCCCCGGTTGCATCACCAGCTCCACTATAATTATCTTGAGTAGGAGGGGAATCCCTACATGGAGTGCATGAATTGATATGGTTTCCATTATATCTAGAAGGCGCCATTTCTAAACAATGGCATAAACTATATTAGTTTATGAATTGAAATACACAATTCTAAACTTCTAAAACACTTAACATAAACTGAACAGTTTATGGATATAATCCATAATTGATATAACACTATTTTATTTATATTTTATTGATAATAATTGATATAATTTCATCACATTGTGTTAAATATGTTCAATTATAATGTATTTGGGGTTAGATCATTCATTTGAATATTTGATGAAAGTTACATTTTTACCCTTTCAAAATCACTGTAGCATTTTAATCATAAATATTATTTTTTGAATTAGTTGAACTTAATATTTTGCAACTTTATTCCTTACATCATTTTCTACAACTTTTTTTCAGGACACTTGATAAAAATAATGCATCTGGATGGAGTAATTGGGCCATAAAATCAAAGGTGGGATGGACACGCCAGAATGGAGAATCATATGTATTTCGGCCATAACAACTTCATCTATGCTTGGATTGAGCCCAACTGTTTAAGGGCGATAGGGGACCCATATATGAACATACGATCCTTCAATAATTCCATCCAATGCACACGTTTTGGTGGTCAAATGGGCATTGTAAGTTGGCATAAAAAATTTGGCCGAGATTCCCCATTCAAACATTAAACCACTTTGAACCTAGCCTCCCCACCACTCTATAAATTGGTGTTTTTCTAATTTGGTGGGGTTGGGACGTGAATTAAGAGATTTGAGGCAGATTAGAATTGGTTTCACCCAAATTTTCCAACCATTGTAAGAGGGGTATCTCTTGAATCAAGGATCCCCTCATCGAATCCTCTTTTTCTTCATCATGTTGTAATATTTTCATTTGTGTTTTAAAATTCTTTGTTCTTATTTTATTTCTTGTCTTTTATTCTGTTTTGTTTAAATTTATTCTTCTATTAATCTTCCTCTTTGGGCTGGAATTCTTGGGTAGAAGTGTTATTGGGTTATACCCATTATAAACCTTTGCAAATGCAATTCGCTTCTACGATGATTATGCCACCCATGGAAGAGTAGTTCTTTTTAGTAATCGATCGACCTCTATAATTCTTCATTCATTTATTTTGAATCAATGAGCTACTGTAATTCACATATTATGATCTATTAATTGAGTTTTTAATTTAAATGAAACTAATAAAGCAATTGAATAGTTAACACAAAACACGCGAGGTCGGGAATTATGTGAACTGTGAGAGCGCAACCTTAACCGGTAATTCAAAAACACATGGAATTAATTTGTAGAGTTCAAAAATCATCCCTAATATCAATTATTCCACATTTATATAATAGATATGTGCCTTAATTTACCACTGACCATAAGCTAATCTTAGAACATCAATCAAAGTAGGTTGTTGCGATTTCATGTTCCGAAGTAAGCCTAGGGTTAAATTCACTTCATCTTTGTGGTAAAGTTAATTCTTGTAGGGTTCAGGATTTAACAAATTAAGGGATCATAATTAAGTGAATGTTAATTTAAATGATAATGATTAATAATAGAGTGAAGAGGTAGAGTTAGATCGATTACGCCTTTTAAAATATTATAAAAAAAACATCTTCATGTTGTGTCTTTTTAATCAAACATTATTTCAAAATTAAAAAAAATGAAATCTTCTTCCATTAAACTTCTTCAAGTTTTATAAACTATAAACAACCACCCCCATCCATTCAAGTATTGTTTTTATTATCTTTTGTTTTATTTCTATAATACCTCTAAAAAGTTTTTTTAATTCACTTCCTCCTTTGAGAGACGACCTTGGTCAGCCACTCTGGTACACCTAATTACCCTAAAGTCACACTAATCATTTGAAGGCACCCACGACAGTGATCATTCAAATTGGTGCCGTTTCCAGGGAGGCAAGTAATTATTTCATCCAATTAGTGGTATTTCATTTATTTTACATTTTACTCTCTTCCTCTCTTCTTTCTTCCTTCTTTACCCAATTTGATTTCTTTCTTCTTCTTCTTCTTCTTTTATTTTCTTCTACTTCTTTTTAGACCATCAACTCAAACTTCTAATTTTTATTTTACTATGGTCCAATTTCCTTCTTCTGATCTTTCATTGATTTATGACATGAACTAATCCCAAAGATCTTTTAGATCTTGACCCTGAGATTGAACGTAGCCTTAGGGCTCGAATCAGACATTCTCAGTCTATGGGAAGTTTCAACATTCAACCAATTGGAGATGTCCTCCACTTTCAGAACATTGAAATTGAAATCAATTCAAATTCAACCATAAAACAAGAACCAATAGATGGAAATAATAACAATGAGCTAAATAGAACCATTCGAGAATTGGCTACACCTGATATTAACTATCAACCAAATTGTATTGCATACCCAAATCTTGAATTGGACTTTGAACTAAAATCTAGGTTAATTCACTTACTTCAAAAGTTTCATGGAATCTCTGTTGAGGATCCCAATAAACATTTAATAGATTTTATTGTGGTTTGATCAACCCTAAAACCTAGAAATGTCTCTGAAGATCAAATCAAAAAAGGGCATTCCCATTCTCACTTGATGGAACTACAAAAGACTAGATGTATTATTTACAACCCGAAGATGTAACTTATTGGAATGATTTGAAACGTCTTTTCTTGCAGAGTTTTTTTCCAGCATCGAGGACCACTTCTATTAGTAAGGAGATCTCAGGGATTAAGAAAGAACAAGGGGAGTCAATGTATGAGTATAGGGAGTGATTCAAGAAGTTGTGTGCAAGCTTCCCACATCACCAAATCAGTGAGAAAATCCTCATACAATACTTTTATGAAGGACTCACACCTATGGAGTAAACCATGGTAGATGATGCAGCTGGAGGAGGATTGGTGGAAAAGACACCAGTAGCTGCACGTGCATTGATCGACAAGATTCCCTAAAACTCCCAACAATTTGGTGATAGAGGTACACCACATGTCAGGGGAGTACATCAGGTAGGTCCTTCTTCTCTTGAATATCATTTGATTGATAACAAGTTGGAAGAGTGGACCACTATGGTGAGGCAGATTTCTTTGTCTCAAAAGACATCCCAACCCACTCCTTCAAGTCCTTGTGGTATTTTCACCGAGACAAGCCACCCAACTGACTGTTGCCCACAACTCCAAGAAACAGAATATTGTGCAGCAGTGTTCCATGGGAGACAATATCAGTAGAAATAACATACATATCCCCAAAATAAGTATAAATCCTTTGTACCAAAATTCATCCAAGGGTGGAAGGATCAATCAGACATAAGTTATGGCTCTGGGCAAAAACAAAGGCCCCCTTTTCAACCAAACTTCCAACAGTCTGCGCCTTACCAGCAGGGTTTCCAACAACCCCAGAGGAGATTCGAAGCTCAACCATCAACAAGTATACAGTAAGGGAATATAAAAAACATGTTAGATAATAACACTGATGATATTTTGAATCAAATTGTTCTTAATCAATAGAATGAGCTGAAGAGTCAAGGTTCAGAGTTGAGGGAGTTGAAGACAAAAATGAGCCAGATTTCCACCGCCCTCTATGAACTTGTAAGTAAGAATTCCGGAATTCTTCCTTCCCAACCTACTCCCAATACAAAGGGTAATGTCAGTGCCATTACATTGAGAAGTGGAGAGAAAACAAATGATGATTCTCTACCTACAATTCCACCTAGATTCACCTCAACTCCAAAAAATCCCAATTCTACATCAACAGACGAGCAACCAATGGAGAGAGATAAAGGTATGCAAAAGATTAATGATGTTCTTCCTAAACCCCTTCCCTTTCCAAGAAGGGTTGTTCAAACCAAGAAGATGGCTGAAGAAGCAATGCAAAAGGAAGTTTTGGACACATTTATGTGTGTGGAGATCAACATTCTTCTACTTGAAGCCATTAAGAAAATTCCACGGTATGATAAATTCTTAAAAGAACTTTGTACCAATAGAAGAGGGCTCAAGGGAAATAATAGGATCAATCTTGGAAGGAATGTGTCAGCACTCATTACACCAACTCTAGCAATTCAAACAAAGTGCAAGGATCCTGGGACATTCACCATCCCATGTACCATAAGGGAGGTACACTTCTCTGATGCTCTTTGTGATTTTGGAGCTTCAATAAATGTGATGCCTCAATCTATATTATCTTCTTTACAGGTTGGTGAGTTGAATCCCACGAGAGTAGTGGTGAAATTAGCGAATAGAGCTATGGCATATCCAGCGGGAGTCCTTGAGGATGTACTTGTTCGGGTAAGAGACAAGATCTTTCCTGAAGATTTCTATGTTCTTAACATAGAGGATGATCAGGTAAGTTCTCATGCCCCCATTATCTTAGGTAGACCATTCCTCAAAACTGCAAAAACTATCATAAATGTCAATGAGGTTACACTTTCCAGGGAATTTGGGGATGAAGTTGTGATATTTAATTTTATGGACTCCCTGAAGTACCCCTTTGAGAACCATTCTGCTTTTGTTATCTCCCATTTTGAACCACCAAGTAAAAACTCCATGGATTTCGATTGTCCTATGTTTAGAAAGATTATGAGTATTGTTTCTAGTTTGATGTCTAAGAGTACTTACACACCTATTTTTGATGGACAAACCTCTCTTGGATTTTATTTTCATGTGGATTCAAATTATGATCTTATAAACTTTGATTATGACATGGTTGTTGAGTATACTGATGGATGTGATGCATTATTTTCTAATTTTGATGATTTTTATTCTGATACTGATGTTCATTGTGCAGATATGTCTGTTGCATCAATTTCTCCATCCATACATCACCCCCCCTACATTGGAACTCAAGAAATTGCCCCCAAATCTTGAATATGCATACTTGCTGAGTGGTGATAGATTACCTGTTATCATTGCTAACAATATCTCTTTTGAACATGAAGAAAAAATTTTGAATCTATTTAGAGATAACATCAGGTAAATTGGTTCGACATTGGAAGACATATCAGGTGTTAGCCCCTCCACTTTCATGCATAGGATTCTCTTGGAGGATGGGGATAAACCGATTAGGAGACCACAAAGGATACTTAATCCAACACTTTTGGAAGTTGTTAAGAATGAAGTTGATAAATTACTTAAGGCAGGTATCATTTACCCTATTTCTGACTCACAATGGGTTAGCCCTGTCCAGGTTGTACCAAACAAAACTGGTTTCACTGTTATAAAAAATGAAAATTATGAGTTAGTTCCTGTGAGAGTACAAAACAGTTGGCGAGTGTATATTGATTATAGGAAACCAAATAAATACACTCTTAAGGACCATTTCCCACTTCAATTCAATGACCAGATGCTTGAGAGACTTGCAGGTAGGACACATTATTGCTTCTTTGATTGTTTCTTTGTCTATTTTTAGGTTCCCATTGCAGTAGAGAACCATGAGAAGATGACATTCACCTGCCCATTCGGTACCTTTTCTTACCGAAGGATGCCATTTGGACTTTGAAATGCCCTAGGTACCTTCCAGAGATGCATGTTGAGTATCTTCTCAGATTTCATTGAGACCTGCATGGAGGTATTTATGTATTATTTTACAGTTTATGGATCCTCATTTGATGAATGTATCTCTTGTTTTGGTGATGTGTTGCATCATTGCATTGAGAATAATCTGGTCTTAAATTTTAAAAAATGTCATTTCATGGTTGACAAGGGAATTTTCTTAGGTCATATAGTCTCACAACATGGAATTGAAGTTAATAAATCTAAGGTAGACATTATTTCATCCCTTCCATATCCTACATTTCTGCGTGATGTTCGATCATTACTTGGACATGATGGATTTTATCGACGCTTCATCAGAGATTTCAGTAAGATTGATCTACCCTTATCTTGATTGCTTAAAAAAGATATTGACTTCAATATTGATGATTCATGTAGGGTATCATTTGATGAGCTAAAGACGTGTCTAACCACTCCACCGATCATACATCCCACACGGTGGGACCTTCCATTTGAGCTTATGTGTGATGCGTCCAACTTCACGGTTGGAGCTATCTTATCTCAGAGGGCAGAGGGACATTCAAAAGTGATTTCATATGCATCGAGGATGTTGGATTCATCCCAATCAAACTACACCTCAACAGAAAGCATGTTTCTCGCTGATATATTTTCTTTAGATAAATTTCATTCATATTTATTGGGATCTAAAGTAGTTATTTTTTCTGACCATGCATCTTTGAGGTACCTCCTAAAGAACCCATATGTAAAGCCATGACTTATCCGTTGGATTCCCCTTCTTCAAGAGTTTGACATCGAGATAAAGGACATGAAGGGGTCAGAGAATTTGGTGGCAGACCACATGAGTAGGCTTACTCACACACTAGAGGGTGACACCTTGGACCAGGTACCACTTCGGGACACTTTCCCTGATGAGCATCTCTATACCATCTCAGGTACACATCCTTGGTATGCTGATTTAGTTAATTACATTGTTTCCTCTGAAATCCTAGCAAATTTGAAGAATCATGAAGTCCAAAAATTAAAAAGTGAGTCTATGTTTTATGTGTGGGATGATCCTTACCTATGGCGCATGTGTAGTGACCAAGTCATTAGGAGGTGTGTTCCCGATCATGAGTTTGAGTCTGCTTTTCATTTCTGTCATACACTTTCTTGTGGTGGTCACATTGGACCCCAACAGACAGCTAGGAAGGTTTTGGACTCTGTATTATATTGGCCTAACTTATTCCATGATGCCCATGTGTTTTGTAAATCATGTTCTCGTTGCCAACACACTGGGAACATTTCTAGAAGATATGAGATGCCCCAAAAAAACCATACTATTCTGTGAGATTTTTGATGTATGGGGAATTTATTTTATGGGTCCTTTTCCTAGTTAATTTGGATTTTTGTATATTTTGGTTGCTGTTGATTATGTGAGTAAATGGGTGGACGCCAAGGCCACCAGGACTGCCGATTCTCATGTTGTAGTGGATTTTTTTCAAGGCTCAAATTTTTTCTAGGTTTGGAGTACCAAAGGTCATTATTAGTGACCAAGGGACACACTTTTTCAATAGGAATTTTTCCCTCCTTAGGATGTATGGGGTGACACACCAAACATCAACACCATACCACCCCCAAACAAATGGACAGGATGGGGTTTCAAATCGTGAGTTGAAATTTTTTTTGGAGAAAACTGTGCAGCTAAATAGGAAGGATTAGAGAAAGCGCTTGGATAATGCGTTGTGAGCTTATAGGACATCATACAAGACACCCATTGGTATATCCCCATTTCGGATTATTTTTGGAAAATCGTGTCATCTCCCCATGGAAGTTGATCATCAGGATTATTGGGCTATAAAGAAATGCAACTTGGATTTGGCCCAAGCTGGAATCCAAAGGAAGCTACAAATTCAAGAGCATGAGGAGATTAGATTGTCTTCATATGAGAACTCAAGGCTCTACAAAGAAATATCAAAAGAATCTCATGATATAATGATCCAATAAAAGGAGTTTCATGTTATAGAGAAAGTCCTTCTATACAGTTCATGGCTGAAGCTGATGCCTGGTAAGTTGCGTTCTAGATAGTTAGGTCCTTATGTCGTGACTAATGTTTTTCCTTATGGTGCAGTGGAGATCACACAAGAGGACACAAAAAGGAGCTTTACAGTCAATGGGAAATGTTTTAAGAGATACATTGAGGGACTTCTTACTGATGTAGTGGATTTTATCACACTGCATAACCCCATCATCACTTGAGCACATCAGGCTGTTCCTAACCCTTTCACTTTTATATTATTTGTCCTATTTAAAAATTCTGCATATCATGTGCATATGTCATCTCATGGGTTCACAATGAGGACAATGAAATATTTTAAGTGTGGGGTAGGTAACCTTTTAGTTTAGTAATTTCAATTGTTTTCATGTTTTAAAAAAACCAATAAAAATTGTGTGTATTTGAAATTTTGTGTGTTCAAATTTTCAATTTTCATTGTGTTTTTGAAATTTTTGAGCTGAAATGATTCTCATCACAATTTTGAAATGCATATCAATGAGTGAAAAATTTTATCCCTGGAAACTAAGCTTAAATGAATGCTGAAATTAATTTGTTTCATGTTCAAATATTTAGTAATTTCATGAAAAGTACACTGAATTTTGAATCCCATGCCACATCTCACTGTCTTTGTATTTGAAATCACTTTCCAATGAGGCTTCTAAACTATTATTTTCATATTCTTTACATTCACCTCACTTATTGAGAGAACCAAACCATGCTTGATTTAACCAAAATTTGATATATTCCTGTTAAAACAAGAGGGTTTGAGGTACTTATGTTTAAATGATTGAGGCATTTGTTTGGTATTAATGCCCCTATTTCAAAGAATACTTTTTCATAATGGCCTACCTTGAACATTTAATCCTATTAGCCCTTAGAATCCATGCACAACCTATTCGGTTAGCCACATTACAATCCAACTTTCCCTATACAACCAACTATTGAAGTGAAAGTGTATAATCTAGTTGATCTTATGTGTGTGGGAATCTATCTTGTGTTGTTCTACCACATTCTGTGATACTTTGGGTGAAAAATTAAATTTTGAAGAGATATGTTTGCTACTGAAGAAATTGATTATATTGAAAGTTGTGCCTTTTCTTGAGCATTCATGACAAGTGAAGTTGTGCCTTTTCTGGAGCTTTCATGACAAGTGAAGCTGTGCCTTTTCTGGAGCTTCTAATTGAGGTGGAAAGTTGTGCCTATCTGGAGCTTTCATGAAAATCATGTTTGAGAAGATTGAAATTTTTGATGCTGAAATGATGAATGGTTTAAACCTTTCATGACTTTTCATGATGATGGATCTGAATTGATACTATGTGGATTTAGGAGAAGACCATATTTAAGTGAAAATTAGAGTAATTCAATTTTACTTCCAAAAGATTCAATCCCTCCTCATTCAGCCTCTGAATTTTTCACATCTAAATCCTACCAACCGAAAGCCACATAACAACCCTGAAAAGTCCTCATGATAAACATACGTCCTTGACTCACATCGGGTGGCGATGTATGAATTTATCAAGCCTATGGTGACCCTTTTATGAGTTTGGATGAGAAAGACATTGCAAAAAATGACATTTGTGTGATAAGAGAAAATTCAAGTGAGGTAAGTGTTTTGTGCATGGGAGGATAAAAAAAGTGGAAATATATTGAATTATATAAATGAATAACTTGGAATAATATTTTTTTATGATGTATTATATCTTTTTTTTCTTGGTTTGTAATTGTTTGATCTCAAGGATATGTGTTTTAAAATTGGTTTTGATTTGATATTGATGTTTACTTGATATGAGATTTTGCTCAAGAGTGCAAAAGGGTAAGTGTGGGGGAGTTGATAAAACACTATTTTACAGAATATTTTATTGATAATAAATGATATAATTTCCTCAAATTGAGTTAAATATGTTCAATTAGAATGTATTTGGGATTAGATCATTCATTTGAATATTTGATGAAAATTCCATTTTTACCCTTTCAAAATCACTGTAGTATTTCAATAATAAATAATTTTATTTGAACTATTTGAACTTAATATTTTATTATTGTGTTCCTTAATTTAGTTTCTACATCTTTTATTCAGGACACTTGATAAAAGGAATGCATCTAGATGGAGTAATTGGGCCATAAAAGCAAAGGTGGGATGGACACGCCTGAATGGAGAAGCTTCTGTATGTCGGCCATAACTCCTTCATCTTGACTTGGATTGAGCCCAATGTTTTAGAGGCGATAGAGGACCCATATCCTCACATATGATCCTTCTAGAATGCCGGACAATTCACACGTTTTGGTGGCCAAATGTCAGGTTCAAGTTGGCATAAAATATTTGTCCCAGATTCCCCATTCACACTTGAAACCACATTGAACCTAGTCTCCCCACCACTCTATAAATTAGTTTTTTTGTCATTTGGTGGGTTTGGGACTTTCATTATGAGATTGGAGGCAGAGTAGAATTGGTTTCAACCAAATTATCAAACCATTTTAAGAGGGGTATCTCTTGAAGCATGGATCCCCTCATCGAAGCCTCCTTCTCTTCTTCATGTTGTAATATTTTCATTTGTGTTTCAAACTTCATTGTTATTCTTTAATTTCTTATCTTTTCTTCTATTTTGTTTAAATTTATTATTCTCTTAATCTTACTATTTTTTCTGGAATTCTTGAGTAGAAGCGTTATTGGGTTATACCCATTATAAACCATTGCAAATGCAATTCGCTTCTACGATGATTACGCCACCCATGGAAGAGTTGTTCTTTTTAGTAATCAGTCAACCTCTATCCTTATTCATTCATTTAGTTTGAATCAATGAGCTACTTTAATTAACATATTATGATCTATTAATTTATTTTTTAATTTAAATGAAACATAGAAAGAAATTGAATAGTTAACACATAACATGCGAGGTCGGGAATTGTGTGAACTTAAGAGCACAACCTTAACCGGTAATTCAAGACCACATGGGATTAATTTGTAGAGTTAAAAAATAATCCATAAAATCAATTAGTCCTCGGTTTAAGAATGGATATGTTCCATAATTTACCACTTTCCATAATCTAATCTTTGAATATCAATCAAAGCAGGGTGTTGCGATTGCATGTTCCGAAGTTAACCTCGGGTTAAATTCAATTCATCTTCGTGGTAAAGTTAATTATTATAGGGTTAGGGATTTAACAAATCAAGGGAACATAATTAAGTGAAAGTTAATTTAAATGATAATGATTAATAATAGAGTGAATAGGTAGAGTTAGATCGATTACGCCTTTTAAAATATTTAAAAAAAGACATCTTCTTGTTGTGCCTTTTTAATCAAACTTCATTTCAAAATTAAAAGCATAAAAAATGCAATCTTCTTCTAGAAAACTTCATCAAGTTTTATAAACTATATACAACCACCCTATCCTTTCATGTAGTGTTTTTATTCTTTTTTATTTTATTTCTATAATACCTCTAAAAAGTTTTTATAATTCACTTCCCCCTTTGAGAGACGACCTTGGTCAGCCACTCTGCTGCACCTATGTACCCCAAAATCACACTAATCATTTGAGGGAACCCACAACAGTGCTATTTCAATAATCATAAAAAAAATTATTTATGGAAGTATATACTCATAAACCCTTCATAATGGTTTATACAGAGAATGATAATTATCGTAAACATATCCCACATCAGTGTCATTACCAGAGCCTCCTCTACCTGCTCATATCCAGACAAGGATGTATTTCTTGGAAAACTCATAAAATATCTTAAATACCAAAATTCTAGGAAGTTATTCTATACTAATCCTCAGATTCTATCTTAGGGTTATGTGCTCTAATCAGAGTTTACCTAAACATAGTTTCCAAGGTTTGTACTAAACTTCCTCTGATACCAACTGTAACAACACAACCCCAGAAGCCTAGAGCTGGGGCATTGTTACATATCATTGGCATGATTAGAAAAGGTCAATTCTCAAAAGATTGTTTAGTTTAGTAGACTTGGAAGTACTAGGTAAATACATAAGGTTTATATTACATCCTAAAATGAAAAACTAAAACAACATTGTTTCCATAGACAACACTAAGATCTCATAGACTGTCCCTAAAGGTCAGTCATAATATACATCTTCACATCCTGGAAAAAATAAAACATAGAAAGGGGTGAGCTCAGATGATCAGTAAAAATAAAAATATAGCAAAAACATTCATAAATAAGCATAATAATTTAAGCCAATGTATAGAATTGAAGCAAAATCATTTTAAACATGAACTACAACATAATATTGCAATGGAAAAATCAAAATAATTCCATTTACATACTCACATGGATATTCTACTAGTCTAATAATCACATTCAATATCAATAGCCACTTTCATAATGATGGAATTCATAATGTCAGACTTTAATTTCTGTGTCAAGGCCTTGTTCCAGGACCTAGGGGCTCACTATAACCATACCCAAACCAAGGGTGCCTCTGTAACCGAAATATATCCCATAGGGTCTGCTATAACCAGACCACAACCTGGAGGGATTACTATTACCGATCCCCAACAAGGAAAATACTTGTCCAATACATTCATCATAAGAAGAGGTTGAAATATAACATAAACATTCGTATTAAAAATAGCATATGAAATGTCAATAAATTATCCATAAACCATGTGTGGTATGAAATAACACATCCATAGTCCAACATATCACAAATCCTTCAATACAATATAGAATTTTTGTATCATAATAAATCAACTTCATATAATATTACAATCCATCAATGGATGTTGACATAGATGAAATCAAAACATTTTTTTAGAGAAATATCGCTTTCAATTTTATAATTATTTAAGAGTCATATAATTATGAATAAAAAATTTATTTTGAAAAATATTCTTATAAGCTTTTAAGGGAAGCTTCGATGATGTTATAACGGTGGAAAATAGCCACACCCGCCGTATAAGTTAAAAAAAACATTATTACCTTAATTGTGTCGAAAAGGTTATAAAGGACCTTGTTTGGAAAACAGCAGAAAGATTCCTTTATAAAAATCTTATAAAAGTCAAACAAGGGTATAAATGACATTAACCCATAGTCTATTAAATATTAATAATGTTTGGAAATATATTTTTAAGAAACATGGAGTTGGATTATAAAGATATCCCAGTAGAAAATTACATATAAACATCATTGGATAATGAAGAGATTGGAGAATTAACCCTTACCTGGTAATTTTCCTTGGTCGAGGGTAGGTTAACATTTTTTATAATGGTGAAATAATTGTTATTAAATTATAGAATAATCATATACATTAATATGATATCATATATGATGTTTTAACATTTCTTTGGTAATAATATCTTAGTATTATCATATTTTTAGGTATTATCTGATTCGTTTTCCTTTGTATGATTTGTTATGTAAGTAATGTCTGTTATGGATAGTATGTATCTTATTAATATTCAGAATGATATGAAGTCTTTAAACATTATTTTTAATCATATAATGAAAATTAATCTTGAATGTATACGATGGGGAAGGAATCTTATCGTGTTTGTGGAGACGGTAATCCGTACGTATGTACGAGGGACAATATTATTCTTTTGATATTAAAATAATATTTAATTCGATGGTATATAATATATAAAGAATAATTATCATGTTATATTTATTATTTACATGAATTTCACATCATTATTATACCCATCCAAATAATAATGTATTGAATACCAATTACACCACGACGTGGTGATGGTAATCCATACGTACGCACGTATGGGGACATGTCATTCAAAGGATGGATAGAATAATGATTTTGGTTTTACCATATTTATAATAACATATTGGTATATAGAAGATATTGGAGTTATTATTTTATAATGGAAACAACAAATAAATAAGAAGTGGAAGAAGAAAATAACTTGAAAGAGGTGATGAAATATTTACCTCTTCTTCGAGTTCTTTCTTTCAATTTGATCAAAAGGGATCCTTAGATTGTATTTGTGACTAAAGTAAGTCCTCTAGGATTAAGGGAGGATAATTTAGAGGGTATTTTGTTAGGGTTTGGTAGATCCAAATGGATTTGAATTTGTGAATTAGAGATAAGGGAAGTTCCCTTTTATAATAGGGGTGAGGGGTACCTTAGAAAAAACCAAAAATTATATGTTATAATAAATTCATATTTGGTATAATGAATCCAAAGTGAATTATTTTGAGGCTAGGATGGGGATGGTTCGAAATCCTCTCAACCAAAAGGTTTCAGACAAGTTCATGTTATCATTTTAACCTTATCATTTAGATTTAACTCTAAGTTAAATAATTTAACTTTTACCGTGTCTTCTTGTATTCTTACAATATATGGTTAATAAACTTACTATAAATATCAATAGAACCCCAATTGGTCCATTAATTTCATATATATTATTATATAAATATTTTTTACGAACCATAGATTTTTAGGACCATTATATTAATTAATAATATAATATTCGTTTTAAAAACTATTTTTTGTCAATTTTGACACTATTTGGTATTTGTTTTTTTGTTAAAATCATAACAGAATTATTACTTTGAAAACAATTTATCTAACCAACCCTAAAATGTAATATTAACCTATAAAATTAGTTTAATTAATAAAAAGTCTCAAATTACATTTATTTGGATATTTATAATATCATTTATTTAAAACATTCCTTAATTAGTTAATTAATGCATCATCGTTGTTTCATAAATAAATTAAATTATTTAATGTCTAAGAAATATAAATAAAATACCATTAGGTAGGAAATATTTTTATCTCTAAAATAAATATTTATAGTCCAATTTAACCTTTTTATAAGCCTATAATAAAAATGTTTTAGTTATTGAACTTTGATTTTAACTCATTTAACTCTTCTTTAAATAAAATAATAATAAGTGTCCTGATCTAATCCAAGTGGACCAAAGAGGTTTATATATTATTAATAAGGTTTTTCTGGTCTAATTCTACTTATCCAATATAATTAATAAATTTTTTAGGGTAATAATAATATTATATTTACCCTTAATTACCATATTTACTTTTAACCGTGGTAAATAAAAGTAAAAAGTTACTATTCACCAGAAATTATTTTCATCTCATTGAACCACATTTTACTTACTGATATCAACCATGTCTCTTGTATTTTTGAAATTCCATTCACATTAGTGGTAAAATTATGTTTTATGTAAATTTTCAAATACTCCTAGGAGGTGGGTAAAAGACAGTAAAAAGCTCAATAAAATTTTTATATATCTAAGATTTTTATAAACTGACTCCAATGAATTATATTGAACATATATAGGTATAATGTATCTATTTTGACCTAAAATAAAATTAAATCAAATAAAAATTTATTTAAATAAAAATTTATTTTTAAACTATGACATAATGGTTTTTACTATTCATCAAAAATTGAAAGATTTCAGAAAAATACCAAAAATTCACCGTAGGATAATTTCGATATTCTGAATCCAAAAATGATTCCATTTTGAAAGATAACATTTATAAAATTTTAAAAATTGGGTATTACTATTCATAACAGCTATTTTTCTTTTTGTGGTGTGTTAGAACTCGGAGTTGCATTCAACACATGCTATTGTATTATTCAGAGGGAAGTGTATCATAGAATCTTGGGGTGTTACATCTATAGCATTGATTTTAGTATTTCATGACCATTATCCCACCCATTCTCCTCATTATTAACCAATTAATCCAAAAACCATGGAAACCAAATTGTTACAAACCATTTCAATAAAAAAGACCTTTATTGATGTTTTTTTCCAAATAATGTCCATGAATGAAAACCAAACAACAATTTTTGAACGATCAATTTAAAATCAAGTTATTACTTTCACTTCCCTCCAACCCCCCCCCCCAATATTCACAGTTCCAAAAATTGTCTCTAAAAATGGTTTCCATCAAGCATTGAAAAATAATTTCAAAATCAATTTTTAGGAAATCAATAAATTTAAAATCAATATTTCATGTTCTAAAAATATGAGTCGATAGTGAATCCACCTACATCAGAAAATATTTAAAAAATATATAATGGCACAAATGGTTCTTCAAAACTAGGTTAAAACACATAAAACTGGACTTAGATCTTTTTCAATAACATAATAATAGGAAAATATCATCTTGAATTACATCAAGTGATATAGATCTATCCCAAATGAATTGTATCTATGAATCCAATAGAAAGAATAACAATATATCTAACAAAAACAACCAAGAATAAAGACTTACCAAGTAAATCATGATTCAATGCACCAGGATTTTGCAATGGATCACTCTTAGATCAAGAGGAATAGTCTACATAGCCTTTAGGAAGAACAGAATTCCTCTTAGGGTCAACCTAGGGGATAAATGATAAATTATGGAGAAAAAAGATACTTAGATCCATAATTTTCAGCTATAATTATTTTCATGCATAGTTATGGTACACGATTGGGAAATATGTATGCCAACCATGAAAATTAATCTATCCCAACATATAAAATTTCTACATGGTTCCCACATGGTTAGGCCCGAATGTGTTCCTATATAGATCCCACTAACTCATATTACATGGTTTTTTGTAGGAGTTTCATGGTATATACTCACGGGGCTCAAAATGTGAACCTCTATAAAATCCCCCAAGAACATTCTAAATGACCTCAAAACCCTATGAAACATCACCCAAACACATTAAATACTTAAAATACATATGTAAAGGGTTACATACTTGAAATAAAGGGTGATACAACATTGATATTATGTGTGATTGTGTGTTCTCCACATGCCTTCCCCAATATAAAGATAGATATGTGATGAAATTTACACATTAAATTTATAATTAAAAGGCGTAGATTCCACTAGGACTCATTATGTGACTCAAAATATCCATATAAATAGAATCATGTACCAAGTTTCATGTGATCATTCCAAAAAAACATTAATTCATGAATCTTACTATCAATCACAAAAGTAAATTTTTCCACTTTATATTCCATTCTATCATCCCAATGATTCAGTGATCATGTGACATCCTAATGGACATTTACATCATATATTTTTTTGTTCA
The DNA here is from genome assembly GCA_963277665.1 of Viscum album. Taxonomy (NCBI): domain Eukaryota; kingdom Viridiplantae; phylum Streptophyta; class Magnoliopsida; order Santalales; family Viscaceae; genus Viscum; species Viscum album. The sequence continues at coordinate 112,747,206 of OY728119.1, read as the reverse complement.
TGTGATCCTTTGACTATTTTGTAATTATGTGGTTGAATAACATTATATGAGTCACATGATTTATGTTACATTGAACTACCATTATACCCAATTTCTCAATTTCATTCCATTTATCTAGTTGATTTCATTGTGGGATGCTGAGTGGATCATAGACCCATGAACTCCCATGGTTGGAATCATAGAGTCTTAAAAACCTTAAATCATTCAATCTGTTCATGTCTATATTTCAGGACTGAGGGGAATAAATCTGTTATAGTTTACACTATTTTACTAGATAACCTTATACAAGTTTGGTTGTCTAAATATCACAATAATTTCAATTCCTTTAGTGGAGAAACAACTGTTACTTAGATTATTAATTCTCATCACACATACCTAGAGAACATTTTCCATACATTCAATTTCATATGTTCTATTTAATTATCTTTTGGAATCTCCCAGAATAGATCTCAACAAAAAATATCATGCCTCTAAACAAGATACTCATATCTATGGATTAATAATGTGTAAATATATATCAAATTAGAAGAATTGGTACTATGTTGATAGGTTCTATGATATAATGGGTATTTTGAATTTGATATATTATAGACCTTGTAACGACCTGAAATTTTGAATAAATCTTGTTTCCTAATTTCATGTGTTATTTTATTTTATTTTTATAATCAACAAAAATGTTTTATTTGATAAACATGATTATAATTAATATGAGACCATTGGGTTCTGACTGTTATATGACCATCGGTCCATATGACTGCTGTGAACAAAATGTTTTGATTATTGTCTCTAAATACAAGTAATCTTGGTTAATTATTATAGAAAGATGATTCGATGGCCTCACCTAGTAGTCTTGGACCGATCGAAGCCCATCTAACAGAACTTGGGAAGGAGGTTACACCATTGGGCTTTGCTCTGGACCAAACCCAAGCCGAACTTCATCATGTGAAGCTAGAACGGAATCACCTTCGCGGGAAGTTCAAACTGATAGAAATTACTACTCGGGCAATGTTGGCCGAGCCTCCCTCGGACTCTCTCACCTTAGCACTCCTTACACTTAGGTCATATGCTTGTGTGATAAGGGGCTATGTAAGAAGACCGTAACTGCCTTGTGTAATCCTTTGTTTTAAATAAAAATTGGGATTTCTTCTTATGATGATGTTTATGAAATTTCAAATGACCGGATAAATATAGTATGCATATTTTTGATGAATTTTAGAAAAAGGATATTTTAAAATTGATTATGTAAACCTTAAATAATTAAAAATGTGTAATGATTTTCAAAAAATGGTCTTCTACAATTATGTTCAGTACAATATTTGGAGTCGAATAAGATCAACTTGATTTTTGATGAATAGTAAATTATGAATAGAGATTTTATGATTAGGATTAGTAATATGACCAAATGGATTAGAAATCTCACTTAAATAAAGTTTTAAAATAATCTAGGCACCTTGATTAAGTAATCTGATTCAATAAAATGGTTAAATAACGGTTTCATAAATTATTATTCAAGTATTAGTTTTTTCAGGTGAATAGTGATATTTATTTAAAAAATTAAATAAAAATATTTAGAAAATTATTTTTTTTAAAATGGATTTCATTTTTGCACTCAGAGCACCGATATTATGTTATTGTAATTTTTGGGGTTTTTTCTCAAAAAATGAATTTTCGGTGAATAGTGTATTTATTTAAAAAATAAATTAAAAATATTTAGAAAATTATTTTTATAAAATGGAGTTCATTTTTTGAAATCAGAGCATTGATATTTGATTAAGGTGAAATTTTGGGATCTTTCTGAGAAAGATGAATTTTCAGTGAATAGTGAAAATACAGTTTTAGGGTTTCAGTATGTTTAATGACATCAGAACTATGTCATGATGATGTCATGATATATTTTAAGGGTTGGCCGGCCAAAGGTGATGAATTATTGTTTTGGGGGCCCCATGTGACCTAACTCCATGGTAAATGCCAAGGGAGAGCACATGGGTTTGAGAAAAGCACATGTGAGGTGTCCCTTGGCCATTAATGCCTTGTCCCCTCACTTTCTCTATAAACACCAAGCCCTCCTCTCATCCATTCGACTCCCCACTCTTCCCCAACGAAGTTTTTGTCTCACTACCTCCCAAGGAGTCCTCCCAAGGTGCCCCCAAGCCCTCAAGGTCCCATCCTTTGAGGTTTAAGAGTTACATTTTAAGGTAAGGGATCCGACCCCTCTCTTTCTTTTCAAGTGATCTCTTTTATGTCATTCCTTTTATGCTCCATTTTCTTATGTTGGAGGATATTATTTTATACTCCTCTTAATGCCCTTTTTACGTTCATATAATGATATATCCCCTCTTACTTTCATTATTTTTTTTATGATGTTTTAAGTGGCGCCGTTAGGCTGCCGAAATTTTTGTAATGGATTCTTTCTCCCTTCTCATTTTTCAAGATCTATTATCATGTAAAGTATTTCAAGTTCCTTTTTATTATGTTGGGGTATGATCTCTAAATTTATCATACTAATATTTTATAATCATATGATGAGAGACCCCATTTTATATCTTCAATTTAGTATTTTGATGTTTTAAGTGGTGCCGTTAGGCTGCCAAATTTTTAAGTGGTTCTTCACCATTCTCGTTTTGAAGTTCTACTTTCATGTAAATTCTTTCAAGTTACTTTTTGTTATGTTGGGGTATGATATATAAATTTATCATACTTATCGTTTATGATCATATGATGAGATACCCCATTTGATCTCTTCAATTAAGTATTTTGAAGTTTTAAGTGGCGCCGTTAGGCTGCCGAATTTTTAAGTGGTTTTTCACCCTTCTCATTTTGAAGTTCTACTTTCATGTCAGTTCTTTAAAATTTCTTTTTTTATGTTGGGGTATGATCTATATATCTATCATACTGGAAACGTATGTTCATATGATGAGAGACCCTATTTTATCTCTTCAATTCATTTTTTTTGAAGTTTAAGTGGCGCCGTTAGGCTGCCGATTTTTTATGGGATTCTTTCACCCTTCTCGTTTTCAAGTTCTACTTTCATGTCAAGTCTTTAAAGTTCCTTGTTATTATGTTAGGTTATGATCTATTAATCTATCATACCGATCTTTTATGTTCATATGATGAGAGACCCTATTTGATCTCATCAATTCATTTTTGGTTGAAGTTTATGTGACGCCGTTAGGCTGTCGAATTTTCATAAGAGAAATCTTATTTTTGTCTTCCTTCCATGTTTTTCATTTAAAATGGAATGTCCTTGAAATTTCATTAACATGTTAATATATCATTCTTATTCTGTCCACTACCTTTTATGGTTCATTTATGATTGTTTGACCCATGTCCCCTCTCTTTTCAATGTTTTCTAAAACCTTGTAACATAGCCGTTATGCTGCGGAATTTTCGTCTCAAAGTGCCTCTCTCTCTATTCTAAAAATCATTTTATGTTATAAAGTGAATAATCAAAGCTCTTATTTATACAGGGGTATTCACATATATATCAAAATGTTTATTTTAAATTCTGGGATTTACATACATGAAACCCTCTTTCCCTTTCCGTGGGTTTGAAGTGACATAAAGATCATGTCTTTAAAGCAGTTTTTAAAACGTTATGATTATGGAATGAAACACATTTATTTTATGCTATATAGGTTTTTTATGAAATGATTTATGATGATATATGTGGCTCACATGATAATAAAGGCAAATTTAAGGGTGTGCTCTGATAGAGCCCCATTGCATTGGATAATGATGTAACCACAGGAGATTACAGTTTAAGGGTGCGCCCAGATAGCGCTCTAATGCATTGGGTAAAGACTTAATCTCTAGAGATGGCCATTTTTAACGACGCCTTGGTGAATAACCTTGGTAATTTTTAACTACACCTTGGGGATGGACCTTGGTGAAACGAAACGATTGTCAATATTAAATGTTGTAGCCACATCTTCAAGTTATAAAAAATGTTATTTTTATTATGATGTATCTCATTATTTCATTATCATGCCTTAAAGTTCTTCTCATGTCCTTATTGAAGTATCTCAAGATCACATGTAAAATGTTTCTCTTGTTTCCCATACTGGGCCTTCTGCTCACCCTTTCCTTTGATGTATGTCCCCAGGTTATGAGATGCAGTAATGAACCTAGGATAAACATAAGGAGAATCCTTTCAAGTGTTTAAGAAGAATGTTTTTTTGTTGTTTCATGTTTTAAGATCCTGGTTTCCAAGACGCTAAACCTTAAAGATCCTCGGTTTTGTAAAATGTAATGAAAGTTTATGTGATAAAAAGGCGGGATGCTATAGTTGGTTTCAAAGGATGGTTTAGTTATTTGTGGAAATTAGGATATGAAAACTTTAGGAAGAAGCCAATAGAAAAGTTAAAATATAGGAAATCTTCCTGGTATTTTGGTGAGTATTGAGTAAGGGGTTGCCAAGAAAATACATCCATGTCTGGATACGAGCAGGTAGAGGTGGCTCTGGCACAGATGTACATAGGGGTAAAACCCGAAAACACCTCTTTGAGCTAGACTCGAACGGGAACTGGTACACGACAACGGGCCTTGCTGCACTCTTGGTTACGACACTCCCGAGGGATATGCTTTGGAAAATTCATAAGCTTAGTATAAACCATTGTTAAAGGAACAAAGATAAAATAAAATAATGATTCAAATAAGAATATATGATCATGGATAACCTAGATTGGAACCTAGGGGATCACAAGTTAGGGTATACTTTTCTTCTACAAGTTATCCTTATATGATTTCAGTTCCTTTTCCTGATTATTGGCTAAGTACTTAAGCCCCTAATTATGCTTTCTATTCTTAGTGAATGGTGGGAAATGGAATAACATGTCCCAACAACCAATGTGATAGGAAATGCGATGATTGTCATATTAATATGACAGGGATGATTAGGGGATTAAAATATGATTTTTATTTTGGAAGACGTTCACTATTTTGGGGACCCTATATGATCGAGATAAATAGATTACAACAGTATTTTCATTGAGGAGAAAGGTTGACTTATATTTTGAAGAATCGATGAATTTAAGGTGGACTTATAGTAATTTAGGTTACTTATGGGAATGATTAACCTATCTTGGGTTAAATATGTTTAGGTTAGATACTTTTGTTATAAGATGTTTGGAGTGGTTGATGTTGTTTGGATATGAAGAATGAAGTTTATTTTGGAAGACTATGTTATCAAATCCTTCTTGTATTTGGGTTTCAATCTTAGTTTGGTTTATTTTGAGGAATTTTAAGGACTGTTATTTATGGAATTAACTATGATGAACTTTGGGTAGTACCATGGAACTTTGAAGATTTAAAAGTAGTTTCCATTCCTATGGGATTCTTTCTTTTTGAAGAGTTGTTTTACCTTACCCTTTTTGTTTTTGGGATAATGATTAAAGATAAAAGAAATAGATATTTAATCTTGTGTGGATTATGTGATTCTCTAGAAGATGATTCTTGTGTTTTGATGAGACCAATTAGTTTTGAATGCTCATAGTTTGGAGAAACGATTAGTTTTGGGTAGAAACTTATTAAAGGTTGAAACTCTACATGAAGGTAGATATATTTCCTTATGTTTTTGTTCTATGTTGTAAATGAATTCCTCAAAGTTATGAAAAGGAATGTAAAACAAAAACGTTGTTGGTATACATTTCCTACTAGGTAATCAATGACCGCTTGCACACATCATAATTTTGGGATTTTATGGTGGTTAACTTCCTCTTAATCATGTTTTCTATCACTCACCTTTAGGACGTGACCCTTAGTTTTCTCCTCCATGTCCATGTTTCCTACATGGAATCCTAGTGTGAGTAAACTCGGGTGGCCTTTGTACTTCCTTTTATTTCTTTTAAAGTAATGGTGTCACTGACTCTTTTTCCGATGTGGTACTTTCAATGAAATTTCAAAACCCAATTTTTAAAATTGCGAGGACACAATTTCTTAAGGTGGGAAGATTGTAATGGCCTGAAATTTTGAATAAATCTTTTTCCTAATTTCATGGGTTATTTGATTTTATTTTTATACTCAACAAAAATGTTTTATTTGATAAACATGATTATAATTAAAATGAGACCATTGGGTTCTAACTATTATATGACCATCAGTCAATATGACTGCTGTGAACAAAAAGTTTTGATTGTTGTCTCTAAATACAAGTAATCTTGGTTAATTATTATAGAAAGAAGATTCGATGGCCTCACCTAGTAGTATTGGACCGATCTAAGCCCATCTAACAGAACTTGGGAAGGAGGTAGCACCATTGGGCTTTGCTCTGGACCAAACCCATGCCGAACTTCATCATGTGAAGCTAGAACGGAATCGCCTTCACGAGAAGTTCAAACTGATAGAAATTACTACTCGGGCAATGTTGGTCGAGCCTCCCTCGGACTCTCTCACCTTAGCACACCTTACACTTAGGTCCTATGCCGGTGTGATAAGGGGCTTTGTAAGAAGACCGTAACTGCCTTGTGTAATCCTTTGTTTGAAATAAAAACTGGTATTTCTTCTTATGATGATGTTTATGAATTTTCAAATGACCGGATAAATATAGTATGCATATTTTTGGTGAATTTTAGAAAAAGGATATTTTAAAAATGTTTATTTAAACCTTAAATGATTAAAAATGTGTAATGATTTTCAAAAAATGGTCTTCTACAATTATGTTCAGTACAAAATTTGGAGTCTAATAAGATCAACATGATTTTTGATGAATAGTAAATTATGAATAGTGATTTTATGATTAGGATTAGTAATATGACCAAATGGATTAGTAATCTCACTTAAAGAAAGTTTTAAAATAATCTAGGCACCTTGATTAAGTAATGTGATGAAATAAAATGGTTAAATAACCGTTTCATAAATTATTATTCAAGTATTAGTTTTTTCAGGTGAATAGTGTTTTTTAATTAAAAAATTAAATGAAAATACTTAGAAAATTATTTTTATAAAATGGATTTCATTTTTGAACTCAGAGCAGCGATATTATGTTATGGAAATTCTTGGGGTTTTTTCTAAAAAAATGAATTTTCAGTGAATAGTGTATTTATTTAAAAAATAAATTAAAATTATTTAGAAAATTATTTTTATAAAATGGAGTTCATTTTTGAAATCAGAGCATTTATATTTGACTAAGGTGAAATTTTGGGATCTTTCTGAGAAAGTTGAATTTTCAGTGAATAGTGAAAATACAGTTTTAGGGTGTCGGTATGTTTAATGACATCATAACTGTGTCATGATGATGTCATGAGATATTTTAAGGGTTTTCCGGCCAAGGGTTATTAATTATTGTTTTGGGGGCCCCATGTGACCTAACTCCATGGTAAATGCCAAGGGAGAGCACATGGGTTTGAGAAAAGCACATGTGAGGTGTCCCTTGGCCATTAATGCCTTGTCCCCTCACTTTCTCTATAAATACCAAGCCCTCCTCTCATCCATTCGACTCCCCACTCTTTCCCAACGAAGTTCTGGTCTCACTACCTCCCAAGGAGTCCTACCAAGGTTCCCCCAAGCCCTCAAGGTCCCATCCTTTGAGGTTTAAGAGTTATATTTTAAGGTAAGGGATCCGACCCCTCTCTTTCTTTTCAAGTGATCTCTTTTATGTCATTCCTTTTATGCTCTATGTTCTTATGTTGGAGGATATTATTTTATACTCCCCTTAATGCCCTTTTTATGTTCATATAATGAGAGATCCCCTCTTACTCTCATTATTTCGTTTTATGAAGTTTGAAGTGGCGCCGTTAGGCTGCCGAAATTTTTGTAACGGATTCTTTCTCCCTTCTCATTTTTCAAGATCTATTATCATGTAAAGTATTTCAAGTTCCTTTTTATTATGTTGGGGTATGATCTATAAATTTATCATACTGATATTTTATGATCATATGATGAGATACCCCATTTGATCTCTTCAATTCAATATTTTGAAGTTTTAAGTGGCGCCGTTAGGCTGCCGAATTTTTAAGTGGTTCTTCACCCTTATCGTTTTGATGTTCTACTTTCATGTAAATTCTTTCATGTTCCTTTTTGTTATGATGTTGAATGATCTCTATATTTATCATACTTATCTTTTATGATCATATGATGAGATACCCCATTTGATCTCTTCAATTCAGTATTTTGACGTTTTATGTGGCACCGTTAGGCTGCCGAATTTTTAAGTGGTTCTTCACCCTTCTCGTTT